>JABSTQ010011228.1:687500-1287500 GCA_013358835.2 Ixodes persulcatus
CACTAAAGGTCACTGAAAATAAGAATAAAGAATAAATAATCATAAAATCCGGTACACGTGACCGATCTCCGTGCAGCTACTGCTCACAGGGCCCTCGAACTGACGCTCTGCCCCCTTCCCCGCGACCAAGGGGCATCGCGCCACCGTCAGAAAAGAGAGAATCGTAGCAGCAGGGCTGAACATCCTTCGCGTTCGTCAGCGTGAAAGGGATATCCCGGTGGTTGATTCTGAAGTGCGGTTGTGTCCACCGCCGTGTCGACTGCCCAACTCCAAGGATTTCCGCCGTCGTTGTAAGTGACCGGTCTTCGCGGCCACTCACTCCGTAGTCTTGTTCTAAAAGACCCATCGAAGCTTGGCACCGCGGATCTTCATTAAACACGATTATGTTTATATAACCAAATAATGACCCCTTGAACGGTTCTCGGCGTCGCTCCATCCTTTGCCGGCGCAGTCACAAACGAATTTCCGAGTCACTCTTGTTGTTTTCCGCTTGTTTCGAGCTACGGATTTCTGTTTTGATGGCACTCCCTGCATGATAACGTCTGCGGACGTTTCTCGGAGGCTCCATCAAAAAGCGGAGCACCCCCCCGCCCCCCTCCTTTTCGAGAGCGCATTGCTTTTCAGCGAAAAGTGCACAATCGGGACGGGCATGGCCCCACGAGGTTCATTCGCGGTCCTCAATGTACGCCTTTCGCGGCGGAGCCAAGGGGGACGAGCCAGCGGCGGAGCCAGCGCAGCCTCCGCATCCCTCCGAGAATGCCTCGGGATCCTTCGGCGAGCCGCTTCCGTGACCCGGTGCAGTTCTTTCCGGGACGCTCACGTTTCGGCGCTGCTTGCATCTCTCGGCCTCCTTCTATCGTATTCTTTGGCGGATACGCAACCCGTTCCGCGTCTGCGGGGCTCGGTCTTCTTCCGTTTGGGAGCCGGTGCCGCGCGTCGGAATGAGCGCGGTCCCTGCCCGCCGTGACCTTGGCGGAGCGCCCGCCGCGGTCGACCGCTCTTCACGTGCCCGGGTTTTGGTCGAGCACGCGGCGTCGTCCGCGGAGAGGACACGAGCGCCTTGCCGCGACCGGGTGGCACTCAGTTGGTGGAACGACGTTTTAGCGAACGCCGACTTTTCATCGAAGGACACTTTAGCGAATGGTCGGTCGCCGCGAAGCGACGTTTACGGGTGGGCCGCGAAGCGGCGTGGACGCAGCCCGGGGAGGAGGAGGGGGGGGGGGGAGAGAGGGAGAGGGAGGGAGGGAGGGAGGGAGGGGGAGGGGGTTGGTTGGTTAACACGCGCCCCCATTATTCGCTAAAACATCGATTTGCTCAAATGGCGCTCTTCGGTAAAACGTCATTCACTCTTATGATATGGACCCATATGAATTCCTGGGGGAAAAAAATGAAAGGAATCTGGACAGATTTTAATGGGGCTCGTATTCCCACAATATCGCTGTGACAGTGCATAATGCCACCCACTTTTCTGCAGTACTATTAGGACCCCGAAACATATCTTGAGGAAATTGATGCAGCTCCCCTTCCTTTCGATCACAGGTGCAAATATCCTCTGCAGTTCTTATCGTTATTCTGAGTAAATGCATTGTCTATGTTTCTTACCCAAGCATACTCTGGAAATGTCCACCTTTATCTTCAGAGGCATTGTTGGATTGTTGCTAGCTTACATTTGTATGAGTATCACACATCTGTATGTGTGACACTCATGAGTCGCACATATCTGTACGTGTGACTTAAAAAGAGCCCTCTCTAGCAATGTATAATAATGTTTGCTCCATCTTGTATCATACCTTTTCTGCTGAAACTGCTGGCATTGTTATTTTTCGTGTACCTGATTTTAGTTAGCTGTATTGGTCAATCATTTTTCCCATCTCTACAAAATATCCAATAGGAGATGTAGTTTCAGTAAATAATAATAGCATATTTTGCCTTGAAGACAACTTTTGAATCCTATATTTGTTTTCTTAAAGCAGTAGATGCAGAATTGCCCTCTCGTGATAAAGGTTACACTGCTTTCAACAAGGTTTCTTGAATTCCTCTCTACGGCTTTAAGGAAACTGGCTGTATTTATTTACTAGTGGGTTAACATCCTGGTCCAGTGGTGTATGCTATTAAAGTCCTGGGAATAGTTACTGTTCTTTTGTTATATGCTCAATATAACATTGGATAGTTGAGTGCTACACTAGAGACTACCATACATAATATGGAGACTTTGTTCTTAGAGGCTTTTTTGTTGCAGGATCATGTGATTTTTACAGTGAGGTGTGCAGCTGGTGAATATGTTGGTATTTGGAATGTTTAGATTTACTCCATGTGAAAATGTAATTCAGTTTGATTGCATGTGTTGGAAAACACAACTTAACTGGTTAAAAACGGGAGACGTTCAATCAAGCCCTAATTAGGAATCCAATGTTCCCAGGTCTACTCGGCCTCGTCTCCAGGGGTGACTGTGGCAATAGCCCCAACCAGACAGATCTCTGTGAAATGTTCACGTTCAAAACTACTTATCTGGTGTTTCAGTTCAGGCTCAGTTGAAGGTTTCAATACCAGACCAGCGTTTAATCTCTGTCTGCACATTTGCCACCTTCTGTTACTCAGCCAGTAGAGCTCTGTCAATTTCCCACTCAACAAGATTACTGCTGGGGAGTCGGAACAAACACATAATTGGTTCGATAAGCTGCGAGGCAGCCTTACAGCAGTAATTGAGGACTGTAAGTTAGATATTGTTTGGTAATACTACTCCCTCCCAAGCCACATGGCACCTTGGGAGGGAGGTGTCTAATATTTTGTTGCTGTGCACATAGAAATCTGGTTTTTGAGTGACTGACAATTAAAAGTAATTTTTTTTTAAACTTTTGTTTTGTAATTGTTTTGGTGCAGCGGCCTGTGATTTTACTTTTGCTCAGGGAAACCCACCTCTGTGGCCTGATTAATGTAGTCATTGTTAAAGAAACACTAACATCCAAAAAAAAATTAAACAATTTTTTTAGGCAATTTAAAATGAAGTTATCAATATTTTGCTAGTTGCATATATTTTTAATAGAGCCAAAAACCTCAACTGCTCGACTGTAAAGCAGGCATTGAGTGAGAATAGAAGCGGTAATAATTTTTAAACAATTGTATTTTTATAAGCCATTCAAGACATATGCATGACGAGATTCAAGCTTTAAAGGGATACTTCAATGAAATTTGAAATATACCCGTCGTGTTCAGAAATAGGCTGAATATGATCCACAATATCCGTAAATGACAATCGCACGTTTGTATTTCGATCCTGATGGCTGTATTTTTCGTTATAAACGGCCCAGTCTGGCAAGCGCTCGGAGAGCAGCCAGCGGAGAGCACGTGACATCCGCCGCAATCGTGACATAGATTGTCTCCGGGCTAGCAGTGCTGACATCAGGATGGCCTAGCCCTTCCAGCCACCCAAGCAAGGCCACCACAACTAACCCCAAAGTTGCTTTTGTATGAAGTTTGAGTGATGGGTTAATCTTCTATAGACTTGTAGCGGGACCGTAGCGACCTTTGGGACGCACAAAAGAGTCTTGGGGAGAGAGTAGTTCTTCCTTCCCCTCTTCACTCATGGTAGCCGGAGGCCAGACAGTTATCATCCCTACCTGTTAAGGTTCATAGATGGGCATTACAAACGAGGCATTAGCGACATCCACCAGATGGTTCTTTGCTAATCGTTTAATTTGTTTTAAAATTCCTTTTTGTGTCCTTTTCAGCAAAGATTGGTGTGTCTGATGTCATACCGCTCCCTTGAACACGAATAAAATAATATATTTCTTAGTAGTATTTTTTTTATAAACCACTGGAATACTTTGTAAATATTTGAAACAATGGTTTACTGAAACGTGAATGCAGCACTTCTGCTCTTTGCGATAAAAATTGAACGTATAATCAATAAAAAGAGATAATTCTGACCTTTCGAGTGATATCTATTTTAATACAAAAAAGTTTAATTAGGTCATACAATATAGTTTGCCCAACATTGCCAAAATAATCAAAGTGACACAGTTTGACATTTTGCTCGGAATTATTTGAAACTTGAAGAAAAAATGTAAAGTAATTAAGAACAATAACATCCATTTCTAGACTGTTCCAAAAAAGTTCAAGTGCAGTTACAGGAAGGAAAGGGGAAAAGGTCAAACATGTGATTCCCGATAGGCAAGAAATTTGTCCGTTTTCACCTCTGCCGCTTCAGTAATCAATAACTAACGTTCTGTGTTTTCAGATAAATCTGAAAAGCTCGGAGAAACACTCGACGGTAAAATTTTCGTCAATTCGGATTTATCCGATACTCCACATTTCAATGTCGCAATGCAAAAAAAGCAAAAAAAAAAAAATTTTACAATGAAGTTTTAGAGCACAGATCTCAATTGTCCTGAGTAAATGTCGCCCCAGTTCACTTTCAATTCTCAGACCATTGACAACAGGCGTCTTACCGTTTATCTTGTCATCGTTCATTCAGCAGTCTGGACAACAGCTCTTCTTCTGGGTCACGACAAAGGCAACTGTTCTCGTTTCCAGTTGGGACTAAACGTTTTGGGCTTCTTGGAGGAAGGAGGGGTTTTGTTTTTGTAACAATGAACCATAAAGATTTTATAGAAGGGGGAAGAGGGAGAGGGGAGCGGGGCAGTTGAAGCTTCTATATTACACCCTTCACCATTCTACTCCATGCAGCTGCGGGGGTTAGGGCGATGGAATAGGACGGGATATAAATGAGCTTCCAGTGACTACCCCCAGGAGATTAGGAATTTTAAGGTATTGACATTTATCGAAGCAACCCTTGCTTGCAAGTTTTGATGCGGGTCAGATTCATGGCAAATTCAAGGGGTCATTTCCCGAAAAAAAATTTTGCCATATCCTCGGCAAGGGTGTTTGCGTGGTCAAAGACTGGCGGGTGCAAGCTGTTCAGGTGGCGCTTTCAGGCGCAAGCCGGCAATTTGTCGACACAATTTTTGCGATCGGGCAGCTTGTCTGCCAGACTGCATCCGATATCCTGACATCTGAATCGCGAAAGGGAACTAAACGGAACAATGCTCGCCGACAGTAGCAAATAGCGGGTTCGAGTCGCAAATGAGGTTATCAATACAGATACCATTTTGTGCTCCGAGAAAAGATAGCAAAAATAATGAAGATAAAGATATAAAGATAATTGATGTTTTAAAGGAAGCCAAACTTTTTGGAAGATGTTGTCCATATTGTGCAAGGTCAGTTTGCTCTGGGACACGGCATGTCATTACACTGCTGTAAAAAAATAATGTATGGATAGTGATGCAGCTCGGAACTTGAATACGCATTACAATTTCAAGGGGTGTGGGCGTAATAAGACGACTGAGAATTACAAAAAAAGGTAATAACAATAAAATAGGATATGAAAAGCGACGCTGGCAAGCCTCCTTGCAATCCTTGTAAAATGGCAATAGTTCCTCGGAAATCGATCTGGACAAAATACATTGAAATTTGGCACTTGTGCGGTCATCACCACACCGATTTATTAATCTGCCCTCCCATTAATTTTATAACTTAAGATCCTGTAAGCTGTGCGGATTGTGGAAATGTTAATATTTTGAAAACTATGGTGAAGCGACTTGTGTTTACACACATCTCAGAGAGTCAGAATTTATGTTGTTGACGCATACAGCGTGCTCATTGTACCATAGATTAATCGAGAAAGAAGTTAACAAGCCTCTCGCGGGACCCAGGCAAACAAAAACGCCAGTTGTCGACGCTCTGTGTCTGGGTGGAGAGGGTCACATGGTGCACCGACGGAGTGTTTTTGGTTGCCAAGGCCACCGGCAAGGGCTCGCCGGCGATTGACCACCTGAATTTGCCATAATTAGTATTGCCATTGGCAAGGGCGGCAATACCAATTCCAAGTGAAGAAATATTTGATACATGTACATTCTTTTGAATCTAGCACATGTTTACACCATGATAAAATATATTTTTATTTTTTGAAAAGTAGAAAGCACTGCAAAATTGAACTCTGAATTTCAGAGAATTCGGAATCTACCCAGGCGAAAATCAGTCCACTTCCAGCTGGATTATGGAACTGAAAATGAGGCGGTCCAGCTGGATTCCAGCTGGACCCAGCTGGAATCCAGCTGGACCGCCTCATTTTCAGTTCCATAATCCAGCTGGAAGTGGACTGATTTTCGCCTGGGTAACAAAAATAAACTCCGATGAGCTCCAAATGTTTGGCAAGAAATAAACTTGGGTTGTGAGGAAAAATTTTGTGACGACGATGTGCGAAACTGGGTAGAAGTAAAATATTTTTCATTGATGTGACACTTGCAGTGTGGTTATAATTACTCAGGATAAAACAAGCGGATTTTTTGGTATGGATTCTATAGAGCTGACAAGGCAAGTTGTACCGGGATCCCAGATGGAGGCTGCATATTCAAGCTTGGAGCGCACTACCGTAAAATACCGGGCAAGCGCCCACTCAAACTTTGGAGATAATCGGCCAAAAAATGGGGGATGGGCGCTTGTCCGGTCATCAATTTTGCTTATAAATGTACTGTGCGTATTTGCTCAGATCTTACAAATTTGGTAATGGGCGCCTTATGTGGAATGGGCGGATGCGCGGTATTCTACGGTAATGTTTTATAAAGAAATAATTTTAAGGAAGATTGGGCCAAAAAAGGTTAGGCTTAAGATACCCAAGCATGCGGTTAGCGTTATTAATGACATAAGTAACATGTAGGTTCCAGGAGAGGTCAGAACCAAGGATGACACCTAGATACTTATAAGAGTCTACTAGTTCCAATGATGTGTTATTAAGGCTATATGTATTATTAAAAGCAACTACGGGTTATGTGCATTAGTTTACATATCTTTATGTTAAGTTTCATTGACAAAAGACCGAACCATTGAAGAATAGATTCAAAATCATCCTGTAATTGTTGGGAATCGGAGTTGTTAGAGATTATTCGGTAGATAGCGCAGTCGTCGGCAAATATCCTTATGAAAGAGGAGACAACACTGGGCAGATCGTTAATGTAGATTAAAAAAAGTAAAGTACCTAAGACAGACCCTTGTGGTACTCCAGAAGAAACAGATGTCAGAGTAGAGTTAACACCACTACAGGTTACAAACTGTGAACTGTCCGTTGGGAATGCTACAAGCCAATTAAATACATAGGGCTCGATGTTAAGTTTACTTAATTTACTTTAGAAAAATGCAGTCCACCTGAAATCAGAGTAGTTGTGTTTCACAGGAAAACATTTTTTCTCCATTGATTGGAATCGCCTTCCCGCACATATAGTCTCAATAACTAACCCTGTTGATTTTAAAAATGTTATTACCAACTTTTTAACAGATGTTGCATAGCGCGTGTTTTTTTTTTTTTCCTCACTCAACAATGTTACTTTTATGTGTTAACCGCCCACTCCCCTCTGTAATGCCTTTGGGCCCTGAGGGAATAATAAATGAAATGAAATGAAATGAAAATAGTTACGTTGCGAGACCTCATTTGAGCGATTCGAAGCATGCTTCTATTTCGGGGTCAACGTTTCAATATGCAGCGTGTCCCCCCCAAAAAAAATGTACACACCAAAATGGCCCATAAAAATCATAGGCTTGTTGTATCAAGCTATGACTTTTCTCATATACATATTTTACTGGTTCAATTAACATACTAACATTTCAATTCTCTACTCCCAATAGAACTAAAATGAAAATTCAAAACCGATTTTTTTCAATGGTGGGGTGGCAGCTGTCAGAGGGAAATCGAACGACGGCTATGTTTGCCCAGCTTATTCAGAGATGGCACCACCAACGCCGGAAAGCGCAGGTGAGCGCATTCATTGGGGGCGCTTGCCGTCACCAGTGCCGGCGAAAAAACGCCTCCTGTGTCTCTCAAAACAAACCGAACTGTGGACGCAGTTGCAGAAAGCAAGAACCAATTGTTAACAAGGGTATGTGATTTGCAAAGCAGCATTTAGTGTCTTTATTTATCACTATCGCGTCGCACTTGCGTGTTTAAAACACGAGCTGAGAATTATCTGCTTACGTTTTGGCGGATATCGGAAATACGAACTGAAACGTGCTTGAAAGAAAGTTCTGTGTGAAGTCCGTCACCCTGCTCCCACTGTGCGGCTTGCTAGCATTGGTGGCACCATCTCTGCATAAGCTGGGCAGACATGGTTGTTGTTCGATCTCCTTCCAACAACTGCTGCTCAACCATTGGAAAATTCAGTTTTAGAATTATCATTTTAGTTCTTTTGGGAATGGAGAGTTGAACCTTTGGTTTGTTAATTGGACCAGTAAAACATGCTTCTGAGAAAAGTTACAGCTAGATACGCCAAGTCGCCGATTTTTGCAGGCTAGTTAGGTGTGTAAATGTTCGCCGGGACACGCTCTAGCAGCATATTTTGGGATCACATCTAACTCAAAATGGGTCTTACAGTGTAAACATTGTGGTAATGCTTTTATTTTGATGGAAAGTTATTTTTTGACATGCGTCCCCTCCAGGCACATAAAAAAAAAAAAAATGAAAGGAGGGAGTGGGTGAAATTCAGTGTTCTAGGAGTGATTTTGTGACCTAAGTGTTCTAACTCGCCACATAAAAAAATATCTGGTTTGGGAGTTCAGTGTCCTTTTGTCAGCATTCGGAAACCCCTGAATATTAAATTTTCCAAGGCCTTACAAGCACTTGAATTTTGGATTGAAAACTTTTGATTTCAGCAGTAGCCAAGTCTGACATTTGAAGCTCAAAAGCTCACTCTAATTCTTGCTTTGTTTCTCTATGCCTGACCAAATAATTTGGGTCTATTTCCTTTTTCAATAATATGCCAAAATGATTTATAAGTAAACTGCTTTCCAGAAGAATGGTCTCAGTATTTGTGCAGTGCAAGAATATATTTGTTGTACTTTCAGTAAATCGTGCTTACATTTAATCCTTGATGTTCATAAAAACAAACACAGTTCATTCCCTCAACTCGCAACCAGAACAAGTGAACTCATTATCTGGTGTTATTTCTATACTGCCTGTGTTCATCATAGCCACACATTAGGGTTGGCAGAGCACGTAGCCTGTACTGAGCTGCAGGCATTTTTAGAGTTTGACTTACCTTGTCATTGCAGCGATTGAACACGAGCCAATACCCGAAGGCAATTGCCGAGGCATTGAGTGTCACAGGCAATTAAATCTGATAGTATGGTTATAGAAGGCGATTTCAATTTGCCTCATCTTAACTGGCACAATCCAAAAGTCTTTTCTGGGGCTGCCTGTGGACTCGCTGCAGTAATGGCCAATTTTGGGAATTTGTTTGCGCTGACTCAAACTGTGTTAGAGCCTACTCGAGCGGTCCACATTCTTGACCTTTTTCTCACAAATCAGCCAGATCTGGTGAAGACTACTTTAGTAATTCCAGAAATTAGTGATAATCAAAGTGCTGTCCTTTGTGAAATGAATTTGGAGTATGTATAAATGTGTGATAGTGGAAGCTGACCTATGTTTAATTACAAAAAGGCTAACATTCCTGAAATCAATGTCGCTCTGGATGCATATTTTGTTCTTTTTGAAACACTGTCTGAATCCTATTTTTAACTGAACTCTGGGCACTTTTTGGGGGAAAGGTTTTAGAATTGCAAGATTGTTTCGCCCCTTCATGAAGTTTTAGCAAAAGACAAAATAAAAGTAAGCCATGGCTTACAAAACAACTACGAAAGCTGACACAATGAAAACAAAGAATCTATCGTGCTTTTAAAAACCGTCCATCACCTGAAAATACCGGGAAATTGAAAGTGATAATAACCAGTGTGCAAAACATTGAGATAGGGAAGGCAAAATCTATTTTCTTTGAGTTATTTCAGTCTAAAATCAAAAGAAACCCAAAAGAACTTTGGAAATACGTAAAAGTAAATAAAAAGGATAACATATATATTCAGTCCCTCGTGAAAGATGACGTCATGACTGACGCCTCTCAAAATGCAGAACGTTTCAACTCTTAGTTTATTTCTGTGTTTTCCTCGTTCTAGATGGAAGCTTGTCCATGGAAAATATATTGTTCAGTGCTGATGAGATATAGCAGTATTATTAGAGGGCTTAAATGTTTCAAAGGCTTCTGGCCCTGATTGCCTACTAACAGCATTGCCAAAGTATTGTGCTCGTTCAATGTCCCTATTTCTGAAAATCCTTTTTGAAAAGTAACTGAATGATTTCTCTCTACCAAATGACTGAAAGATAGCTTCTTCGTACCAGTTCATACATCTGGGCCTAGAAACAATGTTTGAATTTACCATCCTATTTCACTGACCTCCGTTTGTTGTAAAATTCTTGAACACATCTTGTACCCATGTTGAATAAACCTGAGACTGGGGCAGAAACGGACTAAGCCTGCCTCTGGGATGATCAGAGATAATATAGCAAGGGTGCAGGCTCAGTCATTGTTACAGCGGAGCTGTTAAGGGCTATTTTCCCCAGGATCGTATCCCCTGCAAAGAAATGAAGACACCAAACTCTGGACACCTACCGCCATCTATGAGCGACGGCGGCAAGCCACGTATCTGGTTGCTGCCATCGCTCATAGATGGCGGCAGCCTTTCCACTCTGGCTTGCCGACTTGCGGCCGGCCATTACTTTCCATTGTACAGCTCCGCTGGTCTTCCTTCTTCACCAGAGTGGAAAGGCTGAAAGTTTTTGAATCGGAAACAACGTGGCTCCAGAGGGAGTTGTCTTGCGTCACGCAATTAACCGAGTTCACTCACTTTTTGGCTGAAGCAATGGAAAACCGTAAAACTGTCAACTGTGTTTTCTTCGATTTCAGTTAAGCATTTGATGTTGTACCTCACTAGTTATTGCTAGTAAAGTTATCACATTTTAATAATAATTGTCGAGTTACCTTCTGGATTTCCGAATATTTACACGAAAGATGCCTGTACGTGCTAGTAAATGGGGAAAGAATCAAAACTTGCACAAGTGACATCAGGAGTACTACAGGGGTCAGTTTTAGGACCTTATATTTAGTTTATGTCAACAATATTGATGAGTCAGTTACTTCATGCGTGAAAATGGTTGCAGATGATTGTGTATTAGATAGAGAAGTAACTTGTGATAGTGACAACTTGATCATTCAGAAGGATCTGGATAAAATAGATATATATGGTGCAGAAAATGGCAAATGAAATGAAATCTAGATAAAACCGTGTGCATGTCTTTCTCTAGAAAAGAATCAACAACCAGTTCTTTCTTTATGAAATCAACAACACTTGTTTAAAAACGGTTTCAGGATGTAAGTGTTTAAGTGTTTAACTCACATCCTCGTTGTGTTGGTATCGGCATATTTGAAAAACAGCGCGAATAACACACGGATGTAGATTATACCATAGCAAAAGCTTCCAAATCTTTGGGTTTCTTACCTCGAAACACTCATAATTTTCCACGGGTTACATGGGAACTATTATATAGAACAAACGGAATACCTAGCTTAGAATATACCTGCATCGTGTGGGACCCTCCAACTAGTATAGATAATAATAAATGAGAAAAAAGTTCAAAATTAAGCAGCTAGGTATGTTTTAGGAAAATGAGGAAAAAGCAGAGGGTTTTGTGCGACGCGCTCAAGACAAATGCTGAAATAGAGCACAATGGATTGCCGCAGAGCGAGGCTTCGTTTGAAGTTTTTTTCAGTATATTTCACTCTCGGACTGGCATCCTACGTGAAACCTACCTGTTTTCCCCATAACCTATTCGTGCGTGTGGATCATATTCAAAGGTACCGACCGCAAAATACCGCGTAAGGGCCCACTCAAAATTTGAAAATAGTCGCAAAGAAAAAAAAAAAAAAATGGGGGATGGTCGCTTGTTTGGTCATTACTTTGACATATAAATGTACTGTGCATATTTTCTCGGCTCTTACAAATTTGGGAATGGGCGCTTAGTGTGGAATGGACGGATGCGCGGTATTTATAGTATGTGAATATAGGTGTAAGGCTGCAGCTTTTAAGAGTTATTTTCCAAAAACATTTAGCTAGTGAACCAGATTACTTTCTGCCGTTGTTTCCATTTTGTTAAACGACGACTTTCATACTGCTTTGGAAACGGTAGGTTCATTTGACTGATATGATTGTGTAAAAATAAATAAATCCCAGGCTAATATGATTGCGTAAAGAAATAGATCTTACTAACACAGTAGGTTACCGTAAAATCCCGAGAGATAGCCAACCTAACATCAAGAGCAAATAGGGTGAAAATAAGTAGTGGGCTAACTTTCGGTGTACAATCAAGAAAAGTTAAAAAAATTGATATTTTTAGGTCGTGTCCCTTCCAAGCTTGTTATGGTGGCGAGGGGCAACGAAGCAAAGATGACTACTTCTCAGTCATCATTTACGCCGAGGCCATCATTGATTCCAACACTATTATTACTAGGAGTGGGCTATCTTTCTGTGTTTAAAAATAGCAATCTTTGGGGGGTTTTATGGTAAAATTGTATTAATGCATAAGAGCTGCAGCCCTTGCTGTACTCCGATGAATGTGGTTTTGTGTGTCGTTTGATTTTCTTTATATGTCATTAATGTGAGGAATGCTTCGCGAAATATAAAGGTTTCATTGTCGCGAAATGTGATGTATTTTATCATATCTACTCGTTGCTTTGTTCATAGCTAGTTGAAGATAATTACCTGTTCATCTATCTTGCTTTTTTTGTGTGTTTGAAAGGCGCTGCAGGTATTGAGTAAATAAATAAGTGGGGTGCTGACTCAGTGCTCATTTCCAGTCCATGAGCTGCATTCATATATCATCAACAAGGGCTAATCTCTGTGACCATGTCAGCATTGCATTCCTCATGACCACATCATCTAGCTTTGCAAAGAAGAGACCGAAAGGAATAGTCCGCGTTTATCCTTGAAATATCACCATAACAAAGGTGCTTTTGGGTCAGTGGCACCAGGCACCCAATATTGTTGCACTGCCCCTTTAAAGCACTGTCATTCTAAAGGTCGATTCACACAGTTGCATTTGACTATATTTGACTATGTTGCAGGGACTTTCATTGAGATATGACCGTGAGCCATCGTGATTCATATTAAGCTTGACAACCAATTCAAGGAGTTGTCAATTGGCATGTGACCTACGAAGCATGAATATCCTAGTAATTTGCGGTCATATCTCAGCATAACTTAGTCAAATGTTGTCAATCACTTTTTTTTTTAATTATAAGTGATGAAATGCTATGGACCTTTGAAAGAAAGTCTCAGTATCTCATAAAAAAGACCTCTTAAAAATTCATGGGAACTCTGCACACTGGCAAGGTGCAGAGTTCGGGTTGTGGAGTCTGGCTGTTTGGTTTCAAACTGGTCGTCTCCCTTACAGGGCCCTGATGGTGAAGCTTCTCCAGAACCTGCAGGATGTGTACTCCAAGTGGGAGGCCAAGTCGAAGCCCAGGATCTCGAGAAGTGCCGACGAGAGCACGACTCGGCAGTGGACTGGCACGCTTGACACGCTGGACGGCTCTAAGCCCAGGCCCCAGAAAGGTGGCAAGCTGCTCCCACGCAGGAATCTGGCCTTCAATCCGGGCAGGCATGGCACCGACAAGGTCAGGGTGCCCACACTCGGCCACGTGCAGCGAAGCAAGGTGTCCTTTGTCGACGAGGTACGGGTTCTTTGGTTTTTCTGGGGCACAAGGGACTGTGGGGTACCTCTCTCCCTTAGGAAAGCCAGGCAAGTTTTGGGGCGGCTGTTGCAGCGTCTCGGGAAAGTTAAACCACCTCCATAAAATGGCCCATCCCATTATTTTGACCTCCTCTTCCAAGCTGGGGTTTGAACACCCTCTCTTATGAAAGAACAGACTTTCTGCTGATCCAACATTAAGTGCAGTAATCGTAAAAGGCTTGGGTATGTAGGTAACATAGAACATTTTCTGCATGATGGTGGGAGCCGGTTGTTTTGCAACCTTTCATAATAAAGATAAAAGAGAATCTTATTGCTGCATGGTAATCTTTGACGTTAATCTGCATGATACCCATGTGGCCACTTCAGACAGCAGAGGAACGTAAGCTTATCGCTCATATCTGTAAGCCGCTTACAAGGTCATACAATATCACCGATGAAGAAAGTGTTCAAACAGGTTAAATGTTTTGTTTTACCTAGAGTGCCTTCATGTGCGCTTTGCTTAGGGTGACGTCTAACCATTTTGTTGCGAACGCTTACGATTATTTTTCTTTTTTGTTCCGAAGCGCGTGAAAGAGCGTGTCCTTGCACATGCTCGTGGTGCTAACTGTGCTACGGCGACATGTTGTTCTCAACGGTTTCTTTGTATTTTCCCTGTGAGCGCGTGCTGTCGGCGTCGGGTGCTACAAAGGATGGCATCACCCTAAACAGAAAGATGTTGAGGCACCCTAGTTTTACCAGGGACTTGAGAAGCAACTTTAGTTGCCAGTTCTTTTTATTTGGAAGTGTGATGGTCGTATTCTGTGCATGATTTGGATGTAGTTAGGAAGTCATTCTAGATTGCTTTCTATACAACTGTGGCTACATTTGGTACGATAAAAATATTTTTCTTTTGTTGCTTAAAGGGCTCGTATAGGGTTTTGACTTTCTCCAAATGGTGCAGAAACTGAAATAAATGCCATTCATTAAAGGGCTCCTGAAAAGGGAAGAAAATGTTGAAAGAAAATGTTTCTGAAACTATTCTCCCATTCTTTATTGTGCACCAGGGTGTCCACCCATGTCAAATTGCTCTCCGAGAAGGGGGGAGGGGGGGGGGGGGGGGGGGGCGGGGGCGGCCGCCCCCATCGCCCCCCCCCTTGGATCTGCCCCTGCTTGAAGGTGTCAGCAGTTCTTTCTCAAAAGTTGCACAACACGAAATAGATACCAAGGGTGAAAAGAGAATTTTGTCACCGTCTACTTTTACTCGTCACGCCTGTCACAATCAATTAGTCGCGAGGCTTTATGTGCGTGTTAACTCTTGGCCATGGTAGAGTTGTTTGTCCCGAAGGGAGTTGGAAAAGTGTCGTGCCAGCTACAGGGGAGGGAGAGGGAGGCAGGGGACATTATTCTGGGCCGGTCTATTTCTGACCCGGGGACACGTGACCTCTAGGTGCTGCCGCAGTTCAAGCAGTACCCGCCCCTGGAGGAAGTGCGGCAGCTAGAGACTCTGCGCCACTTTGCTCTTCAGTGCTGCTCCAAGTGCCTACCCATGAGCAAGGTATGCGCTGCATGCCTCTCTGGGAAGCCACCCCTCGTCACACGTCCTTGCTTGGAGTTCACGAGTGGGGCTGGATTCGTTTGGGGCTCTGGCTGTTGACAACTAGCTTTTGCACCCACTACTGGCAGCAGTCAGTTAGTGGCTCTTTGGGGACTGTTTTTGTGTCTGCTCAGCTTTGTTTTTCCAAGTTTTCTTCTTTTCTAAGTCGATGTAGAGAGACGCTGCACTCCCAAAAGCCTCTTTATTTTTTTTTTAACCACCAAGATAGAAAAAGATGAGCCAATTAAAAAATTAATTAATGAATGCAATGTTCACGCTTCACCGTGTATTCCAAGGTTGGAGCTATTTTATGTGCTTGCGTATGCCAGCTCCAAAACTTCTTCTTTTTGAGGCCATCGTCACAGTGACGTCAAAATAGAAGTTGTGAGTCTTCCATTGGGTGGGTGCAGAGAAGAGGTACATCCACCGTTCCCCCATTCCCTCACCCTCCTCACACTGAGAGAAGCTGTGGGAAAAAAAATAACAAGAGGAGAATGGCAGGCCCCAACAAAGTCACAGCTACGTCTAAATTGCGTGTTGCAGTTTAGAAACTGCATTATTAGAAAAAAAAGTGATTTTTTTATTTATGTCTTTTCCATACAATTAAATGTTTTGTGAGTTCAATGTCCCTTAAACAGGGGGTCTATTTCTACATGCAGTTGTTTAGTGTTTAACACAAGCATTCAACCATAATTTTTTAATTTTTTTTGGAGATAACATTTTATGTCAGTGATTTTTGTTGTGTGGGGTGGGGTACCTGTGAGATTGGTTTGCTAATGGTTTATGACCATCAGCAAACCATCATTCCTGTATTAGGTTTGTGTGTAGCCTTCTAAAGCATATGCAATTTAAAAGGCCCCTGAAAAGAAAAAAAATGTTTTTTTAAACAGTCTAGTTGGGACACGTGTGTCAAAAAATAAATTTTACGCGAAAATAAAAATTTCTAGAGCAATATTAATGGCAAGAGATTTATTTGAAATTCTGCGCGCAAAGTCTATGACGTCGCGGGTCATTCTGGAAGGACCATCTCGGTCGTTCGCTCTCTCCACCTCAACGTGAAGGCGAAGCCGATCCACCTCTCCTCCATGCTCCCGAAATGCTGAGAGAGAAAAGAAGTGGAAAGGAGGTGACTGCCAACTAAATCGCATCTCGCACCGTCAATATTGCTCTAAAATTTTTTTTTTTTCGCGTAAAATTAATTTTTTGTTGTGCGTGTCCCAACCAGACTGTTAAATTAAAACATTTTTTTCTTTTCAGGGTCCCTTTAAGGGAAAACACTGGTCTTGGAGCTTTTATCCCTATTGTATGAGGGATTAAATGAAAGTGCACAAGCTTGTTCAGTTTTTCTTGCTGATTGCAAATACATATCTAGTCAGTTTTTCATTCAGCAGTACAGTCCTCAAGATAATTAAAACTCACCTGCCTTTGTTTTCAGAAACAATAGGCAAACATTTACTGAACAAAAAATTATGCTTAATGCATGGCTAGATACTACGAAGTATAAAGAATACAATGTTGGAAGTACTTTTGAAATTAAACCATTATTAGGGATTTTACAACACATTGAAGGTCAGTGTTTAATCTGTGGCAACTAAGTAATTAAACAGTAGATCAGTTGAAAAATTTCCTGGGCTTATAGTAAAAAAATCTGCTCTCAACATTGTATGCCTCACATATTTAACAACATATTGCAAAAAGAAAAAGCTATATATCTATATTTGCCCTGAAGGTTGATATATCCCTCCTGCAAATCTGCAAGGAGCTCAAAATTTGTGCTTTGAGAAAATGCCGTTTTAGCATTAACTTCAATGCAAATTCAAGCTGCATAGATGTTATAAATGGATATTGTGGCACTAATATTGGTACACAAAATTTTAAACTTGCCAAAATGGATGTAAATTTTAAAATCGCCATTTAAAGAGCGACTTCGCTTCATTTTTGTTTCCGAAAAAAAAACAATGCAGTCCTCTTCAGTATCACCTAGGAAACCACACATCAAATATTACGACCCAGTTCCATCTAAATGTTTCTTAAATGGTCTGGCTAACTTTTCAACTCGTCAAGTTGCCGAAATCGGCTGACTCGAGCGGGGGAATTGAGACGCAACCTACAGCGTAGTCAAGGCTATGGCGTGGGCGTAGCCAACATTGAGCTAATTGTCGACACCATGGCTCCTATTTGTTTGTTTTTACTTCTCCGGGCAAGCGTAACCGGTGACGTTAGCAATGCTTCCTCTCGGCACTCAGCGGTGTCCACAGGATTGGGCTGCGCAGCGCGCTTCTTTGGAGCCGTTCCGCCATTACCGCCGCCTCCCGTATCACAGCCGCTGTTGTCGTCTCACCGTTTGGGATCATTGTCTCGGAGTTTCATACACATTACGGACACTATGTGCACAGACCTATGCCGCAGTTGTGCAGATGTCGTCCAATGTCGTAGACACCAAAACATGGTGAAGAGTGCGGTGGAGACGACACTTGCACCTGGCACATGCCCGCCGCCCCTGCCGCTATTCCTCCTCACGTTGCGTAGAGGATCACATGACATCTCATACCACATGATGGCCAGGTTCTTGGCAGCCCGAGGCCAATGTTGCCAGACGGAGCAGAAGTTTTGGTTTCGGCTCGTGTTTAAAGTTAGATTTAATGATATATATCCCCTTCTTTGCCATGCAAATGACATAGTGTCTTTTATTAGTGCTTTTTAATGTGAAATCGCTCATTATCCCAAAACCTTTAAAATTAAGTGGAGTTGCCCTTTAAGAAAAATTAATTTTTTAGAAATGTTTGAAATCAAAGACCCATGTCCACTTATTGTATCGTTGCCCGGCCATTAAGAGGCCTGGCAACGATATTGGGTAGGAATGTTTTTCGCTTTACACAAGCGTACTGGCACTATACTCCGTTTCACCTTATGTTGTACTGCAGCGAAGGCTAGAAGCGCGAGCTCATAGCGTTGGCAGCTGCCCTTGGTGCACGAGAGCTTGTGCCGCCGAGATGTGCCCTAGAGCAAGGAGCTCGCGCTTGTAGCCTTTCCTGCGGTACAACACAAGGTGAAACAGAGTATAGTGGGACCCAAGAATACTCGGTTGGCAAAGCGCCCTGTGCTTTGCCAACCTTAATGTTCAGATATATGTTAAACATTGGCGGCATTTAATCGGCTCCAGATCACATGGCCGCTTTTTCTGGCTGTGAGTCGTGGGATTAAATGCTGTTAATTTTTCTCAATTTTTTTCTGCAACTGCCATTGCATGGTGGAAAAAACCGGTGCGAGTTTCATAAGTTATGAATGATAAGGTATAATTCTAAGTGGTATTTAAAAATAAATTGTTGCATTGTTCCTTTAAAGGGGCCCTGCAATGACTTTTTTACTGGTTTTTAATTTGCACCGAACCTGAGCGCACTGAACGTAGTAACTTAATGAAACTTTTCTTTTCTCAAATTTCGCTTTATTTTAAAAGTTATAGGCAAATTAGAATTACAAAAACAAGCAAAAAATAACCTCCTTCATGACGTTGTAGGTCCTGGCTTGAGTGGCCGTGAACTGGAGGAGGGGTAGTGGGCTCATCGAGCGTTCATGGCTGCCGCACTCCGTGTCGATGGCTCGAGAGGGCGCCACTAAAGCATGTGTTGGATAGGCTGTATGAAGGGGGCGGCCAGGGCGGCTTGCATTGCATTTTCTGCGCGATTAAAGACTAATTCGGCATAACACTTCATTGGCCACAAACGACAGCAAACACGGGGTAAAAATCAGTTCAGAACGGGAGCCACTTCGCGCTGCCATACCGCCAAATGGCCAAATCGCCAACCAAGCCCGCGCCGAAGGCCTTCGGAACGCTCGAAACCGGTCGGATCCTCGAGCCGGTATACGATCGCAGCGCCGCCGCGTACATCCGGGATTTTTCTACGCTCGCCGTTCTTTGGGGCCTCATCCCACTAGCCCTTTCTAGTATGCGCCGTTTTTTCCGCCGCTTGGTGGCGGGTATGTCGACGGGTCTTTTCTTGTTTCCGTACTTTATAAACTGCATTTGTTTCTTTTCTGATCTAAAATACTGAACAAAAACTAGTTTCATAGATAATTGAAACAGTTCGCGACACTTATATTTTGTATCTCGACTAAAAAAAAATGCTTTTAGCGGCTCTGACCAGTAGTAAGCCCAGGACCAAAGACGTCACATTTCGCGCGCTTTCGGCAACGCGGGTCGCCCTTGTAGGCGGAGGAGGTTTCCGCGTCGTCCGGTTAAAATATGGCGCACTGATATTTAGTTACTCTCTCCGTGCCCGCTGGCTTTCCCGAACCCCAAGAGACGTGGAAACCGCAAAAAAGGCAGACGCTTAAATATGATTGCAGGGCCCCTTTAAGGGGGGACACTACCTGGGAATGTAAACTTCTGAACCGGTAGTGTTTGCAGCCATATAGAAGGAGGGCATGCAAAGTTCCAGCCCTGTGAACTAATTCTCCAGTACATGGAATATGCTCAGTGATCTGTCTTTGAGAAATGGTGTTGATAACCACATATGTTTCTGGTGGAATGTATACTGGAATACCAGTTTCCGGTTACTATGAAAAGAAATGTAAGAAAATATGCATTTTTCAGGTAAAAAAAAAATTTAGGAACAATGTTTTTTTTTACAGATATGTTTTTTAAATTACAATTTTTCATAATAAAGGAACATGAAAAGGCAAAATCTAAGTTTATAGTAACCGGCTCCATAAAATGTCTGCATATAAGCCACAAATATTTAGTCTCCCGATAGTTTCATACTGAAACAATAGTTTTATTAAAGTGGGATTTGCTGCCAAAAAGCAGAACTGAGAAAAACGCATTCAAAGTGCTTAAACCTCTACTTTTTCTTTAGCATTGGTGGACCGAAAATAATTAAAAAAAAAAATAACTGCTGTGTAAACAAATGAAACTTTCTGTGAATACGCTCAGATGTTGATGGATGTAAATATGGCATTTTTCAAAATCAACTTTTTGCAGAACTTTTTTTTCTGGGTAGTGTCCCCCCTTAAATTGAGTTTATTTAATTAGGTTTTTAGTAACAGATAAAAAAGGGCGTCTTAAAAAAAAAATTGACCGCATCTCCACGTGGTGAATGATGTTGATTGGGGCAAAGCTCTGGTGGTGCTTGTCTGCGTCGACTTCTGAGCCGCAGCATGCCGAGCCTTTCGTTCGTTTTCATCCATGTCAGAAAGAGAATGTGTGGTATGGAACGTGGTTATATACGCATTTGAGCATTTGACCGCAGCGCCCTCTCGTCTATAAACATTGAGCCAATGCATGCTAAGTTTAACGCGATTATATATGCATTTGACCGCAGCGCCCTCTCCTGTATAGACGTTGAGCGGCTACATGCAACGTTTCATCCATGACATCCCCAGCTTTTGAGTTACTACCACATCTCAGAGCCCCCCACTCGTCCCGCAGTCGTGGCCGAGTGGTTAAGGCGATGGACTAGAAATCCATTGGTCCTGTCGACTGCGCAAACATTTTTTTTTCGTCATTTTTTTCATCTTTTTTTATTTTATTTTTTTTGCCCTACACGAGCACGTGAGCACATGCTCACGTGCTCGTGAGCTCACGGGCACAGCACCGAGCACGATCACCGGACGCTGGACGGACATAATTTTTTTCATCTTTTTTTTTTCCATTTTTTTTTGCCCTACATGAGCACGTGAGCTCACGAGCAGGAGCACGAGCACCCGACGCCGGACGGCGGACAGACATACGGACATGGCTAGCCCCTAAGGAGCTTCGCCCCTAAAAAAAGTGATAACACTGAATAATTTCGACAAAACAATGACCTGGTACTTTTTTAAAATTACGGTAGTTTACTCATCTCAGTGTCATCAAAAGTTTAAGCCTTATGTAGCTGTGGTAGGTCAGATGAGAAATACTGGTATATTCTATTAACTTTTTTTTCTAAACTCTGTTTTATATTTGTTACGTGGCATTTACAATTTAAGCCTTCACTTGACAGCTAACCAAGTTCTGAGGAATTATGGTGCCACTGTTTTTTATTGGCTCTTACGAGATAGTTTTTTTCTTGTCAGACAGTTTCTAGACAGCTCTTGAGTATCATCCCCTCTTCGAGGTGGCTAAAAAATTACACTTTTCACTTGATTTTGCTTGGCTGTCAATTCACAGAAATGTATTTAGGAATTTATTTATTTCACATACTATCAGTCTTATGTAGGACTATAATACCGTAAAATTCCGGGCAAGCGCCCACTCAAAATTTAGAGATAATCGCGAAAAAATGGGGGATGGGCACTTGTCCGGTCATCAATTTTACATATCAATGGACTGTGCATATTTTCTCAGATCTTACAAATTTCGGAATGGGCGCTTAGTGTGGAATGGGCGGATGCACGGTATTCTACGGTAGGTGTGGGGTAGTAAATGATACATAAAAACAACTATAAGGCACATCACTACTCAGCTATTACAACAAAGCACAAAGTACAAATATTTAGCGACCGTGACACAAGTAAAACAATCCTAGAAATACAGTGAGTCATCATTGTACTTATCAATTCGAGCGCAAAATGAGGATAAGGACTGACAGGAAACCACCGCCTCGGGGAGTAGATTCCAATCGCCGATAGTCAATGGAAAAAATGATTACATAAAGCAGTCCTTCAGACACCGGTACTGTTGTAGAGTATGACTGTTTATTTCTAGAGATCCTCGACTTATGCGGTGTTAAATAACTATCGTTGTCAACCAAAAGCAGATTATTTCATATCAAATTAATAAATTTATGATTTTAAAGTTTCTTAGGTTCATTAAATATTCTTTCTGAATGTTGTCATTGTGATTTTAGTTGTATAGCTCCTTGTGTTTACCGAGCTTTGGTGGGCTTTCAGACTTGCTACTTGTGACAATTTTTGAACTTGATAAGCTAAGTGAGGCATGCCAAATGTAGTGCTCAGAAAAAGATTTGACAGTATTTAAACTACTGCATCAGTGGTGGTACAGTGCAATCCACTTAAAGGGATGGTGAACCGATATCTGAAGTTGCCGAAATAAGCCCCGGACAAGCTTCCCGGGACCGCACTATACCTAAAAATGCTATTCATGTAAAGGGATGGAGATCGGATTATTATATTTCTTGGAATGACGACCGCTGATTGAGCCAGAAGCGCCAGAAGCCTCCGATGCGTGCGAGGCCCTCTGGGATTACTCGCAACGGAACTGACGTCAACAAACTGCAACGGAACTGACGTGAACAAGTCGAGCTGCCGACGCGCCACAGCGTGGAAGAAAGTTGCGCTTTGAATAATAGTTGACGGATGCCCGTCGCGTTGGAAGTTTGCCAACTAATCCAGCCAAGTTAGCTGCGCACTACCTGCCAGCCACCCTGCACCCTGCCACCCCCAGTCCACTTCTGCACCTGCGTCGTAGCGACGGCGGCGACTTTGGTCTGTGGGTTTCTCGGAGTTCGGCGATTTCTTTCCCGTCCTGATAATTTGGCCATGACGCCGGCGACCACGGAGACTTCGACAGCGCTGATGTTTGATGCCGCCATGGATGCCGCTTGCTCGCGACGCTCGCTAGGCCGTTCGGCGCCGCATAGGTGTCGTGTCAAAAACGACATGATGAACACTGTTCGACAAATTTATCAGATAAAATTGCATTTCTTTTAAAAATATATCTCATCGTTTCGGGACGGGGTTCGCACGTCGCATTTCCGTTTCGTCGCGCCACCACGCGGCGTGAGTGCACGCCGGAGCCAACGAGGTAGGTCGGAGCCAACCGAGCCAACTTTGATGGCTCACCATAGCCGCGTTCTGCGCACTACAAGTTTGTTGTCGTCACGAAACGAGCTTTCAAAAAACTCACCAGGTGCACCTTAGAATATTTATTTACATAAATCATATAATTTAGACTACTTTATTGTTTCAAGTACCGTCATTTAAGAGCCATTCGTGTGCTGTAAATATCAAAACGACAAAGAATTTAGATTCTGTTTTTCGGTTCAGCATCCCTTTAAAACGATAATGAAAAAATCCGAAAAGGCAATCGTTTTAACTGATGATCGTTGTATCTGGACAGAATACCCCGTGCAAAAACGCATGGTCCTCTAGAAACTGATCGTTATAAGCGGTACATCGTTATATCTGGTATCGTTATAAGTGGATTGCACTGTAGTACCACCATGGAGAGATTTGACTGAGCACTCTTGTCCTCACATTTCCTTTTTTAAGCTGAGGAGTAGTTTAGTAGTGTAAAAATTTTTGACGTAACATACTATGCTGACATGTTAATGCATGTGGTACAACCGCTAAAGTAAAATACAGCAAAAAAAAAAAAAAGTTCCAGTGCAAAAAGATTTTCTACATACCGTATTTTCCGGTCAATAAGACGCACCTGTATATAAGATGCACCCCCCACTTTTCGCAAGTCTCTGAGTGAAAATTAGTATATAAGATGCACCTGTGTATAAGACACACTGCCGAACATTGTGGAAAAAAAGTGTGTCTTATGTATGACATGCATCAATGTATAAGACGCACCCCCCACTTTTCGCAAGTTTCTAAGTAAAAATTAGTATATAAGATGCACCTGCGTATAAGACGCACCGCCGAAAATTTTGGAAAAAATTAGTGTGTCTTATACACCGGAAAATATGGTAGTATGTTTCTCTAGTGTCACTGGTAAGTTGAAAACAATGGGGTATTGCTTTTTATGTTCAGTCTTTTTGATCGAAGCACTTATCGATAATGTGGCCTTATTTTTGTTTTTGTTTCAGTCTAGCTTCACTGTTGATGGATCCATCGTTCTGCATGGGCTCGACAATGCACTAACACTACCTTCCGATGGAAGGTGTGTGCTTTGGTTTTTTTTTTTTTTTATTTTTTTTTTTCTGGATTTATCGAGAATTTAGACGTCTGATAGTTTTGCTTGTCGCTTTCGATGACGCAGGAGTTGGCTGACACCGCTCAAGTTCGTTAAGAACTCTATTTACCTCACCTGCAAGAGTATACCTTACGAGTATAAACCCATCTCCAAGAAAATGCTCCGTTCGGAAAGGTGAGGGTCTCCTTGGAAGTTGCCACTTGGTGAGCTGATTTGCTGGCTTCTCCTGCAGCATTCAGCGTGCCATCGACAAGGCCGTGCAAGAGGACCCTGGAAGTAAGTCGCAATTACTAGTGGCATGCGAGCAGGGAAACTAGAGTGCGAATCAAATTCTAATCAAGTAGTGGCAAGTAGTGGCCATAATGCTGAATCATATACCGAAACCCCTATTTGAAATGCACTGAAACGAACACAACACGGCTGCCTCTCGAAATCTTGCGTGCGTTTATTACGCATCATGTGGAACAAGGAGCGGGTATCACTTACAATGGGGTGCTAATGCCCACATGGTAATGAGAAACGTTGCTGGTTGGATGGACGAATACAGCCGGACCCTTGAAATCGGACAACGTCTTGTGCCATCTAGCCGTGGCACCTCACTTGACGCTGCAGGGAGCAGCAGATTAGCGTATGAGGCGGGCTAAATTATCCTTGTCTTTATCTTTGCAATAAATTGCCACTTTCTTGCTTTCCTCATGTAATGCATCGCTAGATGTCGTTGAGCTAGAATAAATTAAATGAAGTAAAAAATGTTCCGAACATTACAACCGGGAAAGCCCTATAGTTAAGACATTTCTTTTCTTTATCTTAGAGTTGTAGTACACAGTTAGTGGCAAGATACATGAATTAAAAATGGAAATTTGCATAGTTTGTGGGTTTGCATCGAGCACACTGCAGAAGCCTGAACACAACTGCTTAATTCGAGGTATACAAAAAATAAAGTACTGTAAACGGCTTAATTTTCATGAATCTTGTGCAATTCACGAAAAATAGATCCCACGAACAATTCAGGCAAAATTTCAACACAGAGGAAGCTACAGTGAGGTGCTTGCGGCTCGCAAAAATTAGGGCCCGCAAATAATTAAAATTTTTCAACTTTGGCTCGATTCGTGAAAATTTGAGCCTGCGAAAAGTGTCGTTTACAGTACTTTCTGTCGAAATGTTTAGTCAGTCAACACTTCCCCAATGCAGACGTGATTTACAGCCGCTGACCGATTTTTCGGACTTAGAAGGGACCGAAAAAACTTCCAAATAATAGAGCAGTCCGAAAATTCAGCAGATTATAAAACTTGCCTTTATTATTAGAAAATCCGTAAATAGTGCCTTGCTTCAAGGGGCTCTGACACTTCAAAATCATATTTTTTTTTATTATCCAAAACGATTGAAAACTATGCCGGGACATTACCCTCAAAATTTGAAACTTGGGAATTCAGTATTTGTAAAGTAAAAAAACAATTTCCAAATGCCGAATTCGAAGTTCCTGCGCGATCCGCGCCCGATCCGCGCCGGTGCATTGACGTCCAATATTGCGGAGTCCTGAGAGTCTGCTTTCTTTCACGACTCTGTGCTGTTGCCATCGCGACCCGATGCGAGGAGGAAAGGAGCGGCAGATAGGGGCCCCAGCAAACCGAGAAAAACCGGTTTTATCCCGTACAAGTGGTGCCGCCTGCCCAGGCTGCATGTTTTCCGAGGGAGGATACAATTCCAGAAGGCGACATCACGCCGGACTCCAATTTTTGGTGTTTCAAAAAGAAGGGCCGTAGTGCGTTCGCAATTGCGTTAAAAAACATGTTTTACGATTGCCGTTATTAAATGTTATAGAAATGTTGCCTACAAAGCTTCTAAATTTCCCTGATTTTTGACGTCACGAATCAAAGGAAGCGAGGAGGTGAAGAGCGGGAGAGGAAAACAACAAAAATAAAAAGGAGCGCGCGCGCGTGGAAATTGTATTTTCGCGATGCAATTTTTTTGCGTGTCTGACTACAACTTGCATCATTTTAGACAATAAAAAAAAAAAATACGACCCTTGGGGTGTCAGTGCCCCTTTCAGGTTACGCCTGTGCGCCTTGTTTCAGGTTGCGCCTCCGTTTCCTTTCGGCAACTTTCTATTGGCTTGAGAATCGCTGCCTTCTTTTCTAGTGTTATGGTCGAGTACTTTCTGCGCTTCTTAACGACACATCGCGGTTTCAAGAGAACAGATGGGGCAATTGCATTCAAGCCAGCGTAGTCCGAGAACATGATTAACCGAGACGAAATCGAGATGAGAGGTGCAAGTCCACGACTGCAATGGCGAATGAACAAAGCAAAATGCTAACAACAATGATGATGATAATGATGCGCAGCTAGAGAAAAAAAAACGTACAGCATCACCTAGCGGTAGAACTTAGCACTGCTACTCAAGTAGCAATGCGAAACCAAGCCAATCCATGTGCAGCCAACATAGAATCCAAAATGGCTGCTTTCTGTGGCGTTTCCCGCTGATCACTCGCGACGATTTTGTCCGAAAAATCAAACTTTCGGAGTTCAAGCTGTTTGAAACATCGGTCGTGAATATGCACTATTTCTATCAAGTAGGTCACGGTTTCTCCTTTAGGTCCAAAGTATCGAACAGGTCCGAATTATTGGCGTCCGAAAAATCAGTCGGCGACTGTATACCCAGCAGAGGTCTGATAGGAGTGTGTGTCTCGATATGGAGAGTGTCCTTGAATAAACCCAGACTGTCCAGCAGATAAATATCCAGTGTGTCGAAATTATTAGAAAACTCAAATTTTTAAGAAAACAAAAGTTAATTGAATTATCTGACCAATCACTGTTTGATTTGAATTCAAAACTCAAATATTTGTGCATCCTAACAATTTTAGTACCAAAAAAACAACTGGAATCTGAATTGCATTTGTTTTTGCAACCCATCAGCTGACAAGAAGGAACACCAGCGGCGGGCCATCAGCATCTTTGAGCGCATGCGTGCAACCATTTCGACTGCTCTGTTGAGGTGCGCATTGCACGTCGGATATTTTTTGCCATTCTTTTCCAAATTCCTTATATTTATGTCCTAGTTAAGGTGCTAGCTGTAACTAACTTGCTCCTTTCACGTGGACTTTACAGGCTTGCTGTTTGGCTCATGCACCGACTCATGTCTCGCATGTTGTCTGGTGTCTACGTGCCCAAGGGCCAAATCGACCTCCTGAAACGAGCAAGTGAGGTGCGTTTCAGTCTTCTCACTTGGCTGAATTAAACCAGGAACGCTTAAAGAAAGTGCCTCCTTTTGCAGCACAACGTTCCCATGGTGTACCTGCCTCTTCATCGAAGTCACTTGGACTACATTCTGGTGACCTTCTTGCTCTACCTGAATGAACTGAAGGTGCCTCTGGTGGCGGCTGGGGACAATCTGCTCATTCCACTGTTTGGGTAAGTGCTCTCTATGAATCTTGACGTGTTCCCCAGCTGAGTTCTAACTTTGGTTAATTAAAGAAATTTGTTTGACTGAAAATTTCTGTAAGATCTGCGAGGGCACACATAAAGTGAATAAACAAACGATTCGAGAAAGTGACAAATACATGAAGTAAGCTGGTAAATTTATCTTTTAAAATTTAATGTTTTATCTTTGCTTACACTGAACATGAAAGAAAGTTTTATGAACAGGGCAATGCACTCATGTAAACATGGCATGGCTTAGGACTTGACTGCAAATCTCTGTGTTCTGTTTGTCCTGGGCCGAAAAGGGCATGTAGGCAGCTATTTGTGGGGCTGAAAATGATGGCATGAATATGTCTTCGGTGTAGCTTTTTATGTTTATCTGGATGCATAGCATTTGTAGGGCCACTTTAGTTCTTTCGTGCCCGTGCCAGGGATGTGGCCTCCATGCTGACGTCCCGCTGATGACGTCCTGGTGTTCACCACGGTTGGTGTCTGATCGTGGTGCTGGAACGGTGATGAGTCCTAAGAAAGGAAACCTTTGGGTCGGTGTTTTTTTTATGTAAAACTGTGACATCACATGACAACGAAGTCACGTGACACTGTGATGGCCTGGCGTGACGCAACTTGACGTCACATTGCACTGTGACGTCTTGTGATGTAGTCACAGGGTTACATGCTTTCCTGATGGTCATGTGGCACCCTGACGTTACGACACTGACATCATGTCATGTGACCTAACATCGCGTGACACTGACGTAAGGTGCCACCATGTCATTGTAACGTCACGTCACGTGACATCATAACATGGGACACTGTTAAATGACGTGACCTTGCATAAAATATCATGTGGTCATGAGATGTAAGGTCACATGACCATGTGCTTTCCTGATGGTCACATGACACTGACATTGTGGTGTCACGTGACCTGTGATGTGACGTCTCATCATGATGTCATAGTAACCACGTGGTGTGACGTCAGTGTCACATGACCTCATGACGTCGGGTGACACCGTGTCATTTGGGGAATGCCAAAGGAACTGGCAATTTTTTTTAACTTAAAATTGCTTTTCTACAACAGAACCCTGCTTCGGGGTCTTGGAGGGTTCTTCATCAAGCGCAGACTTGATTTCAAGGATGGCCGAAAGGATCATCTCTACAGGGCAGTTCTCAAGGAGGTAATTGCAGTGACTCGTTTGAGTGCTTGATGCCTTTAAAAGGGCACTAAAGAGGTTCTTGGGTTGATCTTTTTACGCTTCAGCAAGGACGAGCACAAAAATCTCATTATGCCTTGTTCACACTTATGAACGACACTCTTGCCGCCGATGGAATTTTCTAATTGAAAAAAGTCCGTCTTTGCCGCCTGCCATGCTTGCGTGGCTCCGGATCTCTTCAAGCTTTGCCAAAATGGCGAGATTCTACAGAACGTCTCAGGTTGTCACGTCGTTTGTTAGGCTGTGCTGTCTCGTAGTTGCTTTGGCTGCATTTAATATCTGCTTTCGCTCAACCTGGATAAAGTAAGGCTTCCCCTAGCAGCCAACACTTCCGTGCTACGCAATATAAAATATCCCAAACTCGGTTGTGCTGACAGAATGCATGCACGACATTGTCTCGCTGATGGAAGAATAAACAAACAACCGGCAAACCGGACGTGTCTGGTGTAGTATGTACCGCTTACGCCTTATTCGGCACCAGTTTTATTCCACAGCTTGTCCTTGTAGGCATTGCCTTTGTATTTCAGATACCTCTTGTCCTAATGTATAGAATAATGAGGTCTCGAATAGTGCCTCTGTTACTTGGAGAGGATGTAGACATCAGCAAACAGAATTTCCGAATTGCATTCCGATTGACTTGCGGCAAGCAAAAACTTTTCCTGGCAGCAAAAATGGGTTTCGGACCGATGCTTCTTGCCTCCAGATATTCCGCCGACTTTTGAGGCCCGCCGTCGAAATCAATGCAGATTCTCCGGCAGATACACAAGTGTGAGCATACCATTATTAGTGCCCTTTTTTGTAGTCGAAAAATATCACAGTAGCATTTCATTGACATCATTCTTTTTATAGTTCTATATAATACTAAAGTGCTTCACCTATATACGTAGTAGTAGATAGTAGTAGTAGTAGCAGTAACGGTAGTAGTAAAATGTGTCTTTATTCAGAGAAAATAATAGGACCTAGCTCTTGACCCTAACCATTAGCAGGAAGGGGGTGGATGGGGATGATCGGGAATGGAGAAGACTGTTGGCTGCACCTGCCTTCGGCAAGGTTGGCCTAGGTCAGCTCTAAGACCCATAGGGCTTTACTTCATTATTATAGGTATCCCTCGTTCTAACAAATTATTCGAGATGGCAAAAAAGTTTGATATAAGCGGTAATTCCTTAAAAGCAAAAGAGCCAAAAAAAAGTGAGAGCAGCCTTGAAGGTGGACGGGGGAACACTGCAAAGGATTTTAAACATTTTTTAATCAAACAAATCTTGGTGATGAATAACTCGTGGCACCTTTACTGGCCGTTACAGCCAAATGTGAACGGGGGAACACCGCGAAGGACTTGAAACATATATTTCATCAAACACACCTTGGTGATGAACAACTCGTGACACCTTTACGGGCCGTTACAGTCAAATGTTATAGTAAACTGCTACAGAACTCCATGTAAATCGACTGATAAAACATATTCTGTGTTAAAAAAAAATTAAGTGAAGTTTGCTGATAATTTTTTTCCAGGCATCAGTCCTCAACTTGTTTCAGACATTGCAAGAGCACTGTCACCTCCGCTGCACTCCACTTTGCTCCAAAGCAGCCGTAGGATGTTTTGCATCTCTGCAGATGTTGATATTTCTCGAGGTGCCTCTCCGACGTCTCTTCGTCTTCACTTTGGTCGCACACAAAGTCTATGGTTGCAGCGTCGTGGCAGGAGCAACAACAGGAATGTCCGCATCAACAAGTGCAAACGAATCTAAGTTATCCTCAGTGGCTTCACCAACGTGTTTGCACACACTCCTGTAGAGATCGTTGCAGCTCTGGGAATGATGCGCAGGCTCGGCAAGCATTAACGCGCTAGAAAGTCCGACGCGTGCAAAGCAGTTGGCGATCTTTGATCTTCAAATCACGGACGTGCTTTCTCTTGCATGAGAAACTCTTCTCAAACCTGTCCAGTATGTCTTGCTTGTTCTGCAAGATGGTCAACAGTGTAGGACAGTCGATGCCAGAATGTCGAATTCCTTGGCAATTTCTGACTTAGGCCGGCCACTCTCTTCAGCCTCACAGATCGAAGCAACTTTCGGTAAGCACTCCCATATGACGCACGTGTACGTCACAGGCATGCGCGTCGGGGACTCCCGAAGAGATGATCTCCTCCTTCACTTCTTTGACCCAATTTCGACGGGAGTCGTGTCGCGGGCGCCGTGTGTAGCATACGTCGGAACATGGACGCACTGCTCCCTGGTTGCATCGGTACATTGACATCGGAAGCGGCGCTCCACTCTCCTTCGCGCGTTGTGCGTTTCCTGTTGACTTTGGTGAAGGAGGCGGAGGGAACGCAAGGGTGTTGTGCGCCCCCGTGTAGGCTTGCATGCTTTCGTCATTTCAGCCTTCGTAATAAGCGTGGTCGGCCGCCGATATATTTAGAATGATCCAGTTCAAAATGCGTGCGTTTGTCGGGACCGCGTTGAACTTTGAATAAAGCAATAATTAAAATAAAGCGATTTCATTATAACGAGGGACTATACTGTATTTTTTTCTAAAGCCTGACATTTTCACAAAACCTCCGGTTTTCTGCAAAACTAAGTTCAGAGCTTGGAGTAAATGAAGCAGCATTGCAAATGGCATAGTGCGGGGGTGGCCAGGTGAACCTATGCAGAGAGCCTCAAAAAAGAATGATATTCAGTGAAGACCTGCACTAAAAAGAAGGTGTGGCAGTGTTTTTTAATTTAATCTAGGTGACCACATCGAATTCCACTACTAAAGCGATTGCTCATCCTGTTTCTTTATTGTGTGTCCCCATTCGTGAAACAAGCACTTTAAAGTTCGGCTCAAATAACGTCATTGCAATCCCGAGCAGCTCAGCTGGGTGTTTGTTTGTGAGGCATTTGATTAAACTGCCTTTATTGCTAAGGAGAGGGCCTCATACCATTAGGTATGCCAACACAAGGCTGCCAAAACACAAGCTCTCTTTTATTCTTTACCTTTTTCCTTCTGACCTTGCAGGGAGGGGGAAGGGGAAGGGTATATGCTTGGCAAAAGGCCGCAAGCCATACTTGAACCCGCAAAGGGCCGCATGCGGCTTGCAAGCCATGGTTTGGCCACCCCTAGCACAATGGGATTGGCCATGGTTCATCATGAGTATCTGTTTGCTGACAAACTTCCGTTCCAATTTCTGCAGTACATGATGGAAATCTTGAAGTCCAACCACAGCTTGGAGTTCTTTCTGGAAGGTGGCAGGTCACGAACTGGCAAGACTCGTTTGCCGAAGGCAGGTCTCCTCTCCGTCATTGTGAACTGTCTTAACGAAGGTTTGTTTTGCTTCACTACTTAGCGATAGTTTGGTGTGTTTGTAATTACTACAATGCATTGCTTTTCTTAATTGCAGAGCTGATGCAAGATGTCTACATAGTTCCCATTTCCATCAGCTATGAGAAGATCTTGGATGGCAACTTTGTTAGTGAGCAGCTTGTGAGTTGTTGAGCACTGAAGGGGTGCTTGCTTTGGCAGAGGCAGGTCAGCACTGAACTTGTTTCTTTTATTAATCAGGGTGAGCCAAAGGTGATGGAAACATTCACAGCAGCTCTGATGTCAATCTGGCACATACTGCATTCAAACTATGGCTGTGTTCGTGTGGACTTCTGCCAGCCCTTTTCTCTAAGGGTGAGTCCTTTTTTTTTTCTTTTTCCACGGCCTTCTTTTGCAATGTACTTCATTCGACATTCTGCCAACCAGGACAAATCAATTAATTACAGGAGTTCTTAGACTCGGCCAAAAGTCAGCGCCTGGATCCACTGGCCTATGACTGTCCATTGTCGTTGTTGGAAAGCCTCGCACCCCCCACCAGTCCGCAAGAATTCAGGGGCTCAGCAAGCACAAACTCCTTGTGCAGTGCGGACAGTGCTACTGATGGTTGCCGTCATGCTATCAAGAGCCTGGCGAACCATGTTGTGCAACGTAAGTTTGACAACGTTGTTCTGATGCACAGGGGAAAGTGTGAGGCTGTTGACTTGGCATTAAAGGCTCTGCACGGTTGTATCTTTACAAAGTTTCAGAGCTATGCATCTTTCAGTAAGTTGCTTATGAAGAGCTAGAGCTGGGTGTACTTAAAGCTGTATAGATGCTTGCCCCAATTGAGTAGATACAAATGGGCTAAGGTCTAAACAAATGACCGCATCTCCACGTGCTGAATGATGTTGATTGGGGCGAAGCTCGGGTGGTGCTGATGATACTGATTTTGGTCATAGGTATTGCTGCTTGCTGTCGGCGTTGACGCTTTGCCGCTGCTTCCCGAGCTCTCAACTCCGGGTCTGCTTGGCGTTTTTGACGCTGTGCAGCAGCTTCTCGCGCCCTGGTCTCCGGAGCAGCTTGCTGTCTACGTAGACGCTGAGGCACTGCATGCCGAGCTTTTCGGTCCTTTTCATTCATGGCAGTAGGAGAATGTGTGGTTTTCTTCTTTTTCTTTTTTTAAGCAGACAGATGGGATGGCATCTCGGAACCCCCTACTCTTTTTTTCTTCTTTTTCTTTTTTCATAATTTTTTTTTCATCTTTTTTTTCCAATTTTTTTTTTGCCCTACACGAGCACGTGATCTCACGAGCAGAAGCACGAGCACCCGACGCCGGCCTACGGCGGACGGCGGACGGACATACGGACATGGCTAGCCCCTAAGGAGCTTCGCCCCTAAAAGTTTCAAGTGGCCCTCCAATGATTTTTGGACTGGTTTAAAATTTGCTCTGAAACGGAGCTCATTGAATGTAAGAACATGGAGGAAAAAGATTTTGCTGGAAATTAACATTATTTTGGGAGTTGTAAGCAAATTGAAATTGCAAAAACAAGCAAAAAATGTTTGCTCCGTGACATTTCAAGGAAAATGAATTGATTGGAGGTTTGGAGCTAAGCGGCTGGCCAATTGCAGTAATGTGATTGCTACGCCATTTGCGCCAACTGAACCAAAGTGCTTACCCTGCTGCATCGTGCTACACATCGCCAAGATGTGGTGAAGTTGCACCAACATTGCGCCAAACGTAATTTTACTTTATTAATATTGAGAGTATAATAGCTGAGGCCCCGCTACACGGCTGTATCCTTAGAATAGGCGTGTCCAAAGTTTCGAGACTTTCAATTATCGTCTTAAATAATTGGTACTACTGAATTTGATCTCTGTATCAAACATTGACAGTGCTTAGAGGTCGTGCAATATTTCTCCGTGGTCTATTCTGGTAAGTTAGGTAGCTTCATCGAGTGCACTCCTCACTGCGCACGAGCACACTGTAGTGAAGCGGAAACCGCAAAGTAGGCATCGCGATTTTGTGTATCTTGCTTCCGCCGCAGCTCATCCGCATGCTAAAAGGAAAGCACTCGTCCCGAGTAAAACACACAAGCGTTGGGTATATAAAAAAAAAAGGACTTGGTAGATGCTGATGTAACAACTCTACCTTCCAGTAAAAAGTTCTGAATAAGACTGCAGCTAGTATATATGAGACTGCAATATTGTGATGATTTTTGTTTTTCAAACTCGAGATTTGGCAAGGATACTTGTGTGATGCGGGAAGATTTGTATGGGTGGCTCTGTAAGCTTATATTTTTATGTCAACTTCCTTGTTCAGTTCTTACCTTTACATAGGTTCCATCTGTGCGATAGTACAGTGAATAGAGTAAATTAAAACTAAATTAGCTGGGGCTGAGGATGGAAACTTGGGAAAAACCTTAATGGGTTATTGCTCCTGAGGCTTATTTACCGTTCATATGCCGATTTTTATTATCATGAATTTTTACATAATATCATTGATATTAATAATAAAATGTCAAAAGCTTTGTTTTGAACTAAATTATTAATTGCAGTCTTATTACAACCTTTAGGACTTCACTGGAACATTGATTTGGGTGCTCAATATTATTCTGCTCGAACATTATTTCCATAGAATATCATTTGATTTACCTTTGGCTCTGTACCTAAAATAACGATACACAGCAGTTCCTACTGTCCTTCATCACTAAGCATATTCTTGTCGTGCCTGGTGGTTCTACATGCAACAGCAATTTATACCCCATCTCACTAAAACCGTACAGCACAGCCAAAGCTGCGGGGAGAGAGTGTGTCCCAACCTGTTCAAGAGGAGAGAAAGGAGGAATGGGGAAGCCCAGCCCTTCTTTCCCATTCCTTCTTTTCCTCCTCTTGAACAGGTTGACATACGCTCTCTCCCCTGTAGCTTTGGCTGTACTGCACAGTTTTAGTGAGACGAAGTAGACTTCTTTGTTTGGGGTGTTTGAGGGAACCAAACCTGCCGTGCAATGGACCTTTTTCACATACCGACGGCACCAGGCGGTGGCTGCACGAACTAAAAATCGAGGAAGTGACCTACCTGCGCTACCAATCGATAATGGGAGCTACGCTACCAGTTTCTTCGCTGTCCGAGCAGCGGCGCGTGCCCAACGCGACTCTAAAGAGGGGGATCTGTGGCGTCCACCCAAACGTCATGTTTTTCTTTCCGTCCACTTTCTTTTTTTGTCTAACACAATTATATATATGTTGCAATTACGTGTACTACTCGCTGATCCACAGCCTCCTTTCGAATTTCCTCGATTTCTAGTGCCGACTTCCGCCGCTTGGCATCGAGTGCTCGCGCGTGCGCAGAACGCTTCTCGGAAAAGGTCCATTGATGCTAACAACAGGTTGCACAGAAGTGGGCAGGCAAGGTAGACAATGTCTTTGAAAAACAGGCCAACACATGAGTTATAACATTTAATATTCGCACTAGATTTGCAGTAGTAGGAACGAGAATGAAGGGTGTGCTTATGCTCCAAAAGTTCCCTTTGCTAGTGCAACATGGAAGTTCTAGCTGCTCCAGAAGGTGCTCCAAAATGAGTCTGACCAGTCACATCACAGCAATTGGCTGCGGGTTTGGTTTATGGCTGCAGTGCCAGAGATGGGTATGCATCGTCAACAGAGTCCCTTGCAACATCAGAGATTCAGGCTCCGAACGCGATCGTGCCGACGCAGAACAACATTCGTCTCCACTACGCTGCGCCCCACCGCGCTGAGAAGAACCTGACCAAACGTGTTCCAGTGCGGTCCAGCACACTCTGCTTCACTTTATTTCCACTTTCTCTGTTTGGTACCAATGCGATTGGTGTGATCAAAGCGGGATCAAAGCAGCGATTCGGGGCAGGGGTTTGCTGCACCGCAATAGGTTTGAAAAAGAAGCATTTATGAAAATAAGCATTTTTTTCCTCCCGAATGTCACACAAATGTTGGTGGAAAAAATCACAATACTGCGCCCATCGAAGTCGCTCGGTGCGAATGTATCGGCCGGCCTCGACAGACGAATCGACGTTTGGCATTTGTTGTTTCAAGCGGGACCGGTTGCCGCCGCGTACGACTAGCAGATGATCGTAGATATACTCCGTTCAGCTGAGACGGCAGCCAATGCCACAAGCACGAGAGCTCGAGGTCACTGCTTTGAAGCGTTCTTCCGCAGAACGAGCACTCGCGCTAGAAATGCACGTCTCAAAGCCAGGAGCGTGGTCTAGCTTGCGCTTGTAGCTTTGGCTGCAGTTTCAGCTTAAAGGGGTACAGAATCGAAACTAGAAATATCCCCTGAACACTTCAAAACGGGTGAAATATGATCCATGACATCCGTAAATGATAATCATGCATGTATTTTCAGCGAATGGCTATATTTTTCGTTTCAACCGACGTATTCTGACGAGCGCTTCGAAATCATCCATTGAGGCGGCGCGATGTACGTGCCTCGAGATATTTGCCCGTGACGTCACGGTCGCAATGTCACTGGCCCATAAACGGCCCAGGGTACCATAATTACGATCCTCGTCACTAGGTGGCGCCAGCTTTATCGTCAACACGTAACAATCCCGCCAAGTGGGAATACCCGACGTATGGTGTACTAGAGCCGAGAGGTGTGCCAAGCTCCGCTCGTTCCCGCATGCCTCCATCGGACATTCCGCGCCGTGGTGCTGCTCCTGATGGGACTGTGATGCGAGACATTCCAACGAAGCTCGGCCCCTCAACTACCAGGTGGTATTGGGAAATCGTTTTATTCGTTTTAAGATAGCTTTTCTTGCGTTTATGGACGAAAGACTGGTATTTGTGGGCTCTACACAAAAAATCGGCGCTAAAATTTCGCTTCCATACCCCTTTAAGGGTGAACCGAGTATAGTCGGATCATCCATGAGGTTGTCTTGAATTCTAATTTACTCTAGCCTTGGCACGTCATCGAGCTTCCAGCTTTTCCCGGCACCCCGGGCAACTGCATTTGGCTTGTTAGGCGTACGCTCGGGGTAGCACATCCTCGAAAAGTTGTCCACACATGGACCCGCCCAATTGAGCGCACGGGCTTGCAAACCAACACAAAAAACATAAACTAACCAAACTGACTGGCAACAACAACACACAACGTGGAAAGAACAGCAGAATTAAATGCAGAAGTGGTCTGTCTCGCACACACCCCCGACTTGTTCCAGCATCCAGATTTCCAAATTGGGCGCTCGCACGAGAGTAGTGCACGCGCCTCACACTGGTTTTCTGGTTCTGCTGCTGGGAGGTGGGCACCTGATGGACTGTTTTTTTCTTGTTTTTATACAATTTTAACACCTTTTTCTTTATTTTTCATCTTTCTCTCTTAATAAAAATGAGTTTTTGAAAGAATATCAATAGTTTATGGAGTGATACTTTATTTCGCGTGCTTAAAAGAAATTCTAACAGTTCTTTCCAATGCTGCCAATCACAAAATCATTCCCCTACAATGTCGCCACTGTGCCCCTAGCTGCACGTTCTGTACACACCGGTACCACCCGACGTTGAGCTGTTCTTGAATTAAATTATGATGCGCTAATATTTTGTAGATAACTACTTGTTTCCTGAGAATCCTGAACAACTAATGAGGTAATAATATAAAAAGTGCAGAAGCTCAAATATGGTTGGAGTGCCCCTTTAACCGCTCATTCACACTGGAAGCGGATCCGCGTTCGCAACCGCTTTGCGAACGCGGATCCGCTTCCAGTGTGAATGAGCGGTAACACAGAATATGTTTGCCATGAGGGTAACTTGGTGGAAATATAAGGCACAAAGGTGAGGCGCAAAAGCAGTACAAACCAAGAGAACATTATATAGTGTCATCGCCACTGTAGGGTTTACTTGCAGTTCTTGCCTCGTTTTCATAGGCTGGCAGAAGCAATCATGGGACCGTAGCGACAGCCGTTCACGTTCCGGCATGAACAGTTCCAGTTCTAAGCATAGAGGGAGAAGGTTAAAGAGGGGAAACTGTAGTGCCGGTGTCCGGACTATGCCGATAGCTGGAGCCAGAAATTGAGCAACAAATGATGGCAGCGGTGGGATCACCATCATTGCCACCCCCATATGCATTGCCATACTTGTGCAGTAGTCATTGGCATCAGAAGTAGCTATATGAATCTCGGCACATAAACAATTTCACCGAGATTTACCGACCCAAAATCGTATTCTGTGTATGACTGTTTTGTCAGATATGACCAAAGTATACTGTTTTTTCTTCTCACCTTTCACAGAATCTTCAATGTCCTTGGCCTTAATGAGCACCAACTTGGTGGCCTTTCTGCTGCTAACCAAGCATAGAAAGGTGGGTGCTCATCCCTCTTGAACCTTGAATGTAGTGACCCCATTATAAGTTCTTTCTTCATCACGCTAAGGAAAAGCTTCACTCAGAGGCAAAGTGAAAAACTAGAGGCATGTTTTCAACTGTTATGTGCGTCTGCTAGTTGGATCGAGCGAGATGCCTAATAAAGGACGAAGGACAATCTTTAAGAGTCTGCACTCTAGTTTATCACGAAAATTTCAAAAAGCTTTGCAATTTCCTGGCTTTGTAAAGAAACATATTAAATGGCTGGGTCATTCCCAGGCAACACTACCAAAGCTTTGACTCGGATTATTTAAAACCACACCTTGACAGCCAGGCCCAACAGATGTTCTTGGCAGTGTCGTTGGCATAATCCCAACAGCCATCTTGGCTAATGTGAACTAGCAGATGCCGGCTCTCATCTTGTGGAGTAGCCAACTCTACTGCGACCATGCCGATGTGCGAAGTGTTTCCTCGGTTGTTAAGAAAAGGCGATCCTCTAAGCTCTGTCGTGGTTTCACCCGGTCCCAGTGCGAATGCACCTTGAGACAGTATCACTCGAGGCATGGTGCCTGGAATACGTCGTCGACTGGTGTGTTTACTGCCCTGTCCCACCCATGGATTGAAAGTGGTCCCTGAGTGGCCACAAACTGCATCGCAGGAGTCAGTTGTCGCGATTCTGGCGGTTGGTCGTAGAAATGCTGGCAAAAAAAGCGAGCGGATGCAAGGGTTGCTGTCGTCGCAGTGTCCCATCTTGTGTCTGCTTACTTTTCCGTCGACTGTCTGGCTGCAGAGCGACCTACCGCAGAAAAAGCATCTGCCGCACCCAGCTCTTCTGCTGTGCCATCGCCAAGATTGCGGCAGTCAATGCCGTGACACTTGTGGGGTTTTCCACGTTCCGGATTGAATGCCTCCGAATAGAATCACATCCGCACAAGCTCTCGTGTAACTATTTATTTGCTGGTGTCACGGTGCTGTGGGGCTCAGGTTGGCGGCAGTTCAACAGGGTCCGGTGTTGCCCGAGTGGTTTCATCTCCCTTGTCCTCGTGGTCGGGTGGCTTGCAACGGGCACGGCCAGCAGCGGGCAGTGCCGGCGCCCTTGGGGACGACCCAGTGCCCGGATCCCCGTGGGCTTGTGCTAGCAAGTACCTTTCTCTTGGGAGTTTGGTCAAGAGAGATAGGCCCGGCCATTGTCACTTCGGTTGCTGTGTTTGCAGCACCCTCCTTGGCCATGTGACTCTTCCCTTAGAACGGCACTTGGTGATGATGTCGGCCCCGTCTTCGGAACTAGGTCGCACAACACCGGGCGTTGCACGGCCAGTTGCAGCCATGGGAAAAGGGGAGAATGGGAGGCAGTGGGGAACTCCGTAGAGGGTTCCCATACTCTTTTAGGACCTCACGGGGCAAAAACGAAGGAACCACTTTTGAGGCCTCGGTAAACACACAAGTCAGAGACACGTTGCAGGCACCATACCCAGGGGTTGATGGGATGTGTGCGTTTTCACCTTCCACCAGGGCGCCACCCTGCAGCAGCTGGCACACAGCCTGACGTGGCTGCGCACGGCGGTGGGGCAGCGTGACCACCAGGTGATGTGTCCGGGCGAGAGCGTGGAGTCTGTCCGGCACGCCTGTGCCCTGCTCGGCAAGGACCTGGTTCTCTCGGAAACCGTCCAGATGGAGTGGTCCTCGGGCGACACCGAGAACAACAACCTCAAGATTGTCTTCTACCGGCCGATGCTGCGGCTCCCGGGAGTGCTCGAGCTGCAGTACTACGCCAACGCGGTGCTCGACGTCTTCGTACACGAGAGCATTGTCGGTAGGGTGGCGCCGGCGTTGTCTGTCATGCACACGGATGGCACTTGCCCGACGTGAGGGAGCGGCAAAACTCTTCCTGTTGTCACTCGTCAGTCTATCAATTTGTGCAGCCCTTTCCTCCGCGATCGTGGCTCCTCTGGGCTGTTTGTAATCGTGTGGTGCACGCTACGAATAGTCCCTTTCGCTAAATGATTGGTGCACCAAGCAGAGCGTTGGACACATTTACGTCTGGGAAGCAAAATTCTAAAGACTGGCACACATATTTGCATTTGACTGTGCTCGAGTGTGTTGTTTTTTCTCGTAACCACCTACGACGAAAGGACACACTGGCTCGCTGTCTCCATCTATCCGGTAGCCCTGGAATGGCGTCTGACTAGACTGAAGGTTTTGCAGTATTTGCTAGATCAAATTTATGCACCATCTATCACCAATGATTGCTTATAACATTGTCAAAATTATTTCGAGCCAACAGCGAAAGAAAGATGTGTAACAAGCTACAAAAATAAATGCACATATAAAAGCATTCGGGGGCTACCTAATAGATGTTCCCAGTGTGCCAGTGTGTTTTCTCATTGTAAGCGGTTACGAGCGAACACAAGATGCTCGAGCACAGTCAGACACAAATGTGTGAACCAGCCTACAGTCATGGGGAGCACGTGCAGCACTTGTATCTACGAGCCCAGTGTGCTGTTTGGTGTTCCAGTCGTGTAGAAAAATGCCTTTTGGAGTTCCACTTTTGCTTGCCGTGAGGGAATAGCTAAATGTGGTTATGAGTGTTCGGCAACTCTTATGGACGGGACTGGAGAAAAGCGATGTTACAAACCTAGTTCTTGCCCTTGGTGTCCCGATTGCTTCTCAGTTTCTGCTATGCTTCTTTTGTACTATAGATGCTGTTTGTTCGCTCATATGTAGTCCCTGGAAAGTTGTAGCAGTAACATTTGTACTCTAAATCTAAACAAACCATAGTTGTGTTCTGTCAGCAATGCATGGAAAACGTGGAGTGTGGCTGAAACACTTTTATTCTGGTCTCGTATTTATAAATATATAATTTATTAAAATTGCAGCTCCGGGTGAGTATAACAAAATTACTAATATAGCAGTTTACATTTTTCTTGCCATAGTAATTTAGTCTTACATCGATGCAACTCTCTTCAATATGGTAAAATGTAATCAAACCAATTAATGCAAGGGCAAATTACCAGTATATTCAACATAATCTTTCTGAGGTGGAGTCGGTCATGTTGGTTGCATGTAATCGTCTATAGGGTTGTGCGAATATTCAAAATTTCGAATAGTAGTTTCGAATAATACACTATTCGGCATTCGCTTCGAGAAGAACTGCACTATTCGCGTTTTTGGAAGTCTTGATTGCGGCGGGTTAGCTCCGTTGGGTGCGCTTCTTACCGAGCACCGGTGCACTGCGGAAAAGCAATACCCGCGGAAGCAAGCTTCGCGGGTGTTAATTCTCTGCATTGCATCGGTGCTCGGTAAGAAGCGCACTCATTGGGGTAACCCGCTGCGATAAACACTTGGAAAAGTATAAATATCGCAATTGTGTGCTTGGAAGAAAAGCATACATTCAAAGTGGGATGGTGCACGTGTGCCGGCTGTATTTTCAAATAAATGAAAAATTTGTGAATGTGTATATCTACATTGTAGTAGAAGTTTCAAAATTAAACTGACTGTTATGCAAGAGTATACTATGTTAGGCAGAGATGCCCTTACAACCTGCGTTCAGCGTGCGCGATTCATTCTTTTTAACTCGAGATTAAAGAATGAATATTTTATATAGCAAGATTTGTAAATTCACTCAATTGGGTATAGTTGGCCATCTCTATAGGATTCATTTTATGTCAAATCCATCGTTTACTTGCCATCCCAAGACATCAGACCTTCTGAGGTCACGGTTCATAAATATAGATAGATTAAACTTAACTTATAAATGAACAAGTGGAACAACCTTCACAAGTTTAGCTAGGTTTTCGTCTAAGCATTATGCTATGTTAGTGAAAGCCGTGGAAAAACTATTCAATATTCGAATCGAAAATATTTGGCCAAAACGACTATTCGCTTCAAATTCGCAATCCACTATTCGCACAAGACTAGTCGTCTGTACAGCCATTGGGGACACGGTTGATCACATCCCTGCTAGCCAAGATACACAGGGGCAAAATTGGCCAGAATGTGCCCTGTCCTTAGTTCCCCGTTGTGAGTGAGTGTAGTTCTGTTTGCTTTTGCCTTCATTGTTTGCTGCTGCTTGTGTCGAATGCAATGAAATGACTGGCATATATGTTAGAAGCTGTATGGTTAGTAAGATAAGCCAACTCCTTTCACAACAGTAATCAGCTTACACTCATTTCTGCTGTAAAGGAAAATTGGTTAAAATAGCCGAAAGCCTGAATCACCTTTACAGCGATTTGTTAGGTGTGCAGTGTCAAACACAGAAGTGTGAAAGCGTCCAGCATTTTACTTGTTATCTCTAGGTAAGCTGTGTAACGTGGGGTCTGTCACAAGGGGCGCATTTGCAATGGCACTGCGGCTGGAGGTATGATTCAAAGCTCGCTCCTGTGATTCTAGCCACTGCCTTGTTCTCTCTTGTGGGAAATGAGCTGCCCCTGACGCTTGGCACCAGTGACGTCGTGACGGTATCGCGGAAAGAGTTGGTGGACAAGTGCCAGGATCTTGTCAACATCCTTCAGCATGAGTTTGTCCTTGTACTGGTGAGCCAATTTTCGGGGAGCACAGTGCGGGCCAGGGTTCGGCGTGCATGGGAGCTTTCAAGCATTGGGCATTTTTGTTTCAGCCTTGCAATAATGCTGTTTGGGTGGTTGGTGACGCCATTGGCAGCCTCATCACGGCAAACATCTTGGCTGTCTGTCAGGTATGTATAGAGGTACTTGATTGCTTTCGGCTTTGCTTACAGTTGCCTTGTTGGTTGCCCTAGTTGGTCTTGCTAGGTTTCGAGTTTGTTCTGAACATTTTATTAATCGAACGCCTACAAAGCCCTTAGTGCGCAACGTTATGCCCTGTTCAATATGCTGCCACTTTGCTATACCTGAGGAGATGACTAGCTGGTGTGTCTGAAAGGGAAACCTACAAGTTGATCATTGAGGTTTGGGTATAGAAACTCCTAGTTTGTGGATTATACAAGTTTTCTGGAATCTCTGTAAAATGTGTTCACTTTGGTGTTTGTTGTATCAGCAGCTCTACTTTTATTAGAATTAGCTGCAAAGAAACTAACTACAGGACATTTTTGCTAACCACAAAAGAACTAGTGATGTTTATTGCAATGATCTGGCCAACTCTGTACGAGTTCCTTGAAATCGCAGTTTTGCTTGACGCTAGTCACAATATAAATCTGAAGTTTCTTCATACTCCCCCGGAATGAGCATCCAGATCATTCGTAGATGGATTCAATCAAGTACAGAATCTGAATCAGCCTCCTTATGACGGTTCCATTGAAGAGTCGCACCTGCAGGCTTGGATATGGCCATCTCGTCCAGTCAGTACTTTGACAACCTCCCCTGTTTTCCAGAATTGTCGTAATGTCTTATTGCAAGCAATTCAGAGTGCAAAAGAAATAAACAAATTTAGAAAAGGAACACCTTATCGCAAGCAAATCGGAATGCGAAAGAAAAAGCAAATAAAGCTTTTTAGCTAACGAAAAAAATCAAGCCGTTCTTATTCTAGAATGGATGGGTTTGCATCAATAAGAAATTATTAATTAAACTGCTCTTTAAATTTGCAGTAATCCTTTTTTGACATTGTTATCAGTCATCTGACAAAATAATAAATCAATCTTTCGTGTTTACAAATACTAGTAGCAATTGAGAATCACTATTTTCTAGCCACAGTGATTTAAATCAAATAATTCTGATTTGCATTTTTTTTTAATCAGGATATTTTCTTTTTATTTTGCTTTATGCAGATTTAAATATGGGCAAATCGCCTGCCACTCGCAAAAAATGGTGGGCAAAACATCAGTATTTTGCAATCAATATTCAGACTCTGCTTCGTTCAACATCAGTTTACATTCACACATACAAAAATTCATATGATAACACAATTCTGTACTAAAGGGGCAATGCAGGCGAGTTGGTTCTTGATCAGCGCTCGTTGTGTGTGGTTTTCTATCAGTGCTCGTCCTGTGTTCTTCTCTCCGTCTAGCTTCTGTGCTTTGTATTTACCTTATCTACCATAAATAAAATACCGAGCATCCACCCATCCTAAAATTAGCGCCCACCCCTCAACTTTGTAACATTCAGAAAATACATAAAGGACATATCTTCACATAATGTTGACCTAAGGAGTGCCCATTCCCAAATGTTACATGATTATCTCCAAATTTTGAGTGGGCATTGGCACGGGATTTTACGGTGGTCATAATTCTGTGTAGATTCATATCAACATTCCATATCAACATCATCTGGGAAATATAATAAACTATAAGTCAAAGCGCATGCCTGCATGAACAACCGCATTCCATGCTTTTGCTCACATTTCTTGCCGACATGTAGTCGGAATCATATTTTGCCTTCAAGCTCCTCAGACTTCTCAAACAGAACTGCTACAATCATGGTTACAGTTGCTAATGCAAAAGAACATTCTTTGCACAATTGTAATCCTGCGAATCCTGTACAACCGGGGCACGGCGGCCAAATTGCGCAACTGGCCGCAATGCCTTGATCCCGTATCTCGGAGGAAGTGTTGAGATGGAGCTTCTTCACTTTCTTTTTGGGCTTGTGACGACGGTCACAAGTAGTTGGTCGCATAAAATTTCTTGTTCTTGACTACAAAAGTTTGCCAACCTATCGGGGCCATTCATTGTTTTCTTTAAATGTAAACCCAAGGATGACGTTCAAAGCGCATCGGACAAAGCCAACGCAAACCCTTATCCACACTTTGATGACCTGCCAGAGGATGATACTTCATTGTTTTAGACTAGCTTGCCACCCATGAAGGGGCTCGGGGATTTTCCATATCATCCACCTCGCAAAATTTAGTACCCCCAAAATAAACCAAAAATCTAGCTTTGGCCAAATGTGCGAATTGGGCTGACAAAAGAAAAGAAGCATTATATATGGTAATTGTATTTGCGCTGCCACCGTGTCGTCTTGTCCATTACTGGAAGAGGGTTCTTACCAACCAAAAAGTACTTTGCTTTCATATCGAACACTGATTCTATGCTGCAACGCAAGAGATCTAAGGTGTTTTGCATGCTGAAAGATGAAACGCACCTCCTTTCGTCCGCCATTTTGCCTGACCAGCACGCACAGCCTTTAGGTCACAGGAGTCGCCAGTAGGTCCTCGAGTATTGACATCCTCAACTTACTAAATTAAAAGAAAAACTGAGTTTTAGAGAAGTGCAAGATAATTTCTTGATCTGTGGATGTTTTGTCCTACTGCTAGGTCTGCCAAATTGTTCTGCAGATGAACAGGTAATCTCGATGGCTTGCATCATTGGTTTTCAGAAATCTGGCCAAGCAGTGTCCAGCCAGCATCGCAAATGGGCCAACTGCATAGAATGGGACCAAGAGAACGACGAGTACTCCAGCGAGCTGCTCAGAAACGATGACGAGCACTTGAAGGTAAGGGTCTTTTCCTACCTTTAAGAGGTACTACAACGAAACTTTGGCGCTTATTTTTTGGTCTATTCGTGTTCAATGGAGCATTATCACATCAGACACACCAATCTCTTGTTGAAAAAGACATGAAAAGGAATTTTAAAACAAATTAAACGATTAGCAAAGAGCACCTGGTGAATGTCGCTAACGCCTCGTTTGTAATGCCCGTCTAGGAACCTTGACAGGGTGTGACGGTAACTGTCTCGCCTCCGGCCACCACGAGAGAAGGGCTGAAGGAGGAACTCCCCTCTCCCCGGCACTCCTCTTTTGTGTGTCCCAGAAGTCGCTATGTCCCTCTACAAGATTATAGAAGATTAACCCGTCACTCAAAATTCGTACAAAAGTAGCTTTGGGGTTGCGGTGACCCGATCGCTGGTGTGCTTCGGCTGCTTTCAGTGGATGCTACGAGCCATCAGGGCCTATCCAAGGCCGTGTGAATGTAATGTGACCTCTGAGAGGGACGCGCGGAAAGCGTATCACGGGCTATGTCCACAAAGCGGGATTGGCTGGGATAGCTCGCAGCGTCCACCACGTCTGGACGTAAGGTCCCGAGGCAAACTACATCACGATTGCTACGGATGTGACATGGTCTCCGCTGGCTGCTCTCCGAGCTTTTGCCAGAGTGGGCCGTTTATAACGCAAAATACAGCCGTCAGGCTCAAAATACAAATGTGCGATTGTCATTTACGGATATTGTGGATCACATTGAGCCTATTTGTGAACACGACAGGTGTATTTCATATTTTGTTGAAGTATCCCTTTAAGCTTCCTCCTCTGGGGGCTGTGCTTGTGGTCTACCTTCACACACATATTTTTGGCATAATAACATGTTTACAGTGCAGGCATGTTCCACACTTGTACACAATCCCTTACAAAGGAAACTCTATTAGTTTCTGCATGTTACGTTTTACACAGAATCTGTTTTATCAGCCAATTTTTATGGAATTCTATAATGTTTGGCTGTAACAGCCGGCTGTAACGAAAAACCGACACCGAAAAGTGTTACCCCCATAGGGAACCATTAGAAAAGACTACAGTCCCCGGCAGGATTTGAACTCCACCTTGAGGTGGAGTTCAAATCCTGCCGGACTCCACCTCGACCCTCGATCCAGGGTCGAGGGTCGGAGCATGCAAAAGCGAAGTCATTTGCGTGGTTCGCGTTTTGCAGCTTTTCTTGTCATGCTGCGCCAGCCATCTCACGGCGTGTGTCAAAAATGAGTGAATTTTCGTTAGGCGCTGCCATTCTGATGCCTTTCTCTTCTTTCCTGGAATGCCTATCACACATTTTGTGCATGATCAAGCTTGTATAATTTTTGTCAGCATGATCAAGATTGTATAAATTTTTCACTACCAAAATAACAGCATTGCTGTTTTTTGCAAATGGAAATATGTGCTATGACTCGTAACTTTTCGAATGAGCAACGAGTAATGTAATATGTACCTCGTTGCTTTTTTCTGAGGCATGTGTACGACGAGCTTGTCTTCCCCCCAACTTGTGTAGTGTTTGTGTCATGATTCAGAAGGGCCAAATGAACAAACCGGAAAAGGCATGGAAAATGTTTGACAGTGTAGTCACGCCTATTGGTGCACACTCCACCACACCCGCCACCTACACCTTTGGCAGGCACTTTAAATAAATAAATTAATAAATTATTATATAAAGGGCCCCTTTGCGAGGCTTCAAACGAGGAGGGTGTTGTATGTAGGGGGCGCTCTACATCATTCCAACATTGGATTAAAAGTTGTTCGACGTCCACCCCCATGCATCTCGTTATTCACCGGGGCTTCGTCATCGCCCGGCGCCACCGCATATTGATGCAGTCGACAACACGGCAAGCATCTCGGCTGCAGCCATTGCAGCCCGCTATTGCGATTAGTTACGAGAGGGGCATCACCTGCTTGTCTGTGGGTTGGATACGCTCGGACTACCACAGTTAGCCCCCTTCTTGGAGGTGCCCGGAGATCCAATGATTTACTGGAAGCAGTGGCGGGAGGACACAATTGTCTACAAGCGACAAGAATGGATGCGACACTGCCAGCCCGACAAGAGGCGATACTACTACAGTGCCTGGAAGTTGAAGGGCGTTGAGCGTTTCGTATGTTGGTCCCGGAGGCTGCAACCGCGACAGCCACTGCTGCTGCAACATAGGCAAGTCAATCGGCCATTTACACCACTGATCTCTACTGTAGTAGGCTGGATCGGGGATCGGAAGCCCATCGGTGGCACCACCGGCGGCCGTTGCTCGACACCAGGCAATACACACGAATCTACTGGAGAAACACAAAAGTAGGAATGTTGAAGCTTCTATGCGGTGTTCGAAGGAGAGTATCTGAAGATGTGCTGCGATCGTTATATTGGGTGTTTAGAGATAGAATCTGTATTTGTCAAGCGTTCGAAGGCCGATTAAAAAATATGTAGACCCCTTCCACTTCACGTGAAAATGAAGGACAAGCGAAGCTGTTATCTTTACGACGTCTAGGACGGTGCCTAGAGGACGACGCCTAGGATGACCCCAAGGACGACTTCTTGGACGACCTCAAGGACGATGCCTAGAGGATGACGTGTAGCACGACCTCAAAAACGACCTCAAGGACGACTTCTAGGACAGCCTCGAGGACGACGCCTAGGGCGACCTCGAGGACGACATCTGGGACGACCTCAAGGACGACGCCTAGGACGACCTCAGGGACGACGTCTAGGACGACTTCAAGGATAGCGTCTAGGACGACCTCAAGGACGACTTCTAGGATGACCTCGAGGACAACTACTGGGACGACCTCAAGGACGACTTCTAGGACGACCTCGAGGACGACCTCTAGGACGACCTCAAGGATGACTTCTAGGAAAACCTCGAGGACGACCTCAAGGACGACCTCGAGGACGACGTCTAGGACGACCTCAAGGATGACTTCTAGGAAAACCTCGAGGACGACCTCAAGGACGACTTCTAGGACGACCTCGAGGACGACATCTAGGACGACCTCAAGGGTGACTTCTAGGAAAACCTCGAGGACGACCTTAAGGACGACTTCTAGGACGACGCCTAGAGAAATTCAGCCTTTCCACTCTGGTGAAAAGTAGAGTGAAAAGCTTGTCGCCATCTATGAGCGACGACGACAACCAGCAAGCCGGTTGTCTGGCTGCTGCCGTCGCTCATAGATGGCGGTAGCTGTCTGGAGTTTTGTGTCGACGTTTCTTTGTCTGCGGACTCAATACTGGGGAAACTAGCCATTAACAGCTTCGCTGTAAAAAAATCAAATGGGCCGGTGCACCACCGACTGTGCCGGCATCGCTTGCTTCAGTTGCTAAATAAATGACACATTCAACAAATCAATGACACGCTCAGAGTTTTAGTTTGTCACGGAGGCCCTCACAGCAGTTCAATCAAAAGCTTGCACTAGAAGTACTCTGTACAAGCGCTTGAAATAATGTGAATATCCCCAGTAAAGGCCTCCTAACTTGTCGTCTGCTAAGCTCCGACGACTTCGATGTCACGGACTGCGCATTGACTCTCGGCAACCCTCGTCTCATCGAACCGCAACACGGTTTACGCCCCACTAAGTCGCAACCCTCAACCACAAAACATTTACTTGAAAAAGATTGGTATTCTAAAGCTTTTGATATTTCCACCCAGAAAATTAACTGTCACTCCCGGAAAACATGATAAAAGTTTCATCGTCGAGAACACCCCACTAAGGTAAGAAATGGCAGTTTTCCTCGTTTCTCCCATAGAGTCCCACGCATTAGCTAGTGCCGAGCTATGGCTGCCGGTGGTGCCGCTCAATCCCAGCAAGACGAGCCTCGATCCGCGATCCAGCCTATTACAACAGAGATCAGTGGTTTACACTGAGGCACTTGACCTACTGGAGCAACCTTTTACGAGCACTAAGAACGTCTTGTTGAACGACGTCTGTTCATGCTACGACAACTTCCCGACGAATCAATACGGCCGTACATGAATATTGCCCGACAACTGTCGAAGACGTGCAACCACGGTGACTTCTTACAGGCAATGCTGCGGGGCAAGGGCGTCGATGGAATTTGAAGCGTGGAAATGCGGCAGAAACTTTTTCTGAAAGGGTCACAATGATGTTGGCCTGGGCTGTTGAAATTCTGCAAACACTCGAGCAAGCGGCGGAAGGTTTCTGTATCTTCGAGGAGGGGCGCGAAGCCCTCGACGTTTTGCGAGTCGAGAAAGCCAGGTATCGTCCAGTGAACGGCGGTGTCTGACAGTTCCGATGTGGAATCGTTACCGGTGAGATCCTTTAGGGCACCTGGTTGACGCTCGAGAATGCAGGGCACGAGGCAACCTTTGCGCAAAGTACCCCAAGATACAATACTTCCGAGCAATCTACAAGGTCCATGGCAGTCTGCAGTACGAGCAGTTCAAGATGAAGACGGTGGTGAGGAAGTGCTGAGTGTGCCGACGGTCATGCAACCGAACGCGCAGCAATGTTTGCATCGAGGGCGAGTTGCTTCAGCTGATGGTGGACACTGGCTCGTCGGTGTCTATCTTGCCAAAGCACATCTTTTGAACAGATTTCGCCAGTTGCTTTGTCTTTACACCAGCTACAGTCACTCTGCAGGACTTCTTGCAACAAAAGATTCCAGGCATCGGGTGTTTCGTGGCCCAAACCCTGTACAGGGACGTTTCGGCAGGCATCTGCATCTATGTGGTTCCTCAAGGCATGGGGTTCGTTTTGAAGTTTTGCTGAATTCAAACCGTTGCTTTCCCCATGAGCTTCGAATTATTGAGAATCGACTGTAATGAGTAATGGTACTTGGTCTTTTTATTTGAGCAGTGTGTACTTCGAGCCTAAGGTGCATTCATCCATTGGGGGAGGCACTCTTTTCTGACTTGATGATCAATGTTGCAAAGCGTCATGAGAATGTCCTGTATGGCTAGAGCCTCATGACACACAGTAAGAGATGGATTGGCCTTTGAAATAGATTTGGAAGCACTCAGGTTTGCAGCTCTCGCATGACCTTTTGGGATTTCTGAAAATGGTTTGTTAAGGGGGACACTGGCTAGAGGTTGAACTTCTGAACTACCCAAGTGATCGAATGAAATTTGCAGGGGAGATTTAACTTCAGATTTATGTGTACTGTGCAAACTTTCAGCTCTCTAATACCCTAGTTACACGGGCGCTTTAAACTGTCGCTGAGTTCAATCACAGTTATCGGCCCCAACTGTGATTGAACTGAACTGAACTGAGATGGTGCTACACGGCTCTCCAGAACCCAGTTGAAGCTAAAACGAAACTAGTTCTTGTGCCACGTGATCAGTCTAATTGTTAAAGTAATTTACTCGGAGACACACCTTTTATTTATTGTAAGCATATCGTACAATATGTTCAATACCTTGTTGCTTGTTAGCGCCGTTTACACCTGTACCAAAGCAGATTCAGGGCCAAGTTGCGCATATTTTAGGCTAGGTAGAGCAAGCTACCGCCCGCTACGATGGGTGCACTTATTACTATTTGTCCATTCACACAGCTGGTCCCGCCGCCATCTTCGCTCGTTTGGTGGCTTGCCGGCTAGCCGGGATCGTTTTAGCGACAGCTCGGACGCCTAAATCTATTCCTTCCCGGATATTTTGCTGCTACGATTCTTTTTAGACGCCTCCCCCTGCATTCCGAAACAGTAAGTGCCTCGGAAACGATGGTCGGCGACATCGGTCCCGCGGACAGGCGCCATTTTACCTCCGTTGGGGAAGTCCGTTCAGTTGAACTGAGGTAGGGGAGCTCAGTTGAACTCAACTGTCATTAGCGGCTCGATGACAGTTGGCGCCGCCGTGTAACTCCGGCCGATCGCGATTGAGTCAACTGTCGTTGACTCAATGGCAGTTGAAAGTGCCCGTGTAACTAGGGTATAAGACAACTTTACATACCTGCATAAAAAGATGTGTCACTCTTCGTTAAGAAATCTATGATATGCAAATGGAGCTATTAAGCATCATTTTAACTGCTTGAATATAAAGTGAGGGATGTGGGACTTCACGCTATCTAGATTTTATAGCTCAAATGTAAATATTTCAGAAAGAGTGATTACCTCAAAATATGAGATGCATATCTGTCCTATGTCAATTTTTGAAAACATGGCTTTTCCTCAATGAGGACTTTAACTTAAAACAAAATAAAGTAGATAGCCCGGTTCCCCAGTACATTTCAGTTCAGAAACATCTTGATTGTGATATCGGAATAATTTTGTTTTCGAACAAAAGATTCCTTCGTGTGAAATTTGCAGCAAAAAGTGGAACTGAGAAAAATGCATTCGAACATTGCACTCCTTTACTTTGTTACTGCCTCACAATGTGTTGAAAATATTTTATATCAACGTAGCTATTTGGCGCATGGTTATGGAATTTAGCGTAAGGGTTTATAATATGTTTTTAATACCAAAAACCTCAAAATTTAAAAATTTATTTTTTAAAACGATTATGAAACTTAGGCCCATGTTTCTCCTTAAAAGGGCCGTGCAACAGTGTTTGGATTTTGGTCAAATAATTGTGGTAGTTGTTCCCTGTCACGTCTGGATTAAAGAACTGAAAACAAATTTTACCCACGCGCGTTAGTAAAAACAAAATGTCAAATGGTTGACGTTTTGGGCGCCTCCTAACCACACTCAACTCATACACCGTCTTCCGAGTCACGTGCGCAGTGACGCACAATGGGGCTGGGAAAGGATCGGTTGGGTTCTCTTTCAGAGCCTCCAGCACGCACGGCTTCTCCTTGTGATTCACATGGTGACTTTGAAGGTTGGTCTGAGCGATGTGGAGAAGTGGAAAGGGGGTGGGAGAGCACAAAGAGCTTGCCTTTTTGTAAGGAAGTTCGACTGACGTAGGAGCACATTGAGGTGAGGCTCAAGGGAGGAATAGTTTCTTTCTCCTCGGGCAGATGGCGCCACTTAAACTGAATATAGTACAACTTTGTCGATGACATGAGGTTTTTGTTGTATTTACTTATGTTGAAACAACAATATTTATCAAATATGGCATTAGATTGAGCCCATAATGGCACATCTTGCCAACCTATTACATTATACCCATTGCGCGTCACGCCTTAGTTGCCGTGGCCGCCACCGCGCGGCTGCGAATCACGAAATATTCCCATTCTTTTCTTTGCTATTACGCAACGGAATCACGATTTTTCAAAAGAATGAGGCAGTTTTTCCGTTCCTTTTGGTAAGATAAACAATGTAAAAATTTAAAACTGCAAATTCTTTTGAAGTTAAAATTGTTGCATCGCCCCTTTAAGTTGGCCCATTAAATCCAGCAGTTTTATTATTGTTTAGTGGGAATAGTTTTCCTGCAGCTGGTGGATAATTTTCACTCTTTTTTTTAATGACCCTGACATTTTTCAGACACTATGAAATTTGACACGGGAGCTAAGGCATGACGCGCAATGGGTATAATGTAATAGGTTGGCAAGATGTGCCATTGGCAATATCTGGGATCATTTGAAGGGGACTGATTTGTTAGAATCTTTCTTCATTTAGAGTTACAGTGCTTTGAATTATGGTGGTGCCACTCCAAGAATTTGGGAGAATGTGGTGGTCATTCTATTAAGGAAGATGACTAGCATACTTGTTTTAGTCTTCACTGATTGCTTTGCATTGCCTACCCTTTGCAGGTCATCCTGGATGAGAAGAACATCTGCATGCTGGAATTCCTCCAGTGCATCCTTGCGAGCTACGTGGAGTCATACTGGGTTGTGGCATGCTCTTTGTCCAAGCTCGTCAACACCCAGATGGAAGGTGAGGAATAGACTCGGCTGTAAAAGAGAAGTGCTCTAAGCCATAGACTTCATTGGTTGCATTTGAAGCATACAATTTTATCAGGCTGGAAGGTTTATAGAAAGCTTTTGCGAGGCAATTTTGCCAACAACTTACCATAAAATACCGGGCAAGCGCCCCCTCAAACTTTGGAGATATTCGCAAAAAAATGGGGGATGGGCGCTTGTCTGGTCATCAGTTTTACATATGAATGTACTGTGTGCATTTTCTCAGATCTTAAAAATTTGGGAATGGGTGCTTAATGTGGAATGGGTGGATGTGCGGTATCCTACGGTAGGTAAATGTTCTTACATAATATTCCGACACTTGGTTCACACCGAAAGATAACCCACACTGGTGTCACAAGGAGGGGGTGGGGGGCGGGCGGGCGGGCGCTGTTGCGGCGGGCGACAAGCGGGGGGAGTGTCACGGAGGGCCACAAGAGGGGGGGGGGGGGGGGGGGGAGGGAGGGGAGGGAGGAGGAAGGGAGGGGAGGGGAGGGGGAGGGAGAGGGGGAGGGAGGGAGGGAGGGAGGGAAATGGAGGCGGGCAACGAGCTGGGCTTTCTCTGAGCGACAGCAAGAAGCGTGTCTGGTGTGACACACATTGTAGACAACTCAACCTGTGGGCCGATGCAAATATCTGCTTGGAAACTAGCGTCTTGGGGAACCCAAAGATACAGCCCGAACCACCTCCTCTTGAAACATGCGCACCACGACGAAACGGCACCTTTGCCAAACGGCTTCACAACGCGAGAGCTCATCTTTCGAGCTTCCACACTCACCCCGAAGTGAACTGTTGCTATGGGCTATCCCCAGCATGACTGTTGAGCTAATTTCTGGTGCTCGAATGAAAACATCTCAAAGTCCGAACTGGGGAAGCCATGGAAGTGTAGACACTGATGTGACGTGTGGCACCTTGCTGTAGTGTGGCTACGCTTCTGCAGCATGCTGCCAAGGGACTGTCATTGACACAAGTTTGCCCAGTGGTTTATCTAAAACAGGACATTAATTCAACAAAAAATATAAAAGAATAGACTGACAAGGTAAGGCGAGAGAGTGCTTGATCACCACCCTGTCGGCCATCAAATATACCAGTGTTTTGACTTCAAAACTGCACTTCAGACATGTTCCATCCCCTCGGGAGTCGGCCAGGGAATTTTAATAAAATAGTGGGGAATTTGAAATTTTTATTTTGGTAGACCATGGTGAATGATCTATCTCTCTTAATATTATTGTGCGTTGGGCAGCTTGAAAACAGCTCTCCCACAAGTTTCGTTATGCTCGCTGGCTTCGTAACTTGGGTGTCCATCTGGGACACTTCGTGAAATTGGACAGTCCAGATGTGTTGCACAGGTGCACACCACCGCTTTCGCAAGCAACAAGCATTTGCCTTTTTTTTTTTTTTTGCCTTGGTCATTATTTTAGGGTAAAAACACTGCACCCTTGCAAAAAAAGTTTTGTGTTTTTTGAGCTGCGTGCTTTGCTACTTTGACATCATCTGAAGCTATGTTTTGATGGCATTTTTTTTTTTTTTCGCTTATAACATCTCTCTAAGGTCAAGCTGTAATTGCAGCTGTGGCTTGACTGGAGAACAGGTTCGGTTTAGAAATATTCAAGGCCGCACACAGCTACTAACCTGGCATCACTGTGCATGACTGATGATCTTCGGGAAAGATATACAAATAGAGTGCACTGTTTTTTGGCCAATAATGGTGAACAGTATGCACATGGCAGAACCCAAAATTAATACTGTGTGTGGGCGTGCTGCTTAATGTTTGAATGTATCTACTACAGAGCAACGCGTGTCTCTGGCATCACGCCCCAGCTGTGACATTGAATATGGCACTGCACATGGGTAGACGTTTCACCTCTCGCAAAGCTAGTTCACGCACTGTGCCCATACCTTGTGTGAGGAGATATGCACTTGCTTGTGAACAGCACATTGGTCTGTACTATACAGTGGGTTGGGCGGGCTTGCCTATACTGGGAACATACAAGCAATTGCAGTCAATTCTAGGTTTTAGGATATACAGTAAAATACCACTTGAATAAACTTCAAGGGACCTCGGGAAACAGCAGGGTGTCGAACCGAACCCGAACCCGAACCGAAAACCTGATCAAAACCGAAAACCGGATCAAAACCGTTATTTTTGACCGAACCGGAACAGAACCGAAACCGAAATCGCACGCTTCATATTGAACCCGAACCGGAACGAAACCATAATCTGATGTGGCGGTTACCGGTTCAACGAAAACGGTTCAGGGCCAATTGCGTCAATAATTGGTTTAAATGGGAAAAGTTGCGGGCGTATATTTTTCTCATGTTGCCAAGACTAATCCTAACATACTGCGAGATATTTTTACATTTAGTTTTTATTGCATACGTAATAAAAAATACATCATCGTCTGGACAGCTTCAACTTTCCCTTGTTTCCTGGATTGATCCTGGCGGTGCAATAGCGGCGGCGGCGATTTCAAAGCACCGCTTGGCCGCTTGGCTATGAAATGTCCATGTGCCGGAGCGGATTGCGCCGCTGTAGACACGGAGGCCTACGCGTCCGCGAATGTTTGACCTCAAGATGGACCATAATTACAGTAGATGAGCGATTTAGCCAAAAGAGCACCGAGAGCGCACCAAGTGACCTTCCGCTTGAGTGCAGCTACACCATGAAGCAAGGAGGATACCGCGCTGCATCGGCAGTATAGTTTGTAGGGTCGCCTGCGGTCCATTTCAATGAAAAACAATATTTTCTTCAACGTGCTCGGAGTGTTACCTTACAAAAACAAAAAAAAAAGGGTTGTCGGAGGCAGCGTTACTCGGCGATGATTCGCCGCCGCGCCTCGCCCTGGAAGGAGGCCAGGGGGAGGAGGAGGAGGGGGGGGGGGGGAAAGAGGGAGGGGGAGGGGAGAGAAGAAAATGTGTCCGTTTATTTTTTTGTAGGTTTGTCAGACTAGCAAGGCCAGCATGTCGCCTGTTCAACCATTATCTCATTTTTGTTTGAAGTCCTCTTTCATCGTCTTCAACTGAACATTCGAGAAACGTCGCTCGCTGTGGTGGCATTACTGGAACTTTGTTCGGTGGCTGACAGGTACAAATCAATGACCCGGTCTGTGGGACTCGGACCGGGTCATTCATTTGTACCCGGTGTGAGTCCCTCAGACCGGGTCATTTGCATAGAGCGTTGTTTGCGATAAAAAGTCAAAGTGATCGACAAAGCATCGCCACGAGATCTTTAAAGCAGTGTTTTTCCGCCGGAACCCGAAGCGCTGTCAAGATGCAGTCACATTTCATTATACGTGCGTGTTCACGTGCCCGGTCATTGACACATCGGCCGATCTGGCCGATGTATACATGACCACCAGCTTAACGGGATTCTATAAACTACCCTAACTGTGCACTCGATGTCCCTGCTTCTGTGTTTTACGGCACATTTGTTTCCTCTTGTTCCCCTGTCAGCCACTCTGGGGCATAGCTGTGACATCTTACTGGGTGCCGAAAACAACATGTATAAGAAAACACGTGTGTGCAGAGCAAAACAAACCAAAACATATGGAGGGCAAGGAATCTACCTAGATACCTTTTTACTGTTTACAAATTCACAGCCCAGCATGTGATTTTCACAGCCAAGCACGTGCGTGTTCGTCGCTTCGGAAAGCGAGCAAAGCACGCGTTATACGCCCGAACACTATAGATGGCACCGGCCACAAGCTCTTTTTTGGAAAGGTCTATGGACCCATCCCGAAAATACGCCCCTTCTGGCATATTTTGAAATACTGCACAGCTGCGTGTGCAAAAGACACCATAAATATGGAAAGCCGATTGCTTATATGTAGTTCACTTAAGAACAGTAATATACAAGTAATAAATAGCCTTGCCCATTAATGGTGTCTTTTGCACACATCACTGTGCAGAGTTTTTTTTTTTTATATCTGCCTGAAGAGGGAGTAGTATTGGGATGGGTGTATTGCAAGTATCTCATGCTCAGAAAAGGCTGCAGGAAGTGCTCGGTCAATATCCAAAGGTCGAGTTAGGAACCGGTTCGAACCGGTTCGCGCTTATTAAAACCGGTAACCGGAGTGATATTATGTGAGCTACCCTAAACCGGAACCGAACCGGAACAAATTACAATGCTACTGAACCCGAACCCGAACCAGTTGTTTCCCTTCTTCTTCTGAGTTGCCTTCCCTAGCAGCACTTTGTTTTCTGGGCACAGATATTCGTTCACGTAGATTGGTGCCGAGTGTTCAAATCCAAAATCTGACGTTGTCAGTCTGCGCTTTTTCGATGCCGCTAGAGCCTTATCACGGATACCGTGGGAGATAAACCTAACAATCACATTAGGTCTCGTCTTGTCTTTCGTGGGAACACGGTGGATCACATCTATATCTGAGTCAGCAATCTGAACCCCTATCTTGCTCCCAATCTCAGTGATGATTGTGTTTAGGCATTCTGGGTTGTGTGGAATTCCTTTAATCTCCAAGTTATTTCTTCGACTGTATTGTTTAATTTCAACAAGATCACGCTTCATGTCGTCGAGCTGTTTGATAAGATCCTTGTTTCCTTTTTTCATTTGCTGCTGCTCAGTTCTCAGTTCTTTTACTTCTTTGGTTACATTACCCATCGTTACCTTGAACTCTTCGAAGCCCTTATTCATAAATGTCATTGATTGGGACATTCCTTCCAGCTCTGTTTTGACGCTGCTATTCATACTGTCTACTTTCATTGTCAGCTCAGTCAAGAGTTTTGCCAGTTCTTTTATAGTGCTAGGCTGTTTATCCGCCATACTGATTTTTTTGGGCGGCACAACCTAACACTGCGGAATTCAGCAGGCGATCCAGGCAAAAACAAGGCAGTAACAAAACGCAACAGTACCTGTAAAATATGATGCGTAAGTGTGCGTCCGATGCTGAGTTGCCTGGATCGCCCGCCAAAGTAGTTGCAACCGGAAGGATTCTTTCAGCAGTATCTACCCAGTGGTCGGCAGTCTTTTAGTGCAGTGGGCAGAGTCACCGGTGGGGGTGAAGGGCGAAGGAGAGGGGGGGTGTTAAAAATAAAAGTAAACAAAAGCAATTGCTTGAATTCACATTGACGTACATAAATTGAAAATGAACAGCTTTTTATTTCACAACACATGACATCATGAGATGCAACGTTTCTAACGATCTACAAAAAACTAGAGACTCCTCTCAGTGAGACTTCTGGTGTTGAACTGCGCTCGCCAAACTACGGACATCCACATTCAAGTTACTAGGGAGCTTTAGAGTAACATGCACAATTTTAGTGCACGCTAGCGCTAAATTTAGCGCTTGCGTTCGTGCACGCTACGCAAGAGAGTTTTAGAATAGCGTTTCTCCGCTGTGACGCAAAAGCCCAAGCATCTCGTGCTTGCAATGCCACCAAGATAGTCACAATTTTTATTTCACACACGAAATGCTCTAACTTGAAAAAAAAAAAAAAAGTTTTTTTGGTCGAGAGTAACATTTTAGATTTGTTTAAGGGGGGACACGGTGCAAGAAATCGCGGTTTTCGGCCGAAAAACGGCTTTCCAGATTATTTCAGTTTCGTGTTTTATAACTAATAAAGAATCTATTTGCAAAATATCTTTCACGTCTGTGCCGTAAAAACGCAGAAATTCACGTTTATTTGCACATCGGCGGCATTTGCGCAGCACCTCGGACCCCAGGAAACTTTCCACAAACGCCATTTTCAAAGCGTTCGCGCGGCGAGAGGAATAGGCCTACAGCGGAGCATTTACCCTCGTTGGAAAGTGCGTTTCTTTCTCTTTCCAACATGCATGCACGCTGCTATCGAGACTTCGACCACAAGTGGTCAAAAGCTGATAATACAAATGACAAAATCTAGCAATGACGCACCCTGATTGGCCAGAAAACCGAAACTCTGGCTGTGGTTGGTTGAAATGCAACATGTGACGCCTCGCGCGTCCCGCGCCGCTAGGCCTTTCAATCCCGCGCTAGAACTTGTTTGACTCCGCGACGATGGATCTGCGTGTTATCTTTTTGATGCTTTGAGTCAGCATTTTTGTTGCAAAATGCCCGCAACGAAGTTTTTGTTCGGAAAACGAAATCGGTTCTCGAAGCCAAGAGGCCGACGCAGCACTGGGCGACCGACTGCGCTTGACGATCGACCGCTGTGCGTGGCCGTCTCGAGCCCACCGCAACTGACGGCCTCGGTGTCTTCGACTGCCGACAGTGCCGCTGGAGCTTTGACCGCTTTGACTTCGGAAATCTCAAGTGCTTCAGTCAGCGATGTTGCGACCACACTGACTGCTTTTGAGCGGAAGGTAGCGTTGATACAGCAGGGCGACGACACGTCGAAAACCGCAACGAATGACGCCAGTGACGACGCGGAACAGCTCAATGGTTACCGTTTCGTTTGTGTGTCGGCGATAAAGAACTTAATAGCACCGCTTTTATGCCCCGAGTGCCGCGACCAGTCCCTTGAGCTGAAAGAGACTGGATCTGGTGCTAATCTTCAGTTTGTTGTGATGTGCGATCGGTGCGGAGACGTCGCAAAAGCTGCGCACTCGCCGATCATGAAGTCGAGCCGCCAACCCGAACTGCCCGTTCGCCTCGCTGTGGTTAGCCGTAGTTGCGGGATAAACTTCACCAAGTTGTCCAATTTCTTCGGCGGAATGAACGCTCCGCAGCCTATGCACCTGAAGACGTTTCAGGGAATTTCCCGCAAGGTGCACCGCGCTGCGATGGACGCCGCGCGTGACGTGATGCGTGAAGCCGCTCAAGCGGTTAGAAAAGAGAAGGGAGCAGGTGACAGCGACGAGTTGGTGGACGTAGCAGTCAGCTTCGATGGCACATGGCACAAGCGAGGCCACACTTCGCACTTCGGTCTGGGCGCAGCAATTGATCTTGACTCTGGTCTTGTGCTCGACTTCGCTGTTCAGAGCAATTACTGCCAAGGCTGCAGCCTGGGGCCCAAACCAGCTGAAGAAAAGCATGAAGAGTGGATGGAGACCCACAGAGAGGGATGCCAGAAAATTTTCATGGCTCGTCCAATGCGATGGAAGTGGAGGCCGCTAGTGTTATCTTCAGCCGCTCAGAAGACCTCCACAACATTCAGTACACGACGGTACTGTGCGACGGAGATAGCAAGGCATTCTTGCATGTTGCCAAGCTTGATCTTTATGACAAGCAGATCACCAAGGAAGACTGCATTAACCATGTAGCGAAGCGTGTTTTTGCAGGCATCGACAAGCTAAAGAAAGCCAAGAAGGGCTTGGGAGGCAGGGGGAAGCTGACAGTAGCAGCTGCGAAGAAACTAACAGCATACTATGCAGCAGCTCTGAAGGAAAGTGCTCCGGACGTCCGAAAGATGCAGCGTTCGGTGTTCGCAAGCCTTTTACACTCATACTCGACAGATCAAAAGTTCTGCCATCTTGCGTGCCCACAAGGTGAGCAGTCCTGGTGCCACTACAACAGGCATCAGGCCCTACTCAGCGCTGGAAAACAATCCATTGCGAAGCCCCACCGTCCTCTGTTCAGCAGGGACATTGCTAAAGAACTTGTGCCCCTCTACAATAGGTTGGCAAAGGCAGACCTCCTGGCACGCTGCTCGAGGATGCAGACACCGAACTCTAACGAGTCATTCAACGCCTTGGTATGGAAGAGATGCCCCAAGACGGAGTTTTCGTCCTTGAAGACTGTCGAGACAGCTGGAGCCCTGGCCGTTGTGGAGTACAACGCAGGCCCAAGGGGCATTGAAAGGGTCCTGGACAAGATAGGCTTGACCCCTGGCGCGCACACATGCAAGCATGTTGAGAAGACCGCAAGAGGGTGCGTGTCAAAGGCACGTGCGAAGTCTCTCGACAGCTCGAAAGCAGCCACGAAAAGGCGAAAGCTTGAAGCCATCGCAGCTGAACAGCGTCGGGTTGAAGATGAAGGCCCCACCTATGCTCCTGGGGGCTTTGTTTGAGCTTGTGCGCTCAGAAAATAAAGTGAGGCGCTTTTAAAACTTTGAGTTCATTTTTCTCCATTACGGTTTTTTCAGAATTCTGGCATCGTAGGAAAACTATTGTTTTGTTATTACGTAACTTGGATTCATTTTTACGAGTTTTTCTGGGGTGAAATTTTAAGGGGATGATAGCTATGAGCTTGTATTTTTTATTTTTGTCATTTTTCATGCTCAAAAACTAACATTTTAGACAAAGGATGGAAATCTAAAAAACGGTATTTGTGTTTATGTGGCTTTTTTGTCATGAAAGATGGCATAGTATAGAAATATAGCTCCATAGCTATCTGCTCTGAACTGTCCTAGAGCAATATAACACATGAAAATGACAAATATATGAGTAATTTCAAAACGATAGTTTTCCTACGCAGACACGCCCACTTTCATCTTTGAACATTTGCAATTTTTTTTGCACTTCACCCGGGTTAACAAAATTTGGCACAAATGTTCTCAACATCAACAGAATCAAGCCCTGTAAATGTCATTTAAACCAGACAAGTGGTTCAAAAATTGACTTTTTTGGGTAGTGTCACCCCTTAAACATGAGAATACGACGCGAGTGGTCGACCGGTCGTGTCCGCCTGTGTTGCCTCGGCAAGAGAGGTCTCGTGTACTGACCTTTGCACACCATACCTTCGCCGAGAAATCCTCGCGCGTTACAAGCATCAAGTTGCAGGTGATTGTTGCCCACCTTACTGGGTTTCCCAAACTGAGTGCAATGTCGTCCTGTATTGAAAATCGCGGTCGTGAGGATGCCGCCGACGTTGCACTCACGACGCTGCCAAAGCGCGCAGTCATGGTCCTGAGAGCTGCCATTTTTTAACTCTGCTTGTCTTGGCTTTAGCCAACTTCTCATTACGAATCCACCTTGGAGGAGCTCAAACCACTGGTGCAAAATCTCTTATTGTACGCATGCAATTTCTGAAAAATGGCGCACGCAAAGCGCAAAACGTGGTTAGCGTTCGGCGCATGTGCAGTGGCGACAACGCTATTCTTTGCGTACGCAAAGCTTTAGTGTGCGCTATTCTAAAACTCCCTACTAACTGCAAGTCCCAAAACACTGTGTAGGTGCTCGTTGGTCATTCGTGAATGCAAGTTGGATTTTGTGTACTTCATTCGTGAAAACGTTTGCTCGCAGACGTATCTGCTCCCGAACACTGTAATTATGGAGGCTGCAAGTTTCTTGAAATTCATGAACTTAGAATCTGAAAGGCGAGCATAAAATATAACAAGGTCGTTTGCTGCAAAAGCGTTCTTCAACTCATTATTTGTTTGCAGATCGGCCAGCTCCATCTGGTATCACTCTCGAACCTGGCTAAGATCTGCATTAAATGAATTTTAAAAGAAACAAATGTCGCTCGAATGCTTCGTAAAGTCCGTGAACTTACCATATTTTTTGGACTATAAGTCACACCCTTGTATAAGTCACACTTCCGTATATTGAGCAGTTTTCGCAGAAGAGTTAATATATAAGTCGGACCTTTGTATAAGTCGCACCTCTTTGCATAGTTCACGCCATGAATTTTTTCTTTTTACGCTCATCGGAACTGCAAAATCGAAGTTTCGCACAATTGGTTAGTCCACGCAAACCGTTTGACGTGCATCAACTTGGATGTTTCGACTCGCGAGAAATGCCCATAGAACGGCGCTCTCTGGCAGGGGAAATCAAGTGTTTCAAATCAAAAGGATGTAAAACGTGCAAAATGAGAAGGTAGTCGCCTTTATTTGAGTGTACACATGCTGAGCGAACAGAAGTTCAAGGTGCCAGAAACTCGTGAACCCAGCTTTGGACCACTAGGCCTAGTCTAGGCCAAGCCACGGAGACAACACGAGCATCAATGCATAGGCAGATACTGTAGATAAATCTTGACACGCTTCTTTCGGTACCTCTAAAATAGGGGTCTCAAACACGCGGCCCGTGGGCCGCATGCAGCCCGCGACTCGCTGGGACGCGGTCCGCAGGCAACCGGTTACGAGTCCCGGTTCTCATGTTCGAGCGCTAGAAATAATAGCATGCGCCATAGTGATCTAATCTTGTCGATTAATTTTCACTCAAAAAGTAGCTCTGCTCTTTTTAAGATATTCACATATTTTATACTTATTGTGTGTTCATTTGCCCTTTGTTTTGCTTTATTTTTTTGCTTTCCATCTTTTTGTAATGTACAACAATTTCACTACTAGGCTGCAAGCGCGAGCTCTTTGTTGAAGGATGCCTCTCGGTTGCGCGAAACTCTCGATCAGCAGGAGCACCCGCCAAACATAGAGCTACGAGCTCGGGATTCTCGCCTTCAAAAAAAATTCACCATTATTATTTTACAAGTATTTGTTCAGAGTGTTCTAATAAAAATCGTCCGAAAAGCAGCAACTGTCAAATTAAGGGGTGTCCAAGCAGGATACTACAAAACGCACTACTCCGACAAATCGTGCGGCGCTCCGCTTTCGGACGTTTTTCTTTTGCCGGGGAGAAACTTCTTCTCGTCAAATTTGCCGGGGGGAAATTTCCCCCCGTCAAATCGCGAGGGGGAGATTTGACGGGGGGAAGTTTCCCCCGGGCAAAGAAAAATGGCCAGGAGCGGAGCGCCGCACAACTTGTCGGAGTCGTGCGTTTTGTAGTATCCTGTTTGGACACCCCTTAAACTGACTGTTTTTAGGGACATGTTGAGCTTGGTTAATTCCTGTGTGAATTGAGCAATGGGAACGACAGTTTACTTACTCTCTTTTTCCATTCAAAATGCCAGCACGTTGGCGGTGCAGTGTCAATTTAATTCTTGTTATCACATCAGGTCAGGGCCTAAAGTAGTCGTATAAATAAATGAAATCTAAAGATGTCACTGGCAAAACTCGCAGTTTTGGCAGTGACATCTGCTGGCATCGTATTGGGGGCCGCATGAAACCTTTTCGCGGGCCGCCTGTTGCCGACCCCTGATCTAGCGTAAAAAAATTAAACATTTTATTCATGCTGTTGAAGACAGTCTTTAAAGGAAACATTTCTTAAAAAATATGAGTTAGGTGAATTCTGGCGTATTTCTATCCCATGAATTTAAATATTACGTTCGCTTTCCCCGAGGATGTAACTAAGCGCTAGAAAACACGAAAACCCTCCGACCAGTCGTGACGTCATACTAGGATCTTTGGGCCGCCAAGCGCGTGTCGCTCGTGTGGGCAGCGCGTGCAATTGCAAGCTTGCCAGGTATATTTTTCCACACTGACACCAGTCTTAACGTCTGTTTCTGACCTTTTTGAAAATAGCCAGAGTGTGCATGCATAGGTTTGACAGGCGCTGAAGATGCGCGAGAGCAGAGATTCCAAAGACTCCTAATATGATGTCACACCCTTGGAAGGAGGGGCTTCAGCAGTACCATACTTCAAAAATTAATTTCTGCAGCCTCCGTGCACCAAATTGAAAAATAATCTCAATATTCGTGATCCTGGAGGCCAAATGAAGACGATTTAGATGTTTCTCCTCAAATACAGAACCACTTCAGTTTCTCTTTAATGCAATTGTATAGTTAAGAGTGTGTGTAAAATATTTTTGTGGAAGATGATGGTTCACACAAAATGAAGGACGCAGAAGACAAGAAAACGTTTGTGTTGGAGAATGGATGCCATTTGTGCTTGATAGCGAAACCTGTCTGAACGAGGCCTTTGACAAACATTTGGGTTGTAACTGTGTGTGTTTTTCTGCAAAATGGTCAAAGTAGGTATTCATGTACATCATTTCTATTGAATCGGCTTTTTCAGAAAAGATATTCTTCCGGCAAATTCAGAAGATGGCTCAAGATAAGCTGCACCAGGGTCTGCTTTACTATGGTAGGTTGTGGTGTCCTTTCAATGCCAATACAAACATGCCTTTTCAGGTGGAAAGCTCCATTCTCGATTTCTACCCTTTTACTCGTGTGTAAGGTTTAGCAAATTGTAGAAAATTAATACAGTGATGGTGCTTGCTTTGGTAGATGAAAACTGTATTTTGGATGTTTTATTAAAGCTTTGACTTCTGCTTATCTGGCACAGCAGCAGTTTCCCTCAAAGGGATTCATATCACTCCGGCAGGTAATCGCTTCCCCTCCTTTCCTTGACGTCACTGATGTCGTGAATTTGATGAACAATCTTTTTGGCAGCGAACACAGTGGGGGACGTCGAAGGCTGCTGGGTTCTTGCAGTGATTTTCCAGCTCTTTACCTACCGTATTTACCCGAATATAGGTCGACCACGAATATAGGTCGACCCCAATCTATTGAACCCACCGAGAATAAAAAAAAAAATAATTCGAATATAGGTCGACCTTCTTTTTTTTTTTTTAAGGAACAGGGGAAAGTTAGGGCAAAAGAAAGAAACAAATCTTTATTTACAGCACTCTCGGCTAAATCGCAGGGCGATGTCAAAAACTTATCATCGTCAGAACTTCCGGACATGTCATCGTCGTCCGAAGCTTCGTCAGCTTGGTAGACATCCTCGCAAATTCGCAACAATACACAATACCTCACTGACACCGTCCAGTTGTAAAATGACACTGCGCAAGACGCAACGAAAGAAGGCGGAGACGGGCGAGGCGACGAAAGACCAAATACAAATACGCGAGCAACGCCGGAGTCGCTGTGAGCAACACGCCAGCCGCTGCAAGCGACAAGCTAAAGTAACCTCCGTTGTTTCTTTTTCTTTCCTTTTTTTTTTTTTTTTGTGCACATTTGCATGGAGAGCAAAGTGCATAGCGCATCGCGTTCCTCTCCCTCCCCTTGCCCAGCGAGGGGAACGCTACAGGCGCGATTGCGAAACCCGACGCCCGAGGGATGTGCGCGAGCGGCGGCCACGGGGGGGGGGGGGAAGGGGGGGGGGGCTGTCGTTTGTTGCTGTTGCGGTTGCTTTCGTGCACCAAAAGCTTTTTGAAACAAGAAGCGGCGCGGCTCTACGGCAACGCCGGCTGGCTCGGTGATTCGATAGCTCCATGCCCTCGGTAGGGTCGCAAACTTTGGTCGCGAATGTAGGTTGAAATTCTTTGGTCACGATTATAGGTCGACCCTTCATTTTTGACAACATTTCCGGAAAAAAAAGGTTGACTTGTATTCGAATAAATACGGTACTCGGATTTCTATCGCAAAGTCGTGCCGGCTTCCACTTTCGTGAGAGTCCAGTGGTCATGTCGCTGTCGAATCCACCTCTTTCCGCTTCATGTCGGAGGATTATCTTCGTGGAATGAAAAAACGCCAGTAGGAAGGAGAGGGGACCAGCTGCTTTGTGCTAACTCGGGGGCGACAGATAAGCCATCATGAACCCAAAAGTGATGTCTCCCTAGCTGGGTCCAGGTCACCGTTGCTTAGTGGACCTAACAGGGTCTAGAGTCCTTATTCAAAAGAATATTCGCGCGCGCTCGTGCCACACCCACGCATCTTCCACCCAAAGAACCCTCGAACCGGGAGTCCGAAAAAAAGTGGATTTTTTAGTGTGCCCGCTTCGTTGAGCTGTTAGGCCTAGCAACTGCCAAGACTATGGTTAACACGCTGTGTCAGCGCTGATGGCTTTTCCTCGTGGGTTTGTTGCTCGCCCCTGATTTACGTCAAGTCACCAAATTGTAGTGGTACAAGTGTTTCCTTGCGGTGGTTTCTGAGGGGCAACGAGGAAATGCTTTGGTCGCCGCAGTACACGGGCTCGATGATAGTGTGGCATATCACCACCAAGCAGCTTCACCAGGCTCTGTCCGCTTCTCTACTGTTTTCAATAAATTAAAGATGCTCAAAATGATGTGAGGCATTATTTCGAGCATCTTTTAGTAGTAATTATCCTATCTGTGAAACGTGGTGCCCTTGTTAAGTCTCGTCATTGTGATCGGTTGCATGGTAATTCAGGTAAGCAACGATTGTCTCGTCCTATTACTGTCGCTGATGAAGGCATCATTTGTCGAAGTTATGATTGTGTCCTGCCGTCACTGTCGACGACATGAGGTACAAAATCTTTCGGTCCTCTTCACCATAGCTGTGCATCGCCTTGCCTTGACCAGCAGTGAGCTACACTGCTAATCTAGCACCTTAATCCAATGTTGCCATGTCACGCTGCAGAGGAGGCACTATTTTCTCGAAAGTGAAGCGAGTGCATTATGCCTATGGGTGGGGTACCTACCGAGTTCTTAAAGGGGTACTGAAACAAAATTCTATACTTCGTTTCACCTTATGTGCGAGCGTAGGCAAAGCCGGAAGCGCGAGCACGAAAGCTCCGTGCGTTCAGGCTTTGCTCGAGCGCGCGAGCTGGGGAGAAACGCGAAAAGCGCTCGTCTCGCGCTTCTAGCTTCGGCTTCGCTCGCAGATAAGGTGAAACGAAGTATAGCACCTATTTTTATTGTCTAAATGTCAACAATGTTGTGGTAACACCACAGACACCAATTTTTTAGAGCGCAGCTCTTAGGCGCCCGTTTCCGGCTTGAGCGCCGTCGGCGTCGGCGTAACTGCAAGCCCCCCCGAGGACCTCGGGTACCTTCGGTGACCTCGGAGAGGGGGGTCACCGAACCTCGGGGGGGGGGGGGGGGTCATGTGACGCGGGGAGGGGGGAGGTCACGTGACCTCGGAGAGGGGGGTCACATGACCCCCCCCCCCCCCCCGAGGTCACGTGACCTCCCCCCTCCCCGCGTCACATGACCCCCCCCCCCCCCCCCGAGGTCACGTGACCCCCCCCCCCCCCCAAGGAAGCTTGGCCGGCTGTGAACCAGAGACCTTTTTTGCAGTATCCCGACGCAGTACCTGTCTGCCAAAATTGAATTAATTAATTAATTAGGAGGGGGAGGGATGAGGAGGTTGAAGGATGAGGGCAGGAGGTGAAGGAGAAAGACAGGGAGGAGGAGGGGATTGAAGGATGAGGGAAGGAGAAGGAGGGGGAGGAGGGGTATACCCTCCCCTCAGTACCCTTCCCTCCTCCTCCTCAAGAGCTGCGCTCTAATTCGGCGTTAACAGGAAGTTGTGAACGGCTTTCAGTGTTTGTTTATAAAGTCGCAAAGCGGATAAAACAATCACCAGATTGCACCTGGTGGATGTTCCCAAAGCTATTTCGAATGTTGTTACGTCAATATTCCCATAAATTAGCGCCGCTCTGTGGTAGTATGGCAGCAAGGTATGTGTGTACTCCATGAGCGTCGCCACCAAGTGGCGGCGCTCATGACCACGCGAGCCACGCCATAGCCTCGCCCTTGCTGGGACAAGTGACGTCACAAGTGCGCCGGAGGTGGCGGATCTCCCAAGTCGCATCGTGCTCTCCAATGGCTGCTTTTCGAGCGCTCATTAGAATCTGCCATAAAAAAATAGTCATCCGATCAAAATACAAATGTGTGATTTTTATTTACAGATATTGTTGATTATAGCTAACTTATTTCTGAATGTGAGAGGCATACTGTAAACGACTTAATTTTTGCGAGAATCTAATTTTCGCGAATCGTCTACGATTCGCGAAAAATGGGTCCCACGAACAATTCCGGTAAAATGTAAGCACATTGGAATCTATATTGAGATCCCACCGCGTCGCGAAAATTAGAACCCGCAAATTATTTCAAAACTTCAGCTTTGACCTAAAATGCGAAATATTGAGCCCGCAAAAAATAAGTCGTTTACAGTATTTCAATTTTCACTTCACTATCGCTTTAACCTGTCACTATGGTATAGTGTTTGAAGCAACCTTTGTGGGGGAAAAGTATGGTGTTACAAGGGCTGATAGTGCTGTGCATTCTTTTTTCTCCCCAGAGGAGAGCTTTGCTGCAGACACCTTGCGTAATGCTGTGAAGCTGTACGAGCAGTGGGGCATTGTGGAGCACCACAGGCAAGATGGCATGCGCATCCTCTACCTGAGTGAGCGGTGGAACTCGGACGAGGCTGTCGACTCTGTGATTGGTTTGGTGGGGGCATACAGGCGGTGATGTGCGTGATAGGGCCATGCTGTGATTGGGCTGAGGTTTTCTACTGTGCACTCTCTCCGGGATGTACTGAAGAACTGAGTGTCAAGTTGCATTCTTGACGAGTACTGCAGGCATTCTTGTTTGTGGTTTTTGCAGTGGGTGGACATTTTGAAATGCCATTTTTTGTGCTCTGGTCATTTGGTGTATTTCCTACTCTGAGTGTGTGCACTTTTTAAGGAGTTGTAAACTCCTTCGGTATTATTTTTTATCAGGTTGAAAACTGGGATTCTGTATGTACATGCGTGTGTGTAATGAAATTTGTTGTGCACTCTTGCTGCATCCACCTGAAGACTATGGGTGGTGCTGCTGAGCTATGGCTTGACGCTGTGTTCAAGATACTTCTTAGTACTTACAATTACTTTATAGCAAGAACACTCCATTAGGTGACAGTGTATAATCATTGCTTCTTATTGCCTTAATCATTTGAATGACTTCAATGGTTTATGAAAATGGGACTAGTGACATCCCTTTCAGTGAGTATTTTGTTTGAATTGTTAAAACACTATTTTTGTTTTCTGGGGCATTTGAAAAGGTGTGGTTGCAGTGCCTTGGCAAGATGCTATGTTTCATTTCCACATTCTAGCTTTAACATTGTCTAATCACAAAAATGAGGCATTGCTTGTGGCCCTTGTACATATTGTTTTCTCATTTGTTAATACCATTCCTCCATTGCGATAGCATACTTTTCTCATGAGGCGACTGTTCAAATGCGGGTATAATCATGGTAAACATGGGAACTAGTGGTACAGCCTTCAAATGCAGTGCCTTCAGTTGGTGCATTTTTTTCTTACTGTTTGTCTGCCTTATGGAGTAAATAAATGTTGTAAGTTCATGTTAATGCTCGGCATTCCTAATCTGCTACTATGGCAGTGCAGACTTGATCATGTTCCAGCATATAAATGGTGTTTCACAGAACATTGGCTAAATCATTCCTGCAAAAACTACTCATCCCAAAATAGGTAGATGTAGTGATCTCTGCCAAAGGGCCCGTTAGGGAAATTAATACTGTTAACGATAGTTAGGTCATCAATTATTTTCGGGTAATTAACTTTTTACAGCAGAGCTGTTAAGGGCTAGTTTCCCCAGGATCGTGTCCGTCTTTAAATGACCTGATGACACGGAACTCTAGACAGCTACCGCCATCTATGAGCGACAGTGGCAACCAGGCAACCGGCTTGCCGGTTGTCTAGTTGCCGCTGTCGCTCATAGAGGGCGGCAACCTTTCAAGCCTTTCCACTCTGGCTTGCCGACTTGCGGCCGGCCATTACTTCATTCCCACCATAATACAGCTTCGCTGGTCTTCCTTCTTCACCGGGGAGGAAAGTCTGAAAGTTTTTACTTGTAATATCCCGAGTCATTGCCCATCCCCGAGTCATTCCCGCCCCACTTTTTGGACAAATATCTAATACTTCAACGCGGACCCCGCGATCTGAAAACATTCATCCTCCCTGAATGTCGCGACCGCGGACCCTACGGTTAAAAAACGTCTGTGACAAAGTAAAACAGAAGGAAAGGAACTTTACTTTGCACGTAACCTCCCCGATTTCCACGAACTCGAAGTGAGTACAATCGTGCGAAGGGAAAGCGATAGAGATAAGAAAATAAAGCTTTGTTTTGATTAAAAAAAAGTTAGTTCGTTTGGACAAAAAAGAAATCGGAACAATAACACCAGCAGCGCATATCTAGGGATTGCGAGATCAGTGAACGCCCAATATAGGATGAGTCGAAGGGATTGATGACTGTTTGAATGGACTGCATAAATCGGTTTCTGAACTTATAATGCCAAGCTTTTACACGGAGGTGGCCAAGAACGCGCATTAAGGGCATAGAAATTCCAGTGAACAAACTTGCCTGAGTAAAATAAATTAAAAACTTGAAATATCTCTCTACGGCGGCCGTCTGCTAATAAAAGGCGTCTGATTGGCGCAACAGCCTACAGATGGCGGAATGTAAGATCGCTCACAGGTACCTAGACGACCTAGATTGTAGAGAGAGTTCCTTTTCCGGCCATGGGGAGCATTTGCAATTTAATGGCAGACCCCTCCTTTTAAGATTAGTGACAAGTGTGCATGTGCTGCATTTTTACACGGAGAGGAGGAAAGCAGGCAGGTGGAAAGTGGATTTTGAAGCTGGGTGGAGAAATCGACTCATCGCTGGCAGAAAATCTGAATATGGATTCCGGACTGATCCAGATTTTCCGCCAGCGACGAGTCGATTTCGCCACCCGGCTCCAAAATCCACTTTTGCCTGCGCGGATCCGCCCGCGAATCCACAAGTCTAAGCACGCCATAAAGGCCCGTTTCCCCACACTTGTGACCGACTTTGACACGGTCGGTTTTTAATGCGAAAGCATTAACTGTCCCATGGAGCGAGCCGATGTCATCAGCCGCGCCAAACGGCAGATAAATTGAAGCCGCACAAAAAGCCACGCAAAACGGCAAGTAAATGAAGCCGAAGGAGGCTGCCGTGCGTAAGTTTCAATCAGCGCCACCCCATGGCGCTGCGTGCCCGCGCGCCGGCAGAAAGTTAGCAGAAAGAATCTGCTGGCGCCCTCGGGCGGCGGCACGGCTGCTCGAGCGCGCCAGCCGATTCCTGCAGCCGATTCCGTGCCGCCGACAGCACGGCCGATGTCAGCGAGGCGCGGCAATTGGACGAGGACGCACGCAAGAACGACATTCATGCTTTCGCATTCACAACTCTTAAGAAGTGCTTAGGTGTACCTTGATGGGAAATAAGCGCCGAAGGAACACGGACCAAGAGTAGAATAACAACGACACAGGGCGCCCTGTGTTGTTGTTATTCTAGTCTTTGTCCGTGTTCCTTTGGCGCTTATTTCCCATGATGTACCAACTGGCCCATCTAAGCATTTTATTGCAGTGTACCTTGAGCCTTTTTAAAGGTTGGATCCCACACTTGCGAGAGTCCGACCGAGTGGGACTGCAACGGCTTGTGACGTACAGGTTGCTATGGCAGCAGCTGCTCCAACTCCACCAAAACAGGCAGTGATGTGATTGCTGCGCCAATTGCGCCAAACTGCGCCAAGGGGCTAGCCCTGCTACATCCTGCTACATTTTGCCAAAATATCGGTAATCTGCGCCAAGCCTGCGCCAAATGACCAATTTTGGTCGCCTTTCAAAACCGAAACTAAACTGAGTACCGTAATGAGCACACGTGAGCTAGGTGGCGCAAGCGGCCGCCCGACACAAAGTACCCTGCATCAATCGTTCACCCGGTCTTGCATATTTTTTTCCGTTTTTCCCGCCGTCTCTCGTTTCGCGCTCTCGTTGCTCTCGTCGTCTCGCGTCTTTTTAAAAACATTTTCAACGATAGGATGCTCCGACGCTAGCGTGCCGGGTACCAGCCATGCCGTCATGCTGTAAAACTAAACTACGTTTTTTGCACGGAGGGAGTTACTTTGTGAGCTGAAGCACTTGCTCCTGAAAGCAACGGTCGTGGGAGAACTATATTTGGTCCCTGCCTGCCAATCACCGTGGTCGCGCGACGGCGGGTGTTGCCGTCCCCACGTTGATGCAGATATGGCGCTTTCTAAACTGAAACGTAAGGACCGCCCTAATGTTCATCAACATTCCTGTTCTTGTTTAATACGCTACTAAAAACGTCCCTCTAGCTCAAAGACTGCTGTGTCGAAGTACTGATTACCTAGGTTTTTCTCCGTAGGCTTTCTTTCGAGAGGGACCCCGGTATACGTGAAAAATCTGCCGCGAAAGAGAGTTTGTGAAGAAAAGTGAGCTAAAGCAAAGAAGGCAATGTCTGCACGCTGAACCCGCACAGCGCACTTGTTTGTCTCAAGTTCAGTCATTGCGCAAAGCGCTCCAACAACTTTTGAACCTGGCTCGCCATGTCTTGCATCGATGTGCTCAGGTTCTTTTTTTGTTCTGTGTGTTTAGCTTGTACCTCGCCAGCCGGTCTGGCAAGCACGTGCGGCTGGACTGTTTTTTGTTGTATGCTGGACAGTTACATTTTGTGTACAATTTTGGGATGAAGTTGGCGATGGAGCGGGGTGGCACGGTTTCGATCGAACAGCCATCTTCGCTCGCGCGACAATTTCGCATTGCACTGCAGTGGTCACGTGTTTCATCAGTTGGAGCGTTGGTTGGAGGCTGCTTCCATTTATTATATAACTAGTCAACCTGATGCTGTGAAATTTACTACTAAGCTGGTCAATTTCAAACAAATTTTAACATGTGCAGTTTGGTTCTTATTTACCTATAATGGGTACAAATATATGTATAAATTTAACTGAAGCACTGCAAATGTGTCATATCATTAGCATTTCAGTTGCATGTTGAAAGACTCCCAGGTGGTCTAACTTACTTGACTATAAGTTGTTTATTGTGGCGAGCAAAGTGTCCATCGTTTGTCCAGCACTTGAAACAATATTTTATTTTCTAAGAATATCTGCTCCAAAAGCCACGTTTGCTGCTCCGAACCTGTTTTAGTTGCTCTAAAAGCCACTTTTGCTGCTCCAAAACACTGTTTTGGCTGCTCCAAAGTCCACTTTTGCTGCTCCAAAACACTTTTTTGGCTGCTCCGAAACGTGCTCCAAAACGGCTGAGGCAATCACAGCAATTGAAACAAATATTTTTATTTTCTAAGAATATTGCTCCAAAAGCCACGTTTGCTGCTCCGAAACACTGTTTTAGTTGCTCTAAAAGCACTTTTGCTGCTCCAAAAACACTTTTTGGCTGCTCCAAAAGTTCCACTTTGCTGCTCCAAAACACTTTGTTTGGCGGTCCGAACTGCTCCAAAACGGCTGAGGCCAATCACATCACTGAAACAGGGTAAAGACCGGTTTTCGCCTTGTTTTGTTGGAGCCGACGCAGCTGTTGCCATAGCAACCCTCGCACTGGGTCGGACTCGACGCTAGTGTGTGAATAGCCGTTTTGATTGTATTTTTCTTTTCTTGATTGTACACTGAAAGTTAGCCCACTCCATATTTTCAGCCGATTTGCTCTTGATGTTAGGTGGGCTCTCTCGGGATTTTACGGTATGTATGTGCATCGAAGGGGACAAGTGCGAGCCCACCGCTTTGTACGTTCTTGACTTGCGCGCACGCTCGCAATATCTCAAAGATTGTGAGAAAAGGAAAAACATGCATTAGTCCCAGCAATAACAAACATACTGGGGGCATTCAGTCGAGGAAACTGGGTAAAAGATTCCAGAAACAGTTTATTCCATGACAAATAAAACAGTAGCCGATGCACTGATGCCACTCGTCCACGAGATAACCGATGAACACGAAGCCCTTGCAGCAGAACTCCTGTAGGAGCCAGTTCACCTCTCTGTGCCGGTCATTCAATGAATTGGGCAGGGAAAACAAGGCGTCGATCCTAATGCCACTAAATGCCCGCACTTCGACAGCCACCTGGTTATTCGATGGGAAATACTGGGACAAGTATTTCACCATCGAATCCCCAGCAACCAAAACACAAGGCATGTCAGAAGCGCGACCGTGCTAATACTCAAAGGGCCAAACTAGACCCGCTGAATTCTCCTTGACCAAGAAAACAAAAAACTTTCAATACAAAAAGGCTCAAAAACACTAGATGCACAAGATCTACATGCACAAATGTAAACACGCAAAAAAAGTAAAAAACAAAAAGCTTTTGAGAGTTAAATTTGCTTGTGGAAAACCAGGCAGGAACAGCAGTCCGGGCAGGGCACTGCAGGGTTGCCAGGTACTCTCAGATTAACCTGCCAAATGTTACTGTGATATAGCCCAAAAATAGCCCAGCACATAAAACTTAATTCAAGATATTTAAAACATCTCTTTGAACACTGATAACATGATGCATGACATACGAGGGGTAATCAAAGTTTTGCAACTCGCATTTAACGAAAACTACCCGGGCTTTAAAAAAAAAGCTATTTTCAACATAATCCCTCCTCACACTAATGCACTTCTCCCATTGGCCTTAAAAACTTTTAATACTTCACAAAAAAAGAAAACAACTTTTTTTTGCTTGTCAAGCCACTGCTTTGTGGCAGTTCGCAGTGCACTCAAGTCATCGAACCTTGTTCCTTTTAGGTGTTTTTTCAGATTCGGGAATAAAAAAAGGCTCGAGGTACACCTAAGCACTTCTTATGACTTGTGAATGCGAAAGCATGCACGTCATTCTTCCGCTCCCTTTTTTCGTCTGCAGCGTATTTGCGTCGACGGCAGAGCCTGCCCTCTCCTCACCGCTCTGACCTCGGACGTTTCATGTTACCGGCGTGCTGACGGACACGCAGCGCCATAGGGTGGCGGTCGTTGAAACTGACGCGCAGCAGCCAATGGGAGCCTCGTCGCCGCGCGCCAGCCAATAGGACCGAAGCCGAAATCCATCAGCTTTACTCCGCTCCTTTGGGATCGGGGAAACTAGGTGCCGTTTGGCTAGGCTTTTCGCGTGGTTTCATAGCTGGGAGTTGGCTTCACTTGGAGAAAGGATTTAAGGTGCCGTTTGGCGCGGCTTCAAAGCTGATGACGTCGGCTCGCTCCATGGGACAGTTAATGTTTTCACATTAAAAAAGTCACTAGGGGCCAGGTTAGAACTGTAGGGTGGGTGGTCAAGCTCTTCGAAAGCACACCCTCGAATGACACCCTGGGCAACGCGAAACGTGAACGGGCGTTGTCATGCAGGAGGAGGGTGCCTCTTGTCACCAATCCTGGTCATTTTTCCACGATGGCCTCACGCAGTTTACGGAGAGCGTCGGCATAGTATTTGCCTGTTATTGTCCTGCTGTTTTCCAGATAATCAATCAGTAAAATCCCTTTTGCATCCCAAAAAACTGTCGCCATCACTGAAATATTCCTTCAGGGTACAGGAGTGCACAAACATAAAACAGGAGGCGCATATAACGCTCAAGCTACGAGTAGTGCTTCTGGCAAGCTCAATAGGCCCTTTCGAAAGTTTGACTTCTGTTGCGAGCTGTGGAATCCCTGCACAATTACGGATACAAAAGTAAGCCCTTTGTGTCCGATTGCACTTCAGCTGCAGGAGTACTCGTGCAGCGGGAGCGCAAGCCAAAGGTACAAACATGCACTCGCAGCATTTTTGATTATCACCCAAAGTTTCAGGTTCCTGCATTCCGCAATGTCGATTGTTCCGCCATTGTGCAGTGGATCAGCCGACATCCATGCAAGTCTAATATCGTCAAAACAAGAATTAACGTTGTGGATGCATGTGACATCTATATAAGTGAAATACACTTGGCAGCAAGAAAAATACTTTTTTTTTACTGAAATATATTCTAAAAGTGTCCACAACATAAATTCTTGTTTTTGCAATCGTTCGTAAAATTTTTTTTTATTTATTTTTTAATATTTGATCTAGTTGACATCACGCTCTCAAACTCGCGCTCAATTCCAGCTGCTGGCGTCACATCCTGACACAGTTTCAGCTTTTGCAATGCGGAATTTATTTACACGGGCTAAAATACACATGATTGAAACCTGAGACTGTGGTTTGAAAGACGGAAACTCGTGAAGTAGGAAGAAAAAGGGACAAATAACGTTGTCTGTCCCTTTTTCTTCCTACTTCACGAGTTTCCGTTTTTCAAACCACAGTCTCAGGTTTCAATCATCATGTATAACTTACACCAGCTCGCCTGCACTTTAACCGTTTTTTATTAAAATACACGACTTTTCAAAAACATTAAGTGCATGCACTGCACGTGCTCATCTCTTCTGCATAAAATAATCGAAATATGATACTGTTTGAAAGAAAAATACTGGGTGTATCAAGGGGCGGCCAGGCTCTTTAAATCGACCGCGAAATTCGGTTTCTTAACCTATCGCTAGGGCTCCGTGTTTTCGGAGTTCATTTTTTGTCAAATTCGGAGGGTGTTTTTCGGAGTTTATTTTTTGCCAAAGATTCGGAGATTATCGGAGTTTATATTTTTTTTATTCCCAATTCTCCGATATTCAGAGTTTCATTTCGCTGCTGTGTTTCCTATTAAAAATAAATAAAAAAATACACCATCTTCCCGACGGGAACCATGGGGGGATGCGGAGCATCGCGGATCGTTATTAACGGTGTTATTAACGGTGTTAGTAACGTTGTTAGTAACGTTGTTAACTTGCGTTGGTTACCACACATCGCGTGAACGTTGTTGGAAACTCCGCGATGCTCCGCATCACCCCATGGTTCCCCTCGGGAAGATGGTGTAATTTTTTTGTCTTCAGTGGACATAGCGTTGCTGTTAGTTTGTGGGGTGGTGTTGACGCTTGCTTGCGCCAACCCACTAACTGACGGGACTGTTGCTTCCATCACACTTCATCGGAAGAACGGAGTGAAGTGGAGTCAACAGCGCTGAACTGAACGCGCGCAGCGCGCTACCGCTGCTTATATTCACACTTGAAGGAAAGGAGACTAGAGGAGGAGAGTTGCGCATGCGCGCGCGGTGTGAGTAGAAGCGAACGCACGCGAAGTGCACGCAGCTGGTAGAGAGAGAGAGCGGAGAGAGTAACGCACAGCTGTTGGAGAGAGGGAAGGAGGAGAGTTGCGCATGCGTAGTGTGAGTGCGGACTACGACGTCGCGGGACATAGACCCGAGCAAGAGATGCTCCGCATCTAATAAATAATCACCGAATGTAAACGTATGCCAGATAAAAAAATAAGATGCGCTTGTATCAATTGAAATATCTTCAGTTGAATTTGGCGTTGGTGCCATTGCCATTGGCAATACTAATTTATCCACGACAAAAGTCACACACAAGTGGCGCTTCGATAAACGCCGATACCTTAAAATCAATAAACTCCCGGAGGTAGTCGCTAGGAAGCTCATAGTCATCCCATCCTATTCCATCAATCCAGCCCGTCTTCCCTCTTCCTAATTTTATACAATCCCTATGGTCCATAGCTTTCACTGTTACTAAAACATACCCTTTCCTTTCTCTAAATCACAAATCGCATGGCCCAAACTGGAAACCAAAAGAGTGGCTTTTGTCGTGACCCGAATGTACAACAAACGACCTGTTGCCCTGAATCAACCTTGAAGAAGCAAGCGGCAAGACCTTTTTTGACAACGGTCCGAGATTCGAAAGATAATTATGGTGGAATTTTCCCAGGACCGTTGGCTCTGTGCCATAGAGTTATTATAATGTACGCTAGAGGTTCAACTGGCGCTAGTGTGCTGCTGCAAATTGAAGCAGACAGCAACCAGTCCGAAATTGACTTCCGGTAATGCATTTCTATGGGAAAAAGCGAGTGCATTTCCTCTCTGCGCTCGATTATAAGAGCAAATATCACGAATAATTCGTGCATATTAGACACATTGGAACATTTCTGAGTCACGCGGACGAAATAATTGGTCAGTTACGGCGTTTTTATTTTATATTCGTGGCATGAAAAACGGTGCTAAAACCGCTAAAACTGCACTGTCGGACACTGTTAGCGCGAACACGGCGTCGGCGCTTTCTAGCATGGAGGATATACGTGCCAAACGAACGAGAGGCATCTGGAAAACTAAGAGGGAAGGCAAGAACTACGCAGTAACACTGGATAAGTGACTCCTTGTGCATGCAGACGATCAAAATAAATTGAAAGCCACGTAATATAGTTCGATTTTCAATAAATAAGTACTGCCTGATTGTTTCTACTCATGAATATGTGCGAAGATGCTTCTTCTGGGTTCAAAGCATTACCCGCACGCTCCAAATCTTTGCAAATAGGGAGAAGCCAAAAACAGGTGCCCGATAAAAACTGCCTGACATATGAAATAACAAAAAGACACACCTTTCGTAGCCCACGTACTTTATTTTTTTTACATTCGAATGTTCTTTAACCGATCGTGGAAATGCACGACGGAGTCGTATTCATAGAGTGACAGGACGGGCATATTACAAATATATAAGCGCCACCGGAATGCTAGCGAACCTTGAACACACTCTACATCCCTTTCGATCGTTATTTAGCTCAGAATCGTCTCTCGTTTTTACATACCTGCCATGGAACAGAGGTTTGGGCCTGAAATATAGCGAAGCGTACCATCGTTCAATGGTAAAGAAAAATGCTGTAATTAAAGCAATTACACTTTTACAATATCATTAAAGGTACGTACTATCCGGTACAACCGAAATAATAAAAGTTATTCATGTTATTTTCCGGCGAAGAGACAAATCCATGCGCGTTTTCCCATAGGAATGCACAGGAGCACCGCAAAAGTAGACTGGTTGCTGTCTGCTTCAATTTGCCTCCCGGAAGTCGCATAGACACTAGCGCCAGTTGAACCTCTAGCGTACATTATAATGACTCTATGCTCCGTGCTGATCAAGCTGTAAAAAAAAAAAAAAAAAAAAAAAAAAAAAAAAAAAAAAACGGGGGTGGGGGGGGGGGGGGGGTGGCATTGACACACAAATATTCGGAGTTTATCGGATAAATCCGAATTGACCAACATTTTACCGGCGGGTGTTTTTCGGAGTTTTTCGGATTTATCCGAAAACACGGAGCCCTACCTATCGCGTTCCGATTTTTTATAGGTGACATTCACTTGACGTCACTCGCTAGGTTCGCTGGCATTGGCCACCACGGTCGCCATCTTCGAGGACAATAGTTTGTTGTTGGGCGAGTTGGTGAACGTTTGGATACATGGTTTTGCGCAAAAAGGACGGACACAAGAGAGAGAAACAAATACGAGCGCAACTTACAACTGTATTGAGGGAGCCTTTAGAAAACATACAGATATATCGTCAACTTCAATGCGTCCACGCATGCGTCGTGTCACTATCACACACTCGTCACAAAAATTTATCAAGGAAGCATTTCTCAGCATTATACAAACTTATCGAGGTATCGCTCACACATAGGTCGCCTTTCTTTTTGATAAAGAAGGCTTTCAACAGCTCACGTGCTTTTTGTCCCTTACTTCCGCCCAAAATTACCGTGTCAGAGAAACGTGGCTCACACTGACAGTTTCTGCAGTGAGCAGGCAAATGTGCCCCGTCATTAGTCTTTAAATTTTGAGCATGCTCCCTGAGACGGTCGTTGGCACACCTTCCCGTTTGCCTCACTTATGTCTTCCCACACGTGAGCGGGATTTCGTAGACGACCTCTGTTTTGCAGCCAACAAACGGCCTCGCATGCTTTGTGCTGCATCCTCGCTTCTGTCTGCTTTCACCAGTGATTCGGGGGCAGAGTTGCCCGAGTTTTGTCGGAGCTCAGGGAGCTGTAAACACAATCGGCACCCCATGTCTGTTCGCAACCTTCTTGAGGTTATGCGAGAGTTTGTGCACGTATGGTACCGCTTCAGGCCTCACAGTCCTCAGTGCTGAATGCACTGTTCGAGGTCTCTTTCTATCGCACGTAGGTGTCGGGTGTCGTCTGGCCGGACCTTTCAGCGTGGTTTAGCAGCATTTTACAACTTTAAAGGGTCTTTTCGACCGAAACTAGGGGTTAATTATTCTTATACTTTGGTGCTTTTGAAGCGCCGTAGGAATATTTTGTGTGTGTTTTAGTTTGTTCGTTTTTGTCGCTATCGGACTCGTTCACCGCGGCCGCGCTGCTCCCTCGGCTCCATGCAGCGCTCCGTGTCGCGCGCCGTGCCCACGGCGGTAGCTGTTGCAAGAACTGATTTTTCTACTTTGGTGCTTTTGTAGCACGGTGTGATTACTCTTTGTTTTGTTTTGCTAGTTTCTTTATTGTTACTTAGTTTTGTGGGCTTTGCGCACGAAATGTGTGTCTTTATTTTGTTGGATGAATAGAAAACAAGAATAATTATATTTTTCGGGTTTGACTAATCGGCACCCTCCCAAGTCATCGACACCACCACCGCGCCCCGCTCTCTTTGTCTTCCGTCATGGATCCCACTGATGTGACATCGGAAAGCGATTCCCCTGATTCTTCTTGGACGAAACAGCCTGGTGCAGCCTTACCGGCGACACCAAAGCGGTTCTTCAAGAAGCACAAGCGAGGTCGGGTTTTGAACAGCGGCCAGCGGTGCGTAAAACACGGTGCAAAAAAGCAGAATAATTGTCACGAGAAACTAGCGTCGCGTTGCTAAGGCCAGCAGCCATGTTGAGCTTTTTTTTTTTTTTCAAAAGGATCGCGATTGGTCCACGGAATCGTGACGTCATGAAAACGATTGGCTGGCGTTTCTCGGCGTAGGAATACATTTTCCTCTGAGAGGCATTTCCGGTTTTTTCTTAGCTTGCAACCGACTATAGTTCACTTTATCATAGCGTTGGCAGCTGCTCTTGGTGCACGTGAGCTTGTGCCGCCGAGCCCTAGAGCAAGGAGCTCGCGCTTGTAGCCTTTCCTGCGCTACAACACAAGGTGGAACAGAGTATACCTAAAGCGAAGCGTAGGTTTCTTCTTTTTTTTTTAACTTTCCAATTTTTAGGCAAAATCACATGAACCTCAAAATCAGTTTAGTTCCTTCATAAGTAACCTCGAGAGTTCACTATGCTCTTGTCCGTTATGAACACCTCTTTCAACAGTGATATTACTATGTCACGGTGGAATGAAGGAATGAACCGGTGCTATGTTACCTGTCTGGATTAATTCTATCCCCACCCCTGCCCTTTTCGATCGTACCGGCGTGCGGTCGTGTATCACTACTGCGTGGTGCACGTTAAAGACCCCAGGCTAGCGGTCGTACTGCACTGGTTAAATTGCTTATCTACAGTGGGTAACAATGTCGCCATGTTCTGGCAGACTAACCTCCTGCTGTATAAACAACAAACGACTAATTTGACCTTGGGCCGCTCGAGGCTCGGGCCTCGCGCACTGGCGCATTTGACGCTCCTTTTAAGACAAACGCAAATACATAAAAAAAAAAAACTTAGTCCAGGCAAAAAAAAAAAAAAAAAATGGGTTGTGGGTATGTTTATACAGCCTGAAGTTAGTCCGCCTCAACGGGTGACTTGTCTCTCAGCTGAAGATGAGCAATTTAGCCAGTGTAGTACAACCCCTAGCATGGGGTCTTTTAAGGCGGCGGTCCCACAGCCCCAACTATAATACCGGTGGCAGCTCTGCTAACGCTCTTGTTTGCTGTGCAAATGTCGCGTCTGTGCGTGTGTTACGTATTTCGTTCTTTTTGCAAACCAATCGCCAATTTATCATCACTTTTTAGTGCAAAATATCATACGCATTTTTCAAAACTTAACGCACAATAAGAAAACAAAAAGTGCACTGGTTTTGATATTTTCAGACATACTTCTATGCATTCCAAGTTTCTAGACTTGTAATGCATTCAAGACGCGTTCTTATTTTTTTATCGAATAGACGAAGGACTCGTCTAGTTCCGTGTATACGTGTTTTTCTTAATTAGCACGCTCACATTTTTTAATATTTATTCAAAAAGAGCCTTTTTTATGCGATTTTGAAGTCTCGTAACTCACTTTCACATCATAACGCAGAGACGACATTTAAGGGCATGCTTGTGGTAAACATAGTAACTCAGAATAAAAAAATATTAGAAGTGCAACGCCAGCCGTTTTCTCGTAAACACAACTTGATTGTGATAAAATTTCTAAGAATTCCTTAACGCGTTCTTGGTTTTCTCAGACAGCGTTCTGGCATCTGACCTAATTTGTTTTTAATTGTATGCTAGAGGAACTGAGCTGGTTCACTAGAAGCGTGATTTTTTCGAAATCATATTCAGATTTGTTTAAAATAAATTTAAATCATGGGACTATTTTGAAGCTCGACTCTGTACGCAAGAAACCGGTTTCAAAGAAGAGGGCAGCTATTTAAGCAACGATTCTTTAATTCGTGCTTTTCTCGTTCTAAATAAAATCCCGTTCTATGATTGTAGTTTTTTGAAAGCATACTAATTGTCCTAAATTGTAAAAATGACCTATTTTTTAGCAGACGACGCGCACTTGCGCCATCTTTTGAAAGATGGCTGAAATTCGAGGTTGAGAAGTTCAGGCAAAGTGGCGCTGATTCTGTCCCTGACGCAGAGGATTCTTTTCTCAAATATTTCCTCGCGCTACTTCCTCGTTCTTGCAGTAAGTCACAGTTAATCTTGCAAGGAAAAAGAAAAACGAGAAGCGCGTTACAAGGGTCACGAGGAAGTTCTCGAAAACGCCTAGTGCCTACAAATAAGCTATTCAATGCTGTCCGCCATGTTCCGACACCACGAAAGGTGCAAATATTGAACTCCTATTATGGTGACGACGAAGGAGAATTTTTTTTCCTCCACTCCAAGATTTTTAAAAGACATTTTTTTAAGGTTCCAGCTTTCCAACCGCGCTGGTTCTGTTTTTTTCGCCATCGTGCAGGGATTTGAGATTTTTAGTTTTAACGTTATTCTACTCGTAGACAACTTACGGAGAGTGTTACGTGCAAACCGCAGTGACTGGTCCTCATAGTAAGGCAACAAACAGACAGTCATCCTGGCTCAAATCTGAGGCTCAGTAAACGGGTCTAATAAACCCCCTTTCCATGAAGTGATCTATCAAAAGCGTTGCACATGTGCGAAACCCTCACTATGTCGTTTTTCTTTTGATTAATTTTTATTTCATTTATTCAAATAAGAACAATGTCTGACGATCAACTTTCATGGTGTTGGTTTAATAATGCAACGACTCCAAACTTCCGCTTTGTGCTTTACACCAACCATGACTCTTGTCCTTTGCAACTAATTATAAGCAGCCAGGTCCGACTTGCTAGAAACAGCGACTCAGCTGAGACTGTGGGAAAGAAAGCAATGCCAAAGCCAGCGCTCGAGCTGAGTGGCACTCAACCCGCGTCTCAAGACAGTCGCGCGCCCAACCCTTTGCAGTGCTTTCTTTCACTCAGTCTCAGCTGAGACGCTGTTTTAGCAAGCCGGACCAGAATCACAACTCGTGAAGTTTCCTCGCGCTTCTCTTTCGTTCTTCGGAGTCCTCGCAATGAGTGTTGCGAAATAAAATCAAGCGAGATGCTCAGTGCTGCTCTGCCATGTTCTTCCATGACCGGGCTAGAGTAGAGAGCGGTTTCCTTGTGACCTTCACTCTCGCCGAGGAGCAATGGGAATTCTTTAGCCGCGTAGGGGTGCGACCACACAATCATGCCCAACGCCGCCTGAGCCATCCTGAACAACTGTTCCCCGACCACTGCGATAGAAAATGTGTGAAATTATACTTGCTTGAAATAACTGTAGTGATCCGACTGAAATAAGTTTCGGCTTACAATAATTAAATGTTTGTCTATACAAACTTGTCTTTAAGGATACGAAGAGAAATACGTGCTCTGCAGACGTCCCTGATGGCAGCCGGCCTCATGACCTGTGGGTCTAATTACTCTAGAAACTTTTCCAGCTCAAGCCCGGAGCAAAGAGGACAACACGGTGAAGAGGAGGTGCCTCTCCGAAGGAATTAAAGCGCTGTAGGAGCGGTAGGGTCACAGCGACCCCTACAAGCTGCCGCCGCAGGGAGCAACTACTCCCGGTGCAAAGGCCGTAAGAGATCGCCCCTCTTCACACTAGCCCGGCCACTGCTCTGCAAACTGCTGAACGAGGCAATGTCCACTCACACAGGTGCGTTTGCTCATGTTTTTCTACGTTGCGTTATAACTAGGTCTGGGCACTTGATCTAATAACCTACCGATAAATCAATTAATGATTCCAGCGCGATTAAATTTTTAACCAGTTAATCCGTTAAATTTTGACAAACGAAAAAGTATAAATTTAACTCTTTCACCACACAGACGTGTACGGGTGCACCTGTGTGAAGGGAAACTTTAGGTGAAAATTTGACCTAAAGTAAAGTGTAGGGGCGAGATGTGTGACTCAAAAGAAGTGGAGAAGGTTATATGTGCCCCCAGCCACTTCAACGCCATGTGATTGTCCGTTTAGCGCAGACAGCTGAGCTTATAGACCTATTACTAAATTACCCAAGCATCACGGAGAATGCAGGGAATAGTGTTCCACGCCTCGCACGTGCTCGCGTCTGCAGCAGTAACTGTCCCAAAAAGAAGCCTAAAACAAATGGCATTTTGCACGCGCGTTCATTAGCGCTTTGTTTTGGTTATTTACTTCGAATCTTTTATACGGGGAAGGCGTGCGCGTGCGGCGCGTGGAACACCATTCCCTGCATTCTCCTTGATGCTTGGGTAATTTAGCAATAGGTCTATTGTGAACAATCAAAGGAGTTCCCTATTGCTGGAAATTATTAACGAACCTGTTTCCTTCTGCGGCTGAAATAATAATTTGTGAGTGTGACTAGCCTTTCGACTGTTCTCAAATACATATCAAATACACATCACAAATGACACACGCACTAGGCACACCTTAGTAAGCCAGGACCTTGGAGCTGTGGAGTCGGGGAAGCGTGCCCGTCTCGCGCCCCGGAGGCCCGGGTTTGATTTCCATCCAGACCGAAATGTACCAAAGTTTCTTTCCAAATTCATTCATTTACTTTGTTTGTAGGAACCTTCGTGAAAACTGTGACGCGGGAGTGGATTTAGAGGGGGGGTCCGGATGTCCTGACCCCCCTCTTGATTTCTGCTTGTGTAAAATTTAGGGCGTGAACGAGGGAGAGGGGGAGGGGGTTCCTAAACATATGGTAGACTGACCAACACCTGACCCCCCTCCCCCCTCAGGAAATTCCTGCATCCGCCCCTGCTGTGACGTCAATCCGAGCATATCTAACGTGTTTTTACTCTTTGCGCCGTCGGCCAATTTTGGTACCATCGCTCGGTCATGCCGCCGACGCCGCCGCCATATTTTCGGGTAATGGGGCAAATACTCTTTTCGTATTAAAAAGTCTTCTGATCAGGGCTAGTGTCAGCATAAAAAGCGAATATACATAAACTAATCAAATTCACATTAGCTAAGCATCGTAGTCACAATATTTAATATCAACATCATCAAAAGTTCCAAATAGAAACCATTCACATCGACATCATTGATATCACATTCATTAACATACAATGTCAGCGTTACTGTACAATTGTCCATTTTCGCTGCATTCAAACAGGAAATATACGAGGGGCGTTCATAAAGTTCGTATTATCGGAACAAAGAATTGAAAAAAAATGGAACAAAACAGGCATGAACATGAGCGCGCATCCCTCTAGTTTCCGCACAGTATACACCTTTTTCGTTTAGCCTCGCACCCAGCCACGTCGTCCCCATATCCGGTATGCGTTCCGAAAAAAACACACAAGAGATTACAACCCCGAACAAGTAAAAAAGTATAGAAGGGTCATAACAAGAACGACTGACGGTTGCAATTAAAATGTTAACACATTCTACTGTCGAGGGGAGAAGAAAGCGACGTTTTCACGCATACGGGAAGTGCCAGAATTGAAGATGGCGGCGCCCACGTAGAAAAGGTGTATAAATATCGCATGCTATAGCAGCTCGGAACGCCGCTAGGGAGTCGAAACAAAAATGTTACCGCCCATCGGTACCAAGCACATGCAGTGATCCTTTTTTTTTTTTTTTTCATTTGAAGGGAAGCAATGCCAAGAATATTCATTCCAATCTGGGAGCGTTGTTCGGGGAAAACGTCCCAGTTTATGACACTTTGGTTAAATGGCGGATACGCTTCCAGTGTGGCCAAATAAGAGGAAAGCATTTCAAGGACGGCGACAAAGTGATTGCTGAAGTGGAACGATTCATGAACTCTCAAAACGAGGAGTTATATAACAATGACCTCCGGCATGTTGTGCATCGCTAGAAAAAGTGGGTAAATTTTGGTAGTGAATATGTAGAGAAAGTCTCAACTCCTACTCGAGTTTGATTGCTGAATCTCTATTCCTTCGTGACAATAATACGAACTTTATGAACGCCCCTCGTATATATAAAGATACATGTAAGACGTTGGTGTATTTTTTTTTTAACCTCAAATTATGAATAGACTTAATTATTAATGAAAAAATCAAAAGCACAATAAAAAGCACTTTGAAATCTGCTACCCACTCGCCTAACAAATTTTAAGTATAGGTCACTGGGGCTAAAAAATACACGTTTACTCTTCTCTTGAACATGCAGAATCTTCGACCTCGGCGTACTATTTCAACAATATTGGGGTAGTTTTTGTAAGGTCAGATAACTGATAATCAGGTTTAATCAAACTATCATCAAAATGATGAGTTATATAGAGCGCCCTTCTGAACACCCGTCTTGAAAAAAAAGTCTGCTATTGCTTGTTTTATCATGGACCAAAATGCAGTCAAAGACTATGAGATACACAAGCACAAACACGTATACTAAAAGCGCAAGGCCATGGTGCATGGTTTGCCCTTGATTGCTTTCACCGGTGACAACAAACGCACTATGAGACGTTGAGCTCCGTGACATAGTGTTTTCTGGCTCTGCTTGATTGGCCTCATTGACCTATCATGTCGGCTGCGCTCTGACTTAGAGCGAAAATGAATTTAAAAGTTTATGTCGTGCAAAAGCTCTTTCATTCACGAAATGCTGACAAGGCATGTCTTACATATGTTCTTTAACGTTTGATAACATTCTTCACAGATTGATTGACTATGTTTTTAATTCTTGAATAGTTAAAACGATAGCTACTGGCTTGTGAGCCTCTAACGAAATCGCTTTGCAACCCTGCAGCGAGGAACAAAGCCAGTATCAAAGAACAAATTTTGCCCAGCTAGGCACTCTCGATCGGGTCGATGAGCTAGCTGGGCTCCGCTTCTGTGCGAACTGGGCACTACTAGCACTGACTAGCACCACTGGCACGTTTGCTGGCATTTGTGTCAGCGGGAGCACGCGCTGAGCGCTGAACGTGCAAGAGCGAGCAGCAGAAAGGAGGAAATTAAGAGCAGAGGAGGAACATCACTGCCACGAGCCTGTTTTCTGGCCACACTAGAGTTCCTGTATAGGGTGTATTCACTGGCGGCCATATCTGTGTGCGCTAATGCTGAGCACGTGCTGATGGCGAGCTTCCACAGTTAATTTGCAACGTGCACCCCGCACCATCAAGATTGCCGGTCTTGGCAGCCTTTTAATGCGAGCTCGTTCTGAGCATGCGCTCTAAACAGTGACCTCAAATATGGCGACCAGTGAATACCCCCTATAGGCTCCCTACGGGAGCCAGAGTTGCGCGTTTGATTCCACATGCCGCGTGCCGCCCTCGCCGCTATTCGCCGAGATCCGATCACGTGAGGAGCCGTATCAAGTGTCGTGCAGCAAAGTAGACGTTGCACGCGCCCCGGCGTACGTTCCCAGGCTTTTGAGCCCGCCGCGCGCCTCGAACGCGCGGCGCTGCTATTCGCCGAATTCAGTCACGTGAGGAGCTGGATCCACATGCCATGCGTGAACGCGCAACTCTGGCTCCCGTAGGGAGCCTATACAGGAACTCTAGGCCACACGGATGAGTGCCTCCATCTAGTGGTTGAACTAATGGCTTGTTCAAGATGGCCGCCGTGGGACCGCCGCCTTAAGGCGGCGATCCCACGGCCCCAACTATAATACCGGTGGCAGCTCTGCTAACGCTCCTGTTTGCTGTGCAAATGTCGCGTCTGTGCGCGTGTTACGTATTTCTTTCTTTTTGCAAATAAATCGTCAATTCATCATCACTCTTTTAGTGCAAAATATGATACGCATTTTTCAAAGCTTAACGCACAATAAGAAAACAAAAAGTGCAAGTTTTGATATTTTTAAAGACATACCTCTATGCATTCCAAGTTTCTAGACTTGTAATGCATCCAAGACGCGTTCTTATTTTTTTATTGAATAGAAGAAGGTATCGTCTAGTTCCGTGTATACGTGTTTTTCTTAATTAGCACGCTCACATTTTTTCATCTTTATTCAAAAAGAGCCTTTTTTATGCGATTTTGAAGTCTCGTAACTCAATTTCACACCATAACGCAGCAACGACATTTAAGGGCATGCTTGTGGTAAACATAGGAACTCAGAATGCAAAATATATGAAGTGCAACGGCAGCCGTTTTCTTGTAAACAGAGCTTGATTGTGATAAAATTTCCAAGAATTCTCTTAACGCGTTCTTGGTTTTCTAGACGGCGTTCTGGCATCTGACCTAATTTGTTTTTTAATTGTATGCTAGAGGAACTGAGCTGGTTTACTAGAAGCGTGATTTTTTCGTATTCATATTCAGATATGTTTAAACTAATTTTAAATTATGGGACTATTTTGAAGCTCGACTCTGTACGCAAGAAACCGGTTTCAGAGAAGAGGACAGCTATTTAAACAACAATTCTTTAATTAGAGCTTTTATCATTCTAATTAAAATCACTTCGTTTGATTGTAATTTTTTTAAAACATACTAATTCTCCTAAATAATAAAAAGAACCTATGTGTTAGCAGACGACGCGCACTTGCGCCATCTTTTGAAAGGTGGCTGAAATTCGAGGTCGAGAAGTTCAGGAAAAGTGGCGCTGGACTCTGTCTCTGATGCAGATGATTCTTTTCTCAAATATTCAGGTTCAGAAAGCGTTTATTGGCCTTATGGAAGGAAGGGAGGGGATCGGACCGGTAGCTTACGAGCTTGGATCAAGGCCGGGGAAGGGGGTTTTGGGGACTTATAGATAGATATGCTGTCAGCCCCGCCTTGTGGATAAAATCCAAAAGAGAGGTCATGACAGCTCGACGTTTGTCGGGAGGACCCTCAGGATGAGTCCATTCCTCTAGGCTGGTGACGTCTGGTGGTGTGTGCTTCCGTCTGATCTCTTCCAACTCTGGGCAAGCCCAAAGTATGTGATACTGGTCGACAGGAGTGACGGGGTCGTTACAGAAATTGCAGTGGGAGGTTGTGGGTCGCGTAGACCAACGTGCCATGCGCGCCGGTGTGCATGCTGCGTTTGTTACGATCCTCCGGAGCAGCACCGTGTTTCCCCTGCCCAGCCCGCTCGGGAGCGAATCTACACAGGGTGTCAAGGCCGCCCTCAGGGTCTGTCTCGAGGTTTGTTTGGCTAGCTCCTTCGCCTCCTCGGGATCGTAGTCTGGTTCATCGCAGTCTACACCGAGCTCCGGTGCAAGCGAGTACTTGTGATCTTGTAAGTGATGTTGCACACTCTTCGGCTCGCGGGGGATATCTAGCTGCGCGCGAGCCTTAGAGTGAGCTTGTTCATTGCCCTGTATGTCCGCGTGGGCGGGTATCCAGGACACTTTGATGGTTGTGCCGTCAACAAGTAGTTGAGAGGCCATCCGCCGGATCGCCTTAACCCTCTTGTTCGGTGATTGACGGTTGCGGCATTCCGTGAGGGCTGCCACAGAGTCTGTAAAAATGTGGAGGTGTTTGGGCCGGACCCCCTCTTCTATGATGACGCGTAGCGCAAGTTGGATGGCTCCAAGTTCTCCACCCTTAACCGATGTGCCGCCGGGCAATGTCTCCGCCATAGAAAGTTCTAGGCGGGGAATTACGACCGCGACGGAGCAAGCCGGCGTGGGGGAGGAGACGAAGGCCACGTCAGTATACACTGCGAGTCTTTCACTGGTGTCCGTCCATTCTTGGACGAGCTTGCAATGTTGCCGCACTTGGCATGCTTGCTTGTCAGGACGGCTGGGTCCCGCTCCCCTGGGTACCGGACGATCGTCCACGATGCAGGCGTCGTCACTCCATGGAGGATCGATCTCCGGAAGTGAGGGAAGGGCTCGGTTGTCCGAGCCTATCATTTCCAGGATCAGACGTCCGGGGGCTGAATGCTGAAGTCGCTCTAGGTGAGCACGGGCGCGCTCTTCCACGGTTTCCTGAACCGTGTTGAGCCTTGCGTGTGCCTTGAGTATGCTCAGCGGGGTGTAACGGGGAAGGCCGGTGATAACGCGCGCAGCGTTGTTGTTGAGGACTTCCAGTTTCTTCCACTGTGTCTTGGTGAGTCTGTAGTGGAGGGCACCATAGCAGATCCTGGATACGATGAGGGCTTTCACCATTCGGCGAGCCACCTCTTCGTCAAGACCACCTCTGGTGCCACAAAGCCTTCTTATGACGTTGAGGGCCGCCTGGCATTGCTGGGTGACCGTTGTCAGGCAGGTATTGGCGGTGCCGTCTTCGTGGAAATAAAGTCCTAGAATTCGTACCGAATTCGCCGAATTGATCGGGCGGCCGTCGAGGGTCAAGTGTAGACGAGAGCTCACGTCTGCATCTCTTTCCTTTTTGGGGGCTACGACGACGTAGCTCGTCTTCTCCGGTGAGGCGGTTAAACCTACGCTTTGAAGGTGACTTGCCACGACGTCGAGACCACGCTGAAGGGTCCGTTGTTGTTGTTGAATGTCACCCCGTACTGTCCAGAGTGAGATGTCGTCAGCGTATATAGTGAAGCGGAGATTGGGAATCTGTTGGAGTCGATTAGGGAGGCGCGCCATTGCCAAGTTAAAGAGGAGTGGGGACAGAACAGAGCCCTGTGGGACTCCCACTTTGTTTGGCTTGGGCGCTCCAAAGTGTTTGCCAATCCGGACCGCAAAGGTGCGGTCCTGAAGAAATGACTTGATGAAGTTAAGGGCGTGGCCTCCTACGCCGAGTGCTTGCGCTTCTTGGATGACTGCCCAATGTGGGACGCTGTCGAACGCTTTCTTCACGTCGATCGCGACGACTGTTCTGATGTTGAATTTTTGTGGAATGGGCTTCGGAATGAGATCTCGGGAGAGTAGGAGGAGACTTTCCTGCGTCCCCATGCCTTTCCGAAAACCTGTCTGGGCCGGATGAAAAGCTCCTGTCTGTTCCAAATGCCAGGAAAGGCGGCCAAGTAGCATTCTTTCTCCTAGCTTGCAGACGCATGAGGTGAGTGAGATGGGACGGAAGTTGGCTAGGTTGTTCTGCTCTTTGCCAGGCTTGGGAATCGGGATAACCGTGGAAAGTTTCCATTAATCTGGGATGTTGCCGGAGTGCCACACCTCGTTGATGTTCTCGAGAAGCGTGGTCTTTGCGGCGTCGGGGAGGTTTCGGAGCATGGTGGTGGTGATTCCGTCGGGTCCTGGAGCGCTGTTAGGTTTCCCGCGATGCAGTGCTTCCTCCATTTCCCCCATGGTAAAAGGTAGATTCATGGCGTCTGTTTCGTTGATAATGACCCGTTCATATGGGTCTTCCGCCGTCGGTAGGGTGCTGGTCGCTGTTGGTTGTGGGAAGAGCGTGTCTCCAGCTTCTTGGGCCAATGTTTCCACAGCCTTGTTTGTTGTGAGTGCGAGCGTGAGTGTCGCCGCGCGATCCCTCTTCCGGCCCAGCATAGCTCTACTGACGGCCCATAGCTTGCGAATTGACGTCTTTTCTGAGAGTGAGGCACTAAAGTCCAGCCACCTTTGCCGGGTAAGCTGCTCCGCATACTTGCGAGCTGCTATAGTGGCTCGGGTGACCTCCCTCAGAGCTCTCGCATTTTTCGGGCCTCTCCTGTAGCGTTGTAGCGCTCTCAGCCGTCGGGCCCAGAGGTTCAACAGATGAAGATCCGGGGTGGGGTCATGGAGCTTTACCAGTTTTTTGGTGGTTGCAGCCGCGATGGCTTCCTTGATGGCGTCGCAGAGAGTGGGTGTTTTGCTGTTTTTGAGTCGGTTCCGGTAGATGTCCCAGTTTACCACTCTTACGAGCCGCTTCTTAGGTTCCAAAGCCGCCGGACCGGTCAGTGCCAGGCCTATCCTGATGGGTAGGTGATCGCTCCAATAGAGTGTATGCCTCCGACTTCCAGGTGTGGCTCGTCGTGTGCGGGTTGTTAGTTCAGGTGAGGTCAGGGGTGGTATGATCCTGCCTTATGCTCGAGCTTAGGCGTGTCTTCTCTCCTGGGATATTCATGAGGGTGTATCGGTGGTGGACCATTTCATCCATCAGATCTCGACCGGCAGAGGTGTCCCGGGCGTAGCCCCACGCTGTGTGTTGAAGGTTGAAGTCGCCTCCGACGATCTTCTGCTCTCCCGGATAAAGAACGTCGAGATGTGTAATCCATCCATGGTCCCTGGGTTCCTTGAGGGAAGCCCCAGGCCGGTAGTATACAGACACCAGGATGACAGGAGTGTTTTGTCGTGTTGTTCGGACAGCCACCACTTCCTGGTGTTTTGTGCACCATTGTTGGAGGTTGACCTGGTGTTGCGGCCAGTCTTTGTGTAGGTATATCATGGCTTGTCCTACTCGGTCCGCCCGTACGGAAGGTACTGAGGGGTCTGCGTAGGACTTGTAGCCATTCAGCTTTATAGTGGTGCAGTTGACCTCTTGCAGGAGGTAAGCATCTGGGCGTTCCTGTGGTCTATTGCTGTGTTTGACGTTAAGTTCTGCAGCGCGAAGCCGCAGTCCCCGGCAGTTCCATTGAATAATGGTTACTGCCATGCTTGGGGGTTAGGATTCCTCTGCATCGCATTGCTCATTTGGGCAGCGATGGCCATGAAAACCTGGAATAGCCCCTGCATGGTGGGGAGTACTTGATCGACCGTAGCCGTTGGTGCGGGAGGGGTAGGTGTTGGTGCAGGAGGGTTGGGTGGAGTGGATCGCCGACCGCCCTTCTGTTTCGCCTGAAAGTCCAGTTTAGTTGGTTTTGAGCTGCCCGGATTTTTTAGGGGAGCGGCGCGCTTTCGCGCCGTCTCCCGGATCCTGCGAACAATGTCGATTCTCTTCGGGCAGTACTTGTCAGTGGCCAGGTGCCCATTCTTTCGGCACATCTGGCAGAAAGGAATGGGGGAAGGGCAGGTCACTTGGCCCTGGTCGTCCATGGTCTCTTCGTGGGGCTTGCCGCACGTGGAGCAAACCTGAGGCTCGGGACAGATGTCCTGCCTGTGGCCGATCTTGTGACAGTTACTGCATGTCACAGCTCGTGGCCTGTAGGGATATACTTGCAAAACGTTTCGTCTGTACCAAACGGTTCGGGGGAGATGAGGTCCCTGGAAGGTGATGAGTCCGGTTCTGCTTCCGCTGCTCATTGGTCGAGCTGCCAGTACCGCTGGCCCGTTGGATTGCAGTCCGGCTAGAAGAGAAGCGTTGTCTTCTGCTTTATCTATCATGTAGATAACCCCGCGGTTTTGACAATCCCCGATGGCTTCGTACGCCTGGACGGCTAGGGGTTGTTGATCGGTGATTTGGATTTCCTTGATGGCCAGTAGTGCCCGTTTTGTGGTCTCGGACTCCGTCAGGACGGTGATGGTGTTGCTTTCCTTGGTGGTCTTGATAGAGACCATCTCTGGCTTGACACCGAGCGGGCACGTAATGGCCTCCATTAGTCCTCTCTTGGGAAGGGCTGTTACGTCGATTTTGCTGCGCGGACGCAGAGTGACGACGTAGCGCTCACGAGCTTTAGGGCCTGGCGAGTTCTGTCCGGTCTTTGGGACTGGATGCGCACTCAGGCGAGCTCTCTTGGTCGCCTTTCTGGAAAGTACTGTCGTCCATAGACCTCCAGCATCTTGATTTGCTGCTGTTTTCTCGACGTCAGTTGATAATGCATGCGACGATGAGCCTGCCGTTGCGTCTTCCGACGAGGGGACGCCGACAGAGGTCTGCGTGGTAGTCGTCGTCGTCGGTTGCTCCGTCGTTTCCATGTTTACGGTTTCAGGTGCTCTAAGACTTCCCGCTGCACCTGCGCTTTGCGGTTTTTCTCCTGTTGGTGGAGTTCCCTGCAAGATATTACCCTGCTTGCAGTGAGGCTGACGATTCAGCTTAGCGTTGCTTTGCTGTGACCTTGCCGTGATGCCCTTCGAAGCCCGTTTAGAACGGAGTTCCGAAATAGCTCTTTGGAGGCAGGCATGCATGTCTGCATCGGATGTTTGGTCAAGGTAGCGGCCTACCACAGTTTTCCACGAGTTCAACATACCCTGTTGCGGGCCATGAGCTGGCCGGCTTGGAGGTGTTGGTGTGGCAGTGAACGTCACCAGGGCTGGGTTCAGCTGGAACCATGGTGGAGTGGTAGTGGTGGCAGGCGTTGCGGAACCTGGCTCAGCCGAAGGTTGGGACCAGGTATTGCGTAGAGCTGCAGCAAACGTGGCTGCAGCGTTATCTACCATAACCGATTTCGATTTTCGGAGCGAGCTGAAAACAACGTCCGTTCAGAATGGCGTCTTCTTCTTTCTCCTTCTCAAATATTTCGTCGCGCTACTTCCTCGTTCTTGCAATGAGTAAATAATCTTGCAAGAAAAGGAAAAAAACAAACAAGGGTCACGAGCAAGTTCTCGAAAACATCTAATGCCTATAAATAAGCCATTAAATGCTGCCTGCCATGTTCCGACACCACGAAAGGTGCGAATATTGAACTCCATATGATGGTGACGACAAGGGGGAATTTCTTTCCCTTCAGTCCAAGATTTTTATCCGACATTTTTTTTTTTAAAGTTCCAGCTTTCCAACCGCTCGGGTTCTGTTTTGTTCGCCATCGTGCAGGGGTTTTAAATTTTCAGTTTTAACGTTACTCTACTCGTAGAGAACTTACGGAGAGTGTTAGTGTAAACCGCAGTGACTGGTCCTCATGGTAAGGCAACAAACAGCCAGTCATCGTGGTTCGAATCGGAGGCTCAGGAAATGGGTCTAATAAACCCCCTTTTTATGCAGTCCTCTATCAAGAGCGTTGCACATGTGCGAAACCCTCACTACGGTCGTCTTTCTTTGGATTAATTTTTATTTCATTTATTCAAATAAGAACAATGTCAGACGATCAACTTTCAAGGTGGTTTAATAATGCAACGACTCCAAGCTTCCACTTTGCGTTTACACCAACCACGACTCTTGTCCTTTGCAGCTAATTATAAGTAGCCAGGTCCGACTTGCTAGAAACAGCATCTCAGCTGAGACTTTGGGAAGGAAAGCAATGCCAAAGCCAGCGCTCGAGCTGAGCGGGACTCAAGCCGCGTCTCAAGACAGTCGCGCGCCCCACCCTGTGCACCGCTTTCTTTCACTCAGTCTCAGCTGAGACGCTGTTCTATACTTCGTTTCACTTTATCTGCGAGCGAAGCCAAAGCTAGAAGCGCGAGACCAGCGCTTTTCGCATTTCTCCCCAGCTCGCGCGCTCGAGCAAAGCCTGAACGTACGGAGCTTCCGTGCTCGCGCTTCCAGTTTTGCCTTCGCTCGCACATAAGGTGAAACGAAGTATAGCAAGCCGGCCCAGGATCACAACTCGTGAAGTTTCCTCGCGCTTCCCTTTCGTTTTTCTCAGTCCCCGCAATGAGTGTTGCGAAATGAAATCAAGCAAGATGCTTACCGCTCATTCACACTGGAAGCGGATCCGCGTTCGCAAAGCGGTTGCGAACGCGGTTGTATAAAGATCCAGTACAATTGCACGCGCACTTGATGTCATCGAGTGCGTATGCAATTGTACTGGATCTTTATACAACCGCGTTCGCAACCGCTTTGCGAACGCGGATCCGCTTCCAGTGTGAATGAGCGGTTAGTGCTGCCCTGCCATGATCTTCCATGACCGGGCTAGAGAGCGGTTTCCTTGTGGCCTTTACTCGCGCCGAGGAGCAATGGGTCTTATTTAGCCGCGTAGGGGTGCGACCACACAACGATGCCCAACGCCGCCTGAGCCATCCTGAACAACTGTTCCCCGACCACTGCGATTAAAAATGTGTGCAATTATACTTGTTTGAAATAACTGTAGTCAGCCCATTGAAATACGTTTCGGCTTACAATAATTAAATTATTGTCTATACAAACTTGTTTCTTCAGGAGACGAAGAGAAAGACGTGTTCCGCATAAGTCCCTGAGGGAAGCTGGCCTCACGACCTGTAGGTCTAATTACTCTAGAAACGTATCCAACTCAACCCCGGAGCAAAGAGGACAACACGGTGAGGAGAACGTGCCTCTCAGAAGGAATTAAAGCGCTGTAGGAGCAGTAGGGTTACCGCTCATTCACACTGGAAGCGGATCCGCGTTCGCAAAGCGGTTGCGAACGCGGTTGTATAAAGATCCAGTACAATTGCACGCGCACTTGATGGCATCGAGTGCGCGTGCAATTGTACTGGATCGTTATACAACCGCGTTCGCAACCGCTTTGCGAACGCGGATCCGCTTCCAGTGTGAATGAGCGGTTACAGCGACCCCTCCAAGCTGCCGCCGCAGGAAGCAACTACTCCCGGTGCAATGGCCGTAAGAGATCATGCCTGTTCACTCTAGCCTAGGGTGCCTACATGTCTGTCTGTCTCAGGGTGAAGACATCCATGGTTGCCCTGAATGTGCCAGCGCGTGACGCTCTCGCGCACTCGGTGCGTGACTTGGGCGGTAAAATGGCGTCTATGCATTAGCCAAAGCTACGGGCTCGAGCTGAGTGACACCGAATTGCGCGCACCTCAAAATACATAAAAAACGATTGGGCGGAAAAATGGTTGAGTTGTCACCACTTCATGTGGTCTATACGGTTCGCTGTCATTTGAAAAGAGAGGACGGTCTACGGTGTTTTGCCATTTGAACGAGAACGTGCAGACGGCCATAGGAACGTGAAGACACACTGAACTTTGATGGTCCAGACCGCTTGGGGGTTCTCCCGTGTACATGTTGTAAAAATAAAAAAATAATATTACGACAACAAGTGTGCGTGAGTTAATAATAATAATAATAATAATAATCCTTATTTCTAGACATACATGTGTCTGAGGGGCTGCGGCAAAAGAATACAAAAGGAAATTTCGCACAGACACTGTTGATTGCTTACGTGTGGGAATGTGAAAGCATTGCAGTCCTTTTGGTGAAAAGTTTTCGATTTATTTTTTCGACATGCGTTATTTTTGCTGATTCGGTGTGTAACGCGCGGGAGACAGCGCGCTCATGTTATACACTCATGACGTGGCGCCGCCTTCTCCCCATTGGCTGCGCCGTCAGGTGTCCAATGACTCACGCACTTGGCCACACCTTTAGTCAGCCAGATGATTGCGACGCGACGTGTGCAATGACGCACGCACTAGGCACACCTTAAAGGGGTAGGGAAACGAAATTTCAGCGCTCATTTTCTTGCTTGAATGTGTTGCATGTTGCACCCTAACCTCAAAAACACCAGTCTTCCGTTGAAAGGCACAAGAAAACTAATTTTAAAGCTAAATAAACGATCTTCCAATGTGCACCTGGTGGATGCATGCGGAGCCTATTTGGGATGTAGTCTAGCAACGTTGTGGAATCTGCTACGTAGTCGTGACGTAGCAGATTCCTCTGGAGCAGCGCCGCTCTTTGGAAGTACGCTCAACTGTTTAAAGTCACCTCGGCCTGAACGTGTTTGCCCCTTTTCGAATGAATGCGAAAGCTTGATAATGTGGATACTTGGGCAAGTTGGTAATTCATGCTTGGATGGAACAGCGCGGATGAACAGTCACACTCACATGCACACAAGAAGCAAACAGACTCGCAGCGCTGACTTTCAACTCAGTTCTATATTTCTTCTTCCTCAAATCTTCAACTTCTTCACCTTTGACGTTAATGAGAACAATTTAAATTTTTACACACCAGAGACCAAATAGCCAATACACATTAAAAATAACTAATAATTAAATAAATCATGCAAAGACAACTAAAGAAAATAATACTAAAAAATAAAAAATTAAAAATTAAATTTAAAAAAAATAATAAAGCGAAAAATTTCTCATCACTATTGGTGCTTTGATGATATCTCTAGATAAACCAATTTCTTCTTTGACAAAGCTACGGATGATACACTAACACATTGTTTGTCCAACCTGGCTATTTTGTCTGCTTCGATGATCTCCCGTGTCAGCTGATTTCCACTTCTGGCTATGACAGTGCAATTACTCAGGTCCGCTGAACACCCGCAATCCCGGTAATGGATACCTAGATTCCCTGATATTACTCTGTTGATGTTATAATGATGCTCTCGTAACCGGTCATTGAGACACCTCCCGGTCTGCCCGATATACTGTTTTCCGCATGAGAGGGGAATGGCATTGGATTAAATTGGGATTTTTGATTTGATTTTTGATCTGTCGCAGAAAAACTCCTTCAGAAAATCAAAAATCCCAATTTAATCCAATGTACGAGAGCATCATTATAACATCAACGGTTACGAAAGCATCATTATAACATCAACGGAGTAATATCAGGGAATCTAGGTATCCATTGCCGGGATTGCGGGTGTTCAGCGGACCTGAGTAATTGCACTGCCATAGCCAGAAGTGGAAATCAGCTGACACGGGAGATCATCGAAGCAGAAAAATAGCCAGGTTGGACAAACAATGTGTTAGTGTATCATCCATAGCTTTGTCAAAGAAGGAATTGGTTTATCTAGAGATATCATCAAAGCACCAATAGTGATGAGAAATTGTTCGCTTTATTATTTTTGAAATTTAATTTTTAATTTTTAATTTTTTAGTATTATTTTCTTTAGTTGTCTTTGCATGATTTATTTAATTATTAGTTATTTTTAATGTGTATTGGCATTTGGTCTCTGGTGTGTAAAAATTTAAATTGTTCTCATTAACGGCAAAGGTGAAGAAGTTGAAGATTTGAGGAAGAAGAAATATAGAACTGAGTTGAAAGTCAGCGCTGCGAGTCTGTTTGCTTCTTGTGTGCATGTGAGTGTGACTGTTCATCCGCGCTGTTCCATCCAAGAATGCGAAAGCGCGAAAGTCAACCAGACGCCATGATGGACTCGTTGAGGCACGTCGCGGGGTTGCTCGTGTGACTTTGCTGTACACTTCGAAGCCGCTCACACGACAGGTGAAACGCCCGTCACCCCGCGGGCACTTCCAACGGCTCGGTTGTAACGCGCTGACGGTATTGACACCACTACAACGCTGACAACGCCACCAACGGCAAAGCTCATAACCAAGCCTGTCTTGCCACGTCACGGATGCGGGGAGTCTTTTTTGTTGTTTTTGTTTGCGCCGGATATCCCATGACGCATCGCGCCCTCCGTTCGCTTCTCTTCGAGCGCTCGCTCGAGTGCACCGTTTGGAACGAAAAATATAGCCAATCGTTCAAAATACAAACGTGCGATTATGAATTGCGGTTATTATCCGTCATGCTTGACCCATTTCCGAACAAAATTTGAATATTTCAATTTTTGTTTCCGTACCCCTTTAAGCCTGATTCACATGGTGCGATTTTCTTCTGCGAAATCGGTGGAGCGATGAATCGCACATGCGAAATTTCGCGTTCCCTTTCAAATTGATTAAGAACACGTGCGATTTTCCGCATTTGCGAAGCACATGTTTGGAACCATTGATTTCGTTTGAGCTAACTATCTTCGATATCTAACAAAATTATAAAAAAAAAAAAAAAAACATTTGATTTATTTATTACCTTCTGGCAAAAAGTACGCGCTATACTCATATTCAGGGCTGATTCAGACATTTGCAGCGGCTGCGTTCGCAGTAACGAAAACGACGAAAGCAACGAATACGACGAATACGACAAGGACACCGGGACAAACGCAGCTCATGACTGCTTGAGCAAGCTTGTTGTTGCGTTGCGTGGCATGTCGCGTAAGGCGAACAGTTGTCCCGGTGGTTTCGTTACGTGGACGATGTTCCATATTGAAAGCGTGCAAGCAGCAGCGCGCCTTGTCTTTCATAGAGCATGATGGCCGCTACTGTAGATGATGACGAGTTCAGGCTGCTCTGTAAAAAGAAATTCCTAGTTCTACAGAAGAAAATACTGCTGCTTCTAGAAGGAATCCCGCGGCGATGGTGGTTCCGGCCGTGCTGGCAAAACAAAGCCACAGAATCGGAGTTTTACTCATCGGTAAGTCGACTTGTGTTTTTCTACGAGCAGGTTTCTGGGATACTTTTTCTCTGCAGACCCTCTTTATGCTTCATAAGGACCCGGAGCAGTTTCTAAGATATTACCGGATGATGCCCAGCACTTCTGAAAGACTCCACGCTTTCCTGGAAACAAAGCTCACGAAGCAGTATGTCGTCAGAAAGCCCATTTCGTTGCAGGCGCAGCTTGCTATCACTTTCAGGTAGAATGACCTTCTTTTTAAACCGCAACGTTTAGAGTGGATACGAGGTGCAATTAAACTGGTTTATAGGGAAAACGCATTACTAGCTTCTCGGCTTCATTCATTTCATTCAGGTATCTGTCACCAGGAACGTCAATGCAGGACCTTGCACTGCAATTCAAGGTTGGCGTGTCAACAGTGGCATCCATCGTGCATGAGACATGTCAGTATATATGAAAGGTGCTTCGCCCAGAATACATGAAGGTAAACAAAAGCATATTATATCGTTCTTGGCAATTTGCAGAAAAGAGGACGGTTTCACATGGTGCGAATTTAGTTGCGATTTCGCAGTTGCGACGACGCTGTTGCAGCAAAGAGGCAGGTTCAGTGCAATTATGAAATAATCGGAGCTGCGTCAAATGTCCAACATCTTTCGTGACGTCACCAGCGACGCTACTACGGTACAGAAAGACAACCAATAAAAACGCGGCTCATCCAACACCTACCGTATCCTTAATGGCGCTCATATGCCGTGAAACAGTCGCTGGCATCTCGTAATGATCAAACGCTTCGTGTAGAGGTCATATTCACTGGCGGCCATAGCTTGCGCCGGTTTCTGTTGAGCACGTGCTGTGAGTGAGTTTGCACAACGCATCTGCAACGTATATTTCACACCGTCAAGATTGCTCATCTTTGCGAGCAATACGTAGCAGTCCTTTTTGAGCACGCGTCGCAAACAATGCCCGCCCATATGGCGTCCAGTAAATACCGTCTTTAATACCGCCTTCAGTCAAGGTTCCTTGAATTTGTCACCACCAAATCAGCTGCCATCTTCCCATATTATCGCCCCGTACGTCTTTGTTGGAGACAAGGCATTTCAACTGGGGACCTATCCTGGCAGATACCTCAGTGATAATTATAATCTTGGGATATTCAACTATCGACTGTGCAGAGCGAGGTAGCCTTTAGAATTGTCGCACTTGCATTAAAATTACAAAAACACAGTTTTGTCTTTGTCCCACTTCCAGGAGGTGCGTGGAGAACGCATTTGGAATTTTGGCTACTGGATTCCGCACCCTCCACAGGCCAATCGGCCTCTTCCCAGACTACGCCACTGGAGTCGTCCTCACAGCTTGTGTACGGCACAACTACTTACGAGACAACAAGTTGCACATGCCAGATGCCTATGCTGATAAAGTCGATCACTTCGGCAACATTATTGATGACCAGCGGCGCAAGAAGGCCTCACAGCAGAAGAACGCGTTGTTCCACCTGCCGAGGCTGAGACCGCGGCACCTAAACCAATCTGCCCGAAAACGCAACACAGTGGCCACTGCCTGAGAGACCTGTACCGCAGGTACTTTGTAAAGGAAGGTGCAGTGTTATGGCAAAGGGAACGCGCTGGCCTGAAATCCTAAACAGTGTCAGGGGTATCGTGACAAATCCCAAGTTTTCAAGTTTTGTGTGTGAGGATTGTCTGGGCTATTTCCGTTGGAACAGGGAGCTGAGGCCATCATTAGAACAATACCGTGCCGCTGTGAGTTGGCTACTTTTGGACGGGCGCTGTGGTGTGAGACGGCCTGCGTGTCAGGCCCACTAGGACTACGAGCAGAGAAAGTGAAACATCTGTATTATACCAAGACCGGTGCTACCGGAGAGAGATGAAATTAGGGGTTCTCCTTGTCCATGTACGTTCTTAATGTGCTTAACTAGGAGTAGCCATAGTTTATACTCTGCCGCCCTTGGATTAGTGACTCAATCCTCCCAGCTCCTTGGTTGGATAAGTGGGGCGAGTGTTTTCAGTGCACACTCTGCAAGATCGTGAACTGACGCGCAGTCCTTAACTTGGGTGTATGAGAGTTATTTGGGTAGTCTCCGAAGTATGCGCATTTATGGGGTTCAGGGAGATCGGCAACGTGCTGTAGGGTGTTTAGTGTTGAGAGGGAGTGTGTTTATAGACGCCGAATAAACTTAGCATTCGTCCTCTCTGCAGTGTGGGGTGGTCAGTAGGGGGTTATGTGGTTATGGCGAAACTATTACAGAAGACACGGTGAGTTTCCTTCTCATCGTGGTTTGCGTTGTAGCTTCCGGGCCACGTAGGGGTCGAATTCGTCCGGCCATTGATACGGGGTGCTCGGATCGTCGGCGGCGTGCGTAATTGAGTGGGCGGCCTCGCAGCACCGGCGCAAAACGCAGATATTTGCCTTTTGCGCCAGTGCACCCCAAGACTCCAGCAACGTGATTTTGTTTGTTTGTTTTGTAATCGCAACTTTTTCGTTTTGTTAGTTGTTATCTTTCAACATTTGAAGACAGTAATAAAAATTTCTTCGTGGATCACCCCTGCCTAATGTCACCTCTCTAGTTCATTTTCACACTGAACCTGTTGACTGTAAATCAGTCAAATATTTTTGTATAATATGGGTTGTGGTTTTTGCCTCTTTTACGGACAAACTGGCGGACAGGTTTTGTGGCATGTATTGCCCAAAGTGAATCGACAGCGTACCGGCTGATATCCCAGAGGGAGGTGATATTTTCCTGTTTTAGTTGGGCCTATGATGCCCAAGCGTATCTTTACTTAACATAGAACGCGTTTTATCAGCCTATTTGTATAAAATGAACGCCACGCTGGACCGACGCTGGACCACATACAGATCGTGTGTGTGAATGAACGTGCAAAACACATTCTGTACTTCCTCAGTCTAGGTCAGCATGAACAAGCTTACGTAAATGTTTAGCTTTCTTTTTTGTTCACAACAATATTAGCGATTGCGAACATGTTAAAAATAAAGATAAAGGAAACGGCATAAACAAAAAAAAAAAAAGGTTGCCAGATGTAAAAGAAAGCCAAAGCAATCATGTTGGTGAAGTAACGACAAAATATGCACGAAACCAAACTGTCACAGGATTTGTATGAGAAATGCACAGGCATTTTTCATATTCGTACCATCCCAAAATGAAGAGGGAAGGGGGGTAGCAGCACTTAGCTGGGAGCAGAATTGTTTTTACGGAGGCCATTCCGACGAAAAATAGTCAATATAAACTGCTTTTTTGGGGCAGAGAACGCGCGTGCACACCACGAGCGCTCTTACGAAATCTCGCTTGAAAGCATGCCACGGTCGCTGGTGAATCTATGGACCTCGAACATGTGTTTTCATACCAGAAACAACAGAAGCAGGGCAGATGGGCCAATGTACTTCATGCGTGCCCAGTGAGGACCTCGGAAGAAAATGGCTGTGCAGCACTGGAAGGAGCCATCAAGGCGCCGCGTTGATTTATCTATCACTCGCTTGGCTCGCGTCTCGCGCGTTTACATCACTCCGTAAAAATGTGAAACTCGATTTTTATCAAATAGCTTTAATTACAAAATGCAGTTCATCGTTTCTCGGTTTCTAGACAGGCCTTCGTGCCAACTCCAAACAGATTTGAAGAAAGGATCTACCAAAAGCGAAGCGTGGGTTGCTTTTTTTTTTTATCTTTCTCAATTTTTAGGCAAAATCACATGAACCTCTAAATCAGTTTAGTTCCTTCATATATAACCTCGAGAGTTCACTATGCTCTTGTCCGTTATGTCTGTCTATGCTGGAAAAAGCGGTGGAGAAATTGCATCGTGACGTCGCCGGTGGGAGGAGTCTAATCTCCATCGCCAACAATGTACATCGGAAGAGAACTGCACCGTGACGTGTCCGGTGACTTCGCCGAACGGTGGCGATTGAGTTGAAACTACATAGTTTTTTTTTTCTCCCTACAGGGAATTTCGGAGCATCGCAAAACTTGGCAGTAAAGGGTTCTAGAAAGCAATACTCTTAAGTATCCGAAACGTGTAGTACAGAACAAGTTAATTAAACTATTTTTAGTTGAAATTCGTCGCATAAAATATTTAGTTTACTTAAGTTACACAAAAACTATTAGCATTAGCTGCAGCCCTTTACGTTAAAAAAAGGTCAAATTAGTCGTTTGTTGTTTATACAGCAGGAGGTTAGTCTGCCAGAACATGGCGACATTGTTACCCACTGTAGATAAGCAATTTAACCAGTGCAGTACAACTGCTAGCCTGGGGTCTTTAACGTGCACCACGCAGTAGTGATACACGACCGCACGCCGGTACGATGCTTATCCAGATCGAAACGGGCAGGGGTGGGGATTGGACCCAGGATCTCTGGGTTCTGCAGCGCGAGCTTTCGCTCCACGTGCTCCGAGCTGGTCCCTTTACGTTGCGCAGGCAGGCAGTCATGGCCGACAACACGAAGAAGTGGAAGTAAAGTCCTCGCGTGTCGGTCCACCAGATTAGCCTTCTGAACGACTTTTTGACAGAAAACCAAGTTTTAGTGTGGGTAGCCACTGACAGCCCTCTGACCATGCCTGTGTTTGATGAATCGAGGGCCCGTACCGTGAAGACAGGGTGAAGCGAGCCAGGAGGCGACTGACACGTTCCAGAACACAACAGAGGAATGAATTTAATCAAGCGACATCAACTATGTACAGCGGGAGGGGGCGCCACAGGACTGAGGCAGACTATTTACAAAGTCGATAGGTGGCGACCTCTACATCTCACCCCTTTATGAAAGATGAATATGAAGGAAGCCCACTACATTAAACTTCACAAATTTAAAGGAGTCGGCCGAACAACACGTCGGCCACTACGAGTTCGCACAACACCGTCGCTGTCAGTTGGGACCGGGACCGGCTCAGGTGCAGGGCGCGGCCCTGTCGGGTTTGCAGGTCGTGGTCGCTCTGGAACCAAGACGTGTTGCGCTGGCTCGGGCTGATCTTGTGGTTGTGCCTCTCCACCGAGAGGCACAAGATGACGGCGATTTCTTTGAAGAACACCACCACGTTCTGTTTCCACGATATAACTTCGTGGTCGTTGAGCAGGACTCAACACTGCAGCGCGCACTTGATCAGGTCTCACCCAGACTTGCTCTCCAGTTCGAAGTGACGGCAGGTCCCTGGCCGCGTGACGCCGGTTCTAGTCTGCAGCCTGTTGTCTTTTGTAGGCTAGATCATTGCTGGTGACTTTGTCTTTCGCTGGCCAGTTTGGACGGAGCTGCTCGTCGCGTTTAGGAACTCGTGTCTTCAGCTGCCTCCCCATCAAAAGTTGGGCTGGGCTGAAACCGTTCACTCCCGGAGTGTCTCGGTAGCTGAGGAGGGCCAGAGGGGGGTCATCTGCCTTTCGAAAGAGGTCTTTTACCGACCGGATCATCCTCTCAGCTTCTCCATTAGACTGGGCAAAGTGAGGGCTGCTGGTCATATGGTCAAACCCGTAAGACTTAGCGAAAGATGTGAACTCTCTCGAAGAAAATGGTGGACCGTTGTCAGACCTTACGCACTGAGGAATTCCATGGCGAGCGAAGATGCTCTTGATCACGTCGATGACAACCTGAGCTGTCGTGCTTTTTAGCGTTACAACCTCTGGGAATCGGGAGTAGTAGTCCACCACCAGGATGAAGGTCTGTCCGTTAAGGTGGAATAGGTCCATGCCGAGCATTTCCCACGAACGACCAGGGAGAGGGGTGGAGACCAGCGGCTCCGACAGGTTCACACGAGTGGAGGCGCACTGTTCACAATTGGTAACCATGGAAGTGATCTCCGCAGTTATGCCTGGCCACCATACTGATTCTCGAGCCCGGGCTTTGCTACGGTTAATTCCCTGATGTCCCTCGTGTAGCACCGTCAGCACCGGCAGCCTCAGTGAAGAGGGGATGACTAAGCAGGAACCCTTAAGAAGAACACCGTTGCAAACGGATTGTTCGTCCACAACCGCAGCATACTTTCCCAGATGCAATGGTAACTTTGACTTCTGCGGCCACCCGCGCTGACAAAAGGAGATTAGTGCACTGCACTCGCCATCAGAGCCTTGTGCTTTACTCACATCCTCCAAGCTGACAGGCAGAACTTCGCAGGAGCAGTCAACTACCTCTGTGGCAAAAAGTTCCACAGTGTCCAAAGGACAGGGCGCCTTTGGAGGAATCCGCGACAGGGTGTCCGCTGTAGCCAGCAGCTTTCCAGGCACGTAGAGCATCTGGAACTGATAGCGCATAGTCTTGAGCCTGAGTCTCTGTACCCGCGGAGGTAGCATGTCAAGCTCCATCTTTCCAAACAGCGAAACAAGTGGCTGGTGATCTGTCTCCACGTCGAAGTTTATACCACGAACAAACTCGTCGAACCGCTGGATGGCCCACGCCGTACGTGTTGAGCAGCGGACGAGCTTCTGGACCCATACAGTAGAGTAGGGAGCGTATACCTGGACGTCTTGAGGCGCTTGTCCAAGCCCAGACACGGTGACATAGTCGTCGTAGCGGTCTCGCCACGTCGGCCAAGTCCCAAAGTTCGAAAAGTCGAACGCGTCCGGCTGCCGCAGATTGACGCCGACCCACTGCAGGCTGGATTCCTTGGACATGATTGTAGTGTCCTGAAGGCTAGCGTCGAGGCCGGTTCACTTCTGACACCATGTTTGATGAATCGAGGGCCCGTACCGTGAGGACAGGGTGAAGCGAGCCAGGATGCGACCGACACGTTCCAGAACACAACAGCGGGAGGGGGCGCCACAGGACTGAGGCAGACTATTTACAAAGTCGATAGGTGGCGACCTCTACAGCCTGAGCGGGTCGAGTTGTGGAGCTGAACGCCCAAGGCCCGTCCATCAAAATGCGAGCAGAATGGAAGGGCCACTGGAATACTCGTGTGTGCTACGCCCGAGCACGGGATTTGGATATAGCGTGTGCTGCTCGGCCGTGTATGACTACTGCGTGGTGCACGTTAAAAACTCCACGCTAGCAGTCGCACTGCACTGGCTAAATTGCTTATATAGGGAGTATTCACTGGACGCCATATTTGTGGGTGCTGTTTAGAGCGCATGCTCAGAACGAGCTCACATCAATAGGCTGCTAAGATGGCGAATCTCGATGGTGTGCAATGCAGGTTGCAAAAGAACTGTGGAAGCTCGCCCTTCGCACGCGCTCAGCAGTCACGCACACAACTATGGCCGCCAGTGAATACTCCCTATACAGTGGGTAACAATGTCTCCATGTTCAGGCAGACTAACCTCCTGCTGTATAGACCTTTCCAAAAAAGGACACTTGGCAGGTTCCATTTTCAGTGTTCGTGCGTATGGCGCGTGATTTGCTCGCTTTCCGAAGCGACGAACGTGCGCGTTCTGGACTGTGATTTAACACGTGTGGACTGTGATTTTTGTAAACAGTGGAAACGTCTATAAACAACTAACGTCAAATTTGACCTTTTGACTTTGTTTGACTGCGTGTGCAACTTCTCTCGTGCTGCACGTGAAAGAAAAAATGTTCCTTCGGGGGTAAATTTCGGTGAAGTAGGAAACAAAAAAGAAGTTTCCCTTAAATGGGGTTTGTAGTAGAAGAGAAGAAAAAGGAAATCAGTTGTTACTCCCACGGTGTGTTTGGTCTTTTCTTTATGTGTATGCTTATTCTAGTTCAGCTGGCTTTACCTGAAGTAGTTTATTTGAAATAAAGTATATATATATATATATATATATATATATATATATATATATATATATATATATATATATATATATATATATATATATATATCTTTCTCTACCTGAAGTATGAACCAACTAGCTCAACTTAAGCCTGTTACCGTCGCTGGGCTTATCGCTCAGCCAAATCGCTTATATGCGGTGCACTCAAATGAAAACACAATCGTGTTGAATCGTGTAAGAGTATTCAGAATATTTATCGATCACGCCGCTGAACTTGCATCGCTCGACGAACTTCGTTTTTGTGAGCGCCTTCTCTGCTTGAGTTGCTGGAAACACAGCCACTTCGATCCGAGGCAGTCGATGATAGCGTTGGTGACATCAACAAGTACGCGACTCACACAGCACTGGTGAACACCAATGATTTCGTCGCTCCCGACGGTTCCCTGGAAGCCGCCAGCGGCGTAGAAACGTAGAGCTGCGAGGACTTGTTGTTCGACAGTCAGCATATGGGGCCCTTCGCGACGCCGCTGGAGCAATCCGCGAAGCTGGTCGCACAGCCAGCGAGTCACCCCTTTGGTCAGCCGGTATTCGCTTACAAACCTCGCATCGCTCGTTTCGAAAGCATCCCGGTGATCTCTAAAAACTCAATCCGCTGACGAACCCAGTAGAGATGCATATGTTGGGGTCGCCATCTTTTACGATGCAGAACGATCTCCGGGTTCGTCTCGACCCCTCAGTTAACTGCATCGTCAAAGTGCATCGTGACGACATTTTGACGTTACCGCCAACTGCATCATTTTACGAGCATAGCTCGTGCTACATAGGGTAAAACCACATTTAGACGTCATGTCACGTGACCCGAAAGAATAGCCAATCAGTGCCCGATGCAGTTTTCTACATCATTTAGTTTGCGTTCCAGCATAACATTTGGGTTGCGTGTATGTTTATACAGCCTAGATCCCTAGAACTTGGTCTGCCTCAACGGGCAACGAGTCTCCCAGCTGTAGATGAGCAATTTAGCCAGTGCAGTACATTGAACACCTCTTTCAACAGTGATATTACTATGTCACGGTGGAATGAACCGGTGATATCTTACCTGTCTGGATTAATTGTATCCCCACCCCTGCTCGTTTAGATCTGGATAAGCATCGTACCGGCGTGCGGTCGTGTATCACTACTGCGTGGTGCACGTTAAAGACCCCAGACTAGCGGTTGTACTGCATTGGCTAAATTGCTCATCTTCAGCTGAGAGACAAGTCGCCCGTTGAGGCGGACTAAATTCAGGCTGTATAAACATATCCACAACCTAATTTTTTTTTTCATGGACTAAGGTCCTTGATGTGTTTGCGTTTGTCTTGCGTGAATTTTATGGAGCGACTTTAGTCTGCACTTGCCGGCAGCGCCTTCAACTTTTGGAATCTACGAGGATAGTTGACATTGAAGTCCTGGAAAACATTTGTTATCTTTGATGAACAGAGCAGGACTGTCACGTATGACCAAAGACAAGACGTCCAAAACTAACCTTGGTGTGCACAATAACGAAACATTCGCCTCTTCTTCACAGCAACCTCCATCCCTCTCAAGAAAAGAAAAAAGAAAGAAAAAAATGCGAAAAAAGTTAGCTTGAAAATTTGTTAAGAGGATCATGACTTTTTGAAAATTGCCTTTGGCACTGCTTATGCAAGTAATTTATCAGTCACGCCTAGATATCTTATAATAACATTGTTCTCCAAGGCAGACAAATTATTTTTCAGTGCAGCCAAACAACGACGCTCCAGGTGGTGGAGCTGCAAGATGCGTTCTTGTTCAGCTGGTGTGTGAATAACAAAATATCGGTATACAAGAAATATCTTTATAAGGAACCTGTCACCCGATTTCAAATCAGCTCACCAAGAATGGAGAAGTCAAGGAGAAACTGCTCATGATCTTGGCGCAATTTTGTCAGGATCTATAGTGAATGCACAACTTATAAAACATAAGTATAGGCCTGTAGCTCCCAAGGTTAGGACAGTGCCACTAGAGAGCAAAATAAGGAAGTTTACAAGAGAACCGTGATTTTCAGCCCGGGTAAATAAACTATGCATCGCAGAAAGCTCGAACTCCGTGAGAATGTGACGCTAGCGGTTGGGATAGATAGACGCGAAAGCTGGAAAACGTAAAGGCCCGTTTACACTCTTGCGACCGAGTAAGACCGAGAGAGACCAGACCGGTTTTTAAGCCTCTTGCGATCTCTTAGGACCAGCTCCGCTGCAGCGCATCCGGTCCTAAGAAGTCGCAAAAGGCTTAAAAACCGGTCTGGTCTCTCTCGGTCTTACTCGGTCGCAAGAGTGTGAACGGCGCTTTACGTTACCAGGATTTAAAAGGAAAAAAAAGAAGAAAAAAGATTGAGAAAAAGTGAAAGCCGTTTACAACTCCCTGTAACGCCGAATTAGAGCGCAGCTCTTGAGGAGGAAGAGGGAAGGGTACTGAGGGGGAGGGCCATGTGACCTCGGGAGGGGGGGGGGGGTCACGTGATCCCCCCCCCCCCCTCTTCGAGGTCCTCCCGATCTTCTCCCGAAGGAACCCGAGGTCCTCCCTAAGGAACCCGAGGTCCTCCCGAGGTCCTCCCGAAGAAACCCGAGGGGTTCTCGGGGGTGGGGGGGCTCGCGGTTATGGCGACGCCGCTCAAGCCGAAAACGGGCGCCTAAGAGCTTCGCTCTAATATGAATTTTCTTTGAGTCGACGTCTACCTAAGCATAATATTGCCAAAACAAGAATAGACATTCGGCGTAACAGTGCCGAAGCTTTCTCGTGGGCAGTGGTATTAGCTTCTCAGTTCTGTAATATGTAGGCTAAGTTATTATTTTTTTTAGTATGTATTTATATTTGACTACAAATGTGGCTCTTGGCATATATTCGATCATTCTTTATTGCTAAACTAAATGGCGGCCATCAGCCCTAATTCATGCTGTGACGTTCTCACTTTTTATATATATATATATATATATATATATATATATATATATATATATATATATATATATATATATATATATATATATATATATATATATATATATATATATTTAAGCGATATGATGTTTTTGTGTCATACAACGTTACGTTTGTTATATGCTTCGAATCATGCTTGTTGTGTAACATGTGTTTTTTGCTGGTTATTTGATTGTGCCGTTTTATTTTATTTTACAAATCACAATGTTGAATGTTAAATTAGCTGTTTCATTGTGCTTTTCTTTAATTTTACTGAGTATACCTATTGCTGAATATATTTATTGCACTGTTTACTGTTGAACTGTTGGGGGGCAGAGACTCTGTCAGGCTTCACGCCTTTATCTCTGCCCCCTGGGCGGAAAAACCCGCCAAACAAATAAAGAAAAAAAAACGCTTGTGGGAATTATATCAGTAAAAATCACTTGTCAGCAGGAAAGATAATATTGTTTTTTTTTTTTTTTTTCTTGCTGACAAGTTCTTGTTTTACTGAAATAGATGCTGAGGAGCACACAGTGTTACTTCTTCTTTGGGCGATGTTAGGCTAAGGTGGACGTCGGCCTAGATAAAATCTTCATCTTTCTCAATAATCTTTTGATCCAAGTAACATCATGTTCTCAAACTTCCACGTTCTTTCCCAATAGCAATCACGGTCTCACGGCGTTTGAGTTTTCTGCGAGGCATAGTTAACTTATCCGGGCCGAAAGAACGCGCTCTCTTTTCTCAAAACTAAAAGCGCGTCTGAAAAAAAAAAAAAAAAAAAAAAGGTGATTTTTGTTTTGAATTGCAAAAATGAAATATGCATCGCCGAACGCTCATTTTCCGTCCAAATGTAGTGCTACTCTCTTAAAAATGACTGGATGTCTACTTGCCCGCAAAAGACTCGAAGAGCCAATCTCTGCGATCTACGAAATCAGTTCAGCGAATGATGAGGCAGAACATCTGTTTAGACCTCAAATGAAGTCTGCGCTGTGGCATTATGCAATGCAAGCATGACGCTTTGCATTGCGTAATCCCACAGCGCAGACTACATTTTTAGGTCTAACGGATGTTCCGCCTCATCATTTGCTGAGCTGATTGCGTAGATCGAAGAGATTGGCTCTTTGAGTGTTTTGCGGGTAAGCGGACGCGCAGGCATTTTTTTAGAGTGTAGAGGCCCGAACCAAATGGCAAAGTTTCAGCACTCACCGTTATCTTATGCAAAAGTTCAGCGATTTTCTGAAACTTTCAGTGGGAACATATGTGGCCCATCTTCGCCCGTCTTCGGTAACTAGCGCCATAGAGCTCCATGTACCCGAGAGCTCGGTCTGCCGCCAGTTACCGAATTAAAATTTCAGAAAATCACTTATAAATTTTTAATAAAATAAGGGTTAGTGCTGAAACTTTGGCATCGGGTTCGGACCTCCAGCTCTATATTTGGGTGGAGAATCAACGTTCGGCGATACATAGTTTATTATTTGCGGAGGCATGCGGTTTAGAGAAGCTCGTTTTAGCGAACGCTGTTTTACCGACCCCGGTTTATCGAATGCCTTTATAGAGAACCCAGTTTAGAGAAAATGGCGATGAGCCTCCTTTTAGCGAATTTGGCCGCCGCGAAGCGGCGTGTACGGGTAAATCAGGTGAGTTAACATTTTTGTAATGAGCCACCGCAGACTGCCGCCGCGAAGCGGTGGGAGCGCAGCGGGGGGCATGGCTTAACCAACGCACCAGTGATACACGTGAGAAGTAGGAAAGCCTTTTTTTAAAAAAGCGTCCCCTTTTCGATAAAAAGCGTTTCTCTAAACTGAGGCTCTGCTTTCTCTAAACCGTGCTTCGATAAAACGTGCCCATTCTCTAAAACGTGCATCGATGAAATGGCATTCTCTAAACCGTAGTAAACCCATTTTTGCAGTAAAAAACCTTCTAACTCTTTTGTGTGGGTGTGTGCGGTGGGGGGAGGGGGGGGGGGGGGGAGGAGGGACACACTGTATTTGTATATGATTTTAAGTCCTTCGAATCGTACGCGTCTTTTGCGCACAGCAGAAACGCGCGAATGGATAGCAGACGACAAAATAAGACATTCGTCTGCTCGTCTGCTTTATATTTTTTTTTTATTTATCAAAAAGGAAAGTTTGTCTCTCAATGCGAACTGAAACTGCATCGCCGTTCATATATTCCCCTAAACTCATTATTTATCGCGGTTATCCTGCTCGTCACCAGACTCTCTTATGACTCTCTGGGCGTTTTCTGCGTTTTTCCGTTCTCCACACCTCCTGGGCCCGTTTGCTCGAAGCTGGTTAACTCTAACCGCGGTTAGAAGTTAACTGCATTTCCCTACGAGGGGGAATTTTAGGTCACGTGACCGGCAGAGTAAGGACGGCGGGGAAACATGGCGGTGCCCCGGTGACTGAGTGCCGCTCGCTTTGGACTAATATGTCGTTGTAGCTGCAATATCGGGCACGTTAGTCAGCAATGAATGGTTCAGGAGGCTTTCGCTTTGCCTTACCTTACTTGAATCGCAAAGCATGAGCAATGAACTCGCCGCATTTTTTAGATAGCCTTTCGATTCTGGCCATTCCTAAGCCTAAATGAACGCGATACATATGTCGGCATGGCAACGTCTTTGGAAAGTGGATTGCCTTGACTCAATAGGCCGGGTATTGATATCACGCAGAAGCAGACAGCGTCCCAAGCACCAAGTTGCATGCTACAAGTGTAGTTACACGCGCTGCACGTGCTGGAGTGTGCAGTAGTAACAGTTCTAAAGAAAAAAAGCTAAAACAAATTTTGCCTTGCACGCGCGTTCGTCAAAGCCTTATTATGATCATTTACTTCGAATCTTTAATAAGGGGAAGGCCAGCGCGCGCGGATCGTAGAATTATACTTCCAGCGTTCTCCTCCATGCTTGGGTAATTTACCAATTGGTCTATAGACAATTGCATGCAAGGCGACTGGCCGCCGCCATGTCTCTGCTCGTGCGAACAAGCACGTGAAATTGCAAGCTTGCTAAAGCCATGTTCACGTGCAAGCTGCACGTGCTTGCAAGCATGGGGCACCAGTCAGGGCGCCGTGCTTGCAATTGTCTATAGGCCCGTAGCTCTCAAGTTTTGAGCAGCGCTCCAGGCGAGCAAAATAGAATATTTGGCTCGCGTTTCGAACGTGCGTCATCAAGCTTCCCCACTGCAGCTTTTATACTCCGTTCCATTCTAAGTGCCAGCGTAGCAGAGCCTACAAGAGCGAGCTCCGAGCTTGCAGTGTTCCTTCCAAGCGCGCGCGCTCGTGCAGTGCAAACATCGTTCAGGGGAACATGTTTTTGCAAGTAGCTTCAGCTTCGCTATCATGTAAAGTGAAGCATACGGGCTCACGGAAGCTATGAAAGAACGCAATAAAATGATAAAGCTGATTGGGACGCCGAGGCCGGGAGCTGCATAATTCTTTTGATATTTTAGTTTTTCTGTTTTTTTCTTTGACGTTTTGTTATCGCGCGTCTACGGATGCTGACAGATGCTTGCATTTGAGCATGGCACGTGCAAAATCGAACGTTACAGCGCCGCATGGATAGTGCTGCCAGCCTAACATGGTCGCGTCTTGCGGACGCGCTCGCGCCCCCTGCCCGAGAGCAACGGGTCTATTTTCACTGGAGCCGAATAAGCGGGTTTTTCAATTTATGATGGTGTTATATACAGTTCTTACATGCTGGCCAACCATGCTGCCGGTGTAGCGCCAGCCTTTCACTGCTCACGTCTTCCTTATTGTTTTTAGGACTGAACTTCGTCGTCCTCTTTCAAACTTGGCAGGAAATTTCAAAGTGTCGTGTCTTCAATTTAGACAGCCAAGTATTTAGAAATTTTCCAAACAGGGGTTAATTTCGTTTTACCTTACCCAGTATCTATACCACAAGCAACAAAAATGTTTCTTAAGCTCAAAGGTATGCCGCGCTGCGTCGCGAAAACCCGGTAGCGCGCGTTTATAGGTCCCCCCCTTTTTGGGAACTTTTTCCACGGAAGCCACTTATATTCGCTCCAACCAGTAGGTGACACCAGCTACCACCCCATAATAAAACACGGAGCTATCGCTCATCCAGCCTTCGTCAACTTGGCTAGGTACTTGTAGGTACCTAGTAGGGAAGGGTGGTGAACTCTTATACCCCTGTTATACCCCTGTTACACGGGCACACTTAACCGCGGTTAACTCAGCTTAACTGCTGTTACGCGGCACCACAGATACCGCACTATACTCTCGGACAGCTATTTCATAAGAAGTGAAGAGAGCGCGTGCACTGCTTTGATACGTGCTCAAGATGCTCGAGCGCACGTTCACACATAGCTTTGACTGCATAGCCGCAGAATGATGTCGGCAAGTATTGTGCGCTAACTGTGGCTTAGCGTCACTGCAGTTAAGTGTGCCCGTGTAACAGGAGTATAACAGAGGTATTACAAGGGTATTACACGGGCACACTTAACTGCGGTTAACTCAGCTTAACTGCTGTTTCGCGGCATCACAGATGCCTCAGTATACTCTCGGACAGCTCTTCTATAACACGTGAAGAGCGCACGTGCACTGCTTCGATAGATGCTCAAGATGCTCAAGCGCACGTTCGCCCATAGCTTTGACTGCATAGCCGCAGAATGTTGTCGGCAAGTATTGTGCGCTGACTGTGGCTTAGCGTAACTGCAGTTAAGTTTGCCCGGGGTTTAACAAGGGTATTAACCGCGGTTAAAGTTAACTGAAGTTAACCAGCTTCGAGCAAACGGGCCCTGGGAGCGAGTTTGCAAACCAGTATGCAGGCGAAGAGCTGTCCGATATAAGACACAGGAAATGCAAAACTGCCGTTTTAGTCCTATTTTTTTTTCACGAGCTTTGATTTGAGCATTAAAAAATATACATAATTGGTTTTTGCAAACCGACCTTCTCGCGCCCTGTTTCAGGTACATATACGTTTTGAATTCGAATTTCGCGAGGCGTGCCGAATGTGCTGGTCCTTACGACCGCACCGCCGCACCCTCTACTTTCGACAATTTCGAACGTGGTTGAAACTTCGAATCCAGTTGGAAATCAGAGCTTGTTTACGTTATGTAAGCCACCATAACCTACATCTTGATGGGCTCGTACCTAGCGCCGCCCGTTGGGAGCACCCGGCAGCGGTTGACGCAGGTCGAAGAAGATCTAGCTCGAGATCGGCGGCGAACAGCCCGTGGCCCAAGCCCACCCCGAGCGCCCGACTTCCGGAAAAATTCTGCGCCATATGGCATCTCTAAGGAAAAGGCTAAAAATAAATAGCGGTTTAATCCCCATTAAAGGCCAGACACCCTGACGCTCGCGGAAGGGTTTAATATTTCTGTCATGCCCAACTTTGCTTATTTTCGACATTCTTTCTTCTGTTCGGCGTTGGCGACGTTGAATCCCTTCTGGTCGGCCAAAGCCCTTCGAGGACGACAGTAAAGGTCGCTGCTCTAAAGCCTCTTGTCAAATGAAGACAGGAGCATTGTTTTTGTTTTGTTTTGCTTTGTTTTCTACGTCGAGAGCTGAGACTGCAGCCAACGCTACAAGCGCGAGCTAGCGCGCGCTCCTGGCTTTGAGACATGAGTTTCTAGTACGAGCGCTCGTTCTGCGGAAGAACGCTTCAAAGCAGCGACCTCATACTCTCGTGCTTGTGGAAAACAAAAAAGTATTGTGTTGTGTATGTTTTTACAGCCTAGTAGTCCGCCTCAACGGGCGACTTGTCTCCCAGCTGGAGATGAGCAATGGACCTTTTGTAGAAATACGCGGTGCGCATGCGCGGAGTATTTCATGCGCCTGGGTTCGAGAGTATCTAGTTCCAAACAACCCGCCATCTTGCATTTCTCGCCTTTGAGCGGTTTCGTTGTGTCGACCTCGGGGCGGAAGATTACGCACGATGGGGAAAAAGGTGAGCTTGGAGGAGCCGTATCTATAGGTCACATCGCCTCAATGGGTGAACAGGATGTAGCTGACGTTTTGGGTGTGGAACGGGTGGGAGAGGCCCTGGGCGCGCGTTGTTTTCCAGTCACCTAGTCTCGAACCGATTCGCGTGTCTAGGTGGCAGCACATATTCGCCAAGAGGTCCATTTAGCCAGTGCAGTACAACCGCTAGCATGGGGTATTTAACGTGCACCACGCAGTGGTGATACACGACCGCACGCAGGTATGATGCTCATCCAGATCGAAAAGGGGGAGGGTGTGGATCGAACCCAGGATCCTTGGGTTCTACAGCGCGAGCTTTCGCTCCACGTGTTCCGAGCTGGTGTGCGCTAGCCCACCCCCCGTGATTGTGGCAATGGTTGCAGTCTCAGCTTAAGGATGAACGGAGTGAAGTTGAGTTCAATGCCAGTTGGGAGATGCCAATGACTGTTGGTTGAATGACAGCTGAGAGCGCTAGTGTAAGTAGGGTTTAACTTGACCGTTACTAACTGCAGTTACTAAGAAGGTAGCGAATCTTCTGACAAGTAGTTACTAACTTTTAGTTAGTAAGCACCACTAACTTTTTTTTCTAAGAGTGGGTCAAGGGTACTTCGAGATTATCGCTAGGTCTCCTCGTAGATTCTATTGTCTCTCCAAGTGCACAACGGGGAAATTAGACTGGACTTCAGCTTTTAGACTGTGTGCGCTTCCGCTATAGAATATTGAAGATGTACATCCTCGTACTCGCGGAAAGGTCGCGCTGGAGACGGAGCTTCTGACGCATTAACTTGTATCTGACTATACTATTCCTTCGGATGTACAATTAGTATGATGTAAATTCTGAACTCTAAATCAAATATTTGCCGAGAGATAACCCAGCCACGGCCGCTTGATAAGGGACTCCCCTTGGGAGCGGCCTGCCGTATGTCTCGCGCCGCCGGTGAGAGCGATAGTTCTACTTTACCCCGCAGCGCCAGCCGTGGCGCTCGTTATCGGCGAGAGAGGCGCAGTCCGCCCGGCACGGCCCGGTGTGGCTAGGGTGCCTACATGTTTCCGCTCCGCTTCCGGAGCGGCGGAAACATGTAGGCACCCTAGGTGTGGCTATTTAGATTGTTGTTCGTGAAGCGGCAAGTCTCATTTGAAACGAGTGCCAGATTGCATGAATGATGTGACAAATCTGTGCCGAATAGAAGCACCTTCAAACCAGTAACCTCGGGAGTCCCACAGGGCAGCGTACTAGGTCCACTACTGTTTCTAGTCTACATTAATGACTTGCCATCCTGTGTCTCATCCCGAATTAGAATTTTTGCTGACGATTGTGTAATTTACCGAATAATTTCCTCTGTCAATGACCAGAAAGCTTTGCAAACTGATCTAAATGCTATTAATGCATGGTGCTCTTCCTGGCTAATGACCCTAAATTACTCTAAAACAAAGTCTATGTCTTTTACTAAACACGTACCCCGGATTCCTACCTCATATGTGTTAAATAATAATACTGTTGACCTCGTCTCCACTTATAAATATCTTGGAATTCATTTGCAACCTGATCTGTCATGGCACTACCATATAAAGCTCACCCTGGCGGCTGCTAACCGCTCTTTCGGATTTCTCAAGTGTAACCTTAAACAGGCTCCTCCTAACATACGCAAACTTTCCTTTTCCACACTAATACGTCCGAAATTAGAATATGCATCAGCCATTTGGGATCCCGAACATGCTTACATCATAAACGACATTGAATCACTGCAAAATCGTGCAGCTCGCTTCATATTTTCAGATTATTCTCGTCATTCCAGCGTCACAGCACTAAAACGCCGAGCAGAGCTACCCGAACTACTCCATCGTCGCAAACTTTCACGCCTATCACTTTTCCATAAACTTTACCACCACGCGTCACTTCACGGTGATTTCTTCGAGCCACCTGCCGTTATTTTTCCACGCCGCGATCACCCCTACAAAGTTAAACGCGTAACATGTAAGTCATCTGCTTTTTCCCGGTCATTCATTCCACGTACCACAATCGATTGGAATAATCTACCATCGCACATTGCCTCAGAAAAAGACACCACGAAGTTTCAAGAACAAATTCAAAATACTGATGCCATCTAACTTTTGCTGTTTTACATTGTTGTTTCCTCTTTTCCAGAACGTGCAGAGCAAATGTGTACTATTTTGTTTTTACCTTGACTCAGCTTTATTGCAGTGTGATGAGTGAGTGTATGTTTTTTATTCGTTTTTGAGTGTATCCTTTATTTTCTTTTTATTATTAAGTGTATTGATTGTTTTCTAGTATTCTCATATGTTGTTCACTGTGCACTAGTTCTTATTGGAACGATTTATGTAACCCCCCTATGTAATACCCTCTCACGGGGGCCTTTAGGGGTAATTTGAATAAAATAAATAAATAAATACATTCTTTCTGCGAGGAGCTCACTCTGCTGCAGGCTGCGCGTTAGAGCCGCATTCAGCTGGCAGTATGAGCGAATTGTCGTTTTCTTGTTCCCGTCCCCGTTTCTATTACCACTGTAATGAGTTATAGTTGGATATAGCTAGGCCGTATGATTTACGATTTTAACCGATGCTCGAGCACGCTCGAGCTGTGCCTTTTATTTATCTGTGAGGGACAATAAGAAAGGGATTCCTCGTGCATAACTTCTGCAATATAAACTTCATTGTTCACGAACAGATCAAGGGAGTCATATAGTTCGCAAGCGGAATACCTTTCGGGAAAGAGGCTTCCGCGAAAGTCTCAATATATTCTCTAGAGAGCTGTTTAGGTCACCAGCCGAGTTAGCCAGAAGAGGTCTGAGGAGCTTCCCGAGAAAAAGCTCGCAGAGTTCTTAGCTGTGGTACCGGTCTCTGCAGTTAGTACACCACATCAGCGGGCACTCCATAAGGTGTGGAAGCTCAGCGCTCGAGAGAACCTTGCCAATCCGTCCAGAACGACGAATCTCTGCCAACTGTAGAGCCCTCTCGACAAAGGTGCAGACGAGCTTGCACGGCCAGACAGCTTCAGGTCGTGGATAGCTGAGTCCTCTTTGGTCAAGGCTAAACACGAACTGATTTTCTCCGTCACGAGATTCATTTCCCTTAAGTTACAGCTTGCATTCAGGACACGTCACCTGCAAAGTTGAGCGGGTTCTACACATTAGCCTTCCTTGCTTAAATCTGTCTTGAAATTCGTCGCAGGTTTGTCGCAGTTTTTTAATTCGCTCGTTCAGTCGTTTGGCTTGCATTTGAAGGCGGTGCGCGTTTTTCTTGGCATCTTCCATGAAGCCTATAGCTGTCAAATTGAATGACGTCTGACATTCTATCACTTCAAACTCTTTTTGCAGGCAAGGTTCAATAGCCACGCACTCATCAACAGCTTGTCTTCTTTCTGCAGGGGACTGCATTTTGCGTTGTCGGCTTCTACCGCTCGCATGCGATGTGGACGCGTTAGGTGGCACACGAACAAGCGTTCTGCGTCTCTTTGAACCTGCTGGTTGCATGTACAACGAATACAATGGGAATTGAGTCGGCACCGCTATCGGTCGCAGTACCTTCCGCTTCATCCCTACCTTGTAGTCCTCCGCCTTAAATGCCTATATGTACAACCTCGGCTTTCTGCAGGGAAGATAATCCACATAGCGATCCCCTCTCCTAAGCTGCGAGGGGGAGCCAGGTTGGGGCAAGCTAAAATGTGAAGGGATATAGGAAAGGAGGTGACGGGCAAAAGTGGAAAGCGCGAAGTGTACGTCGGCCTTTAAAATGAAGGGAGCGCACGACGCTCCTGGAGCTTGGTTGCCACTGGCTGCCCTTCTCGCTGCATTCTCGCGAAATGTTCTTCAACCAGGCATCCCAAAATTTCTGTCTAGACGGAAGCTCGTGATAGCAGAGTTCCGGATCTCTCACAGCATTTGACTTACAACGCGGCACGCAACAGTTTTTAGGCATCGCGTGCTCCGTAACCCATCTGCACACTTTAAAACTGTGCAGAGACAGACAAAAGGCGGCTGTCTACGTCTCTTCTTTCTCATCCATCAGTGGTTATCGCCATGAAACTATAGAAACTAGCAAAAAAACGATCGAAAATACAAACCACGCATGCGAGCACAGGGTAAAACTGCGATATTTTCTCCGCGCAAAGTGGTGCAAAGGTGGGGGATAAGCGATTTTTGCGGCCTTTTGCAACCGCGACAGCGCCTCGGTATCGGCGAAGCCAATGACGGGCAGATATTTTCTCTGGGTCGCGAAGCAAGAGCGCGTTGGGCGCCTTTTCTATACTCTTTTTAACCTTATGATGTACCGCAGGAAAGGCTACAAGCGCGAGCTCCTTGCTCTATAAGGCACATCTCGGCGGCACAAGCTCTCGTGCGTTAAGAGTAGCTCCCAACGCTATGAGCTCGCGCTTCTAGCCTTGTCTGCGGTACAACATAAGGTGAAACTGAGTATAGCTTTCAGCTCACGAGACCACTCGCCGATGTGCAGCGCCTCCACGGCAGATGGGAGAAGTTCTCCTCTCACGCGCGCTCTTTTGTTTTCGGAAAAAATCGGCAGGCCGCACCAACAGAGGGATCGAGAGGCCGTGACCCAGCGCTTGTCGAGAAGAGACGGAGTGCTCTCGTCACGTCTAATGCGTGAGCATGCATTTGGTCACGCGTCTGGAACCATTTCGACTCGAGCGGATAACGATAAAGGTAAAAAGAAATTCTGGAAAGAAAGATGATCAGTCTACTCTTGGGTTCAAAATTTCAGTGGAAATCAAGTTTCTTGATTTCCACTGAAATTGTCTCTTTCTTGTCTCCCAAACGGTATTTAGTTATACTTGAGGGCCAGCATTTTGTGGCAATGAAGCCAAAGCTGTATAGGCGCCCGTGTGCTCGCACACCTCGAGCGTCAATGAAAAGTGTGCACGCGCACTTTTCACTTCTAAAATGCCACAGAAAGCTGAGCCCGAGTATAGACCTATTGCTATATTACCCAAGCATCAAGGAGAATGCAGGGATTGGTGTTCCACGCGCCGCACGTGCTGGCCTCAGCAGCAGTAAATTTTCTAAAGCAAAAACCTAAAAGAAATTATATCTTGCACGCGTGTTCGTCAACGCTTTATTTTGGTTATTTACTTCAAATATTTTATACGGGGAAGGCGTGCGCGTGTGGCGCGTGGAACACCAATCCCTGAATTCTCCTTGATGCTTGGGTAATATAGCAAATGGTCTATTGCCCACTCCTGCGAAATCGACGGCACCCAGCGGCTAGAACAGAAAGCTGTGGTGGCAGGTTCGCTCTCCAGCCTTCTCGAGCGAATCACATATTCACAGCGCCTGGTGGTCTAAAGACGAAGCCGTGAAAGTAGGTTCGGAAATACGTGGTGAAAATTGCCAACAGTAAATGCCAATAGTAAAGTTCGAATATTCAGTGCCGTTTCATGGTCCCTTTTATTTCCTCCCGGTAGTTAAAGGGGTCATGAAACGAATTTTGGGTTGGGATGAATGATTTTAAATTGGGACTTTACTAATCGCATATCGTTTAGTTGGCCAAAAGAAAGAGGCTGGAAAGTCAAAAGCCAGCTTTTCGGTAGGAACGTTTGAAAATATAGTGGACTATTTTGTACCTTCTTGCCTTCAAAAGCTCTCCGCCTTTTCACTATGATACATCCGCGGTTCCAAAAGCGCGTCACCCGCGCCAAACTGACGTCAGCAGAGCCCAGCTCACGCATTGGACACGAGAACTGCGTCACTCGGACGTATGCGCTCGTCAACAATCAATCCGTCGACGAATATTTGGATTCGCGTTCGTGGCCAATGAGTGCCCTGACGGAACTTATTGTCACTGGGGAATGACAAGTTCTATGGTGTGCATAAAAAGCACGGTAGAAGCTAGGAGTCATCGCACCGGTGCCGAAGGAATGTCACCACCACGTGATTTCACAATTCACATTTGAGTTGAGGATTAAAGCTAAGGAGGAAGAAGTAGGAAAATCGTTCACAGTTAAAGGGGTCATGAAACGATTTTCCTACTTCTTCCTCCTTAGCTTTAATCCTCAACTCAAATGCGAATTGTGAAATCACGCCGCCGCGACATTCTTCGGCACCGGTGCAATGACTCCTAGCTTCCACCGTGCTTTTTATGCACACCATAGAACTTGTCATTCTCCAGTGACGATAAGTTCCGTCAGGGCACTCATTGGCCACGAACGCGAATCCGAATATTCGTCGACGGATTTATTGTTGACGAGCGCATACGTCCGAGTGACGCAGTTCTCGTGTCCAATGCGTGAGCTGGGCTCGGCTGACGTCAGTTTGGCACCGCTGACGCGCTTTGGGAACCGCGGATGTATCATAGTGAAAAGGCGGAGAGCTTTCGAAAGAAAGAAGGTACAAAATAGTCCGCTATATTTTCAAATGCTCGTACCGAAACGCTGACTGCGGACTTTCTACCCTCTTTCTTTTGGCCAACTAAACGATATGCGATTAGTAAAGTCCCAATTTAAACTCATTTATCCCAGCCCCAAATTCGTTTCATGGCCCCTTTAAGTATTGTAAAAAATAAATACTTTAATTTTGAGCATTACTGTCCCTATACTTCGTTTCACTTTATGTGCGAGCGAAGGCAAAGCTGGAAGCGCGAGCAAGGAAGCTCTGTGCTTTCAGGCTTTGCTCGAGCGCGCGAGCTGGGGAGAAACGCAAAAAGCGCTGGTCTCGCGCTTCTGGCTTTGGCTTCGCTCGCAGATAAGGTGAAACGAAGTATAGAAGAGCTGCATAGACACCAGGAATACCCCTCTGAGTTGATTTAATTTTGCCTTTATTCCAATCTTCAGGAGCCTGCAAAGGCGGAACAGTTACGTGTTGCGCGACGCTCTCTTCAAAACGGATTTTTTCACGCCAGGCTGCCCAGCCACGTTGCGCTTTCTGGACCTCCTCTTCGCAGCAGGTTTCTTGCTCGCCCTGACTTTCCTGTTCTTCGCTGGGGATGACCGACCAGTTGTAGACTTGCTGCGCCTAGACCTTCGCCTCTTGCTCTTCCCTGCCGTTGCCTTCCTTGTCCTGGACCTCCTAGTCGTGGCGCTGGCACCTCTGGTCCTCGAGCGCGATGACAGGCGACTCCTGGTGCGCCTCGTCGTTCTTCGCTTTGCCGGAGTCGCGGAAGCCCTGCTCCTCTTGCGTCCCCGGGCTCGGGAGGGAGACGCCATGGAGGCGCCCTCGCTTACCCCGCTGGTGGATGCGGAATCCATGAGAAAAGATTCAGTTCGCCCGGCCTGGACTTTCTCTCTGTCGCACGTCTGGGCGTTACAGCGGTCTCGCTTATCAATTTGGGGACAGTCGAAGTCTCTCTGCAAGAATACATGGGAATCACGACAGTCGGTCTCGAGACATGCGAGATGACGTTTGAAACTGTTGGCAGGCTAATGTCCATTAGACTGTTTCACGCACAAACAAAAATAAAATCCACTTAGGTTATCCGGTGCAACATAGAAAATTACTTCATCAGCTCCCTTCAAAAGTAATAATAGAAGAATTACTGCCGTAGTCCTACATTTGTGGAGCTCTGATTGGGAGGATCAGTGGGTAGGTGGAAAGGCCTTTGTCTCTTCCTGCTGTCTCCCTTCAATCAGAAAGAACAAGAGCGTCGTCTGCTCCTCGCGCAAGGCCTGGCGTTCGAACTCCGAACACCACGCCCTGCGCGCTTTCGAACCGGAAGTTTGGAAGATCCTCCATTGGCACCGAGGAATCCATCTGAATCGTACAAACTAGACTCGGGCCTGCCAGTCATGCCAAGGCCTAGGCGGTCTTGGTATAGGACCTCGGTCTACTTACGGACTGGCTGCTGCTTGCTAGCGGGCCGGAATTTTGCGGGCATGCGACGTCGGGCGCCGAATGGGAACGCGGTCTCCCCCTGGAGTTCGGCAAGGCGCGCAATGGGCGTCGTAGCCTCCTCTTCGGGACTGCTGGCCGGTTCGTGAGCTTCCAGGGGGCCCGAACCTGCGTCCGACTCCTGTGGCTGCCCTCGTTCCAAATGAGACACTGGGCCCGCGGTACACGCGATCTCGCGCTCGCGCTTGTGGCGCCTTCGTCCTCTTCGTCTCAGATTCTCGGCGTCTCGCACAGCTTTGATCTGCGCAGATTTGATTGGTGCTCAAGGTGCGCCTCACGTGAAGAGCCAGGGTTCGATTTCTTGGAGTTACTCGCCTTTTATTTTTCTTTCAGTTTAATGTTCTGGAGAATTCAAGAACATTGTTGTTTATTCTAGGTCCGAATGTTCTACGCGTCGAACATTGTACGCCGATTTTTCCAGAAGCCCACGTGTGTATATAAGGGGCTTCGCGTGGGGAGCCAAAGTCAGTCTCGCCCCCGCGTTCGATCCAGCTGTTACGCCGCCATCGACGCCCGCGACTCTCTATTGTTATCTTCTGTTCCCATTTTATTTTGGGCACAAGTCCGCCCCATTAAACGTTTAGTTTACTTCAGTTTCGTCGCCTCATCACTTGTCATTCGTGACAATATTGCTTTTAAAATATTTTTCGCGTAAAATTAATTTCTCGACACGCGTGTCCCAACCAGATTGTTTAAAAAAGATAATTTTTTTCGTTTCAGTGGCCCTTTAATGACAGCTAAGAGCGCTTGTGTAACCAGGGTATTGCACGGTTTGCACGTGACGTCATCGCACTACATGCTGGTGATCATTGCGATATGTTGCAGTAGCGACGGCACAGAGCTACCACGCTCACACCGATCATCTTTGCAGATCGCCGATCCTGTTTTTGACAGTCTACTTCTGGTCTCGTCGGCATCTGCTCCGGAGAGATTACGAGCCCAAGGTTCAGCCGTCTGCGTGACTACGCGGTTCTTCGAGCCAGCCTGCCATTGGACGGTGCCACAAGACGTCAGCCGCTGCGCTCTACAAAAGAAGAACGCTTCTGATCGTCCAGACACTTGGCAAGGTCAATTCATATGGGTCGCGAAAGTGGAGCAAAAAAGCGGCCCAAAACCAATCGTCAGCGTCATCACCCTGGAGGCCGCACTACCGCAGCGCGACTGTGTTTTGCGCGGCGAAACACTAAGCTGATAAAATATTAAAAACACAATGTCGGTGTTTAATACAGTTTACTTTAAATCAAAGTATTATTTATTCATAATAACTTAGTTTCAGAATGTTCAGTTGGGTTAATTTTTAGTTAGTGCTTAATATGTATTATGTTGTGCACAGTCGTTGCGACCTCTACAACGTCGCTAATACGGGTGTTTACGCCGTCGGCCTAAAGGCTAGCCCACATGGCGCGTTTTTCAGTGCGTCTAGACGCGCGTCTCGGCTTGGAAGCCAGACGCGTGCGCCCAGTCAAACCACACGCAGCGCTACCGGGCAGCGGTTCGCGTCTGCGTTTCCGAAGCGTCTGCCCAACGTAGCCAGACGCGCTTAAGAAACAAACGCAAATTTTAGATAAAAATCGCGCGTTAAATGATGGCTACATGCCGAAATATTTAATTTTATTAATAGTAAGCACGCATTTTTATTACATAAAATGCAATGAAGCTCAATTTCACTCATTTTCATCCTTTTTAGTGCGTACGCCTCATCCACCTTTCGGTACGCCATCGGCATCACCATCTCACGAGCCAAAACATTTACAGCTGGCCGCTACAGAGGTTGTGTTCTTGCGGCTGTTGCCGATAGTATTAATTTTGTTCCTTTGTCTCTCGGTGTCCTTGTATTCTTTAAATTTCGCCTGCAAGAATGCAGGATGCTTTTGTACTTCGCTAGCTCCTCTCTGTTCCGCTGAAGGAGCGTCAGCGTCTCCCGCGGAGCAGGGAGAGGTCCCTGGATTTGTGCAAAAGGTATTGTAAACTGATGTCCGCGGGGGGAAGGACGTAACTACCCATGTTCGCCCTGCTGCGAGCGTTGGCGGGCGCTCTGCCGTGGAATGGCACAGTGCTGTTACTCGTTTTTGTATGTGTATCTTTCTGTTTTGAGTGTTTGCATTTTTATTTTCCCCTCCCGTATCCCTTTTCCTACTTGGCGGTGGGCTAGCAGGCGCACCTGCGTAAGGGTCTCAACCTGTCTGCCTAGCCTTGCACGCTGCCGAGTAGGTATCGCAAGTCTGTGCAAATAAAAATTATTATTATTTTTATCACCTTTGTCGCAAGGTCCGTGGCGAAAACTACAGTCCTACAGTGGCGAAAACAGTAGAGAAAATTCAAACGCTCCTTGCAACTAGTGAACACGGCCGTTCGTTGGTTGTTGCTTTCTAGGCGCAGCGCGAAACGCGACGCCTGGACGCAAAATATCTGGCTCCTCCAGATACGCCGGAATGCGCCTAAAAACGCTGCGTTTCGTCCCGGCGCGGGAAGTGACGTCAAAGCGCAGGCGCAGACGCGACGCAGACGTGGAGAAAAACGCACCATGTGGGCTAGCCTTAAGTTTGCAGTCCTGATACGCCTCGTGTTTGCATTGTTTGTGTTTGCCAGTGTGCCTGCATTTCTGTAGCTCCTGTCAAACTTTCACTTTGCAATCATTTAACGTGGTCTTAACGTTTTCCCACGTATCCGAGTGCAGAACGGTTTGTTCTGGTTAAAGCCTATTGCGCCGTCCTGCGGGGTTTGTCGTCGAGAGCCCGCCGGGCGCGTTCAAGGCTCCGTTCGTCGGGACGATGAGCCTGCCGCATGTGAAGAGACGCTGCTCGGTATCGCGATGCCCAAGTGATGACTGCACCGCTGGCATCACACTTCATCGTTTTCCTGTGGACTCTGCAAGGTGAAACTTGTAGCAGATGTGTCCGCTGCAACTATGTGTGATATCCTGATGTCCATTGTCCGGTGATGTCTGATAAGCTCTTGACCTCTTCTATGGGCCCTTATGTATCTCATGCATGCTCATTTAGTAATAGGCACCCGTTGATCGAGCGTTTTTGGGCCCAGTCTTCGTTCCAAGCTGCGCGAGACGAAACTAATCTAAGATATTAGTGGCAGATTTGCGTGACCTCTGCTGAATGGCTGCGTGACCACAAAAGTCTAATAAGAAACAGTGACAGAACATTTCAGTTTTAACGAACTTTCATATTGTGGTGTGAATAACACTAAAACATCCTTTCTGCTTGAAACATGGTTGGTGTCGTTCTTCTAACATGCTGGCGACTATCAGGTCTACTTGCTGTGGATGTGCTCGGGAATCTCGTTATGTAATCGTCTCCGTTATGAACCTGTCTAACCTCACGGGCGCAGAGGTGTGCTCTGCGCTCATGCCGTTCGCTGGACCCAGACGGGAGACCAGGTACAATGATGTCACCAGTTTATCGCTAACTTTATTGTTTAATCTTGTTTCTTTCTTAAATGTCCACTGAAGGCATTTCGGCCTGTTCAGTTTAGCCAAGGGTATGTAAAGTAATACACTGCTTCACATTTAGGCAAAGGGTCTGGGTCCAGTTCTGCCGGAACACAAGCCTACAGAACACGATACCACAGCAGCTGCGGGAACGGGCGGTATGCTCCAGGCACTTCAAGCCCTCTGCATTTCTTTATCGAGGAAGGCTGCGTCGTGATGCAATACTTCCATATTTGACCACTGAAGGTGAGCACGAAATCTTGTTTTCAATATTACTGAGAACATAAGCTTATTTAGAAGGTATTTCACATGCAGATACAAGGAACTGTTTCATTGTTCATAACGTGCGTGCTTAACTTTGCAAATGAACTTTGCATAGGTGCCGGAGATGTCGTCCAGAGCAGCAGCCCTGGCCAATCGATCAGCGAGGGCGAGCCCACACCGGCCAGCATCAGTAGCATCGGTGCGCCCACATCGTCACGGCGTCACACGCAAGGCACTACGGAACAAGGTAAAAGCAATTGCATATTGACGGAGAAGTGTTGCAGGCTATGTTTCTTAATTTCGGACTGTCGCGTAGTAGCCATCCTTTCTATGATAGAGTGCGTTCCCAGTACTTGTGCTTTCTTGGGAAACACGCAAAACATGTATGACCATGTTTTTAATCTAGCTTGTCACATGCCGCAGGAACATCTTGAAACACTACAATGACTGATATTTTTGACAGATTTTTTATTTGCCTCGTCATTGCTTTGCAGATGTGGGGAGCAGTCTCACGGCTCTGACCCTAGCACGAAAACTAGCCCTTCAACCAGAGTTCATGATAAGTTTTGATAGTGTGCGTTGTTTAGGACAGTCTTTGAAGATTGCTTTGTTGCGTAGTACTTGACCGGTCATAGCTGGTTCAGCTTCTTGTAACCACTCTGTCACTTTGTTTCCTTTGTTTTGTTTTTTGTAGTGGATCACACATACCCGATGGATGCACATGGTTTTTGTTCTGGAGAAAACGATGTGTGGGCGCCCGAACCTTCCCCTACCGATTATGATGCATCGGTGAGTTCGACTTCTGCAGTTTCTCACCAATGTAGGTATCTGTCATGATGCACAAAGCTTACTTGTACTTCCACATTTTCTACAGTGGAGGTGCATTGCTCCTTTCTTTGTTTCTCGAAGCGTTTCATCATTGCTTTTGCTTTCCCCTTGCAGGGTCCTGTGCCACCCGTACCGAGGGCAAAGGGAAGATGGACGTGTTGAGAGCCAAGCTTCGACAACTTCGAAAGCACAACAAGAGACTCCAGCAACGACTGCAGCGACGGCGTCATATGCTGACTGTCACTGAGATAGTTGAAAGTGTACGTAGACTTGTGTCTCCAGCCGTTGCTGCCCTTGTGGACGCTCAGCTGAAGATGAGCAATGCAAGCAGGTTTGGTAGGCGGTGGTGCAGTCAGAACAAAGCCTTTGCCTTGGGCTTGTACTTTCACAGCCCTAAGGGTTACCGTTACTGTAGGCAATTGTTGAGGCTCCCATCCGTTCGGTCGTTACAGCTTTGGCTTCAGCGTGTTCCCCTCAGGGTTGCCCCTCGCACACTGCACACCTGTGCGGTGTGACGACTTGAAATATAAAATTGGATTAATGTTTGGTTGGCTGAGGTATACAAAAGCAGATCAAACTGCGATGAAAGGTAAATCAGTGAGTCAGTATGACGCTAACATTATGCAACAGAGCAAATTCATAACCTTTTTCTAATACTTTTTTTCCTGTAAATTTTTAGCAATTTCTTGCATACTAGCGCTCACATAGACAGTCAAGCTGTGCAGCCCAACGTTTGTGGCAAGCGCATGTACTCTAACGAAAGGTCTCAATTTTCAGTCTCTTGAAGCATTAATTCATGTGGACATTCAAATGCAAAAGACATGCATGGCTTCGCACTTCCACCTGTGATTGATATGGTTAAATCTAGTTACGAGCTCTCAACGTGAACAGTGCAAGGAAAATGCGTAAACGTGCCTCCTGTTGAGAGTATTAAGCAAAGTTATTAGGTGCGTGCATAGAGTTGTCCAAATGTCCTTCCACCATATTTCAACACCGTATCTCTATCTTTAAGTGTCCTGTGGTGGTGTGCTAAGTTTGTATATAATAAACTGTGTAAACCAAGTTTGTGCCTTGCCGTCGGCGATCAACCGCGTTCGGCTTTGGCTAGCAGACGGCGTTCGTAAAATGGCGTCAGCTGTTGCTGGCTTCACGCGGCGGTACCGTGCGTGCTTCCATTCATTCGGCGTTCGTTGCCATGGTGACAGCGAGGAAAGCAGACGTGCGGAAGAACGCTGCGGCGCAGCGATACCAGGTGCGTTCTAAGGCCCTTCCCGCATGCTTTTCAATGGGCGGAAGGCGAACAAAAAGAGTTCGAACTAAGGACTTAACGCAGAAGGCTGAATTTCTCCAGCGCCTCATAATTTGACGAGCCTTACACCAAAAGCATGTTTTTTTGGCCATCCCGCGTCCTGTTTTTTTATCCGCAACATGGGTCTAAAGTATCAATCTGCCAAAATTCTTACAAAAGTAGCTTCCCTCTCCTCCTCTTACATGGAGGCCAAAAATATGCGACGTGACGTCAGTGCAACCCATGTATATACACCAACTCATGTTTGGATGGATGGATGGATGAATCCGGCTGAGCCCTTTGGATCGGGCGGTAGCTTACGACACCTAGCCATTTTGTTTTACCATTTAAGCTTAGAATATTTAAATGTGAAAACTATATTCACTCCGCACTGAAAAGAAAGTGAGGCTATGAAACCTCCTTGCCATCAGTTAATAAGAAAATACCTAGTTTTCTCTCGCTTTCTGCCACTATTCACTTAATCTTTGCTTGGTAATCTCTACTGTCTTGAAATCCACTTTTCCTTCGCTGTCTCTAAAACCCAATGACTTTGTTAACTCTATGTTGTCTTCGGTAGGCATAGGGTGAAGCCCTTTACAGTAGAGCAGTGGTTCTCAAGCATTGAGGTCTCGCGGACCCCTTGTGAATCGGCGGAGATGATGGAGGACCTCCGTTCATGATGAGGGGAAGGAAAAAATATAGGTTAATTATGATAATGATTTAATAAATGGACATAACTAAGGGATAGTGTGAAAAAGACTTCTCTCATTGACATACACGCGAGAAAACTCACCAGATAATTGAAACATTTCTTTTCAGTCTGAATAAATGCAACTTTTATTGCCGGGTTTGACTGATTAGGCAGGGCTTCGCGGACCCCTAGAATGCCTTCGCGGACCCTCTGGGGTCCGCGGACCCCCATTTGAGAACCACTGCAGTAGAGTATCAAGTGCTCAGCCGTCTCGTCCTCCTCTCCACAAGCAGCGCACACTGTATCCATTTCCTGGTACTTCGCTCTGTATGTTCTGGTTCACAAAACACCTGTCCTTGCCTCAAACAACAATGAGCTTCCCCTAGAATTGTCATAAATGCTTTCTTTGGCAATAACTGTTTTGTTTAATCTATAGCTTTCAAGAGCCGTCTTTGTCTGCATTCCCTCTAGCCACCGATCTCTTTCTGTGGCCTTAACTTTCTTCTTAACTGAGACCTGCTCTTCCGTAACTCCACTATAGCCTAAAAACGTTCCTCTTAATTTCCTAGTGCGCTGTCTCCACTTTGTGTCTATACTCCTCATATATAAATAGCTGAAAACCTTTCCTGCCCATTGCTCCCCACCCATTTGCCTCAACCGATCCTCAAATTATATCTTGCTCACAGCTTCCCTGCCCTCAAAGGACGCCCACCCCATGTCTCCTTGTACTCCCTGGTTTGGCGTTTTGCAATGTGCCCCCAAAGCCAGCCTACCTACTCCGCGCTGTTTTATTTCTAGTCTTGCATGCACTTCGGATTTCATGCATAGCACTGCGTTTCCAAAAGTCAAGCCAGGCACCATGACGCTTTTCCAAATCTCTCTCACCACCTCATACCTGTTGTAATTCCAAAGTGCTCTATTTTTCATTACAGCTGCATTTCTGTTGCCCTTACCTATTATATACTTTCATGCTCACTGAAATATTCTGCACCATCACATATCCATACTCCTCAAGGAGGTTATAATGGGCAGGAGGTGGCGTCCCTATCCCCAATGCATGGAGCGAAGTGTAACGGAAGTAGGCGTGGCCACGAGCCGCGACGAGCATTTCTTGACCAATGGGAAGCCTAGTGAGTGGGCGCCGCCATTAATTCGGTGCAAACAACCGCGTTGCGATGACATTTCCGTGGCAACGCGATTGTGTGCACCGAAAGTAATGGCGGCACCCACTGTTATTTGAAACAGCGCTTAACAGGAGACTTTTAACCGGTATGGTCGGAATTGGATGAGATTATTATAAACGAACGCCTGGTTGCCCAGCAGAAAGTAAGTGACTAGAGTTGAGACGCTCTAGACGACGCACCGACTGAATCGGTGTCGAACAGGCGAGATTTCGAGCCCAACACTTGCCTGACCAGTAGGACTAGGAAGTCGGCGTGTAGCGGACGCTCTCGACACCGCGCGACCGCGCCTGGAGCGTCGTCTCGAACGAGTCGTCGTAGCGCGGCTTTGGAAAGCGATCGCGAGTCAGTCATCGTAGGCACGAACGCTGAGAAGGGCATCGCGGGTTGAGAAAGCCGTACAAATTCTGCTTCGAGAAGATGTTGGTTTCACTCCGCCGTGATGAGTATTCGGGTTCGCATCGAAACATCTTTTGGTGCGCCGATCGAATCGAAAGCCAGCCGCGACAGCGAGCAGATGAAGCAGACCGCAGACACGGAGCAGACGTAGCCTAAGCCTAACGACCGAGCGGAGAGCAGACGATGGGAGCATGGTTGAATTTAGTTTGGATGAGAGAGCGTCGGTGCGCGGGGCAGTCTGGGATTGGGTTGTTCTTCCGGCGTCGTTGGGTATGACGTCATGCCGGGTCCTGCCCTATTTAAACGTCCTTGATACTCCTAGATACTTGTATTTACTAGCTCTCTCAACTGTAATATTCTGTATCTTCAGCCTCTCAACTTCATCATTGTTAAAAATCATAAACCATCATTGTTAAAAATGTAAACATCCAGCGCGCTAGGGGCGCTCTGGTTTGTTTACAAACAAACCAGAGCGCCCCTAGCGGACGCCACCGGCGCCGCGCATGCGCGATGGAGTGTGGGCAAAAAGCTCGCCGTCGCCCATAAACAAACCATTGAAATGCGATGTTGTCGGCGTGGGTGTGAGTCCCCCTGCCCTTTTTCGCGTTCGAATCGTTGATTGTACGTCTCCGTGGCAATGCCTGACTACTTGAGCGGCCTCAGCGAAATTACCGAGGCTCGTTACACCGCAAAACTTCGCGTGAATAATGTGATAATCGGCGATTCATTTCGCGTGGACACCGCAGAATGTACGCTAAAGCCTGATTCACATAATGAGATTTGGCACGCAATTTTCAGTCGCAACGTCACTCGGGCTGCAAAAGCGTGAACCGTAGCTGAGATGGTCGACGTCGATACTGAAAATCGCAAGCAGAATCGGACCAAGTGAATCAGGCGTAACAAGTCGGTGATGGCCACTGGTAACAGTGATCAACATCTCCTTGTATCTGCTGTTTACATCCAGCCTGCTTACCAACCATCAAACTTAAGTCTTTGGAGGCATGCACTTACTTCTTATCGCAAGAACCGGGCCAACATTTGGTCTATGGGCCGGTGTCGTCTAAAAGAGCAGACGACAAGCAGAAGCGTTTGAAAGAGCAGACGACAGTTCGAACGATCAGGCGGCCGTTTGAACTTGAAGACGCACTGAACGTAGTCCGCAGGTGGTCCATACAACTTGACGGTTTTCCGGCGTTCATGTTGGAACAAAACAAATAAATCTGATGACCACAAGTATCCGTGAATTCAAACCAAAGTGCCTCCCGCCCAAGCAAGCGTGGTCCAACGGCGTCGGGTTTTCAATTTTCACGGCTCATATCCACGTTCTCGGACGAACCGAGCACATGAAAACTGATCTTCAAACCTTTCTTTTGGTACAGCCCCAGTCGAGGCGTTTTGACAAAAAGGCAAGTTTTTGTCAGGTTCTTTCCAAAACAACCCAGGAATACACGTCTCACATGGGGACTTCTGCCCACAGCCCCAGACCGGAAGTGCGCCCGACGCGCCGACGTAACAGAGATGAGTTCGTGTATATACTTTTTTTTTGCGGAAGATTTAAGGGGTGTATTTAGAGGCTTAGACAAACTAAGGGGGGGTGGGTAGGGTAATCACTGGAAGAATTGAAAGGACTAAATGTGACTTATCAATCCGACGTTAGATAGCACTACAAGTGTGTACGGGAGGGATACATGAAAACGAAGATCCTAATGGCCTCAGAGGGTCAGCCAAAGGGGAGTGTCGTGCTCAAGTTCTTCGCCAAGCTTCGACCACCACCATATCTTTTCTAAACTTAACAATTTGTGTATGCAATATAAAAGCAAGGGAGTATTACTGTTAACAAGTGTCAACATATAATTGTCGAATTAACACCCCCAAATGGAAGAGAGGGAGTCCCTCAGGAATAAGAGAAAAAGGGGGAGGGTGTTAGGTAGTTTTAAAAACATACTGTGTTGTAAAAGTTACTCGGCCCGGCATCTACGGCACACACCAGAAAGCGCGGTCCAGGAAACCACTTTGTTTGCGAAAACACTCTTGCCAGAAAGCGCGTTTTCGTGGTTCCAGACGCTCGCGCCGTTCCTCACGACGCTCCACCAAACAAGGATAACTTGTGTCTCTCAAAAACATGGCTTGCACTAAGCGCGAACCTTCCGCAGCGTGCATTTCGCACTATTGGCGAGGAGATCGAACTATAGGCGGCGCAGTTTCATTATCATCATCACCACAAACAATCGCTATTCGCGACTCCAGTAGGGTGCCTCCATCTGCCGGCCGCTTCCGCTGACAGGGTGGAGACACCAATGGAGACAATGGAGCGCCACAATATGGCGGTGCTCGATCGCCGACGGCGATCGAGCACCGGCGGAGGCGGTTGATCTGACATACCGCGTTCGGCTTTGGCTAGCAGACGGCGTTCGTAAAATGGCGTCAGCTGTTGCTGGCTTCACGCGGCGGTACCGTGCGTGCTTCCATTCATTCGGCGTTAGTTGCCATGGTGACGGCGAGGAAAGCAGACATGCGGAAAAACGCTGCGGCGCAGCGATACCAGGTGCGTTCTAAGGCCCTTCCCGCATGCTTTTCAATGGACGGAAGGCGAACAAAAAGAGTTCGAAATAAGGACTTAACGCAGAAGGCTGAATTTCTCCAGCGCCTCATAATTTGACGAGCCTTACACGAAAAGCACGTTTTTTTGGCCATCCCGCGTCCTGTTTTTTTTATCTGCAACATGGGTCTAAAGTATCAAACTGCCAGAATTTTGAGTACCGGTTAATCTTCCATAATCTTTTGGGAGGAGAATAGCGACGACTGTCCAAATCCGGGAGGCACAAAAGGGGGCCCTGATAAGAGAGGAGCTCCTTCTTGCCCTCCTCTCTGGTGGTCATCGTAGCGCTCTTTGAATGACGTCACCTGCAACCCATGTATATATATGGGCTGTTTCATTTGGTTCACGCGACGAGGGGCAGTCGTATTTTTTATTTTGCTTCAAATTTTTATATTTCGTGGCGCATGTTCCAAGAAGAACAATCCTTTTTGTCTTAATGTCCTGACATGTTTAGTTTCTGAGAAAAAAGAAATCTCAAAGAAGCGGGAAAGAACGACGAGGTTTTGACGTTTGTCGTGTGTGGCGTTTTTGAATCGCTCTCAATCTCAAAGTATTCAAAAGAGTGATATATATGCAAGTAGGTAAAACGACATTCCAACTACTATTTATTATTCGTCGATTCAATTTTTGTAAAAAATCCCCAAACATTCCTCCGCGAACAACTGTGACCTAAACAGCGGATTTAGTTTTTTAGTCGACTATGTTTAGTTTTGTCTTTAAAATAATACCACGTGTAGAAGTTTTCATTGCCTTCCACATTATGTAAAGTCAGTGTCTTAATCTCGTACGAGTACTGAGAAATAAATTATGAAACCAAGAAGGTTTTCCCTTTTTCTTCAATTTCAGCACGCTGTATAAAAAAAAAAAAAAAAAAAAAAACATTATGTTTTTTTTTTTTTTTTTGCGTCGCGTTTTCTTCACATCTTTCTTTTACCCAGAGTAAGTTCCGTTAGATGTACGTATATGCACTGGTTTTGAGTATTAAGCCTCTAAATGTGCTTAAAAATGGTTCTGTTCTGTTATCAACATGATTTTCGGATTAAAAATATAAAATTTCGCATTTAAAAATCTAGGTTTCCAATAGGAAGTGTATTTTACTCTAATGTGTTACAATATTATACTTTGATATTTCTAACGTAGTATAGATTATGTAGCGCATAGGGTCTAGGCTTGAGGCCTCTCCAATCATGGCACCGGCGGAAATTGTCTGAAAGCCCGCTTTCGGTGGTTGCGATTTTATTGTGTTTGGACGTTTGGAATCGCAAACTTGTTATTATGCGCCTAACGACATTAATGTCTTTTATATGAGTATTTATTCAACGTCCCTTAGATTATTATAATAAATAATAAAATGTACAGCTATAACCCATAAACCCACCATCAGCATTTTTTGAGTATATTTAGAGGCTTAACACTCAAAACTAGTGCATATACCTCTAAAGGCCCGTTCACACTCTTGCGACCGAGTAAGACCGAGAGAGACCAGACCGGTTTTTAAGCCTCTTGCGACTTCTTAGGACCAGCTCCGCTGCAGCGCATCCGGTCCTAAGAAGTCGCAACAGGCTTAAAAACCGGTCTGGTCTCTCTCGGTCTTACTCGGTCGCAAGAGTGTGAACGGGCCTCAACGGAATGTATGCTGGCTAAAAAAGTATGAAAAAAACGCGACGCAAAAAAAAAAAGTTTCTTTTTACAGCGTGCTGAAATTAAACAAAAAGTGAAAACCTTTTAGATGCGGAGCATCTCTTGCTCGGGGCTATGTCCCGCGGCGTCGGCGTTGTAGTCTGCACTCACACTACGCATGCGCAACTCTCCTCCTTCCCTCTCTGCAACAGCTGCGCGTTACTCTCTCCGCTCTCTCTCTCTACCAGCTGCGCGTGCACTTCGCGTGCGTTCGATTCTAATCACACCGCGCGCGCATGCGCAACTCTCCCCCTTCCCTCTCTCCAACAGCTGCGCGTTACTCTCTCCGTTCTCTCTCTCTACCAGCTGTGCGTGCACTTCGCGTGCGTTCGATTCTAACCACACCGCGCGCGCACGCGCAACTCCTCCTCTAGTCTCCTCTCCTTCAAGTGTGAAAAAAAATAAACGGCGAGCGGCGAGCGTTCCAAGTTTCTCTGCCGCGAGCCGCGACGAAGGCTCGCGTAGGGGGTAACGCTAGGGCAGTCGGTGGCGCCATCTCTTGACGTCAGCACGCAACTGACTCTTTCCTCGGAACCAACACGATGCTCCGCATCACCCCATGGTTCCCCTCGGGAAGATGGTGTAATTTTTTTGTTTCATAATTTATTTCTCAGTACTCGTACGTGATTAAGACACAAAATGTACATAATGTGGAAGACAATGAAAAGTTCTACACGTGGTATTATTTTAAAAACAAAACTAAACATAGTCGACAAAAAAATCCGCAGTTTGGGTCACAGGTGTTCGCGGAGGCATGTTTGGGGATTTTTACAAAGATTAGATCAACGAATAATAAACAGTAGTTGGAATCTCGTTTTACCGACTTGCATATATATCACAATAAAGCAATATAGAAGCTCTCTTTCGAATACTTTGAGCATTGAGAGTGGTTCAAAAACGCCACACACGAAAATCGTCAAAACCGACCATCGGCAATTTCTCTTTTTTAGCATATTTAGAGGCTTAAAACTCAAAACCAAGGCAAATACCTCTAACGGAATGTATTCTGGCTAAAAGAAGGGTGTGAAGAGAACGCAACGCGAGAAAAAAACATTAAAAATGTTTTCTTTTTTTATACAGCATGCTAAAATTGAAAGAAAAGTGAAAACCCTCTCTGTTTCATAATTTACTTCTCAGTACTCGTACATGATAAAAACACAAACTTTGCTTAATTTGGAAGGCAATGAAATGTTCTACACGTGGTATTATATTGAAAGCGATACTAAACATAGTCGACTCAAAACAAAATCCGCAATTTAGGTCACTGTTGTTCGCGGAGGCATGTTTGGGGATTTTTACAAAGATTGGAGTGACGAATAATAAATAGTAGTTATAATGTCGTTTTACCTACTTTTTTATATATCACAATAAAAAAAATAAAGACGCTCTCTTTTGAATAGTTTGAGATTGAGAGGGATTCACAAACGCCACACACGACAATCGTCAAAACCTCGTCGTTCTTTCCCCCTTTTGTGAGATTTTTTTCTCAGAAACTAAACATGTCAGGACATTAAAATAAAAAGGATTCTTCTTCTTGGAAAATGCGCCACTAAATATAATAATTTGAAGCAAAATAAAAAATACGACTGCCCCTCGTTGCCTGAATCCAAATGAAACCGCCCACATATATATATAAATATATATATATATATATATATTTTTTTTTTGCTTGTTACCGTTGTTTTGATGAGCGCGCTGGCTCAAAGGTGAACGTCACAGCGGCATCCGAGCACAAGCCGTTTCGTCGCCTCTCCTCCGCGCTACTTAGCTCCTTGGCTCATCCTTCCCTTGACGTGAAGGAACAGAGGTGAGGTTTTCCCGTTCTTGTGCACCGCGTTAATAATACTACAAAAAAAAAAAAAAAAAAATGTCGTGCGTACGTTAGGAAAAGGCGCGCAAGAGAAAAGTGGAAAGGAAAACTGACTCTTTAATTATAATTTTTAAAGTAATTATGTTGCGTGTTCGTCTAGACAGCGGGAAGTGAACCAGCCTCGATGGGCATCTCGTGCCTCGCTGTAATAATAATAATAATAATAATAATAATAATGTTTTAAATGTAGATGAGAGCAAGTGCAGTACGACTGCTAGTATCGTCATGGCGCTAGTTGTGATTGCGTGATTGGTTGAACCGGTCATAGCAGAAAGAAGACCGTGGAGATACACTTTTGGCACTTCTTGACTGGCTCAAATCAAGCCCCTCTATCCTGGAAAAAGTGGCGCCATTTTTTTAACTAGCCGCCGCGCACACTAGTGGCCAGTCGTCACGTGACATATGGCTTTCGGTTTTGGACTTTTGGTCGCCATTAATTTTCCAAACTCTTGCTACGCCGCAGCTGGCGGGCTGCTGCGCCTATAGAAAGGTCGGCCGGAAAGCTTTTCAGTGTTCCCTCTGGAACAGAAAATGAACCTCGGAGGAAGATCTTGGTTCATCGAATTGGTCAAAAAGATTTCAACCCGACGGGAGCCGCAAAGTTATGTGAGTTAGGTTAGGTTAGGCTGGGTTAGGTATAAGGCTCATCAGCATGCAAAATGACAGTTGTTTAGAAGCTGTTTAGAGCGAGTACTCCATTCCGCCGTAAGCGCGAGTACGATGTAATAGCGAGCACAACACTGCCGACTTGGCATGCACGGACGCGCGTGCCGTTGAAGTATAAGCGTCGTTCAAAACGACCTGCTCCATGCTCGTGCTCGTAGCATCGGCGTCGCTCCCACTTACGGGTGCGTGCGGGGTACGCTGTCTCGTCAAGTGTTGCGTACGTGCTCGTGTACCATACTTTGTTTCGCACACATTGCTTGCAACAGCCAGTGCAACAAGCACGAGTATATTTTCTCTGACGACGCTCTTACTGCACGAGCGTATGTGCTTACCCCGCTCAAGGTGCGTTCGCTCTCGTAGCGTCAATATCTTATTCGCTCGGAGTCTTATTGAAACGAAAACGCAAGAAAATAAAACATTTGAGATCAACCCCACGCTCAAGCCAGCAGCTTTGACAGCGCAGACTTCACGTGCAGGTCTTTGGCAGGCTGCCGACACCTGATTTTGACGATCAGTAAAGGTCCGTTCAGACATTTGCGTTTGAGTGCGTTTGGCTGGCTGCGTTGCGTCGAGAAACGAAAGCGAGTCACCGGCGCATCTGTGCTTCGTATCAAGCGTGGAATTCAATCCAAGGAGTCATCTTGGCACGCGATATAAGCAGGAGCGATGTCCTGGTTTCTCGCAGTCGCAACGCAGTCAAACGCAACTGTCTGAACCAGGCTTGAGAATAAATGCCATGCATAATAGGGTGTTTAAATGCCCATACACACAGTTGCGTTTTAGTGCGTTTTACTGCGCTGCGTCGAGAAACGGAAGCGAGTCACCGGCACATCTTTGTCTTTGTCTTTATTTATTTGGCTCTGGAGAGCCGCGGCACCGCGGAAAGGCAGCAGCCCGATTACATAGAGGCCCGCGGTGCCACGTCTAGTGAACATGATAATGTGATGAGTATATACATGCAAAATGACGATGACATGTTGTTGGTACGAAAAGGGACGAAACGCGAACAGCAGGCCGACGGCCCCCAGGGCACCGCCAGCGCCGCGCCGAAGCCCGGGACGCGCCAAGCTAGGGCTGAACACATCCTACTCGAATGTGCTCGACACCAGCACGGCGGGCCCAAAGCCCCAGCGCAGCGCCGGCGGCGCCCCGAGAACCGTCGACCGGCCATCCGCGCCCCATCCCGCCCCGACTGTACATATACAACAAGGATTATGACAGCGAGTGGCGGATATGACTGGCACCTCTCGACGGAAGAGTTCCATTTCCTCGCGCGACGTGGGTGGGCAGAGGGTGAGGCTAGTAGGCAGTGAGCGCCAGTGCGCAACGGCCCTCACCACGAAAGACTGACGGTGTCTCTCCGTTATGGCAAACACTGGCTGCAAGATGCCCGACCGGTTTTGACGCAGGGCGTCAGGGAGCACGACCGGCTGCATTCTTAAAATGTTAGCCAACAGTCTCACAGAGGCCACCGCTCGTCCTAGAGGCTGCCATCCAACGGCTTGTAGCAGATCCTCAGTTCGCGTGTCCCGCTAACGGGCTAGGTTGTAGTGCCTCTGCCTCTTCAGGATGGCGTAGGTAGCCCGACGTTGCACACTTTACGGCGCCGCCACAAGGTGTAGTTGGTGCAGGTTTCATATTGGACAGCAGTAGTCCAGCTGTGGGAGCACGAGTGCAGTGAAGAGCTGCCGCAAGGTCTCGGGTGCAGCCCCTTTAGACACACGGTGACAGAAACCCAACTGTCGACGTGCTTCGAGGTCACCTCCCCGGTGTGTGCAGAGAAGCGAAGCTGAGGGTCCAAAGTGACACCAAGCAGCTTCGCACTTGGCTTCCAGCTGAGGGTAGCACCATCGAGGTACAAGTCAGGGGGTGCCAGCGCACGTCGGGCACAGGAGAACATCATGGCCGAGCACTTGTCAGCGTTTGGGGGTAGCCTATTCTGGCAGGGCCAGCCGTATACACTGCCTCAAGATCGTGCTGGAGCTGCTGTTGGTGAATAGGGTCGGAGATGGGATGGATGAGCGTGAGGTCGTCTGCATAGAGCAGAGGCTTGCACTGAAGCGGCGCAATAACATCGTTAACAAACACTTTGAAGAGGATGGGGCCTAGTACGCTGCCCTGGAGCACTCCAGATAAAACTTTAACAGGACCAGAGGTAGCACCGTGAAAGACAACGCGCTGGGTTCGCTTATGCAAAAAGTCTGGCAGCCAGTCAAGAAGTTCCTCAGAAACGGTAAAACCCTGGAGCTTTTGAATTTGCATTCTGTGGTCGAGCCCGCTGAATGCTTGCCTGCAGCGCAGGGGGAGTACGGCTGTCCAAGTATTCGCTGGCGATATGGACGACCAGAGCTAGGGCCGACTCACAGCTGCGACCTGGTCTAAAACCATGCTGGTGCGCTGATAACAGGTTATGCGTTTGAAGGTGATTAATTAGTTTACAGTTGATAACTCGCTCCATAGTTCTGCAGACAATGGAGGTCGTTGAGATGGCGCGGTACGATGCGGTGGCGCCTGAGGGGCCATTTTCCCCCTTGTACACTGATGTCACTGTGGCACTTTTCCATTGTCTTGGAACTTTCCTTGCCGATAAAGAGTTAGTGAACAGTACGGTGAGGATTGGTCTAAATCTGCTGCCGCAGGCACGTAGAAATGCCGGGTGAATGCCATCAGGTCCTGGACCCTGGGAGGCATTAATGCAGTGCAGCGCCTCTGCCACCTTCCTCCTCGGTGATGATAGGAGTGGCAAGCAGAGTGCAGTGGGTTGGCCACACTTTTGCACTGGACTACCGTAACCAGCCTTTGCAGAAGTACAGGGATTCGACACTTGAGGAGGTAAGACCACAAGAAACAAAAGGCACATCTGGGTCAACACAGGCAGCCCAAGCGGAGGAAACGTGGGCACTGAAGAGCTCAGCAATCGTCTTGGGGTCACTGATGGCAACCCCATCCTTCTCGAACACTGGAACAGAGGAGGACCGACACTGGTTTTGAACATACACCCGGAAAATCTTGGGAAAATGAGCAGCCTTTTCTGCAACCCCATGCAGGTATATCCTGCGGGCTGTGTACACCTTCCGTTTTAGGTCCCTTTATACGTTCTGTGCCGCAGCGAGGCAGGGACTCAAACCGTAACCGTAACCGAAACCGAAAACCGTTTAGGAACGAAATTTTTTCAGTAACCGGAACCGGAACGAAACCATTATTTGAATTTTATAAAAACCGTAAACGTAAACATAACCGTAAATTATTTAGCGGTAACCGGTTTTAACCGATATTAACCGAAAAATAAAAATATTAGCTTTTCTCAAGCATGACCTGGAGGAGGGATTTTAAAATGTCGTGGCCATTTGACAGTTACTGTCAGCGAGTGGTGCATCTGGTAATACATCTCCGTTCAATCTAACTTTAGGAATAAGAATACTTAGTTGGAATCAGTGGTCGAGCCTATAATAAAAAATCTCTATTTCTAAATCTGCCACACTCCTACATCGCTACATGTATTCAGTACATGTCGCCTTTAGGGTATTAACTAATAAGTTAGAATTCTCAGATGTCCATCCAACTCGGTTCTATCAAAACCACCGATGTTCCTGACATGCAGTAGCCACTGCCAGTAGGAAAAAACGAGGTGAATTGACCATATGCGGAGATGGCGGAAAAGAAAACCTGGTATTAATTTAGTCTGAAGCGTGTCGCGAGTGACGATTTTGAAACAACACAGAAAAAAAAAAAAAACAAAAAAAACAATGTCAGAGGTTTGACATTGGCGTTTTGTATGATATATAGTCATGTCTCGTTAATATGGACCCCGTTAATATGGATACCCCGCTATATAGGGGCACCACTTTCGGGGACAAACTGGGAAAATACATGCATTTGTGTCTCGTTATTATAGACAACTCACATTATGGACTATTTTTTACGGAAACGGAGGTGTTCATATTATCGAGACATCACTGTATTTATATATATATATATATATATATATATATATATATATTTATATTTACAGGGTGTTTTTTTTAAGCTTAACAGAATTTTTTTTTAAAAAAACCATGAGAGCTAGATTAATGCGGTCTGCGCAGGTGAGTTATAAGGCCAGGGGGACATAGTATAGGGGACTAATCGTAACGATCACTCGGCTAATTAGTTAAAATCGTTAATTCACTTTTTAATTAATGAAAATAGACATATAGTTCCAATTAGAAACTTGCTCAGCGTTATCGAAAACCTCTAAATCAGTAATTTTCAGAAAGACTTTGAGCGCGTGAGAAGCGTAGTAGTGCACTAAAGTTAGCACTCGTGGAGCACGTACAAAGCTAGCGGTTGCGATAAGGCGCCCGCGCAATTTTTCCATCGCTTATCTGGCCCCAGCCTTGTACCTGCTCCACGAGCGGTAACTTTCGTGCACTACTACGCTTCTCACACGTTCAAAGTCTTTCTGAAAATTACTGATTTAGTGGTTTTCGATGACGCTGAGCAAGTTTCTAATTGGAAATATATGTCTATTTTCATTAATTAAAAAGTTAATTAACGAATTTTAACTAATTAGCCGACTGATCGTTACGATTAGTCCCCTACACTATGTCCCCCGGGCCGTATAACTCACCTGCGCAGACCGCAGTAACCTAGCTTTCATGGTTTGTTTTTAAAAATTCTGTTAAGCTTAAAAAAAACACCCTGTATATATATATATATATATATATATATTGTGGAGATTCCTAAGGTCTCCCTTCCCCGATGGCTGCGATAACGGCCGCAGGTCGGAACACTCGGCCTCCTTCGCCGTGAGCTCTGACCTGTTCGTGAGGCGGAGGGCCGCCTGGCTTGGGGGGCTCTCCTCTCACTCTCTCTCGGGGGGACCGATTTCCGTTCCCCCGCTCGGCTGCGGATCACTGTTGACAGGCGAGGAGGTTTCGCCTCTGGTTTTCCCGCTTTCGGGAAAGGGACTCGTCCGGGTGACCGCGAAAGAGATAGGACGTGTGTCGGCGACTTCTCCGATGCTTCACCCATCTTGGCTCTCCGGAACCCCGCGTCTGGCAGGTAAGGACCTTTTCTTACCTTGCCGGCGCGGGGGGCATTTTGGATGGGGACATTGTAGTTCTTTTAGAAGAGTGTTATAATAAATGCTCTTGGACTCTGTCCTTACTCTGGTACGTGTGTCTTCTCTTCCGCTATATTCGAGAGAGTAAGACAAGGTAGACGATCATTGGCACCGACGGAGGTAATTAATCGAACCGACCCGCGGTAATGTAGCCCTAAACGTCGTCTATATTGCCGCGGAGATGTGGGGACCGCGCTACTAGGTTTGACGTCTCATTTGAGCTATCGCCGCTGTTGAGACAACCCTTTGGTTACTCTATCGGTACCTCTGTTGGTAGCTAAATGCAGAACCCCCATCATTGGCACCGACGGAGGTAATTAATCGAACCGACCCGCGGTAATGTAGCCCTAAACGTCGTCTATATTGCCGCGGAGATGTGGGGACCGCGCTACTAGGTTTGACGTCTCCTTTAAGCTATCGCCGCTGTTGAGACAACCCTTTGGTTACTCTATCGGTACCTCTGTTGGTAGCTAAATGCAGAACCCCCACATAAGATATGTGGGATATTGCTACCAACACAGGTACCGATAGAGGTGCAACGACACACCTATTCATCAAGCACATCGGATCCATGGAAAGAACCATCATTCGTTTATTCTTACAGAATAAAGTATATAAAAAAGATATCTATGAGCCCTTTTATCAAACAAAATTCATATCCGCATTCTATTAGTTTGGCTGATAATTCTGTCTACACGCGGTTTCTTCCACGCGACATGCCGCGCGTAGCAAACGACGCGGCCGTAGCAGACGGTGGGAGTAGCTGACGACACACGATCGCTCCGATGACGCCATGCGCGCGATGAGAGTATATCCACGCCGTACCTGCAATGCGCATGCGCCGCAGTTGCGCGCCTGGCCGCCAGAGCGCACTAATAGTACCCGGAGCCACGCGCTCCTGTGTTCCCGCTAACTGTGATTAAGGTAATACAATTATCACACGATAACCGCCGTTGTTTGCATTGCAGCCGAAAAAAGAAGGACGAGTCGAAGCGGCCGTGGAGTCTATATCTTATGAGTGAATGACGTTTTAGCGAACAGCGGTCATTTGGGCGAATCGACTTTTGAGCGAATTACTGGAGTACGTGTTTCCCCCCCCCCCCTCCCCCCCCCTCCCCCCCCCCCCTCCCCCCCCCCCCCCCGTTCCCTTCTCACTGCGTTTGGCGGCTCGTTACAAAAATGTTAAAAACCCACCTGGTCCACCCGTAAACTCGGCTTCGCGGGCGGCCGACCATTCGTTAAAAAGTCTTTCGATGAAAATTCGACATTCGCAAAAACGTCGTTCGACCAACTGAGTGCCACCCCGTGTCGGGTGGCGTGTTGTGCGGTGAAGAGGTGCTAAAAAACAATGCCAGGTTGGGACGCGGGAGCTCAACTTCAATATTTCTTTCCTCTACTTAGGCAAAAATAATTTTCATTGAAGTTTAAGAAATTAAAGACAATAAACTTTTCTCATAAAGCCGTTATGTTTCGTAGTTTTGCTTAGATCACCTCAGGGTAGAATAGACGGCTGTTTAGGCAGCAAAACATACTTTTTTACAACTTTTGAATTCTTTGTCTTTGAAGTATTTTGTCGTACAACTTCAAACATTTTTCATTTGTAATACACCTACAGGGCTTCTAACAAAAAAGGTTTTAATTGCCAGGAACAAAGCAATAATGAAATAAAAAATTGAGAAAACTGCCAATTCTTGTGAATTTTGTTGAATTGTTTAATTCACCCCCTATGTAATACCCTCATACAGAGGGCCTTTAGGGGTATTTTGAATAAAAAGTATTTTAACGATAAAAATTGCATAATGATCGCAACATAGCAAGCTAAAAGCTGTTCGAATTTCATAAAAGAAATTGTGAGGCGCTTCGAAGAAAATTTGATTTTTACTCAATTATTGATTGATAAAACCACGCTCACGCCATTAAAAACAAATGGCGAAAATATTTTAAAATTTTAAAATAAAAATTTATAATTTTTTTTTTTTTTTAAATCTCGGAAATGGTTGAGCGCAACGTCTGGGACGTTTGAGATGGAATGACCTATAGCGCTCAGGTCCGCGTTCATTTAAACAGTGCACTTGTTACAACCCTATTGAAAATAGCCCATCAGCCTTGATGTGTTATGGGACCCTGTTAGCCCTTCAAACCCTTTAGACCCGTCAGCTCTTTAGACCCATCAACCCTTTAGACCCGTCAACCCTTTAGACCCGTCAACCCTTTAGACCCATAAACCCTTTAGACCCAACAACCCTTTAGATCCATCAACCCTTTAGACCCATTAGCCCCTCAGAAATTGAATTCTCTATACTCCGATTCATAATTAGTGTACAACACTGTCAAGGCTACTGACACGCGCATGTGGCTTCATCAAGTGCAAAGGCAAAGGTACGCATCCAAGTAATCTCTTTGGTCGTCAAACGACGGCATTAGCTTATGGGGACTGAGGTACTGTGACGCAGTATCTCCATGGGGTCCTTCACCACCGCCCGCACCATGCCTGTCACTTGCCGACCCCTCGGCCTCAATCACCGTAAGCTTAAGCTGGAGCGTTCTCTCCGTTCTTTCCTCCAGTTCCGCTTTCTGTCAGAGAGCTTCTCGTTCGGCCACTCTGTCCTCTCTTTGCCGAGCTCGTTCCTGATCAACCCATGTTCTTAATTCTGTTCCTGTCGCGGACGCCAGGTTCTTAAAGGCCGGTTCACACATGCAGCGAAGCGCTAATGTCGCGCTTCTCACGTGTCGTCCACTACTTGTCGTCTGCCATGAGCAACAGTTTTGCCGGTGTGATACAAAGCTGGTAAACGCTCCCGCCAGCACGCGCTTAGCGCGAGGTCAGCGCTATGCTTGTAGCGCTCCGCTGCATGTGTGAACAGGCCTTTATGGTAAAAAGAAAGGAAACTGAGAGGTCCGTCTGATTTTTGAGATCAAAGAAATATATTTGCACCCAGTTGTTCTACTTTCTGAATCCCCGCAAAGAAAAAAAAAGGAAACTTATGAGCAAAAAAATAAAAGAAAAGGGCGTTCATCCAAAGTTCGACTTGCCAAGGTTGGCACTGGTTTACGCTGGTGGTAGAAGCCGGTCTCGTTTGGCTCCAGCTGCCGGCGTACCGATGGTGACCAGTCAACCGGTTGTTGGGATGGCTTTGCCGGTTCGCTCTTGAGCCAGGCTTGCCGTTCAGAGTTGACGGTGAGGACAGGTCGGCAGACTTTTATGGATGACAGCTTTGCCGGCGTATTCCGGAGCCAAGCTTTTCCGAATGCGTCCGCTTTCGCCCTGAATCTCCTCGTTCCCCTCGACTTGCTTTTCTTTCCTCCCCTTTTATTCTTGTCTCCTTTCATTTTCTTCCTCTTTTGTCGCCGTATTGATCACATCATCACAACACGCAGTCATAATTTTGCCTAGTATTTTAAGCACTAAAAATGTTGAATTAGAAATTGCATACAAATACAACTGGCAGGCTACAGTTTTTCTTAAGGCCGGTTCAGACACTTGCGTTTGACTGCGTTGCGTCGAGAACCGAATGCGAGTCACCGGCACATCTGTGCTTCGTATGAAGCGTGGAATCCAATTCGAGGAATCATCTTGGCACTCGATATAAGCAGCAGGGATGTGCTGGTTTCTCACAGCCGCAACGCAGTCAAACGCAGTCAAACGCAGCTGTCTGAACCATGGCTTTACTTCAACAAACTTCTGCGAGCTGCTTGTAACTTTTTGACGGGTGTGTTTGAAGGCCCCACAGACATTTCAAAAAACCTCTTAGAACTTTCTTAAGGGCATTTCAAACCCTTGAAGAAAGATTCTGATGTGGCCCAGAACGCATCAAGGAATCTTAAAGGGTCCTTCAAACCTTTTAAGAAATCTTGAAGTCCCCCTTAGACCTTTCAAAAGGTTTTGACGGGCCCTTTAGACTTTCTTAAAGGGTACGTCAAACCCATCAAAACGTTTTGATGGGCCCTTTAGACTCCCTTGAGGGGTACGTCAAACCCGTTAAAAATACTTGAAGGCCCCCTCAAACCTTTTAAAAAGTTTTGAAGGGCCCTTTAGACTTATTTTCAATAGGGAAGTCCTAACGAATGTTGTTGTAAATGAGGTTGAGTAAAGGCTTTCAGGAGCACCTGATGCAGGACACAATAAACTAGTGAATCGGCGAAAGTTTATAGAGTATATTGTCAGAACGTTTATGGTGGTCTCCTGTCATCTCAATTAAGGCGCTCGATGCACAGAAAGGGCCGGCTGACCAAATACCCGTTAATTCGCTTTCTCTAAAGGTGTTCCGCGCTAGCTCTGGCTGGCGCGAGCCTCCTGCGCTCGTCTAGCGTGTTCGTGGCGGCTGTAGAGTTTCATTCGTGTGACGTGGACGACGTCGGGGTTGCGGTCATCGGTCGGTGGTTTGAGGAGTTGGACGAGGTAATTAACGGGTGACGTCTTTTGGACAACACGATGGGTTCCATGTAGCGAGGAAGAAACTTTTTCACTTGAATCAGGCTTGCGCCGAGGGAAGGTGACGAGGGCCTCATTTCCGCGGCTGACTTCGCGATGAATCTCGTCGTAGTGCGTTATCTTCTACTGCTGCTGCTGCTCTGTTGTCCGAGAGTGGGCTAGCCGGAGGCATTACTGAGTGTGGGCAAGAGCGTACGTCAAACATTTGTCTGAATAGAACAGGTATTCCGAACCAAAGATAGAATACAGGGTTCAAGACGCTTAGTACATACAAAGGAAGGGGAAATAAACAAATCCCGTGGTACGCTCTGAACTGCGTTATTGTGTGCGAATGTTATAAAGAATAGGATGGTATCCCAGTTGATGTGAGTTTCTATTATGTGGCATTGATATTGTATCTGATAATATGGGATGGAACTGCTCAGTCAGTCCATTGTCTGAGGATGATACGAGGGGCGTTCATAAAGTTCGTATTATCGGCATAAAAAATTAAAGGAAACGGAACAAAACAGGCATCAACATGAGCGCGCGTCCCTCTAGTTTCCGCAGAGTATAAACATCGCAAGCTATAGTAGCTCGGAACGCCGCTAGGGAGACGAAACAAAAATGGCACCGCCCGTTTTTGCCAAGCACATGCAGTGATCCGTTTTTTTTTCATTTGAAGGGAAGCAATGCCAAGGATATTCATTCCAATCTGGGAGCGTTGTTTGGGGTCAACGTTCCAGTTTACGACACTTTTGGTTAAATGGCACAGACGCATCTAGTGTGGCCAAATAAGAGGAAAGCATTTCATGGACTGCGACCAAGTGATTGCTGAAGTGGAGCGATTCCTGAACACTCAAGTCGAGGAGTTCTATAACAATGGCCTCCGGCATGTGGTGCATCGCTGGAAAAAGGGGGTAATTTTGGTGGCGAACATGAAGAGAAAGTCTCAACTCCTACTCGAGTTTGATTGCTGAATCTCTATTCCTTCGTGACAATAATACGAACTTTATGAACGCCCCTCGTACACGTTTGTTGTACGATCTGTGCCGTTGTTTCAGCGTAAGCCGTTAAATGGTCGATAGTCATAACTATCCAGTTGTTTTCGGAAGTGGCTCTAAACGGGTCCAAAAAGGTCAACTCTCACAACTTCGAATGGTAAATGAGGTGGAGGTGGAGCTAAGGGTTGGAGAAGTACTGCAAGCAGCGATGTGGGCTTCGTTGCTGGAACAAGTGGCAAGTTCCGCTGCTCTTGAATATATATGGTCATACTGAGGCAAAAGGACCGATGTCGAATTCTTGTGTAGGTTCTTAGAAATTCGAGATGACCGGCAGGGGGGATATTGTGCGGACGTTGTAATCTTTTAATGCGAAAGCATTGACTGTCTCATGGTGCGAGCCGATGTCGCCAGTTTTGAAGCCTTGCAAAACGGCACCTTAATGAAACCACGCGGAAAGCTAGCCAACGGCACCTTTTACACTTCGGTCCAACTGGATGGCGCGCGTCGACGAGGCTCCCATTGGCCGCTGCGCATCAGTTTGCGTGGTGTCATCCTGACTGTGTTATCACACTGTTGTGTTATCACTGATCACCGCGTTCGCTCGCCTCTTATCGGTTGCACGGTGCGTGGCAATATATATATACGGCGCATGGAATAAACCAAGGGGTTCGTTCTGCTGGTAACTAGTTGCTGTCTGTTCCTTCCTCGCGCCGCAAGGCACACGACAGTTTGAACGATCGCTCACCCGATGTCGCTGCGTGTCCGCGAGGCAGCGGCTCCACCGTTCCACGCCCAAGGTCAGCGCGTTGTACGCCGCAGATTAAAGAAGGGAGCGAAGAGCGGCGTGCGTGCTTTCGCATTCACAACTCATAAGAAGTGCTTAGGTGTACCTGGAGCCTTTTTTGTCGCACTTGTTGAGGAATTACAAGAATATTTTAATCATAATTATTTAGCTTCCCTCGGGGGACGTAGGGGGCTTCCACTCATTCTTCCGCGCGGCCATAGGTATTCGCCGTGGCGGTTCGGTCGGTCTTAAATAACGCGAGTGCAAGAACGCACACACAAAAAATACATCTCTTTATGGTCACTATTCAGCATCTAGACAGGAGTTATTACTAATTAGCAATAAGGACTGCCAATCACACCCGGCGAAGCCGAACGGGTGAAGGGGAAAAGTGATCGCCGCAGCTCTCGCAAACAGCAGAGTAGGGGGCCGCGCTCGTCGGTCAGAAAACCGCGGTCAAGCGTGACCACCCTGGAGACTGTCCAGAGGCAAGAGGGCTCCGTGAGCGATGACCGCCCAATCCCCGCAGGGCGCTTTCAAGGAGCCCGAGGGAATGGAAGAGCGAACCAACGGCCTGCCCCTGTGCACCGACGCTGAAACGATCGTGGCGGCTGCCGCGATTGCCCAGTCTCTGGAAGAAGGAAAGAATCATGCAGTGGAGCGTTGAATCAGCGGTGATTTCGTAGTGTGTCAGCCCCAATCTGGCGCTGTATCAGCGCTAGAGTGTTGTATTCTCTTCCTTCATTGCTGCTTGCCTCCTCATCCACTGACCGGCTCAAAACTGTCCGCCGCGAGATGTGCATATCTCGCGGCGGAGAGAGAACGACTTTAAAAAGGTTTGCAGTTTCGGAGGGAACACGGTTTTTGGAAACACCATCTACCATGTTGCTCTGAAATGATAATTTCAGCGGACGCAGAATAAAATATTATATTTAGAGCTGGCAGATCTAGTTCCAGTTTCTGATGTCAAAGCAGGGCACTATCTACCATCGGCGATAAAAAGTGCATTGAAAATGGCGAAAATCACCACACAAAAAAGTTGGTTCAACAGCCAAAACAAAAACAAACAACAACAAAAAAGCAACAAACAAACAAAATAGCAACGGAGGAACAAGCAAACAAACAAACAAAACAACAAACAGAAGACAGGCAAACAGCAAACAAATGAACAATCTTTGTATTCATTCTGTTACACAGAATGAATGCATATACGCCATGCACAATAAGGTCAAATCATCATAGCCAGAAGGGCTTGTGTGACTGAACCAGATTAGCACTGATGAGGTGGCAGAGTGATTCAAAGAAATGACAGCACAAAATACTTGAGGAAATAATGCTCACTTGACTTGTGGCTATCGAAAAGGATAAAAAAAACATCACAAAATGGAGAAGTCACACACAGAAAGGTAGCTTTTCCCAACATAATAACTAAAAAAAAAATCTCCCACCATTGTTAACGCTTGAAATAGCGTAGAGTCGTAGACAATAATATTAAGTTGGCTTAGAGAAGAAAAAGGATGCTGACCTCAAATGGAAACAAAATAAAATAAAAATTAATGTAGAGAGTTTTTAAGCGGTATTGTTTAGGAGGTGATCCATAAAATACCGGGCAGTAGAAAATTTAAAACAAAAAAAAAAAATTGCGGGGAAAAAAATTTTGCATGATTTTATCATGACGTGTGTAGCAACCAGGAACGGGATACCGTGATACCTGACGCAACTGCCGTGAGACAGGCTTAAGAGTTTTAAATTCATCGTTCCAGTTCTGATTCAACACTACTGTCTCCAGAAACAAGGATTGAAAGTTGGGCATTGAGATCGTTTGGAAAAAAATCTAAATTGGAAGATGAAAGGTCATAACTTATTACATACATTTCTTAGAATTCCCTTCAAGATGCTTCCACCATTGTCATAAACTCGAGCATTTACCGTCAACGTTATGCCATAAAGCGTAAATTGCTGTAAGCTAAAGAATAAGCAATGTGCTTGCGTACACCGAGGGGCCTAAATATATTGATATGGTGAAGTAGGCCGGATCAAGAATCAATAATAATAATATTAATAATAATAATAATAATAATAATAATAATAATAATAATAATAATAATAATAATAATAATAATAATAATAATAATAATAATAATAATAATTTTATTCCACATACATTCAATAATACTGTACAAGTACGGGTTTGTCCAAGCCAAGGGAGGCTTGCGGGACAGGACCCGGCAAGTCGGACAGCGAAAGCTCTCAAAAATAGAAAAAGCAAAACAAAGAACACTTCGTAAAACGAAACAATACAGAGGGAACACGAAATGCTAGAGTCTTGAATTCATCAACATTTTTTTTTAATTTTAGTTTTGCAGCACACTCAAAGATACAATTGGGCAGTTTATTGAAGTCAGATGGCACATAATGAGAGCGAATTATTTTACCGTAACGAGTTACACAACGGGGAATGACAAAACGGGACGTGTAACGGAGATTCCTGCTAAGAACGAAGGGGGGTGTAAAATCGTTATTCCAAAAGTGGCGTAACACGACTGTTTCCACGAACAGAGAAGAGAAATTTGGCATTCATAAACATTCGAAGATATTCATATCAGTTGAAAGTCAAAGTGATACCCCACACTCCTTAACAATCCCTTCAAAATACGATCAATTTTTGTTTGCCACAGTTCTTGAACACTTACCAAACAGCGTAATTCCATACCTCAATAAACTGTACCCAAGGGCATGTGCAACAGACTTCCTTACAGAAAACGGCATAAACACTTTGCTATTGTAAAGTAAGCAGCTAATGCTTCGCAGCTAACCAGAAACATGCGATAAATGTGAATTCCATGTCATATCCGAATAAAAAAACACTCCCAAATACTTTACCGTGTTAACATATTCCAGCGGGGAACAAACACAATTCACGCAGCTCCGTTTGTGTAATATAACTGGGAAGTTAACATCCGGCTTCTTTAGGGGATTCCTGAAACATACCAGTTTTGTTTTGGAAGTATTGACCATAAATAAATTTTCATCAAACCAGTTCATTAATTGCGTCGCGTCGTGCTCTAATAGACGTACTGCACTATCATAATTCAGATGACGAGCGACGACTACCGTATCGTCGGTATATTGAAAAATGCTGCAATTGGATACTGCGGCTGAAAGATCATTAACATAAAGATTAAAAAGCAAAGGTGACAGAACCGACCCCTTGGGAACGCCGGCTGTTATTTTTGCGCCTGCACTTTTAAAACCACCAACAGATACGACTTGAAAACGCTCTAAAAAAAGTTTTCAAGGATAGCAAAAAATGGTCCACGAAGACCAAAACGATACAGTTTGCGGAGGAGCAACTTGTGACTGACAGTGTTGAATGCCTTCGGTATATCCAGGAAAAACGCACAAGCAAATAGATTATTTTCGAAGGCGCCATAAATGAGGTCAGTAAAATCCTCCAACAGCGGCTGCCGGCAACAAAGCCATATTGGCTACTACGTGAAAACGAATCATATCTATCAATAAAACCACTCATCACGTTGAACAAATGTTTTTCCAATACTTCAGCGATGGATGGCAAGATCGAAATAGGACAATAGGACTCGTGCTTATCCGGCGCGCCTCCTTGAAAAGTGGCTTGACAAGTGCAGTTTTGAGTTCAGTAGGGATATTGTCAGACAGCAAAAACGCATTTATCATGGCCAACAAGACCTGCTTGACAAACTGAAAATTTCGAACTAGATCGCCAACATGAATGTCATCGATACCGGGTGTTTTCTTTCGCTTTATGCTAAACAAAAGAGAGTGCGGTGCAAACATGTTAAGAGGCGGTAAAAAATCCGAACCAGCTGCTCTGTCATCGCAACTTACACTGGCTGACTTCACATTGCGGTGTCTAGCAATCCCCGATGATGCCGCAAAATGCTTGTTAAAATGTTCGACGGTCGACTGCAAGTCGGTGCCGAAATGCTTTTGAATTGAAGCAGAGATGGGTTGCCGGGATGTGTAACCTCTAAAATTGTTAATCAATCCCCACGTTTCCCTGTAATAATAATCAATCAATCAATCAATCAATCAATCAATCAATCAATCAATCAATCAATCAATCAATCAATCAATCAATCAATCAATCAATCAATCAATCAATCAATCAATCAATCAATCAATCAATCAATCAATCAATCAATCAATCAATCAATCAATGTTTTTATTGAAGTGCCCAGGAACAACCTTGCGGTCTTGGTACAGGTGCACTCAGGAAACATGAAACACTACACACAACAAACAAACAGTAAACAATAAAAACACTTAAAAAAAGATCACATATGTCACATAAACTCTCTACGCTATACCACCTCGATAGCAAAAGAAAAGGAAAGCGAGAGTATAAAATTTGGTTCTGAGCAACTTAATCAAGTGCAAAAAATGGTAAGCAAAATTTAGGTGAGGACCTTTAGCGCTCTGATGAAGTCCGGTGTGTCATTGTTAAATATATCAATAGTGTCTGTAAAAGAGGAATTGTAGGTGTGCCCAATTCTTGACACGGGGTCGTGAAGATTAGTTATGGGAGCATTGTAGAAGGATGCATTTTGCCGTGTAGTTTTTACGGGAATTTTCAAACGTACATTTGAGATCAATGATGTGCAGTCAGTGATACCATGAATAAGTTTGTACAGAAATAGGATATCGGCATGTTCTCTCCTACGCCGCGGGGTGGGCAATATGCCAAGCTATGTTGGACTGGGACTGCTAGATCATCGTTTGAGGCAGACGCATTGCGCGACGAGAAACGATGTCTGTAGATACATAAAAACTTATTCTGAACACGTTCGATCCTAGCCGAGTTTGTCGCGCAGATTCCATTCCATACAACAGAGGCATACTCGACGTGTGGTCGACATAAAGCACTGTACAGTGTGACAAAAGTACTAGGGTTATTAAACTCTTTAGTAATGCGGCACGTAATACCAAGCGTACGTAAAGCTGAGCTCACAATGTGGTCAACATCACTCGAAAAGCGTAATGTACTATCAAATACAACTCCAAGGTCTTTGATTTCATTCACACGTGCCAAAAGAACTGACTGAATGTCATAAGAGAATAATATTGTGTGTCTTTCGAGTGTAGGACATGACTTTAGTTTTAGAACTATTTAGTTTTAGGGCATTCTGATTGCACCAGTTTTTGAATGCATATACATAATTTTGTAGCAAAACACAGTCGCGTTCGTCTCGTACCTCTCTAAACATCTTAATGTCATCTGCGTATTGTAGAAAGGAGGAGTGACGGATCACAGCCGAAACATCATTCACAAAAACTGAAAACAGAAGGGGGCCGAGAACGGAACCTTGAGGTACTTACACCCGTCGTAGCCTGATAAGCAGCAGACGAATTACCATTCGAGCTGACAAAACACATTCTATCACGCAAGTAACTTTTGAGCAATAAAAGTAACGAACTGTGGACATCAAGCTTTGACAGCTTTGCTAGCAACATGTCGTGGTTCACAAGATCAAACGCTTTGCTTAAGTCAAAGTAGATTACATCAAGTTGGCCTCTATTAGAGACGACAGCAGCAGTTGACATGAAACAAGTGAGGTTAGTCGTGGTTGAGCGACCCGCCATAAAACCATGTTGGCTAGGGATGAGAGAATGTTTGAGCTTAAACGACAATATTTTGTGCAAAGCTGTTTCGAAGAGTTTCGAAAATGTACAAAGAAGAGATATAGGCCTGTAATTTGAGTCGCTTGTTCTTGAACCGGACTTATGTACGGGTACAACAAGTGCTGTTTTCCACAAGACGGGAAACACTTCAGTTTTTACGCAGTTGTTAAAAATGTGTACCAAAATATTGCACCATAGGCCTTCAATAGGACCAACGGAATGCATGCCGTCATGGCCAGAGGACAAAGACGGCTTCATCTTCTTTACACACTCATGTAATAGCTCCTCATCAAAAAACGCAATACAGGTTGAATTACTAGAGGAAGCTGGCGCGGCGTTAATGGGAGAGTTCGGTTGATGCCTAAATACGGACTGAAAGTGGTGGGCAAAAATTTCGCAAACATCTTTGGTCGAGTTTTCCTGTGAGTTCAGCAATGTGATCTTCCTCCCACATTTCGTCTTTGATCGAGACAGAACATATTTCCAAAATTCCATGGGATTCTGAGTTAAATGCAAGTCAACAGAATTAACGTACCTCTGACGATCACGCCTCATAACTTCCTTGCATGAAGACCTTAGACGCCTAAATTCTGATTTCCATCCAGGGAGACCATTCTTTTTAAAATTTCTGTGAGCGTGCAACTTCTTATTCATTAATCTGCGTAATTCATGTGAGAACCAAAAGGGAAACCTAGAACCTGCGGTTCTTCGTAACGGGATAAACTGGTGCATTCCTTCTCGAACGATGCGTGTGAACTCACGAACCTGTTCATCGACGTCAGTGCATCGAATGATCGATGACCAATCGTATTCGGCAAAATGGTTATATAAACCAACGTAATCTCCAGCGGAAAAATTTTCACTAGTCACATTAGAATGGCTCCGTAAACTCGTCTCATGCCCTCTCGAAGAGCTACCACGATCTCCAGAGAGGGGTGATATCTGTCAGGTGGAACTAAACTTGAGGCACACTCAGTTATACGTATACCATCTAAATCTGAGAAACACAAATCAAGCATGTTTCCCTGGCAATTGGGAATACAATTGTGTTGCTTTAGATTCGTAAATGATGCAAAATTAAGTAAGAACGTAGATTTCTGAGCAAGGTAGTAATTATTAGAAGACGCTGTAGCTGTTTCCCAGCTTATATTGGGGACATTGAAATCACCAAGAATAATAAATTTGAAATTGTCTAGAGCACTAGTTGTACTTTCAATAGCAAGAAGACACTGGTTAAATTCATCAGGAGAGGTGTCGGGCGGCAAGTGGTATGCGCCAAGCAGAATGCGTTCACCATTGACACTTTGCAGTTCTATCCACACTGACTCAAGCGATGTCTACAGGTCAGGACATCTTATGCACGGTAATGACGCATCAACTGCTATCAAAACGCCTCCCCCCGTCTTTTTCTTATTAGAGAATTCGCGATCACGCCGAAATACCGTAAACTTTGGTGGGAAAAAGTCAGAAGAAGAAATATCTGGACAAAGCCAAGTTTCAGTGAGAACAATAATAGAATCAGCAGTAAAAGCGACGTTAGAAAAAAATTCGTTAGTCTTTGTGCGAAGACCACGGACGTTCTGGTAATAGATATCTAGCTTATGTATTTTCGTCGGCATTTCCGGAGGAGGGCAGTGATTGGCTGACCGCTTCATAGATGCGGCTCTCTGTAAGCTGGCCAGTGAATTCTTTAAAAAGGCTTCCTTCTGGCCAGAGAAGGGGGTCAAACAGTTTCTCGATATCCTGCTCAGCAGCCGTCATGTGGAACGAGGAGTAACTAATATAATAATAATAATAATAATAATAATAATAATAATAATAATAATAATAATAATAATAATAATAATAATAATAATAATTCATCATTCATTCATTCATAATTTATTTGTGATGGAGGAGCATATATCCACAAAACAACGCAGGTTCGTCAAAGCCTTCAAGGGCTTGTGTGACTAAACCGAGGTTGCAAAGATATCAAAAAAATTATCACAAAAGAAGAAGGAAAAGGAAAAACATGAAAAATTGTGAACTTATCCAGAATAGCAATAGTTCCAGTTGAAGCTTAGGCTTCCAAATCACGAAAGAATATAAAATTCAATAAAAATAAAAAAAAGTCAGGTTATGTCACTAAAAAAATCACAGAATCGTTCCTTGAAGAGTTGCACGATGCAGGGTACGTCCAGGTGAAGATTGAGATTCTCAGTGCATGAGAACAGTCACAAAATGAGTCATGAAAACAAAACAGAACAAATATGACACAGAATTTGACACAAGTAAAATTGAGTTATATCGCAAATACACCACATTGAGGATGGCACCCTATTTGTGTCATTAATAATAACCACAAATAAAAGCATTATTTTAATCAATCACCTTTGCATTATACGCGAAATGCACCATTCAGAAGACACATACCTAGTGACATTATTAGAGGCGACAAAAGAAAACTGTCAAATGAAATCAAATAAGGGCGTATGAGAAAAAAAATACTAAACACAAAAAACACACACACAAAAATGTTATACATTTTTAGATCGACTCATCGGGAGACAGGAGAAGGCGAAGCGATTTTCTAAGCTTTTTTCTGGAAGTGAAGTCAGGGAAGTTAGAAGGTAAGGAATTAAAGATCCGAGGAACGTAGAATGACCGCAAGTTCTTGCCATAACGAGTGTAACATTTGGTGATGACAAATCGTGGAACCGTTCGCAGTTGCCGGATATTCGGATGAGGTGTCTTGAAGTCAGTATTCCAGTAGTGACCAAGGACTACCGTTTCCACAAACAGAGAATGAAAGTTGGGCATAGATAATATTTGAAACATATCCTGAGAGGAAGTGGTAGGCCTGTAGTAAACATTACGCAGCATTCCTTTTAGAATATTATTAATTTTTGCCTGCCATAATCCAGAGCAATTTCCAAAAATGGTGATTCCGTAGCGGAGGGAACCATATGCTAACGAGTGAACTATGAGTTTCCTGAGATTAAGTGGTAGAAAAGCCTTGATGTGGTACATTAAGCAAGAAACGCTCCTTAACTTAGAACACAGTCTTGTGAGGTGTGAATTCCAAGAAAGATCAGAATCAAAAATAATTCCTAAATACTTCACAGTGTCTGAGAAAGCGATGGGAGTGCACTGGCAGTTGACACAGTGCGACGTGTGGAGGAAAGATGAGTATTTAGGTCAACTAACTTAAGGGGATTGTGAAAACATACTAACTTAGTTTTTGAGACATTGATATCGATAAGATTATGGGCGAACCAGTTCATTAGTCCTAAAGAACATTCCTGGAGCATTTCCATAGCCCTTGAATAAGTTAGATGACTTGTTAACAAAAGAGTGTCGTCCGCGTATTGATAAAGGGAGCAATTCGAAACAGAGGTAGACATATCATTTACATAGATATTGAAGAGTAAAGGCGAAAGTACTGAGCCCTGTGGGACACCAGATTTTAAAGAGACTTTGACGCTGTGTATGCCTTTGATTGAAACCAGCTGGGAACGATCTTGCAGGAAATTAGTCAGTAAGGTCAAAAATGGACCCCTGAAACCAACAGTTGAAAGTTTTTGCAATAACATAGAGTGACTCACTGTGTCGAACGCCTTTTTTACATCCAGAAAGCAAGCACAAATAAACAGGTTGTTCTCAAAACCCAAATTTATCTCATCAGATAGCGCTTCGAGAAGGGGTTGAGTCCCACGACCAGGCACGAAACCGTATTGGTTGGGAGATATTATGTTGCACTTCTCTACAAAAGAAGACATAGTGATGTAAATAAATTTTTCCAATATTTTAGCAATACATGGTAGAATCGAAATTGGCCGATAGTTTTCAACCTGGCCACGCTGACCTCCTTTAAAAAGAGGTTTAACAATAGCCGTTTTCAATTCGAGGGAATGGAACCTGTCTCGATCATTGTGTTGAGCATAAGTAGAAGAGTATCTTTTAAGTACCTGAAATTTCTACGGAGATCGCTAAGACATATTCCATCATAACCCGGTAATTTATTTGGCTTGAGCCCCAAAGATTATTGACTCGAGGTCCTGCGATGTCATTTCAGGGAGAAACGCGGAAGCTGAGTTCAGGGAGGGACTAGACAAAGGCCGCTGTGGCCGATGGCCGGGCACTGCCCGAGAAGGAGGCAAAAAATTGTTGAAGGTATTGCCGTAGCCAGTGAATTAAGCCCAAGGCACCGTCAAAATTTTGAATGTTGAGGATATGTAACACCACGTAACTCGTTGATTAACGACCACGTTTTAGCCGAGTTGCGTCTAGAATCAGAAAACTGCTTTGAAAGTACAGCCGCTTAGCTGAGCGAATTAACGCGCTGACTTTGTTCCGGATAGTTCTGAATCTGCTTTAAGGATGGAATTATTGCTAGAGACCGGCGGCATCGCTTCCAGGCTATTTCTTTGAGTTTTATAACCGACAATATGTCTTTATTTAGCCAGCGTATGTTGTCTTTTCTTTGTTTTACTACAATAATCTTTTTTGACGCTTCAGTAAACTGTCTAAACAGTTGCACAAAAGTGACATAAATGTCAGAGCGTGACACGGAATGTTGAAATGTAAGCCAGTCATAAGTAGAAATACAGTTATCGAGACTATGGCGAATAATAAAATAATAATAATAATAATAATAATAATAATAATAATAATAATAATAATAATAATAATATAATAATAATAATATAATAATAATAATAATAATAATAATAATAATAATAATAATAATAATAATAATAATAATAATAATAATAATAATATAATAATAATAATAATAATAATAATAATAATAATAATAATAATAATAATATAATAATAATAATAATAAATAATAATAATAATATAATAATAATAATAATATAATAATAATAATAATAAATAATAATAATAATAAATAATAATAATAATAAATAATAATAATAATATAATAATAATAATAATAATAATAATAATAATAATAATAATAATAATAATAATAATAATAATAATAATAATAATAATAATAATAATAATAATAATAATAATAATAATAATAATAATAAATAATAATAATAATAATAATAATAATAATAATAATAATAATAATAATAAATAATAATAATAATAATAATAATAATAATAATAATAATAATAATAATATAATAATAATAATATAATAATAATAATATAATAATAATAATATAATAATAATAATAATAATAAATAATAATAATAATAATAATAATAATAATAATAATAATAATAATAATAATAATAATAATAATAATAATAATAATAATAATAATAATAATAATATAATAATAATAATAATAATATAATAATAATAATAATACTAATAATAATAATAATAATAATAATAATAATATAATAATAATAATAATAATAATAATAATAATAATAATAATAATAATAATATAATAATAATAATAATAATAATAATAATAATAATAATAATAATAATAATAATAATAATAATAATAATAATAATAATAATAATAATAATAATAATAATAATAATAATAATAATAATAATAATACATTTATTCACACATGTAGAATCAACAATGGAATTACGGGTCCGGTCAAAGCCAGCATGGGCTTGTGGGACCAGGCCCTGCAGTAAAAGAATTCGGAAGTGCACATTGTCACGAGGAAGAGAAAAGAAAAAAGTCAGTTGCACGAGACCATGGCAGTGGCACAAGACAAAACAGCGGCACGAGATAAAAGGCATAGTTTCATGAATCCAAACCATCACATGTTGTAGGCTGAGCACTATGCACACGATGCGTTGCCCCCGTTGTCTGAAGAATTGTAGCTCGAAGTGATCGAACGACGAGGGATCACTGACACTCATGGACACGAAAGCTTGCACATACCGTAGATTGTAACTGTGTCGCTGTTAAGGTGGCATCGCACACACACACCAAAGTACCGAAGTAAAGTGAAAGAAAAAACAACCATGAGCACATGGAAACTATTGTCTATGTCCTTGATGGGTGCAGGCCTGTGTCAGACGTCTATTTTTGGTATTGATTGCCAACATAAAAGATAACAAAGTACAAGGTGCCGGTGCATATCTGAGATTAGGGTTGTATTGGAAGCGCGCTGGCCAAGAAGTATGGGGTCAAAATTTGATACCAATTCCGCGTGCTTTATATCATTGCATCGATACGGCAGAATACATCTTTCTCAAGCTTTTCATCAAAGTTTTGTTGGAAGTAATTGCCAAAACCGACTCAGGGATGCTATTGAAGACATTAGGCACATAGAATATACGCAAACTTTCACCATAATGGGTCCTTACATGTGGAATTTGGAAACGAAGATAATTTCTTAGGTCACGAGATGGTAAGGATGGTATAATAAACTCACTGTCCCAAAAATGTCTTCGTATTACAGTCTGAAGGAACAGGGAGTGAAACGTAGGCAATTCCAAGAACGAGAAAAGGTTGACATTTTTTGAACATTCTGTGTTGTATGCAATGCTCTTTAGAGTATTTCGTAGAATTCTATCAATTCTTGACTGCCATAGAAGGGGGCAATTAAAAAAAATAGTGATGCCATATCTCAGGACACTGTAGGTAAGAGCATGCATTATACATTTTCTTATAGTTAGCGGCAAAAATGCCTTAATATGGTACATCATACAAGCGACTGTTCTCAGCCGTTGACATAGGTATGACATGTGGGTGTTCCACGATAGGTCGCAATCGAAGTGAATGCCCAGGTACTTAATCGTGTTAACATAATGAACAGGCTCACAGGTAGAACATGAGCAGCATGAGTTATGAAGAAAGAGTGGGGCGGTTAAACTCACGCTTTTTAAAGGGTTGCGGAAACAAATAAGCTTTGTTTTGGTAGTATTTACTCGAAGTTTGTTTGCCTGGAACCAGTCCATTACCTTATTGGCATCTACTTGCAGCATGTTAATCGCATGGTGATATGAAATATGTTGAGACAATAAAACTGTGTCATCTGCATATTGTAGTATCACACAGTTCGTCGTAACGGATGACATATCGTTCACATAGATGTTAAAAAATAAAGGAGAAAGAATTGAACCCTGCGGGACACCAGATGTTAAAGAAACTTGAGAGCTGTGGAAATTATCTATTGACACAATCTGAGAGCGATTAGACAAGTAATTCTCCAAAATGGCATGAAAGGGACCACGAAAGCCGATCCTATACAACTTGTCCAACAGAAGCTTGTGATTCACAGAGTCAAAAGCCTTAGCAACATCGATGAAAAGAGCACATGCGTACATATTTTTGTCAAAAGTTGAGTGTAGTATATCCGAAAAATGTTCAAGTAGGTTAGTAGTACCTCGACCAGATATAAATCCGTATTGATTTGGTGTGAATATTGCGTGTTTTTCAAGGAAACTGGACATTGCAACAAAAATATGCTTCTCTAATATCTGGGAAATGGATGACAATATTGATATTGGTCGGTACGAGGAGACTTGGTTTGGCGCACCACCTTTAAACAGAGGCACTACTAAAGCGCTTTTTAATTCATCAGGAATATAGCCCGTTTCCAAAAGGTCATTAATCAAAGTGAGAAGTACATTTTTCAGAGACTCGAAATTTCGGCATAAGTCGTGTACAGTAATGTCGTCAACACCCGCAGATCTAAATCGCTTGAATCCGAACAGATACGACCGTAATTCGAAATCTGTCAGAGGAGGAAGAAAGGCAGATTCTTTGTTGAACGGCATTCGCGGTGTGGGAATCCTATCGCTGCTAGACGGTACCGTGGCAGAGTCTGAGAAAAAACGATTGAAAGCGTTCACAGTTGCTAACATATCAGCTCCAAAATGTTTCCTTAGTGTCTCATAAATGTTATTCTTCAAATGACCTCGAACCTCATTTATTACAGCCCAGGTTTTTCTTGAGTCGAATCTGGCATCCGAGATCTTTTTTGCGAAATATGTTCGCTTCGCTGATCGAATAAGTGCAGTGACAAAATTTCTATGAATCTTGCTTTCAAGTTTGAGAGCAGCATTATTAGGGTAGCGGCGACTCTTCTTCCAAAATTTCTCTTTGAGATCAATGGCGTTAAGAATGTTAGAGTTCAGCCAAGGGAGCTTAGGGTTGCGTTTTTTGACGTATACAGTTTTTCTGGCGTTGTTCCGGAAGTGTACAACAACATCGATAAACTTTCTATATAAATTCCCACGGTCTACCGAAGATAAAAAACCTTCCCAGTCGTAATCTTTGATGAACCGATCAAACATTTTCAGATCAAGTCTCTCCAGACGACACATTCTGTTAACGTCAGTTGATTTTCTAGAAAAGAAAGCAAATTGACAGGCCACAAAATAATGGTCTGCAAGCTTTTGCGATATGACAGCGGAATGGACAGTACTATCTGACGTTCGAATGTTAATATGGTCGAGGCAGGCTGAAACCAGATTATTATTAAGCACTTCTTCCCTCGTGGGGCCTTGAATAGTAGAAGTTATCCCCGTCTCACAAAGTACTGACAAATAATCACAAACGATTGACTTAGAAGGGGATAGAGTGTCGATGTTAATGTCCCCTACCAGGCATAAATGTGTTTCATTAGATAATCGCTCCAAGTTTCTTTTCAACTCTGCTATAAAGTTGGTGCAGCTGAATGAGGGAGGTCTGTACAATGCCAGCAGACAAACAGTGTGAATGGCATTCGAGATCTTAAGGATCAAGCTCTCAGAATACATAAACGACACATCGACTTTGGAGGTGGACCAGGAATCTTTTATGAAAACGCCAATGCCGCCTCCACGAGTGTTTTGTCGAGTGCAAAAATAATCATGAAAGCCCGATAATTTATACGGTGACAGAGATTCAGCACTAGCATTTATCTCTGTTAAAACTATCGCATCAATTCGGCCACTCACATCTGCTAGGATAACCGTAAGTTCGTCCCAGTATTTTCGAATACTACGAATATTTACATGCAAAACAGTAAATGAATCAGGAGAGGTTGCTAACGAGTCATTAAACAAATTAAAATTGACATACTTGGAAAAAGAAAACGTAGCCATTACACGATGAGGTCTATGTCGTTACGGTGCAAGATCTTTATCAGTGGAGCGCCTTCTTCCTTTCTAGCAAATATTCGCGCATTTTTGACCCAAACAAATTTAAAACCATATTCCTTGCCACGAGAACGAGCCATCCAAAAAAGTTCTCTGTTGGGCTGAGTCAAGTTGTCATTAAAGTACACTCGTTCAGATGTTCTGGAGCCAAACGATTGCCTCAACCTGCTGCGTGATTGCATCCAGCGTTCCTTGATGTCAACGGAAGCGAACCTGACCAAAATGACTGGAGTTTCGGCACGTTTGTTTGGTATCTTGTATGCTGTTACGACGTCCGATGGTTGATGCCCCGCCAACTCAAGCTTGAGTGCCAGCCCAGTCAAGGCTGAGGCAAGACTTTCGTTAGGAGCAACTTTCAGGCCATGTACTTCCATGTTTTGAAGGCGAGTGTGTTGTTCACTCTCGTTGATTTCACTTTTTAAGCGCTGAATAACTTGCTCCTGTTCAGAGACCGTAGCTTTCATCGTTCCCATCTCCATCCTCAGATCCTTCATTTCTTCTGCATGGGAAGTAGTCATGCCTAAAAGGTCCTCATACTTTTTGCCTAATGCCGTGATCGAAATCTGCACTTCTTCAACGGTGGTTTTCAGCAGTTCTATGGCTGGCTTGAGAAGCAGAAGTTCGGTCACTTTCGCGGGCAGCTCAAGGAGTGAATCAACGCTGACCTTGAGGGAAGGGAGGGAGTCTAGCTTCCGATTCATCAGTTGAATTTGAGCGCCGAGCAGGCCGGGATCGTCTAATGACCTCACTTCGGAGTTCACGTCGACTGCTTCCTCACCGGAGCGAGCACCCTTAGTGCGGCAGATTTTGCATGTCCACTTTATCTTCTTCTCGGTGTTCATGGCAGCAAACGTGGACTCCGCGATACCGGAGCAGGATTTTCCTAGGTGCAGGTTATGCCCACAAGATGAACACGTCATGTGACGTCCGTCGGGCAGAATGGCTTTTACGCAAGCGTCGCAGGTTAGGGACATGACGGGAGCCTTGTACTTGGTGAGAGACAGTGTTAGGCCCAGTCAGGTCGGTCGGGTCAGCAATCGCACTCAGGCTCAGCGGTACGTTAGTCAACGCAAGATGCTATCAATTACGGACGAGGGATCCTTTAGAGCTGTCGTAGGGCTGGGCGTAGGCAGAATAAACCCATATAGCAATATTTACAAGAAAAAATAGCAGAGCTCACCGATGGAATGTGCTCTCCCGATCGTCGTCGTCGTTAATAATAATAATAATAATAATAATAATAATAATAATAATAATATATAATAATAATAATAATAATAATAATAATAATAATAATAATAATAATGTTTATTTTTTGCATGTATCATACTTGGTAGAAATACGGGTTTGTCAAAGCCAATTGGATGACTTGTGGGACAGCACCCTTCTCTTCATGAGTACAAAATGTCCCCCTGATTTGTAGTAACCGACTCAGGCAACTGTTACCATGCTATGATAGTGATGATGATGATTAAAGAAAGAAGAGAAGAAAAAAATCATGTTTGTTAGCGTTCACGCAAAACACACACAGGGTCACGCACACACACAGACACACAAATTCATGATGTTTTGCTGAGATCTTGGTGTGCTCGTTTCAGTTTCTTCAGGGAGTCCACACCATAAACGTCGTCTGATAGGCTGTTGAAAATCGTTGGTACATAAAAGTCCCGAACCTTCTTCCCGTATTGTGTTGTAACAAAAGGTACCTTAAATCGTTTTGTGTGTCTAAGTGATCTAGTAGCCACATGGGGTATCTTATATATATCGCTCCAAAAATACTTAAGGACTAGTCTGAACCAAAAAAGCCCTGAAGAAGGGCAAACCTAAGTTGGCGAGTTTTTCCTCTTCATTTTGCAATGCTGGTCTATAGACAATGCTTCTAAAAATGCCTTTCAAAATTGTATCTATTTTTTTGTACCAGACTCCAGAGCTATGTCCAAAACTTGTTATACCATACCGCAAAATTCCGTATACTAATGCTTGAGCTATTGTTTTTGTTTGTTGAACTAGGTATTAAGGATCGTGTATTGTACAGCAAACATGACACACTCTGCAGTCTTCTGCAAAGCCGTGAGAGATGAGTGTTCCATGAGAAATCATTGTCAAATTCTATCCCAAGATATTTAACCTTATCAACGTAAGTTACAGGACTGCAGTTGCAAGAAATACACCCAGACGTATGCATGAAAAGGGGATGGTTGGACGTTAGAATTTTAAGGAGATTATGAAAGCAGGCAAGCTTGGTTTTTGATACATTTATCGTTAGACAATTTGCTTCAAACCAGTCGTGTAAACGGCAAGTTTCGTTTTGCAGCGAAGTAATTGCAGTAGCTGGATTAAGGTGGACCGAGAGCAAAACCGTGTCATCTGCGTATTGGAAAACGCTACAAGCGGAGATTGCTTTGGACATGTCATTAACAAAGATGTTGAAAAGGAGAGGCGATAAAACAGATCCTTGGGGAACCCCGGCCTTTAAGTCAATTTTGGGGCTTCGGTTATTGGCTATAGAAACTACTTGTGTCCGACCAGTTAAAAACATTTGTAGTGAAGAAAAGAAAGGACCGCAGAATCCAAGGTTGGATAATTTTTTCAGCAGAATGCTATGACTTACAGTATCAAATGCCTTGAAAACATCAATAAAGAGCGCGCAGGCGACTTGATTCTTCTCGAAAGCGAGATGCAATTCATCTGTGAAGTTCTCTAACAGCGGCTGGGTCCCACGCCCACTAACGAAGCCATATTGTCTAGGCGAAATAATGTCAAACCTATCAAGGAATGCCGTCATAGTTTCGAGAATATGTTTTTCCAATATTTATATTATGCAAGGGAAAATTAAAATTGGGCGATAGTTGTCAAGTTTATTGCGTTCTCCTCCTTTAAATAGATGCTTCACTAGTCCGCTCTGCAAAGTGTCGGGGATTGATCCGGAAGAAATAAAACCATTTAGCATAGGGAGGACCACATGTTTTATGGAATCATAATTCCTCTTTAGATCCTCCGCACTGATGCCATCTACACCAGGCGCCTTGTTTGCCTTGAAACTGAAAAGCTGGGATCGAAGATCAGGCTCGGTCATTTGGGGAAGGAAAGCCGAGGCGGAGTTTGAATCTGAAGCACCTGTTGCAAATAGAGAAGTGTCACGGGCTACTCCGGAGAACGAAGCAAAGAATTTATTAAAATCTTCTACCAATTTCTTATTGTCTTGGCCAAAAACTGTTTCAAGTGTGTTATCAATCGACCTCTTCACACCTTTGCCTCGCAACTGGTTTACCAAATACCATGTCTGTGAAATATTTGATCGGGCTTTAAAAAACGCTTCACGGAAGTATATCCTCTTCGCTGAACGAATAAGCGTGTTTACGCGGTTTCGCATAATGCGGAATTCTTCCTTCAACTTCGCATTATTTGGAGACCGGCGACAACGGGCGCAAAGAGCATCTTTAGATTTTATAGATGACAGAATATCATCGGTTAACCACTCATGGTCGTTTCGACGCCGCCTCACAGTAATAACTTTTCTAGCTTGCCACCTAAAAAGGCGGAACTGCTCACTAAACCTAGTGTAGACGTCGTTGAAGTCTTGAATATGCAATAGACTATTCCAATCGTGATACAAGTTGGCAAGCCACATAGTAATGGTCAGCAAGCTTCTGCTCTATTATGGCCGATTTTGTTGCTATGTTCTGAGCGCGTACATTGATATGGTCTAGGCATGATTTGACAATATGATCACCTAAATGCTCTTCTCGTGTGGAACGAAGAATCAAACACTCCAGACCGAAATATGCCAACAAATTCAGATAGTCACACACGAGAGACTTGACTGGCTTAAGCGTGTCGATGTTGAAGTCGCCTACCAAACAGATGTCATTCATGGACTGAAAAGTTTGAAGCTTATTCCTGAGCTCTTCCAAAAACTTCAAAGGATAAGCCGAAGGAGGTCTGTAGAAGGCGAGCAAAAGTAATTAAGACCATTTAGAATTTCATATCCTTAAAAAGAGTGTCTCACAATGAACGAAATCAACATCAAGCTTTTCAGTACCCCACGAATCTCTCGCAAAGATAGCAATTCCTCCTCCTCGGCCAACCGGACGTGTGAAAAAGTGTGCATTATACCCTGGTATTTGGAATTCATTACAGGAAACGTCTTTAACATTGATTTCTGTAAGGAAAAAACCGTCAAATATTGACGTTGCATTTTTCACAGTTCGTGTAAACTCATCCCAATATTTTGAATACTCTTGATTTTAACATGTATTAAACCATAAGTGCTATCATTGACTGTATCAAACAAACGTTGAAGAGATAAAAAGTCTGAGCAGTTAGAAAACTGTACCTTCATAATTCGATGTTTTTGTCATCCGATACCTTGTTATCTGTCGGTTTGGCAAGAGAAGAGCTAAGCAATCCTCTCCAGATCAGCAAACCGATGGATGCGTACTGCAGGAGAGGATTCCGTTTTCTTTGCAAAAAGTTTACCATTCTTCACCCATGTGAATTTGTAATGCATGTCTCTTGCCTTCTCACGTAACTTCCAAAAGAGTTCCTTGTTCCTGCGGGTGAGGTTTTCGTTGAAGAAGAGTTTGGGTAAAGACCCGTTTTCCGCAAGAGGTCGCAGCTTTTTTCTTGTGGAAATCACTGATCTCTAAGCGCTGCCGTAGAGAATCTGACCAGTATAGGTGGAGGGATGTCACGTCGAGATGGTAGGTGGTGCATGGTCGCTATGTCACTTTGTTGGAAGTCAGCTAGGCCGAGCTTACTGGCCAGCTCATCGACAACGGTGATCAAGTTCTCATTCGAGGAACAAGGCAGCCCATGTATTTCGAGATTTGAATGCCGGCTATACTGACCACTGTCATTTAACTCGTCCTGGAGGTGTTCAATGGTCTTGGACTGCTCCGTACCTATCTCTCTCAGTGACGTGGTCTCGGCTACAAGTGAATAATTATTAATATTAAAATTAATAATAATAATAATAATAATAATAATAATAATAATAATAATATTTATTCCGCTTTCATGTTTGTTTTCGATAATTTTGGGCCCGTCAAAGTCAAAGTAGGCTTGTGGGACATGGCCCGTAAGAGGTAGTAAGTGATTAAATACATCTAGTTAGCAAACTAACACCGATAAACAGTCATAGTTGTCCGGGGTGGGGGAGGGGGGTAGGGGAGGCGGCGGGCAGTCAGTCACTTTGTACATGGCACGGATAGAGATAGTAAATTACAGTGGACCGGTAGACACATTATAGACATATGTACTGGTAGATATAGTGATACACAAAAAGTATACATATAGATATATACATGCCACAGACAGAGATAGTCAATCACAGTGGACCGGTAGAAACACTATAGACATATATACAGGTAACATAAAAAATACCGACAAGGTTGTCAAAAAAAAAAAAAGAGGTAAGGAAACATTAACGAGTACTTAAGGTAGAGTCCAATCAATTAGGAATTTTTTTAGTTGCTTTTTTGAGGTAAGCGTAAAAATGTCATCAGGAAGCGAGTTAAATATTTTCGGGACATAAATATCACGAGTAGCTTGTCCGTAGCGAGTATAAGAACGAGGTACAACATAGCGAGGACAATCTCTTAGAACTCGGGAGGACATGAATGTATTTTTGAAATTATCCATCCAAAAGTGGCGCAAAATTACTGAATTCACGAACAACTTTTGGAAGGAAGGTAAACCAAGATATTGAAAGATACTTTCGCATTCTGTCAAATCACAGTTATACGCCACGCTCTTCAGTATGTTCCGCAGAATATTATCGATGCGTACCTGCCATCTTATGGGGCAATTGGAAAGAATAGTAATTCCGTATCTTAATACGCCGTATGCAAGACTGCTGGCAATAGCTCTGCGCACACAGATCGGAGCAAGATGTCTAATGGTGTACAAAAGCCAGGCAGTACTTCTGAGTTTGCTACAAATATAGGACAGGTGGGTATTCCAAGCAAGGTCGCTGTCAAAATAAACTCCCAGGTATTTAACTGAATTCACATAAGAAACCGCCGTACAGGAACAAGAAGTACAATCAGAGGTATGAATAAACAGAGGAATGTTTGTCACAGTTTGTTTCAAAGGATTTCTAAAGCATACTAAACTAGTTTTTGAGGCGTTAACTTTGATACGGTTGTCACGAAACCAGTTCATAGCAGTGAAAACAGCTTGTTGTAGTATTCGTACGGCTGATGTGTAGTTGGTGTGACACGCGACTAAAACTGTATCATCCGCATATTGAAATATATGACAAGTTAAGATGTTTTTTTCAAGATAATTCACATAAATATTAAACAATAAGGGGGAGATTATGGATCCTTGTGGAACGCCACACGTCAGAGACACCTGTGTGCTCATGTTTAGACCTCCCAGAGCAACAACCTGGGAACGATTAGAAAGATAATTTGTAAGAAGCGTGTGAAAGTTGCCACGAAATCCCAGCTTGTGCAATTTCTGAAGCAATATACTGTGGTCGACCGAGTCAAAAGCTTTATAAATATCTAAAAATAGGGCGCAACTGTATAGAATATTGTCAAAAGCAGAGTGGAGGAGGTCGGAAAATTCTTCTAACAGTGAAACAGTTCCAAGACCCTGTACAAAACCGAATTGTCTCGGTGAAATTACTGAGAACATGTTGAGGAATCCTGACATAGTTATTAGCAAGTGCTTTTCCAGAAGCTGACCTATGACAGGCAATATGGAAATTGGTCGATAGTTTTCATATTTGTCTTTTTGACCCTTTTTGAAAAAAGGTTTAACAAGTGCTGTTTTTAAGGTTCTAGGAATTACACCGGTCGTTATGAAACCGTTTAGCATGAATAAAAGAACAGTAGTTAAAGCCGCAAAATTTCGTCGTAGAATTCTGATCGATATGCCATCAATTCCGTTTGGTTTCGTTTCTTTGAAGCTAAACACCAGAGAATGCAGGTCAACATCAGTGATGGTTGGTAAAGTGCTGATTCACAAATTGAATTATTTAGGCTGCAAACGCCAGGAGAAGCCTCAGATGTTACTCGTGATGTGCTTGCAAAATAATTGTTGAATGAATTTGCAACTAGCTGGGGATCATCTTTAAAGTACTGCAAGGGAGACTCTGGATGTGTGGTTTTCCCACGCAGTTGGTTGACGATGGACCACGTCTGTTTGGGGTTATTTGCGGCTTTGTCAAACTGTCCTCTAAAGTAGCGCCGTTTTGAAGCGCGTATCAGAGCACATACTTTATTTCTTTCTATCTTAAATTCTAGGTGGAGCGCGCTATTGTTCGGGGCACGCTTGGATCGTCTCCACAACAGGTCTTTGTATTCGATTGCTTTAATAATATCTGGGGTTATCCAATGGCTTTCCTTTTTTCTTTTCCTAAAACTGATTGGACGCTTCGCCTCATTTCTGAAAAACTGGATTTGTTCGCAAAATTTCTTGTACACTTGACAAGCGTCGTTTGAGTCAAGTAACGATGACCAAGTGAAAGATTTTATAGACAAGTCAAGTTTCTGGTGATCTACGATCCAAGCGTCAGTCGTTTTATCTTCGCCTGGAAAGTTTTGCGTATCGTGACGGGACAACAAGGGTGTCCACTGACATGCTGTAAAATAATGGTCTGCCAGTTTTTGATTGATTACGCAGGATTGAATATTAAAACTTGGACCACGCACGTTTATGTGATCAAGACACGATGCAACTAGTGATCCATTTAAAAACTCTTCCCTTGTTGGAGACTGAATGCTGCATTCAATACCATGAGAATAAAAAAGTGTAAGGTAATCAATTACTACTGGTTTGGAAGAGGCTAATGTATCTATGTTAAAATCTCCCACCACACACACCTGTTGTTCTAACGTCCATGATGATACAAAGTTTTCAAGTTCTAGAATAAAATTGGAAGCACTGTTGGACGGAGGGCGATAGACGGCCATTAGCAAAACGAGGCATGTTTCGTGATTATCCGCAAAGCGACAGATTCAGCATAAACGAAGGAAATGTCCAATCGGGATGTGGTGTATACGTCTCTAACAAAAACTGCAATTCCGCCACCGCGTCTGTCGGGGCGTGTATAGCAGAAAGAACGATATCCAGGCAAAACAAAAAAACTCCAGCGACTCGGAGGGAGTATTAATTTCTGTTAAACAAAAGCGTCAATTAAGTCGTTTAAGTTTAGAGCAATCATCAAAAACTCATCCCAGTATTTTCTTATACTACGAATGTTCAGGTTGAGCAGTCCAAATGAATTACCAGAGCTATGGCTAAAACAAACTTTGAATGCGCATACATCGGGAAAGGTGAAAAAACTGAACCCATGAGCTCACTTGATTTTGTCTAAATCGCTCTTTCTGGCAATATGAATAACTGTTGTTCCCTCAGACTTTTTGACGAGGATTCTACCGTCCCTTAGTCCAAACGAATTTAAAATTTACTTCGCGTGCCTTCCCTTTCGCTAGCCAGAAAAGTTCCCGCTTTGCTTGTGTTATAATAATAATAAATGTTATTGTCACAGCGGGCATCAGTACACAAGTGACGGGTTTGTGTATATAATTATATAATCAATCAATCAATCAATCAATCAATCAATCAGTGTTTATTATAGTGTCCAGGACAACCATCGGTCTTAGTGATGGCTACAACACTAAGACCGATTGCTAAAAATACTAATTACTAAAATTAGTAATACAGAAAGTTAATTATTCAAAATCTTGACACCATATTTATCCAAACGTCAAATTTAAGAATTTTCATATTATACAAAATTACCTTTTTATGTGCGACGTGTAGTTTTTGAGCAACGATTTAGCCGGTGTTTCATGACGCAGCCTGTATGATATAGCCATGGACCTGTAGATCCTGGCAAATGGACAACACTCTGCTCCCCTTCCTGGTGGCGTCGAAATTTACTGTTTTGTCCCCTTTCTTCCAAAACTACAGGGTCTATTCATATGACGTCAGACTGCTTTTTAATGTCGAGAAACTACACACAAGCATGGCCGCCGAAAGCAAATGCGGTTATCTAATTGGCGAATTGTATTGCCTTATTCTGTTTTTCGCAGAGCTCATTAATAAACGTTTTGTTAGCGGCCATGTTTGTGGCGGATGACTCAGCATCTGAATAGACTCTAACGTCCAGCAAGCTACTTTCTGAAATCCTGCTGTTTTCTAAATTTTAAGGACGTAATTAAGATACAAGATATGTTCTTTCTCCCTTATTTTCTTATATTAAAATGCCAAAAAATTCTTAATCGCAGCAGCATCATGCTTTGACGACAGAGGCAACTGGACTTCGGACGTGCCGCGAAGACCCGTCTTGTGGCACGAAGCTCCGGCTGACTGCAACACACTTGGCTCGGAGAGCGCACTGCAACTGCGGCGGGTCCTAGTTCACCAAGTGTGTCAAGAGAAAACAACGACCATGCTTCCACCAATGTTTCAGCAAGTGACACAAGTTTTCATATACTTTTCTATTTTATTGTTTGAATGTGGTATTCATTACAACAGAGCACCACCTGTATCTTCCGCTGTGCATCTAATTTAAACAAATAATGGATTGTCTACCTGCGGACCCACTGTTCTTTTAAATGTTTAGAATCCGTCCACCTTGCCAAGAAACAATTCCTGTATAGTATTTACTTTCTCTAGAGCACTCGGGAAGTCAATCACTAAAGTATACAAACTGAGCTTGGTAATAATTTTCCAGTATAGTTTGCGACTCAAAATAAAATTGCGACGTTACGTCTCACAAGAAGACGTCAGGCTCAGTGCTACGTCACAGCTTCGATTTTACGGTGAAAGTTTCTTGTACTTTTCATTCGCCTGGCTTTCTTCGTGGACCCTCCGAGATACTCTGCGGGGAAGTGAACGACGGGACATTTATATAGCCAGCAGAAAATGGGCCACCTAGAAAGCGTGCCAGCTAGAAAACGGGCCAGCTAAAAAACGGGCCAGCTAAGAAATGGGCCGGCAAGATCCAAATTGTCACGGCAAATTTTGGGCTACCTAAAAAGGGACGGCAAACGGGCTGGCAATTTTAGGTGGCCCCAAAATTTGCCGTGACAAGTTGGATCTCATTTGTCACGGCTACAGGTGGCTCCCTAGATGGCCCTAGATTAAGAGTGTAGACATAGGTACTTTCGCGATAACTCATGTCTGTACGCAATGATTGTCTAATGAGCGCCCTACATTTGTCTAGCTTACATCAACGCCGTGAAAAGCTGATTTGTCATTTTTCTTTAAAGCCATTCACGGCTCTCTGATTGCCCTGACTTGCTTGCTCAGATATCCCTTAGGGTTCCACAGACGGCGACCCGTGCGCCTCTGCCTTTTATGTTCCAGTCGCGTCAAGTGCACACAATCTAGTGTTTCTTATGGAAAAGACCTACACTGGTCTTGCCAGTCACCTGGACATCTTTTGTGGACGTAAAGACATTTTTTTTTTAAATCCTTGTGTCTGTTGTATGTCTCCAGATAATACTTTCGTGGACGTTTGTCTTTGATGCTGATGTTATTTCTTCTGAATATGAAAGTGTCGCTGTCTTTTCAGGCACATATCTTTCACTGATTGTATTGCTGATGTGCGACTTTACGTCATTGTAAAAGCGTTTATTTCTTGTCCTAATTTTTATTGGGTTATGCAATTTCAACCTCATGTGTATTAGGTATAGAAAGTGTTTGGGTGTGCTAGTACTAAGACCGAAAGGATTGTTCCTAGGCACCAAATAAGCCGATTCTTGATTCTGGATTATTATTATTACTATAATCATCATTATTATCATCATAACTTTTATTATTATGATCATTATAATTTATTACATTATTATCATTAGAAGTATCATAATTATTATCATTATTATATTATCACCATTATTTTCATGATGAACAGCTTTATTGAGTCGGGCGTGATTCCTGACCAGTTGAAGACTGCCGTTGTAAGAACCATATTTAAGGGTGGGCAATCTAAAGATATAGAAAATTACCGTCCAATCTCGATTCTACCCGTGCTTGGACAAATTTTTGAGAACACACTTTTTTACATTATGATTAATTTTATTGAGAAGTGCTCACTGTTATCCAACAGGCAGTACGGCTTTGTTTCTGGAAGTGGCACACAACAACTTTTGGAAGATGTGGCTGATGAGATATATTCGGCATTTGAAGGTAACATGTTCTCTTGTGCAGTATTCTTGGACGTTAGCAAAGCTTTTGATAGGGTAAACCGCGAACTTTTACTAAAAAAGCTATGAAAATTCGGTTTCCGTGGCCCTTTTTATTCATTGTTAGCAAATCTGTTGGACAGAAGGGCACAGGTCGTCTCTGTAAACAAAGTAAACAGTACCTCGCAGTTTTTACAAGCCGGTGGGTGTTGTCTACTTTGCTTTTTAATACTTATGTTAATGACTTGGAATCTGTTATTTATGGATGTAGATTATTTCAATATGCGGATGATACTTTACTTGTTTCACGTCATGTAGACTTTTCCAAAGCTGCAAACATTTTGCAATCAAATGTTGCCCACCTAATGGATTGGTATAGTTCTAATCGCATAAAGGTTCACCCCCTAAAAACCCAACTTATTTGTTTTAGAAATCCTTTAAAACCGGATTTTTTAATGCTCCTTTTTGCCTGCACAGTTCTGCTTGTAAACCCTGCTTTTGTACGCCTGTGCCCTGGGTAGACTCAACTAAATATATGGGACTCGTTTTTGAATTTGACATGTCCTGGAATAAACACATGACTCACGTATGTCGAGCTCTAAGAAAAGCGGCTTGCATGATGTATAATATGAAAGCGTTTGTACCTTTCACTGTTGAAAAAATTATTGTCTTTGCACTTGCTTACAGCGTTTTGAGATACGGAGTTACGATTCATGCCTTCTGCACAGCGTCCTGGCGGGTTAAAATTGATAGTATACTGAAAGGAATCTTGCGTCGTGTTGCATACAATTCTACTTTCTCATTCAGTGAAAATTTGTTTAGTGACATGCAGATGCCTTCATTGCTTCATTTATTTAAGGAAACAGTAGTGCTCCGACACTTTTGGAATGACAGTTTTAAAACGCTTCATAAGCCCGCACGCCTTCTTCGTGTTTCTCCTCGCTTTAATGTAGAGAGATGTGTGACTAGATATGGGAAGACTGCGCCGTTCTTATGTTTCAGAGGTCTTTAATGCTCTTCCCGAGGATATATACAGTATTACTGGCAGGGCAATGTTAAAAAAATGGCTACGTTCAAATATTCTTGAAAGTTAAATTGCGCAATGCTAATCCTTGCAAGATTTTTTTTTTATTTTTCGCTTTGTTGTGGTTGTGATTTGTTTTGTTTTGGGGCTGTTTATTGAAAGCTTCTTGTATGTGTAAACGATTATGGTTCTCTTTTTTCGCCTGTCCGACTTGCCCGGTTCAGTCGTACAAGCCTATAACGGCTTAGAGGAACCTGTCACTTATCTACTGATGCCTGCTGTGACAATAAACATTATTATTATTATTATTATTATTATTATTATTATTATTATTATTATTTATTTAATATTATCATCATTATTATGATTTTTCTTATTATTATTATCAAGAAGTAGTAGTTCCGAAGTGCAGTCGTTCTTCATGATTGCTCTTGACAATTTCAAATCACCGTATTTCAGCTTATGTACAGTCAGCAAGCAGTCTGGACGGAGGTTTAAGTCCTGGCAGCATCACGGGTCCTGTCCTCGATCAAGATCAAGTCACTAGCGGCTTTACTGGTCTTAGCTCACTGGACAGGCATTGGCGACATTACCTCTCCAGGCTTCCGCATCACCTGCCCTATGCCATGGCTCTCCTAGCATGATGTTCTTCGTGAACTGGTCCTCTATCACGATCAGGGCACCATCACATTTACTGGCCTTGACTCCGTAAGCAGGCTTCGACCGGTTTCGTCAGCGAAAGTCTTTTCTGCGATGACGCCCGAGGGCGCTCGAAGAACGTGAATATTCTCCAGACATCGTAATAGCAGCGGAGAACGGCTCACACCGCGCCTTTCATTCGTTTCCATTTTGCGGAACATCTGTTGGCCTTGCGTCGCTGCGTAGCTACAGAGCAGAGCGTCGCGTACGTAGCTCGAAACGCGTTCGTGGCTTGACGGGTTTCACAAGTTGAACGCGCTTCACGTAAATATATAACAGTGCGTTGTCGTCCATCCCAACACATGGATCGGGCTCAACGTGAGCTGGTGAGTGATTTAATGATTGTAGAGGCTTGTGATTTCTCAGCGGGCGTCTTGGTCGTCGTCGTCGAAGGCAGTCTTTGCATCGGTAGATGTTGTGACATATGGGCCGGTGTTGCAGGCTGCTGTTGCTTTCAGTGAGACGTCACAAGGGGTGTGCCGTCGTGGCGGCCGTTTTGTTCTTTCTAAATGCGATAGTTAAATCAGATATCATTTCTTTCCGCAGCGCCACGGGAAAATGTCGTTCTGTAACATGGAACAAACGCGCATGCGCGGGAGAGGAGCGAGCGGATAAATTGAAAAAGAAACAACAAATTTCCGACCGTCCGCCAAGGGGAATCGAGCCCATATCCAAGATTGTGAGACCGACTCTCAACCACAGTGCTACGGGGAAATTCTTTAATTGAAATAGCGTAATGCGATAGATTTCCACTCAGGATTGGAAATTCGACGCAGGAATTCGGTCAGATTGACACTGCGAGCGTATGGGAACACACAAAATGAAGGGGTGCAGGGGGACATGGGCTGGTCGCCCATTGAGAGCAGAAGGGCTATTGTAAATTTAAATTTAAACAAAGGTTAATTCAAATATAGGACACGGGGTAGGCACGAGAAGTATACAAGTATTTTTTTTTTTTTTTTTTATGAAAACATATTACACAAAATGAACAAACCGAACCCGAAAGCTGACATTTAAATGCCTGCACGCTAAAGTGATTGAGCTGAGCAGACGAGTTCAGTAAAAAGAGTAAAATAAACAAAAAAAAAAGTTTAGAGAGAAGAATGCGACAGAAATTAGCTTTAGCAATGTTATTAAAAACAGGACATCAGCAACGGGCTGTGTTTCTGTGGTGCTTCGCTGCAGACTACGTCGAAACCAGAGTTCGTCCAGCAAGTGAATATGTCTTCTATAATTTGATGAATGAATAGATGGATGTTATTGTCTCTACACTATACATCGGGCGGTAGCTTGCGCCACCTAGCCTAAAACATTTACAACCCTACTATTTAAGGTTTGCTATAAATTGCGTCTCTCGTCATATCATCTACCCAACAAGTTTTCTGTATCATCACGCTTCTCTAGACCTTCTCCGCCACTCTTCAAACCTCCTTCTTGTGATTATAATTCTTTGATCCTACGTTCTTTCATCCTCGCCAGCAAAACTCGGCGCTCCCGCCAAATCCGTTACCCCTTTAGGGAAAGCAGGACGAGGTCCCGTGTACTCCACAACCACATGACCTAGGGTCTCGCTGTCACTATGGCATAAGGCACATATGTGACCATCTCTTGAAATTTAGCACTATGTTTTAACACTCCCGTTCCCGCCTCAAACAGTAAACAGCTTTCCCGTGAATTATCAAACAGCTGTTCCTTTCTTATGTCCTGTTTTTTTTACCTCTACTTTGCTAAATCAGATTTTTTTTTTTTGCATTCTTCCCTCTCACATGTTTATTTCTGTTTCTTTTACTTTCTTTTCCACTGAACAAGTCTACTCAGTCCCGTCACTAAAGTGTAGTTATTTAAATGACAGCTTTTGGGTTCGGTTATTTGTGTTTAGTTTTTTTTTTTTTCTTTAATGTTTGAGGTGCGATTAAAAAATTCCGAGACTGATTTTGTTGCGTTTAAAGAGAAAGCGGTAATGTGATGCGAACGCAGCAGTCGAAAGCAGGAACCTTCCTGGGTCCTTATGCCAAAGGGTGTTGTTCCGTACTGCGTTACACGAGCTTTTGTTACCACGTGCAAGAGCACAATGGCGATTTCACCATAGACTGCAAACCGTATACCGAGAGCAAATATGAATTCTGCGTCAAACTCGGCAAATCTGAAACAGAAAATTTTGAAATTATTCAGCAGGTTCATGTCAAAAAGAAAGCAGTGAATTGCTCGAAGTGTTTTTAGTATCACTTGCGCTTCACGAATGGCAGAACATCGCTGGACGACAGTGGTAGGGCGACCTTCTCCGACCTCTCTGTCTTCCAGTGAGGTTCTGCCATTCTTAAAGCGCAAGTGGCACTCAAAACACTTCGTACAATTCACTGCTTTTTGAAACAAGCCTACTGAATCATTTCAAAGGTCTCTGTTTTAGATTTTCAGAGTTTGACGCAGAATTGATGTTCGCTCTCGCACCAATCCGTCGTTAAATCTCTTGCACTCCTGCACTCCAGACTTGTCACTGCTAAACTCAGGCCCAAGATATCCCCTTTCTCTCCACATGTCCCAGTTAGTTCCTGCAATGCTTTTCGGATGTTTGACCCGAGTATATATAATGATGACCCCTCTCCAAAGTGTGCTGTCTGTTGGAAGCTGTTTGATTCCTGCACAATAACGGACACAAGCACGAGTTTCTTGCGTTCGATAGCGCCTCCGCTGCACGAGCCAGTCGTGCAGCGGGAGCCAAAGTCGGAGCTACCTGCTTCCGCCACTTCCACGTTCGGCTGTGTAGGTTCGCGAACGAAACACAACAACAACAACAACAACAACAACAACAACAACACAACAACAACAACAACAACAACAACAACAACAGCAACAGCAACAACAACAACAACAACAACAATAATAATAATAATCAATCAATCAATCAATCGTCTTTATTGAAGTTCCCAGGAACAACCTTTCGGTCTTGGTACGGGTGCACTCAGGAAACATGAAAAACATAACGCTACACACAGCAAACAAACAGTAAACAATAAAAACACTTAAAACAGATCACATATGTCACGTAAACTCTCTACGGTATACCACCTCGATAGCAAAAGAAAAGGAAAGCGAGAGTATAAAATTTGGTTCTGAGCAACTTAATCAAGTGCAAAAAATGGTAAGCAAAACTTAGGTGAGGACCTTTAGCGCTCTGATGAACTCCGGTGTGTTATTGTTAAATATATCAATAGTGTCTGTAAAAGAGGAATTGTAGGTGTGCCCAATTCTTGACACGGGGTCGTGAAGATTAGTTACGCAAGCATTGTAGAAAGATACATTTTGCATAATAAATCGTTTATTGAGAAATTCTTGTACATAATTTTGATCGAAGGCCCGCATAAGCGTGCGAGCGCTTGTGTGCGGGACCGTGGCAACCCAACAGAGTGCTCAAAATAATTAAAACAATGGTGACACAAACATTTTTGCCAAGAACAGGCTATACATTGTTAACACTGGCAAATTGGACAGCAAAAGAAGGAACAGTATGTATGCACCTAAACATGACGAGAGCACCATTCCTTTCATTGGTGTTTCGCGTCTTTCAGAGACGGCAGGTCGTACAATCCTTCCGGAAGTTTATTAAAGTAGAATGGAATATAATATTTTCTTAAACGCCTCCCGTAATTTGTGTATACCATAAGAATGGAAAAGGTTTCAGAATGTCTCAGATGTTTTTGTCTGTTGACTTTATACTTGAAATCGTTGGTATAATGATACTTCATTAAAACTACATATTCCCTTAATTCCTCTACCTGCAATATTTGTAGAGAAGACAATTTTTCACCCCTATCAAGAGTTTCAAATTTCGAGCCATAGGCGATTCCATATATTGGTCTATTTAATTTTTTCTTCCGGTGGGCAGAACAGGTTCCATATACAGTGATTCCGTAACGCAAGAGGGAGACTCCCAGTGCTTCGTACACTCTTTTCCTAAGTGAAATATTATAGAGATTTCTTAGTTTGTACATATAAGCTAAGACCATTCGTAGGCGCTTTACTAGATTTTCGACGTGTGCAATTCATGTTAGGCATTCATCAAAATTTATTCCTAAATATGTTGTTTCGGTCAGATATACGAGCGGAGAGCAGTCGCAAGAATTACAGTCGATAGAATGCAGATAGACAGGACGTATAAGGTTCACTCTTTTTTATGTGTCCGGAAGCACATTAAGTTGGTCTTGGTTTTGTTCACAAATATATAACTCCAGGAGAACCAGTCTATTAATTTGTTTATATCACTTCGGAAAATGGAAACTGCATTTTCGTAATTTTTGGGCCAATAAAATTGCAGTGACGTCCGCATATTGGTATAACTGAGAATTTAGAGACAATTTATCTAAGTCATTTATACAAATGTTAAATGCAGAGGACCTAAGATAGACACCTGCGGTACGCCGGAAGTAACGCACAAGGGTTCACTTATGCTACCTCCTACCCGTACACGTTGTGTACGCATTGGAAGTAATTTTCAAAAAGCTGAAGAAAAGGTCCTATGAAGCCCATATTTGTTCGTTTATTTAATAACAACCCGTGATCAATTGTATCGAACGCTTTTTTTAGGTCGAGAAAAAGAGCTAGGACTACGTTATTATTATCTATTATCTCATGAATGTAGTCAGTAAAATCCTGCCTAAAGCCATACTGGCAGCTATTTAATAAAGAAAAGTTTTCGCAAATGATCGCATAATTTTGGACACAAACTTTTCCATAATCTGGGATATAACTGATAGAATTGCTATTGGTCTGTAGTTTGATACCAACTTTTGATTACCTCTTTTGTATATTGGACGGACTAATGCCACCTTTAGCATATCTGATATTCTTCCAGTTTCAATAATTCAATTTAATATGGCAAACAAGATATTTTTTTATTTTATCAAAATTATGGTATATATCTCTTATTCTACTCCGATCATATCCCTCTGGCTTCGTGAGTGGCATCCTTTTTAATATGTCACTCAGGTCTTGCTCCGTCATGGACGGCAAATAGGCCGAGTTCGGGGAACTAGTTAAGCTGTCAGGGGCTTCCACGGTTCCTTGCGCTTCACTCCGCAAATCTTGTATGTCTTTCACGAAGCTGCGATTAAATTGATTTACTCAGGGTGCCAAAATCAGTTCCACCAAATCGTTTGCGTATTATGTCATACACGCTATTTTTGGTTGTTTTTCCCGATTATCTTATTGACTATTTCCCACGTTTTTTTTTCACGTCCCCCTTTGACCGATGGAACTCGATATTGTGGTAGTTCCTCTTCGCTAACCGTACTTTTGCAGTCACCTTATTTCTCATGTCCTTGAATTCTCTTCGTAATTGAATGTCGTTCGGGTATTGTTTGCATCGGTTCCATCATTTATCTTTGCGTAGCACAGTTCTAAAATGTCTTTATTTATCCAGTTATTTTCTTGTCTTTGTTGTTTTAACCTTACATTTCTCTTAGAATCACTGTATATGCGGTTGAATCCATCCACCATCCACCATCACGGATGTAGCAGACGCCTGTTCTAGTGCGCATTTCACTTCCAGCTGGACAGTCCACGGAAGCTTCAGCAATCAGGAGTTGGGACGCCACGACGCAGCGACGGTTCGCGTCCCCTCAAACGTTTTTCCAACGACTTCTCTACCCGTCAGGATCGCGACATCCGACAACCTAACACACTGGCGACTGTGCTGTCATTTGTTGTCACTTCGGGGTCACTTTTGATGTATGGTAGGATAAGACACTAAACACACCAGTCGGAGACACGATTCAGGACACTGATTTCTATGACAATTTGCTGGATCGCGCATCCTCGCCTGGTGGCCGCAGCACGAGTGCGGTCACCGGAAGTTTCGTATCGGCCATCTTGCGCTTTCCGGAAGTCGACCTTAGAGCGTTGTAGAGGCTGGGCGGCAGCGTGCTGGAAGACAGCTCGTTCTCCGTCATTCGCCGAAGAAGTATTTCGAGACCTTGTGTGAACGTTAGTAGTTACCTTTGGGAATATGTGAAACGTTTTACGAAAGCGCAGCACTGCAGGAAAAAGGCACAACTCGTCCAACGCAAGTCCCACCGGTCTGGTGGCGTCATCAAAGCACATGCCTTGCAAACCGACGTGCCGCGTTTCTGCCTTCGCACGCTTGGATACCGCCTAGAATCGACGGTCGTGTGGACGCGTTAATTAACCCTTCGGAAAGTTTTGAAGGTGTGTCGCTTGTAGATGTCTTTGCGCATACATATCGGTCGCGGAGTTCTGGATCATCCGCAGCTGTTCCGGTAATCTGCACTGTATGTGGTTGCTATTATGCATTATTTCATAAAAATGTCCGAAATCTACTCGAATGGATCCGAATTACTCACGTCACAAGCAAACACAGATAGAGCAACGCAGTTAAGTGTGGTTACAAACCACATCGCCGCTTTTGAAGACTGAACCAGGGGCGTCGGAAGTGTTCGGGACATGGGGAAATCGAGAAAGATAGACTTCCGTTTCCTTCAACTGAATTGATTGCTAGAATGTATCCGAGCCAAAGAACGATTGCCGCGACCGCTGCGCTGTTCCCCCTCTGTTGGCACGGAATCAAACTTGTTTCTGGCCCGCGCGTGCCGCAATTTACAAATATGGTTGTCAGAGTAAAGTAAAAACGCTGCTCCAGAGGCACATGCACCTTGATGCGCGACACACCTCACAATCATCCACATGGCGTCGATTCTTGAATAGGTATCGAAGCGTGCGAAGGCAGAGACGCAGCACTTCGGCGTGCGAATTATCCTTTGATGACGCCGCGAGACTTGCGTTCGACGAGTTGTGCCTTTTTCTTGCGGTTCTGCGCTTTCGTGAAAATGTCCACGTGTTCTCAAAGTACACTACAACCCTTTACACAAGATAAAAAAAAAAAGTTTTTGGCGATTGACGGCGAACGAGCAAAAAACGTGTCTTCCAGCACGCTGCCGCCCAGCATCTGCAACGCTACAAAAAGTCGACCATAGCTTCCGAGATCCCAAAGCGAGCCCATGGGTCGACTTTCGGAGGGCACAAGATGGCCGTCCGGCGGCTGCATTCGCGGAGCGGCGAAGCGCGATCCAGCAATTGTGATATGATCCAGGCACCGTAGAAGCGTAGCGCCACGAGCCCCGGCGCTCCTTCGCTCGCTCCGAATTCGATTGCCGTCCAGCTGTCACGAAACGGGTGTGAATATCATTCCGTCGCAGCACATGGCTCGAGCCGGGCTCGGCATACTTTGTTTATGTGTCGGTCGCCGAAAGTTCCACGCGAACGCTGCTTCGAGCGTGAGTTGAAACTGCGGCGCGGCCTGGAATTTTCGTGAAGCGCTTGATGGATACAGTTTGGTTTTGGCCTTGACACGGACATGGAAAAAAAAAAATGCATGAGAGAGGCGGCGCCGCGCATCTATCGCTTGTAAACTTTGGAAGCGCAGTTTCTGTTTCATCCTTTCAGGAAGTTCCGCGAAAGGGCCCACCGTGTGAAGATGCAATATTACCGTTCCTTTCGTAGCTTTTTCTTGCCGCGTGGATGGAAAGAAAGCGGCGGGGATGGGCTTTCGAAACAACGTTGCTTCCTTCGTCGTCGTTATTTCCTCGTATGAACGAACACACTATAGCCGGTGACAGGTTAAGAATTCAAGGGAAGCGCCTTTCGTTTCTTCCCACTGTATACAGTGGTGCTTTCTTAGCATTTGTGTCCTCGAACATCGCCCGTATTTTTTTTTTGGCGCATTCACGAAATTATATTTCTACGTTGCTATATCGCTGCTAAGATTACATCGTCTTTTATAATCGTAGAAAAGGCGTGTGGCGAGATTTGTACGGTTCGCAAAGTCGTGTATTAAAGTTGTGATCGTGCAAGACGGCGTACTGCATCTTTTTTCTTTTTTTAATGCACTACCCTGCAAGCGTATCCTGAAAAAAAAAAAATAAAGCTTGAGGTCATAGAAGACGGTCTGTCTATTTTCTGTTACGCAAGTGAGTGGCAGCGCGTTCCCTTCTTTTTAGAGGCACCGCTGAAACAGCTGACGGCGGCAGAGAGGCGGTCGCCGTGCTACCGACCCGCCGCGCTTGTTGCAGTGGTTGCAGGAGTGTACGCGCGGCGCAGAGCGGTCGTTCCGGTCGCTCCGGTCACAACGGACGCAGTCGTGGATAACGGGTTCGTTTCAGAGGTCTGAACCAGCCTTTACACAGCTATTGTAGGCGCACAGCAGATCTTCGTGACTGTATGCCGTAGCCGAAACCTCCGGCTCATCCGGTGAGGACCTCGCGTTGGGCAGGAAACCGTGTGTGTGTGTGTAGGCGTTGTAAAAGTAGATGAGGGGGGGGGGGGGGGGGTCGCCATGTTTGTAAGCGTAGCTGGTTGCTTACTATTGTCTAGGAGCAAGAGCTGAAGCTCGTTTCTCATTGGCTGTTGATTCGTGTGGTTGCATGCGGTTGCATGTGTGTGTACACGTCGCGCACAGTTGCCGTTGAAGTCGCAGCGGTGGCATTCGTTCGTAAGCATAGTGGTCGCTCCGAACGCAACTGTGTGAACGGACCTCGAGACTAACGAAATCATATAACGCGAAAAATGCTTGACCTCGATGTTGTGATGTATGCTGTTATAATCCCCAGTGTGATCATGCTCTTCTGTTATTGCGGATATTACTACATTTTTTGTTCAAATATTGAATGCTCAATTCTCTATAGTCCGTTTTAAATTTGTGATTCGATCCTAATTTTTCGTGTTGCCAATGTATTCGATGGTAATATACTTGAACTTGAATTAGCTCAGTTACGAAACTCTCCCCCACCACTTTCCTCACGTCGTTCGACGCGCCACCGTTGTGGGGTGGCTGCTATGGTAGCTGCAGTGTGTTCTATGGAATACATACATATGTTTAAAGCACAGCGTCTAGATGGTATTTCATCGAACTCTATGGAACACACAGTTTTGCAGCGAAATCCTGATGGCACTTCAAACGACGGGAGGTGGACTGAAGGGTGCAAAAGGGGGGGGGGGGGGGGTATTCCTTCCTTGGGAGTTCCGCAACTGATCTCATTTAGTAACGTTGGTTATGATCGGCTCCATGACGTTGTGGGATCATGTGGGAGCTACGCTCGTCATTCGGGAGCGAGCTGCGCCCGCCGACGGTCTCCTAGCCGTTCACGCAGGCTCCTATGACTCATACTTCCTCCTGCTGGCTGCGTTCTCTTCCACCTCCTCGAACTATGCATTTGCAAACAATAAAATACGCGTAAAAAAATCAATTTGATTGTTTTTAACAGTTAACCTACCTTCATGTTTTAGAATTTCTTTATGAAGGTCATAGTTTCAATATTTTTGTTGGGTCATGACGCGTGCTTTACATGGTACCATTAATAACGTAGTACTCTAAATATTGTACTTGAAAAACGATTAATTGATAGAAACTACATTCAAAATGCGTGTGAGTTGTCGCTTCTTGTAAAAGGAGGTACAAAGTGTCGAGAGATTTGAGTGGTACAATGTTGCAGGGGCGCACCCAAATGCCGAGGGTGATACTGATAGTGACACTTTCATTAAAACTTGATCGTGGATGTGCGATATCTGCAGTGCTCTCGGTGACACATTACTGCTCCTTTAGTTTGCCCGCTTCCGCTGCAATGTATGCTAGTTAGGGTATTGCGCATTGCGGCGTTTTAGTGCCGTTACTAAACGAAGTTGATAAGCGATTTTTTTTTCTTATTAGGGGTTAGTCTTGTTAAAAATGAATTGACACTTCTCGGCGGGCATTAAAAATGCCTTGCCAGCAAGCCTCAGATCGAAAACAACAGCTCGGTCTCCAGTTGTCAAATTCGGGGTGTTTTAGCAGTATCAGTCGCGAAGAGAAGAGCATCTGAAGCAACTTGGGGGGGGGGGGGGGGGGGGGTTAATAAAACGAATAGTCACAGTAGTCAAGCACTTACAAATGAGTGCTTCTGCAGAGGAGTGCAGCACTAAAGGCCGGTTCTCACATGCACACTAATGCAGACAAGCGCGGATGTAGCGCTGCTCACGTGTCGTCAGGTACCTATCGTCTGCCACGAGCAAGTTTTGACGGTGCGATACAAAGCTGGTGAACACTTCCGTCAGCACGCGCTTAGCGCGAGGTCAGCGCTATGCTTGCAGCGCTCCACTCCATGTGTGAACAGGCCTTAACAGCGTGGCGGATTGGGACAGTGCTCGCACTCGATCAGTCGGGCAACGAGAGCACTTCCGGGGAGCGCGTGGGGAGCGCAGCAGCCGAAGTGGGCGAATCGCGGTGCCCGCCAGCCTGCACCGATTCACGTGCAGCTCAGTTTCGATGGCGCGGTCACGGGCGAGGAGTAACGGCGCGTGACGGCAGCTCGCTTCCGGGTGGTTAGGGGCGGTTAGGCCTAAGGCGGTGCCTCGAGTGCGAGCGGAGCGCGTTTGGTCGTAACGAGGTCCGCGTGTCTCTGGTTCCGAGCCCTCGCGCCAGGGGGCCTGGGTCGAGCTCGCTGCTTGGCGCCGATCGATCCCGGCGAGCAAGCCGGGTCCCCTCTGCCACACCCCACTCGCCCTCGGGAAACAACTCCTCCCCCGCAACTCCGTGGGACACGCAAGCTGCGAGGCAGGCTGGTGCACGATGGCCCCACGATAACGCCGGGCCCCCTTCCCTTGTCAGCAGCCCCACCAGTGGCCCCACAGGTGAGCGGACCCGGGCCAGTGGGCCAGACACCGGGCAGGCCGATCGTGGCGCCCCGTGCTCGGCAGGCACGCGCCGCACGCCGAGGGCCTGGGGACGGCCTGGGGGAAGGATAGGGAGCGCTCGGCGCCAGGGTTGTGCTCTTGGTCCTCGGCTGCTTTTGGAGTGCGCCCGCGGGCCCCCGCGGTCCGGCGATCCCGAGGCGAGTCCGGCTGTGCAGTCGCACACTCGCGCTCGCTTCGGCAGGCGGCTGTGCGGAGGGTTGCCCGCTCTCTCCATGTGTCCGGCAGTGTCCCCGCCGAGCTCCCCTCGCTGTTGTCGAGCTCCTTGGATCTTCCCGCGCTTCGCCACGTTGACGTCCGACTAACTTTTGCCCGAACTCGCATTTCCATCGTGGCCGCAGTGCCGTCGACGTGAATGCCTGCCGGCGCCGACTGCCCTCGTGACAACAATTTCGACCGACCGAGCACGCGTGGCGACGCTTCATTGAAGTCGCATATCGCTACGCGGCATTGTTATCGTCATTTCCCGTTCCCCGGCAGCGCGCGGTCGCCTTCCGGCGAGTGCGCGCTCATCAGCCATCCAGGAAGCGTGTATGGCAGCGCACGTGCAATCGGCCACAAATTGGCTCGGACGGCGCGCACCGCTAGCACACCCCGTGTTCTCCCCGGCCGCGTGCTCCAAAGCGGCTCCCTGCCGCCACACCGAAGTGCAGTCGCTGCAGCGCGGACGATGGGTGCTGCCCGCTCTGCTGGGCGAGGTTCTCCGCCGAAATGAAGCCGCCCATTAGTGCCAGCAGCTGCGTTGCCTCCCAAAGGCGTGTCTCGCTCGCCGGCCTTGCGAGGTGTGGCTGCACTCTGGTCGCGAATACCGATCGGTCCTGGCGAGTGTAGCCCTCGCTGGCTGCTAGACGCTGTCGATTGCTGCTCCTTTGAGCGACGAACTCGCTTGTCCGTCCCCGGGCCCCCTTTCATCCGCGGATGCATTCGCAGGGAACGGCCGTGAATGAAGGTGCGTCGCGGCGGCGGCCGGCTTCGATTTTTGTATCCCTCGAGAGACGAGTCAGGCCCGACAGACAAGCAACTAAAGCGAGGACAACGTCCATGAACCGTTCCCGAAGGTGACGCGGTGCAGCGAAACATACCACAGTTTCCTTTGGAGCTGTAAGCAACCACAGAGAAGCGCGAGTTAGGACAACTTGTAAGGTATTGCGTGATCTTTGTGGTCGTGTTTAAATAGAATCGCACTGCTTACATGTCGATGTACAACGCATAAAAATTGGAATGCAAAAAAGAAACACAGCTGAACACGTAACGCATGGCTCGCCGCTATGGCGACACGCGCATGCTCTTCAGGGAGGGATTCATTCGCAGTTTTGAAACATTCGGACACTTTACAGGCGGTTCCGATTTACTCATTTAAACGCTTTTAATTTCGGACTCCAGTCAAATGATTCCACAGCGCGGAACCACTGAACATGTCGTGCGAACTGAGAAAGAGAAAGCAATAACTTGTAACTTGTGAACTGGCGCATCTACATGAAGCAAATTTCAACGTAAGTCCCCACTGCTGATGGCAAGAACTGAACGAGATTAACTCAGGAACAAAACAACATTCAATTGCGAACGAGCTCAACCAGCATTTCGCCATGTTTGTGTGTGAGAACTTCCCCGATTTATACAAATTTGGCGTCCCGAAGATTGCGCTGGAACTAGGGACTCCAGAGGGAAATTAAACAATTGCCATTTTTTCGGAGCGGTTCAAGGTTCGCTATTTCTGTCCCAGCGTTGTCAGAATCAATCTCCCTTCGACGCAGCGGAGGTGGCGTGCTTGCGTAATATTTCAGTCAATCTTCACGCGTCTATACCCTCGCATTGTTTCCCTCCCAGATTGTCGGATGTTGAAACAGCGGATAGACGAAGGCACAATATGCTGTATTTTGGCTATGTTTTCACCGCCGCAACGGGCACGATTGAGACCTTGAATGCAACGAACAATCGCGGAGGACCATTCTGGGTGCGTTTTTGTCTTCAACATGGAACGTGTTACGGACTGCATTTCACGCGAAAAGCGTCACGCTCGATTGTGATAAAAAGCGTTGCGCACACAGGCCCAGGCAACATAGGCGCATTGTCCGCGACGGACGTGCACAGTCCATCACGGACGATACATGAGCATCCAAAGAGAAGGCAGTTTTAGTAATAATTAATGGGGGCATTTATTACGTGTGATTGATGTCCAGAGCAAGGGGGTAAAATTGAAGAGGTAAGGTAACATTTGTTGTCCGTTAACTACAACACGGAGGATCGATTCTGTTCACTGCAGCTCGGGAAGAGAAATTGCTCGCGCTACAGACTTGGACATCATGGGCTCAAATACTGCACTAGCCTGCATTCGTTTATCACTACTGCGTGATGTAGGCGAAAGCACCCAGATCAGGAATCGTGCCGCACTAACCAAATCGGGTCTCTACAGTAAAGACATCGGGCGCCATTATCAGACAGACTAAATTACTGGCGCAAAAAATCTGGTTTCCGAAGTATGGCTTTGATGGTGTGCACTAAATATACTCATAATATATATATATATATATATATATATATATATGAGGTATTCCTGATTACATCTTATTTAGTATCCTACTCTTATCCTACAGACGAGCTTGCCTGTTTGACAGCCACGCAAGCCCGTACCATCACTTAAAATTGCAGCTGTTAAAATGACGCGATTTCGCACATACCGGGGGGGGGGGGGGGGGGATGTAATTATCTGCGGCCACGTTTTCTCTACTTCGTTTTTTTTTACAGCCTTGATTTATGCCGTATATTACTGCAAGGCATAAGTAGTAATTATAACCACTGACACTGCGGAACAACGTCATGTGCAAGTAGTATATCCCTTTCCACCGTAAGTGCGAGTCAAGCCGAAACCAGACGCGAAAGTTGCGTACCTTGAAAGTTCCCTTTCCTCGTGCAATCTTGTAGCGTTACATACTCACGCTTGTACCTCCGCCTTTTTTTTTTTTTTTTGGTTTGGGGGGGGGGGGGGGGGGGGTTGAACGGTCCCACAAGACATACAAACACAGACGCCAGACGCTCGAACTAACAGCGCAAGGCCACGTTGCAGTCACTGACTGTGTTTGCCGATGACAACATACGCACGCACGGAAAAACGACAAACGCCGTGACGTTGCGCTTTTGGTGCTTGTTGATTGCCTAGGTCGGAAAAACGTCCCTTGATACAATCTTTCACAAGTAACGACAACCAACGACAACCGTCACGCATGACGAAGCTCATTCCGCTGGAACAAATGGACCGTAGGGTTGTGCGAATAGTGGTTCGAATCGAATAGCGCAGCGTTATCCCTAGCTTCTGCACCGTTGAAAAAACCGGCCGTCTTGGCTTTTCCTTGTACAGGCAACCTGCAATGCTGTTTGGTTTGGCGCTATCTAGGGACTGAAGAAAAAACAAAAAAACATTGGGTATGCCTGGGAGTGGCGGCTGCATTGTTCAAACGTAGGCTTTTACTTTGGTGACGCTGCTTAGCCAAGTGTCTGAAGCAAGAAATACTGGGTATCCCAGGAAGCCATGATCGCGTAACATGCCAGTACGGCGAAAGCTACGGCCCTGGCGGGCCAATCGGAACGTACATACCACCGGAGTGCGCCTTTACTGCGAACAATGATCAGGCTTTCGCTGCGTCATGCTCCAATATGTGTGCGTCGCGCTCGTATTACGTCACGTATTTCGAAGCCGTCGGCACGCAATCTGGGGCTTATCGTTCACCCTTTGCCAAGTTACAACCTGACAGGGCATAACCGTGAGCTCTCACTCTGCTGGCGCCTCCTGACTGTTGCCGGCTGGCTATTGTCAAAGCTATGTATGACGCAGCGCTATTCGATTCGAACCAGCCACTATTCGCACAACCCTAAAATGTAGTCCTTTCGTTCATTCTGCTGTTGTACGACGCCATTCGCTTCCTAAAAGCTGCACCGTCAGGCAGTCGGCGCTTGAAACAATGGCGTTACTTTTAAGAAGCACAAAGTGCACCTCTCACCAAGAAACTTTAGGTCAGGTAGTGCTTGTGGCGCTTTGGCGGTGGAAAAAGGTGGTCCGGCCAATAGAGTCTATTCAGATGCTGAGTCATCACCCACAAATATGGCCGCTAACAAAACGTTTATTCGTGAGCTCTGCGGAAAACAAAATAAGACAAAACAAACTCGCCAATTAGATAACCGCATTTGCTTCTGGCGGCCATGCTTGTGTGTAGTGACTCGACATTAAAAAGAACTCTGACGTCATATGAATAGACCCTATACATCTGCAGGAAGAACAATCCTAAATAAACAATCGGAAAGTACTTATTGATGTGTCATTCAACAGTTTGAGCTCCGTCCAAAGCACCCTTGTAGCGACGCGCTCGTACCCGCACCGTGCGATGTCATATTATAATTTGTTTTTGTTGTCGATGGAACGTCAACAAGGATTGCGTTTGTCGGGGTAAAATCCAAGGTTTGTGCAAAACAAGCGAAGACAAAGCGCCCCCTTCTGGCTCGATTTACCACCCACTAGCTTCGTCGACGTTCGCCGACACGACTAAAGAGTCTTCTTGGTATTGTCTCTATGATGAAATCATGGAAGTCCGGCAATTCCATCATTCCATCATAGACGATACCAACAAGACGTTTCTGCTGCTTTTTTTTTTTCATCCGGAGGAAAGGGGGGGGGGGGGGCAATTGAGCACAAGGCAATGGGGATTCAATGCTCATAACAAAAAAAAAAGTGCATGGACCTTCACAGGTTCTATTACAATAGTCACAAATGTTCTAAGAAATAACGTATTTGTACGGACATTCTGTGATTGTCGTTGCAGTTTACTGTTTTTTTTTTCTTCGTTGACGAAAAACAACAAAAAAAGTTGGGGTTGCAGTCCACGCTGTGAAGGTGGTTGGGCAGCGTAGCTGAGGTATCACCTGCAACGATTGCCCACTGCAATATAGACCCTTTTTATGGCAAACGCCACCAGGTGGGGCTCCAGTCTTTGACGTCCAAGAGAACTTTCGGTTTATAAAAATGAATGAACAAAGGCCATCTTAAAGGGGTACGGAAACGAAATTCTTGCGCTCAATTTTTTAGCTTTAATGTGTTGCATGTTGCAGCCTAACCTCAAAGATACCAGTCTTTCGTTGAAAGCCACAAGAAAACAAAATTTACAGCTAATTAAACAATCTTTCAATTTGCACCTGGTGAATGCATGTGGAACCTATTTGGGAGGTAATCTAGCAACGTTGGGAACTTGCTACGTAGTCATGACGTAGCAAATTCCATCGGAGCAGCGCCGCTCTTTGGAATTCTACAGTTTCCTTCATAGCTTTCCTCAACCCACAAATTGCGCATTGTACCAAACTCTCGTTTGTGTACCCGGACACAGCCATTCTCGCCCTAGAAGATTAGCCGTCGCTCAAAATTTGGACAAAAGTTGCTTTTCCCATTCCGTTCACCCCTAAGCTGACAGTGCTGTGGAAGCTACGTGCTCCTTGGGCCAGCCACACTTCCGTTACCCCACGGCCACAGGTACTTCGAACGGCACATGACTTGCCTCCTCCAAAACGTAATATTGTACAGCCGAAGGCCCTCGTTAAATCTCCAACTTTGTTGTCCGTGTAGCACTTATGCTTTCTAGCACTGGTGACCTAGCAAGCTCGACAGGCGCAAAGACGGTGCGACCGGAGGTCGCTTGGGACGCAAGCGGCAGTTCATGTTTGTAAACAGCAGAAGGGTCTATACCAAATGATTGACGAAAGAAAAACAAGTAAATGCACTACACTCTAAAAAAAGCCCGTGCGTCTGCTTTCCCGCACAACACTCGGAGAGCCGATTACCGCAACTTATGGAGGAAGCTCAGCGCATGACAAGGCCGAAACATATGTTTAGACCAAAAAACGCAGTCTGAGTTGTGACATTAAGCAATGAAAGCGTGACGTCTTGCATTGCTTAATGTCACAACTCAGACTACGCTTTTTGGTCTAAACATATGTTTCGGCAGTGTCATTCGCTGAGCTGCCTCCGTATACGTTGCGGTGATTGGCTCTCCGAGTGTTGTGCGTGAAAGTAGACGCACAAACTTTTTTTTACAGTGTATACCAAAACGTTTTTATATATGAAAGACTTCCTACGCTGCCGTTGCCGCGGAAGCTTATGCGACCTCAATCTTTACCGAGAAACGCATGCGGGGAGCGCTACGTGCTTCGCATTGTTAGCGGGGCTACTGACGTCACGCCCCACTCGCAGTTTTAATTAGGGAGAAACGCATGCGGGGAGCGCTACGAGCTTCGCACTGTTGGCACGCGCCTTATCATCTATCATGTGGTTTTGACACTTGTTCTGTGATTTTCTTATTGAAACAAGTGTTAAAACCACATTATAAATGATAACACGCGCGTGAATGCTGATAAGGCCGCGCACGATGATTTTCTTCCGACTATTCTGTCGACTACTGTTCTGTCGACGGGCACAGAAAAAAAAAGAACGACCAACGAGTCATATACAGCGTTGCTGTAAAATTGTTTACACTTGAAGGAAAACTCCAAAGCAACCCCTGTCGAACGTCTATCGATCGTCTTAACCCTGACCTTATATTAGGTTCGAAATGCAAACCTCGGACGGAAACATCAGCGCGGTGTCGGCGTATTGATCTCGGTACATGTCCCTAGGACATTTCATTCTAGGGACATATAGGCTGTTTCACGAAAGGCGGGCGGCCCCAAATCTTCCTGCAAAAACTGCGCAACTAAAAAAAGAAAAAAAAAAAGATTGATGTTTTATTGTCTATTCCCAAGGGGTCTATTTAGGGGACGTGCGTAGCGCTTGGGAAATTTGAGCGATTCATTGTTTTTGTCTTAAGTACTTTTTTCATTCGTAAATAAAGGTAAAGTTTCACTTCTACGAGGGCGCTTGGCACAAACGGAAATTACCAAATAAGTGGCCTTGAGACGGAGATGCATGCAGCGTTTCGACGGCTCCAGAAACTAAAACGCCAATAGCGAACGCACCACCGCGGTTTCGATGTCCTATTTTCGGAAAGGCGCAGCTATTTTAGAATGCGATTACGACGCTTTGTGTTTCCTTAAGACGCGATCACATTGCTACTAATGGACAATACAAACAACAGTCTGTAGAAGACACTGTCCGAGGCATGCCTGTATGGCACGATGGTCCTGTCACGTTGAGCGTACAAAGACTGTCTGCAGAAGTGTTCGACGGTACTCATACGTATGAAGCAAGCACGCTTCGAAAATACGTGAGGCGTGTCCGCAGATCGTTCCCTCATCGTGTCAGCAGGCCGTGCCTTGGTACAATGCACGGGCAAGTCCCAGCGCTCAAAGAGAGCGCCACGTATCTTTTCGGAGAGCACGTGCGCCAAATGATTGGAGCCGTTGTCGAATAGCGATTGGACTACGTTCAACGCTAAGCTGATGGGTCGGTGGACGCTGCTGCATGGTTGGACCGGCCCGGGCTACTAATCAACCGTTCGCTTTTGCGCCACATGATCGTGCCTTTTCCCGCAAACTCGCGCGCAGGGAGCGGGCTCGGCTGTCCAAAGGCAGGCGATTGATTGGTACACCTTCCTCCGCCCTGTCAGCTTACACACGTAACATCACCTGAAAAAAAGGGGGGGGGGGGATGGATTTGGATTTCTCTTTTTTTTGCTATCTTGGGTCTCGGGCTGCTTCATTTCTACACTGCTTATCACGACGGTAAATTTAGTTTCCGCAAATCCAACAATTGCTGTGGTCTATTTTCATGAGGGTCTATAAATCTCTGATTGGAATGTGCCAGCACATATGAAACGAATATTAAAATTTTTATTACCGAATTTGCAGTTATACTCGCAGACAGTCAGATTAAAAAAATGATACTTAAAAAAAATCAGGTTATTCAGATTTTATTGATTTAAATAATATTTGATTTAAACGATATTTATATAGCTTAAATCAGATTAATTCGATTTAAATCACTGTAACTAGAAAAATGTGATTCAACCGGGTGGCTCAAGGAGACGGCAGGCTCTTTAAATCGACCGCAAAATTCGGTTTCTTAACCTATCGCGCTACGACTTTGTGCAGCGCTGCCCACAGATGGTGCATTTTTTTTTGTAAAATTTGCAAAGAGCAAACTTACCTGAGGAAAAAGTAAAGAAAGAAAAAGGCTTAGCTCCTATGGAAACGCAGCGACGCCACCGGTCTGCAAACAACACGGCGCCGTTTCGCACGGGAGACAAGAGAGGGCGCAAGCGGTCACGACGCCAACTGCTGCCAACGAACGGGCAGACGACGCCGAGAGCCGGCGTATTTAGCAGACAAGGAACTGCAGTTGCTTGTTGTTACCGCGCCTGTAATTGTTTCTGCGACTGTCGCCGCCTGCGGAACGCGCGCTGCCTTTGAGTCGAAAAGATTGTCTGCTAAAGACGCTGGCTCTCGACGCCGTATGCTCGTTCGTTGGCGGCGTTCGTTGCGCCATCTCTTGTGTCCCGTGCGAAACGGCGCCGTGCTCTTTGAAGACCGGTGGCGTCGCTGCGTTTCCATAGGAGCTAAGCCTTTTTCTTTCTTTACTTTTTCCTCAGGTAAGTTTGCTCTTTGCAAATTTTACAAAAAAAAAATGCACCATCTGTGGGCAGCGCTGCACAAAGTCGTAGCGCGATAGGTTAAGAAACCGAATTTTGCGGTCGATTTAAAGAGCCTGCCGTCTCCTTGAGCCACCCGGTATATCACTAGATGTAGTTTTGTACATGGCAGATTGATTAATTATTCCGTTCGACCACTGACATCAATGCGAAGAAAGAATTTCTGTAAATGTCAAGTACAGTCTAATTAACAACTTTTTATTGATATAAAACCCGCCATAGTAGAAAAAATGGAGCTTTTTTTTTGTCTTACTCGGGAAAAATCTTTAGTTGCTTTTTGCATGATCTCATTTGATTGCAGTATGACATTATTTCCCTTGTATTTGTTTTTTTCATTTCTCTCTGTTTATTTTTTTTTTCATAGGACATAAAGTAACTGACAAATTAAGTGGAAGGAAGCTCGATCAACACTCCCTTTATCGAGAAGAGGACCGGTTTTCACTGATTTCCAGCCTGCTATAAATATTTCTCTCTTTATAATTGTTTCATTTAAATATAAAACGTGCACATAAAAGCGTCGGATGATAGGCAAATAATAAAATTAAAAATATAGTTGGAATATTTGTGCGGGAAAGGTTTAATTTGTCTTGTCATTGGAAAACCAGTGCGATCAATCTAAATCCCAATTTAAATTGTAATTTCCATCATCTTGATTTTTATTCTCCATCCTGCGTACAAGAGGAGATAAATAATAATTGTATGAAAACGCATTCGACGACGTTGCGAGGGGGAAGAGGGGGGGGGGGGGGGCTGCTCTTCATCAGGTCCGGACCTTACAGTGGCAGCTTGTGACATTGATATGGCACCTAGAAGTACATATACATGGTGTTTGACTTTAGTTCGGACAGATTTTATGTTCAGAAATTCGTGAAATGCTGTTTGTGCAGGTGACGGTTTACGGCCAGGATATTGCCTCCTGTATTATACTGATAATGCCTGCCCAATCTCCGGTTGCCAGCTATCACCAGAAGTGTGCGCCGCTTTCCCATATAAGACAAAACGTGAACGACGTGAACGACGTGGTTAAGCCTCTCTCGTGCGTTATTGCATTCTTGGTGCCGTAGCAGAGACATAACATTATTATCAAAATACCCGTTTATGTTTAAACAGAGAGCTGTCAAGTTTCAATGCTATATGTACCTGTGGAGACCAGAAGTAAGGTTTCACACGTAAATTTATTTCCAAGTATTTACAAGCGGAAGGAGACTGTAGTTCGCATCGCCCGATGCCGCCGCCGAGCTGGTGTCTCGTGAAAGCTCCGCCGCGCGTGTCCCGAGCTCAGCGCTCGCACTTGCCGACCTCTTCGTCGTCTCTGTGGCACAACTGCCACATATCCAATACGCTTCGCTGCAGTACACAAGCTGTCCCTGCTGATGGCTGGTATGACAATTATTTGTAATTTGGCAAAATTACAGCTGTTAAAGCAACACTTTGCACGACCCCCTTTACCTCACGGTTTTACGGCTGAATGAATCCCATCCAACGTGCTAGCGTAGCTAAACACCTACATTCTCGCGTTGTCCGCATTGAGCACTGGGACCCCGAGCACACAGAGCACACCCGGTTCAGATTCTCATACTCGAAGTGACAATTTCAATCCATCGCCAGATGAGCTCGCAGTCAAGAAGTGTCGTTCCCAACGTTGTTGGTCGTTCTAAAAGAAAACTAAGCTGTATAAAATAGAACTTAAATTATTTATTTACTACATATTTGTACTTCAAAATAGGTAATAAATGTAAAAGAAGTAAAAATTTATTTTTTCGTACCGAGACGATTTTTGAAAACGCGCTCCTGTATAGGATTCTTGCACCTGACGTTACTTCCGGTTAGACTCGAAATCGAAACCAACATATTCGTCTGCTGGGCGTTTTCAGATAAGATCGAACAACCATGTCCGGTAACCATTTTTAATTTTGATGAAATAAATATATTGTGCTGGCTTTATGCCCAGAAGAATAAAACCAATCCTTGTTTTCGGAAAAAAAAATTTGTCTTTGCGAAAAAAACTGTAAGCACCCCCTCAGTCACATGCGCGTTTTGCGTATCGCGCGATGTTGACATTTCGGGCGGCTTCCCGCAAAAAAACTGTTCTGGCTACGGGTCTTCAAATACTCACTAACAAATTAGGCATAGGAAGGATTGACAAAAAGTATTAATCACCGAGTATTAGGGTAGTTATTTTGAGAAAATAATCGCAAACACGGCACATTGCGCAATAACGCTCTGGATTCCGGAATATTTTTCTCCGTATCTATAAAAGCTAAGAACTTCAAACTTTGCCAGTGTGTTGCCCTGTATATAGTTCATCTTTGCGTGACATATTGTTGTCCTGGTTAGCTGGAGAAATTTACAAGAATTGCTCACACGGGGGCATTTAACTAAAAATGCATTATTTTGAAAATCATTTAAAAAAAAGGCCATCTTTAATTTTCTTTAAACTCTCTGATATTAACGTTTATAATATGTACTAACAGAGTCTGCAAAAACATGATGCAATATTTGTGTTGCTTTTAAGTTATAAAGTGAGAAACATGGCCAAATTGACGCTAACGCGGTTTCCATAAATGGTGCGTGCACATACCCGCTCTTCACAATTTCATGTTTATTAAAACGTGTAAAATGCTACAGGGTGGTCAGGAAAAGACGAATTGACAGCACAGAGGTGGACGGTAGTTTTACAGGGAAAATTCCTAATACATTTTCATACAACCGACCCAAAAATGCCCATGGGCCGGAGCGATCGAGGTGCGCCACCCTGTAACATGCTTCGCGGTACCTGTTTCAACAGCCTGCGTATAGCGTCTCCGTCTGCGCGACGTAAAGGAAGCAACCGGAGCGACTTTGCAAACAGATCAGCCCACAACCTTGGAGGTAACATGATATAGGATGTAGGGCGCAGCAGAACCTGAACCTGCGCCGCCTGTAAGCGCCAATAGATCCGCCGCGGTGGAGGGCCAAACAACGCGTAGAAAAAAAAAAAAGTTAAAAGCAAAACAATTCCGATTGCCTGAGATTATTTGTATTGGGTGTTTTCAGATAGGATCGAACGACCATGTCCGGTCGACATTTTTTTTTTATTTTTAGCAAATGATGTATGTTTTACTTGTTGTGCAAGCGCAAAAACATATTCAAACTTTTTCTGCGGAACATAAAATTTCTCTTGAGGAACAAAAATCACAAAGTCGCTGTCGGTATACGCTCTCGTTTTTGCGAATTTCATGAAACCGTCTTTTCGGATATTTATTAAAGAAAAACTGTTGTCTCTTAGGTTTAATATTTTTTGTGCAGAGACTCTACATAAAATAAAAGGAGGTAAACATGTATTATCGATTACGAAGCAATTTAGAGCTTTATCGATCCGGATCTTAAAAGACTGGAAATTCAATTTTTTTTAAATCTTTTGAACGCGTCTGTTCTATATTTGCATAAATTGTCATTGAAATTAAAAACGATAACCTTTCTAAAGTAAATAAACTGAAATTTAGACAGGTTACCGATTTTGCAATAAGTGGAAAATCAGTTTAAGATAAAGGCCATCGCAATTTTTCTTTTACTTTTCACAGATCAAGGCTCATAATCTGTCCCATTAGGCCCTTCAAAAATGCTTTGCAATGTTTTTTTTTATTTCACAGGGTTTTAAATATACAGAATTGACGTAACGGGAGTGGAAAAAGATAGGACGTTGCCAATTTCAAACAAGGGCAAGGAAAGGGTCGAAAAATTTAGGAAATCTGTTAAGAGAAAGCACTGTGACGGGAATTCGTGAAAAATTAGAATTCATACAAAAGATTACACGTGAGTTTGAAGCACAAGTCAACAATTTAAATACAGATTTGTCGGATCAGTGAATTTCGGAGCCTACCCTTCGTGGGGAGGCTGGGCTGCTGACCTTTCAATAGTTATAAGAAAGAACACATGTTTAAAGTGGTACAATTGAAACTAGTTTAATTAAACTAGATCCTGTGCGCACATTCGGAGCTTGTCGCTTGAATTCTTTCTACCGGACGCTGACCTGAGTCGGTCATGGCACTCTCCTGGCACTCCGAAAAGGAAAATTTTTTTCCCGATTTGCCTGTAGCGATCACTGTTCGTTTCTTCTCAGTGGCACCGCAAGCTCGCGACCTCGATCTGCTTTTCGCACCCATAGGAGACTTATACTTTTAAATATATATATTTTCAGCGGCTACTGTTCTTGCTAAAACAGCTGTGGTTGCGAAGTGTCGGACCGCGTACACTGCCACAAGTGACAGCTGACTGAATCCCACGCACAACGGAAACAGAGTCCCAGTCCTTTTCTCTCATGTCCCTGAGCGCTTTGACGTCAGCTTTCGGGACGTGGATTAGTTTCACGTTCGGCAGTTTAGTGTTCAGTGGGGCAACCATCTCTGACGCCGACTTGATCACCGACTTGGTGGGCCGTCGGAGGCTGTACAGCGTTGTCTGGTGCTTGACACGACCCCCGATTCAATCACAGGCACTCTTGCCATGTCAAGCTGCGGAAAAAATACACCTCGCTGACGTGTATTTGTGGCTTTGCAGCTCGTGTAGTTGCTACTTGTTCTTAAAGTGGCTTGTTGCACCATTACTTACCTAGGTCACATGGGCATACCCAAATTGGATTTCACGATTCTCCAAACCGTTGTCCTATAAATTAAGTTACAGACAATCTCATTCAATCGCAATTACTTTTCTTCTTTTTTATGTATCTTTATTTTCTACCCGTTGTGCGGCCCTCCACGGCGGCGGATCTATTGGCGCTCACAGGCGGCGCAGGTTCAGGTTCTGCCGCGCCCTACTTCCTCTATCATGTTACCGCCAAGGTTGTAGGCTGATCTGTTTGCAAAGTCGTTCCCGTTGCTTCCTTTACGTCACGTAGACGGAGACGCTATACGCCGGCTGTTGAAACAGGAACTGCGAAGCATGTTACAGGGTAGCGCACCTTGATCGCTCCGGCCCATGTACATTTTTGGGTCGGTTGTACGAAAATGTATTAGGAATTTTCACTTCAAAACTAACGTCCACCTCCGTGCTGTCAATTTGTCCTTTTCTGACCACCCTGTAGCATTTTTACACGTTTTCATAAAAATGAAATTGTGAAGAACGGGTATGTGCACGCACCATTTATGGCAACCGCGTTAGCGTCAATTTGGCCATGTTTCTCGCTTTATAACTTAAAAGCAACACAAATATTGCATCATGTTTTTGCAGACTCTGTTAGTAAATGTTATAAACGTTAATTTCAGAGAGTGTAAAGAAAATTAAAGATGGCCTTTTTTTAAATGATTTTCAAAATAATGCATATTTAGTTAAATGCCCCCGTGTGAGCAATTCTTGTAAATTTCTCCAGCTAACCAGGACAACAATATCTCACACAAAGATTGACTATATACAGGGCAACACTCTGGCAAACTTTGAAGTCCTTAGCTTTTATAGATACGGAAAAAAATATTCTTGAATCCAGAGCGTTATTGCGCAATGTGCCGTGTTTGCGATTTTTTTTCTCAAAATAACTACCCTAATACTCGGTGATTAATACTTTTTGTCAATCCTTCCTATGCCTAATTTGTTAGTGAGTATTTGAAAACCCGTAGCCAGAACAGTTTTTTGGGGGAAGCCGCTCGAAATGTCAACATCGCGCGATACGCAAAACGTGCATGTGACTGAGGGGGTGCTTACAATTTTTTTTCGCAAAGACAAAATTTTTTTCTCGAAAACAAGGATTGGTTTTATTCTTCTGGGCATAAAGCCAGCACAATATATTTATTTCATCAAAATTAAAAATGGTCACCGGACATGGTTGTTCGATCTTATCTGAAAACGCCCTGCTATCAGTTCCTTGGCGGCGCAATGTTGGAGGCATTCGGCGTCTTATTGCGGCAGCAGTAGTGCCGTAGAGTAAAAAATTGCTGTATGGCAAAATGTTGTATGAGGGGGAGGGGGAAGAGGAGCCCAACAAAATGGAAGATTTCGGAAAGAGAGGAACATGCCCCCCCCTCCTGGCTACGTGCCGGCCTCGAGCCCAATAATGCGCAAAGCGTCACTACGTTCGTATTAAGAACAATAGAATGCAAGCCCCCCCCCCCCCCCCCCTTCCCTCCATCCCTCCCTAGAGAAGGAAAAACTGTGCCGTACAAAATTGTCTTGTGACGCCTGCGTTCTATTATGTTCGGAATTTTTTGACTGGTTTCAGGTGTTGCTTTATGGCGCGGTAAACGTTGATCGTCATTTTCTTCTCTACCATTTGTGTCTGGACAGCTTGCCACTCTCAAATGATGTAGTTTAAGCGACAAGCAGGTTTCTAGCGTTATTCACGTCCGTTTGATATGAAAGCTAAATGCATTGCAAAGTCCGCGATTTCATTTTGACTGGAAGTTTGGTTTCACTTGCAGGCGAATACATTGCCAACAAAGCTGTGCATGCAAGCTCTGTTGTCTCTGCTTCACTTTTGTGGTGCTTTTTTTCATTTTGTAGATGAAGGTGGGTTGAGACTATCTCCCAGTCGGTTTCGTGCGCTAGCAAACTCTGCTCATAGCCAGTCTGTTGTGTAGGAGTCGCCCTAGTTTTAATTTTAAAATACAAGTATTGAAAAACCGCGACCAAAGAATAGAAAGGCAGATACGTTTTCCCATAAAACAGTACCGGTGACAACAACAAAACAGTACAGATTGAAACATAAATGTGTAATGTTGTCGTGGTAGTCTAATTTACCTGTCAAAAATCGCTTGAAACATAATGCTTACTTTACGCATCAGTTTATAGATGTAAGCATAGTGGGGAGACATAACGGAACATGTTTCTTATAGGTTGCTAAGTTTTCGGGCGAACTCAACCCGGGTATTTTTTTATATAATTTACTTAAATTATATAATATAACCGACCCTTGAGGGATATTCGCGCAGAGGAAAACAGATGAACATAAATAAATAAAATAAAAATATTAAATAAATATACAACTACGGTACGACAAACCAGTTTTTTTAAGTTTTTTTTGTGGTCATAGGTTAAACCAGAAATGAAGAGGGTAAATAAAAAGGGAGTGAAGGAGGGGGAGGGGGAACAAGCCAACGCATATCAAACGGAAGTTTAACAGTTTTGTTGAAGGGCTAAGCCAAAGCTCAACCCGGAAAACGTAAAGTCAAAAGTTGGGTAGGTCCAAAATTTACTTGTGCAAACATAGTGCTGTTTGTAAAGGCACTATGCAAGAGCATACCGCAAAAACACGGCGTTAAAAAGTCTGTTGGGTGCTACGTAGTCCTTACTACAGTAACCAACCATGCATGACATTAAATAGTTTGTTGAAACGCGTGCTGACAGAATCAGAACACATGCACTTTTGGCGGATATTTAGTACAGTGCCAGTCCTTTCTTCGAGTGAAAGTTTGCAAAGCAGCGAAAGTAGCCTGATCATGCATGCTGGGAAAGACTGGGGCGCGCAGAATGTTGAGCGGGACACATGCTAGCTGTGTCTGTGGCCTCACTTCACGAAAGGGCGTTTCGAAGCCGCGAGCGAGATGGCGGGCCTGAACCCATGGCTCTCCTGTAAGCATCAAGGCGAAACGTTCTGTGCATGCACGCGCTGTCTTCCTTCTAGTGAGGGATTACCGCATATTCTTTGGTGGCAACCGCGTGCATAACTGCTACTCAATGATGGCCCTGTACAATCTGTAAGGTCCTGTTGCGGTCTCCGGTTAAGCTGTTGCGAAAACGCTATCCTATAGAGTATAGACCTTTCCATTTAGCGCTCTCAGGGAGGCGCCATTTTGTTCGACCGCAGCGCCCTCTCCACACATCCGGGAAGTTCAGCAGGCTCGGCGGGGTAAAACGAGAGAGAGGGCACGCGCCCGACTCTGCTAGCAGACGACAAACCGGGAGTTCGCCGTTCTCCATCTTTGGGCTGTACCGGCGGGCCGTACCAAACATCGAACTCTCGCTCGTGGCTACCGTTATAAAGTGGTTCGCGTTCTTAGAATATTTATGGATACTTTAAAATCAGCCCATAGCACTCTGTTGTTTTATTTCAGTAAATGATCAACCAGCGTATCTTTGTTCCGTTACTTCAATAGCAGTGGAGTCAGCCGGCAACTCAACCACTGCGTCTTTTGCGCCAGGGGAGCACGTTTTTATTTATTATTGCAGACTTCCACTCATTGTCGCTAAAGGCCTACACCAGTACGAACTTCGTATAGTAAAATAGCTACAGCAACCGGATTTACTTTTCGCCGGAGCGACCGGCCACTCTGACACAGTTTTTCCTTTTTTTTTATTCGCACGGAGGTAACATCGCAATTAGACTCGGTTAGTCTTTTTATCGAGCATAACATTACACGATAACTTGCATATCAAAATCCGCGCATCTGCGCTTGAAATTTCCAAAATGAGGCGATTTTAAACCGAGTTTGAACGCCAGCCGGATGTTAGGTACAGCCCACTCGGCGGAGCAAACGACACGCGGGGTGAGAGGGGGATGTGTGAAATCGCCTTTGGGTGCCCTCTCTGGGCAGAAAACGTCTATTCTCTATTTCACGATCTTTATGCGGCGTATGCAATGAATTCAAGAGTGGAAGTCGTGCTGGGGGAACCTTCTGCTACCAACTCATGACGAACTAAGCGAATGGGACGGAGTAAATGCTGCAGTGACGCGAATTTGCTCGCTGGGAACGCTTCGTCACGTATAACTTCTACCGCGTTGTGGCGTCAATATGATGCATAACTGAGCCCTTGTGCCTTTGGAGGAGCCCATTCGCGCAGAAGCGCGTCTCGCGTGAGGCGTGACAGCTTCCAATGGAGCGTTTTGAGAAACCAGCGCGCTGACTGGCGTCTTTCAGCGCAATCAAAGATGCCGGTTCAACACGCGGTTTTTGTGGAAACGGGCCTTCAGGGACTCCGTTCGCATGCGGTCTTGTGCTTGTCCCAATACACTATTCCGAAATGCACAGCGTTAGGTTAGTGAGGCGCCTGTACCCCAGACTGTCCCCGACACTACTTTCTCACTAACGGGTGGCCTGGTGTGAAATTACATACACCGGGACGAGCTTCCCTGCTCTCGAAGCATTTTTTACGGAACCCATAGTCTCAGAAATGTGTCCTTCCGTCCGTGCGCTTACCCGCTAAATTTAGCGGGGAAACTGACATCCCTTGGCTTCAGCGTATCGTGAGACACCACGACTTGACACCGTTACGTCACGTCCCGTGACCACATAGCGTGATATTAGGTCACGTGCACCATGATGTCACATCACGTGACAACGTCGTGCGACGTTAGGTATCATGACGTGACCTCATAGACTCAAGTTGCGGTGTCACGTCACACCATGACGTCACGTGATGTCAGGTCTCGAGACGTAAATAATTTAGCACGGAAATTAATAAACAATATGTTCTTCACTCTCCGAAATAACTGTTTATTCTTTTCTAAGGGCATTTGAACGATCTCCGGCGATTTCTTCATAGTTCCCGTTTTGCCTGAAAATTTGCTAAACATACGAACAAACATCGCTGAAATAGAAGCCCAAATATTGGGCCAAAATAAATTTTTTTTGGCGCTGTTATTGTATTTACAATTTCGGTCCTTACGTGTTTGTCTAAGTGAAAGTCTCTACTGGCAAGAATGAAAAACTGACGTCAGGGAAAGGCGGGGGTTCATTCTTCGGACTATAGACTATCTTCCCAACGGATTACAAGCAGTTTCATAGTGTCAAATTAATGCTTTGGAAGCTCGCTTCAGCGTCCGCGCAGCAGCACGAAACAAATGCTCGGCATAGTTCCATTTTAGACTGCGCGCTCGACTTGCAAGCCTGCCTTCCCCTGACGCCACGGCGCTGACATGCGCGGGTATATTTCAATGTTCGTTTTGGCATCATTTTCACTCACCGATTTCACAGTAACTATTCTGAATTTCGCGTTACTAAATAGCATATCGAAAAGGGTAAAGGCCGGTAATTCCGAAAGTATAGTTAGTTGGGATAGGTAAAAAAATCTCCAGAGTACCCCTTTAATAGTGCATCTTGTGCATTAAGACCTGTGCACACATACAGCTGAGCGCTAAGTTAGCGCTACGTGAGCGCGCCAAAGAGCGCTCATGTGGCGCGTCCTAGCGCGTGACTTAGTTCTAATATAGCACCCGACTTGCGCTTATGTAGCGCCTTGTTAGCGCTTCACTAGCGCCTTGTTAGCGCTTGAGTAGTGCCTTGCTAGCGCTTATTGTTCAGCGGTTATTGCTGCGGATTAGCGCGTGCACTGCGGTTTCGGTTCCTGTGGTTGGGTATGCATCAACAGTATTGTGGAGGACATGTGGGACGCTGAAATAGAAACGCGACAAATGCTCTTACATACGCAATTAGTGCATATGTGCGAGAACGACTTAACGCCCATAGAAGAGCCTTCTGGGTGCGCGAAATCTTTCGCCACCAAGATACCGACGGCTATCCGGCGAACCTTGTTCCCAGGCTGAGGGACCGAGACACAGAGCTCTTTCGAAGGTGATTATTTTTTTAACTGCGTGTCTTTAAAACCAGGGTCGCGCATATCGAATAGAAAGCGATGAGGTCGTACTCAATCGATTAGTCGCTCAGAGTTTATGACTCTGGATCGTCTGCCCGACCCTTTGCTTGGAGAGCGGCTCTTTTACTTCCTCTTCTTTCAATGCCAAAGTACAATGTTGCCAAAGGAAAAACGACAACAATGAAATCGCCGTGCACGCGCTGTTCCGCAGCAGCAAGCACGGCACAAGGACCCTGAGAGCGCTTACTCTGCGCTTCTGAAGCGCTAACTGAGCGCCTACTGGAGCGCTTCTGAAGCGCTAACCGAGCGCTACGTCGCGCGTAAGTCAGTGCCACATGAGCGCTGCTTCCAGCGCTCATGAAGCGCTAACTGAGCGCTCCGCTGTATGTGTGAACCGGCCTTTATAGTTATAGTCCGTGAGAGGTCAAAAACAAAGTGGAAGCACCTCCCACCTCTTTCCACTTTAGTAGAGCGAACGCTGGAGAGGAGGCGACCTCCTCTCCACCGTTCGCACTGCTAAAGTGGAAAGAGGTTCGTTCTTGACCTGTCACCGTCTAAAGGTCTATACACGAACTCATCTCTGTGACGTCACGGCGCGGTGGTGGCGCGTCGGTCGCACTTCCGGTCTGGGGCTGTGGGCAGAAGTCCCCATGCCAGACGTGTATTCCTGCGTTGTTTTGAAAGGAACCAGACAAAAACCTGCCTTCTCGTCAAAACGCCGCGGCTGGGGCCGTACCAAAAGTGCCGAGAAAGGTTTGAAGGTCAGTTTTCACGTGCTCGGTTCGTCCGAGAATCTAGATATGTGCCGTGAAAAGGGAAAAGCAGACGCCGTCGTACAACGATTGCTTGGGCGGGAAGCACTTTGGGTTAAATTCACGGATACTTGTGGTCATCAGATTTATTTGTTTTGTTCCAACATGAACGCCGGAAAACCGCTAAGTTGTGCGGACCACCTGCGGACTACGTTCAGTGCGTCTTCAAGTTCAAACGGCCGCCTGATTGTTCGAATTGTCGTCTGCTCTTTCAAACGTTTCTGCTTGTCGTCTGCTCTCTTAGACGACGCCGGTCCGTAGACCAAATGTTGGACCGGTACTTGCGATAAGAAGTGAGTGCAGGCCTCAAAAGACTTGAATTTGAAGGTTGGTAAGCAGGCTCGATGTAAACAGTAGATACAAGGAGATGTTGGTCATTGTTACCAGTGACCAACACCGACTTGTTATGCCTAATTCAGTTGCTCCGATTCTGCTTGCGATTTTCAGTATCGTCGTCGACCATCTCAGCTACGGTTCACGCTTTTGCAGCCCGAGCGGCGTCGCGACTGAAAATTCCGAGCGAAATCTCATCATGCGAATCGGGCTTTAGCGTACAATCTGCGGCGTCCACGCGGAATGAATCGCCACATGTCACATTATTCACGCGAAGTTTTGCAGTGTAACGAGCCTCGGTAATTTCGCTGACGCCGCTCAAGATAGTCAGACATCGCCAGGAAGACGTAGAACCAACAATTCGAACGCGAAAAAGGGCAGGGGGACTCACACAGACGCCGACAACATCGCATTTCAATGGTTTGTTTATGGGCGACGGCGAACTTCTTGCCCACACCCCCATCGCGCATGCGCGGCGCCGGTGGCGTCCGCTAGGGGCGCTCCGGGCGCTCCGGTTTGTTTGTAAACATGAGTTGGTGTATAGGCCTTTGAAAATACAAGACGCTGGTAATTATTTCGTCATCCTCTTCTGCAGGGTTGCCGATTTACCGGTTTTACCGCTAAATCTAGTGGTTTTCAGCATTGTCTAATGGGAGAAACCGCCATTTTGCGGATGGCGGGATTTTTAGCTGTTGGCAAGTGATGGAGTTCTTTCTGGAGGCCTCGAGGCCCGTTCACGCACTTGCGTTTGACTACGACGTTTTTACTCCTCTTGTGACGGCTTACGACCGGCTGCACTGCTGCGCAGCGGTCGTAAACTCTCACAAGAGGCTTAAAAACCGGTTGTAGCACAGTCGGTCGTTGTCAAACGCAAGTGTGTGAACCAGCCTCAAGATGTTCTTGACCTTCCATCATCCATGTATCAATCCTAAATTCCTAAGTTTCATGGTAAGTTCAGATTATGGCGCTCCAGGGTTGAGATATTCGCATACTCTCAGCAAAATTGTAAGTGAGAGTAACGCACGCGATGCAATGGAGATAGTACGATGGCAAGTATTGAGGCACGCAAATTTGAACTCATTTGTACGTGTCTGTATGAAGTCGTTTTACAAGTCTTCCATATGAAATGTGCGTGCACAGGACTAATAATAAAAAAGGGGGCTATAGGATTCTAAACTTAGGGACTGGCTACTGGAAATTCAATGGGACGTCAGACGACCGAGTCGGCTCCACCTATTTCTTCAGTTTTGTGCTGCCATTTGATGCAATATTGCTGACCGAGACATGGTCTATTGATGAAACAAATGCATTTTGTCTCCCATCCTTAACACATTTTATTTAAATCGCCCTAGTAGCCGCGGTGGCGGGGTATGCATTTGAGTTAAAAGAAAAAATTTAATTGTGAAATAGTATCACATTTTTCTGTAAGTACGAGTGCTTGTGAACTCTTGTCAATTAACCCTACACTGTACGACTTTTTATTTTTACATGAAATTATTCAGAAGGACTTGCTACTATAAAACATGATTCTAAAAATGATTAAAACGTTTGATACAATTTTTAACTCAAAAACGAAGAAATACTTCGTGTATTCCATCGGACACACGATGCATTCGTGCCTCATGGGTTGTGGATGCGGCGAAAACACTTCTTTCTTTTGTTCGAGCACAGCGCAACAGCAAATTTCTCGCGGTTTTCAAACATCAGGAATGCAGAGCCTGGAAGTTGGGCTTTCTCCAAGAAGGTGTGACGATGTCAGCGAATCGTGAATCTGAGCGCCCGGAAGCCAAATGGCTCTATTTGGAGGAATACGTTTTGAGACACGTGTCACAAAACATCTATCGGATGTGATACGAGCATCCATTCGCGTTGCCCCTCTACTCTGATTTCTTAAAAGCTGCTTTTTACAGGAGTGTATCATGAGATACAGAATAGAATGCATTGTATAGGTTAACATACAAAACACGTTATTCGCCGTTTGCGACCGCCCTCCAAGTGGCATCACAACTACATCCTTGGATTGTTTAGAAATAATTTTTGACTTTATCACACAAAAAAAAATTGTTTTGATTTCATCTGCGGCAATGACATGAATATTATTATGATCAAAATGATTCAGCAAGGTCCAAACTAAGTATTTTACGTTGCATAATTTGCCTAACGTAATCAGCCTGCCAACAAGAATGTATGAGCACTCTTCACTTTAACTTATCTGTTTTTAACAATTATAAGCTCGGACCAAGTAAAGGCAGAAGTGCTTGTGACCTAAGCTACCATCTACCAATATTTATTTGTGGGAAGGGGAACGTTTAGAATAAAAGTTGGGGCTCCAATCCACGCTGTGTAGATGGTTGGACAGCAAAAGTGTGGTACCACCTCCAACGATTGCTTACTGCACTATAGACCCTTTTTATGGCAAACGCCACCAGGATGTGCTCCAGTCTTTGACGTCCCAGAGAACTCCCAGTTTATAAAAAAAATAAACAAAGGCCACCTTAACACCGCTGCTTGAAATGCAGATGAAACGTTTAACCACCAATTCTCCAGGTGAACGCCAAAAGAACGAAGGATTGCGAGATATGTTAAAATGTCTCGAGTATTCTTAGAAACCAACTTGCCTCCTCCAAGAAGGAATATTGTACAGCCGAAGGCCCTCGTTAAATCTCCAAATTTCTTGTCCGTGTAGCATTTATGCTTTCTAGCACTGGTGACATATGCAAGCTCGACAGGCTAGCAAAGACAGTACGACCGGACGTCGCTTGGGACGCAAACGGCATTTCATGTTTGTAAACAGCAAAAGGGTATATACCCAATGATTGACTAAAGAAAAGTAAATGCACTGTACCAAAACTTTTTATATATGACAGGATAGTGACCGCACTGCCCACGTCGCAAGCTGCCGTCGCCGCGGCAGATCGCGCAATAGTAATCTTTACCGAGAAACGTATGCGCTGAGCGCTACGGGCTTCGCATTGTTATCAGGAGCGCCTTCTCATCAATTATCTGGTTCGGATGCTTCTTTTGCGCTTGGTCTTTAATGAAACGAATGCTGTGCTGTATGTTTTATGCGTGATTGGCACTTTTCGCTTCAATCGCTGAAGTTTGTTTTCCGTGAGGACGACGACACGAAAATAATCCAGAAATCCGACCTGTGAGTCATGTACAGCTTCGCTGCAAAATAGTGTACCCTTCACACTCAATCCAAACAATCACAGAAACACACCTCTCAATCTTTTTGGATACAATTACACAAACAACTTGAGAAAATATACTTTACTCTAATGACGCAAATGATGCCTATAATGAATTTCTGTGCATTGCCATTGTTGGTTGTTGTCAAACTACGAATTTATAACAGATGTGTCTTTATTCCGACACCGGAATTTTGGAGAGCTGGAGCAGTACAACAGAGAAAGGAAGCCGTGCCGGCGCACGTGAACTGCCGCGCTTCTTCTTTCTTTTGTAGTGACCCACTACAGAATCTTAAAACCCATATATGCAACTATAGTTTTCCTTATGTGCGTAATATAAAAAGCAGGAAAATTCGTAAGCCATGGGTTAACTACGAGCATCTCGCAAGTTTAGATAAAAAGAACAAGCTCTACAGCCAAATCATTAAAACTAAAGCCCAGAAAATATTCATTGAGTTTAAAGCGTGTCGCAATCGTCTAGATAAAGAACTAAAAACTTGGAGGACGCTTAAGATTCGCCTTTAAGAGTGGAACGCGACAGCGTTATCGGGCCCCGTTCGCATCGCCTTCTCATTCGCTTCTCATGCTCTACCTGACAGTGAGCAGGGAGTGCCGCGGGCCATCAGTAGCGTGTCGGGCTCGCAACTGATGGGTCGTGGGTTCGAATCCCGCCTAAGATTCTTCAAATTTTATGTAATTTGAGACGTGGGGAGACCTTTAATTCGCGCCAACGTCATATTTTCAATCACTTTCCTTCCACGCGTGTCGTCACGTTTCACGTGAGCATTGTGGATTGTTTGAAATTCCCGCACGTGGTCATGTGTCTGTGACGTCAGGACTCTGTCGACCAAGATTTGCGCGTCACGCCATCGACGCCGGCTTTTCTTCCACGCCAAGGAAGCCGGATATTCTGCGACACGAGCTCTATTATTAAATTCATTATCGCGTTCAAAAAGCGAGGCGTATTACTTTGCAAACAAGTTCATTTCTGCGGCAGGGTGTTCTGAACTAATATGGGAAAGGAAAAAAAAAAAAGTTTGTGTGTCCACTTTCACGCACAACGCTCGGAGAGCCAATCACCGCAACTTACGGAGGCAGCTCAGCGAATGACACTGCCGAAACATATGTTTAGACAAAAAAAACGTAGTCTGAGTTGTGACATTAAGCAATGCAAAACTCAGACTGCGTTTTTTGGTCTAAGCATATGTTTCGGCATTGTCATTCGCTGAGCTTCCTCCATAAGTTGCGGTGATTGGCTCTCCAAGTGTTGTGCGGGAAAGCAGACGCACGTGCTTTTTTTTTTAGAGTGTAAGGACAGGCAATACAGTTCTTTCAACTAGCAACGAACATCTACTGATGCCTCCTTCGATACGCAGAATCCCCTCAAAACTTTTTAAACTATAGAAGAAGATACATGAAAAACATCCGAAGAAAGACGCAAATCCCCCCGAAATAAACTAGAAGATAAACATAAATATCCTTATCTTCTAGTTTATTTTGAAGGATTTGAGTCTTTTTTCGGGTGTTTTTTTCATGTATCTTCTTCTTTAGTTTAAAATGTTGGGAGAGGATTGTACGTATTGAAGGAGACATCAGTAAGTGTTCGTGGGCGGCGGAGAGAAGCTCACCGGAGAAAAGCTCACCGCAAAACCGGCAGATGCGAAGAAAAGCTCACCTGCCTTTGAGCGAATGCGAAGAAAAGCTCACCGTTTTTTTTATTTTTCCTTAGCTTAGCAGATTCTGCGTCACACGTGGCAATTTAACACAATGCGAATTCGTCACTTCATTGAAAATATGTCATTTGTTTTGTAATATTCTTGAAACTCATTGGGCATATTTACTAATTCCTCAAAAATTAGTATACACCAATTCTGTATATTAATGAAGCCGCAAGTATACAATCAGAACATTGGACACCGGTAAGAATGACAACAATTTATTGACAGCTGACAGTGCGCCGTCGGTAGCTCTGTAAAAAAAAAAAAAAAAAAAAAAAAAAAAAAAATATGGAGAGGTTTGTTCTTTGCGAGCTAATATGAATAGCGGTGTATGAACCGCTTCAGCTCCAAAGGTTGTGTAGTGCCTGATGGATAAATATGTGTTTGTTGATGTAATCAGTGGCGGTTACGCTGTTTTCTTGCTGTTAATTTCACTAACAACACTTTAGTTGCGAGAGCAGCTTCGTCCTGTCGTGTTTGTCTTCACTCCGTCGTCGTCGTTTCAAGCGGTCTTCATCTTTTATAACGTTTACCAACTCGCCCAATTCGCTACCTTACAGAATACGAGCTTTTATATAGGTCACGAGTAACAACGGCGACAGTGTGCAGCTCTGAAGGTCATGGGTAGCTCGCCGTAGAAGGGCACTATCACACAAAGGCAACGTCTGGAAACACCAGCACGAACGGCTAGAAAACGTGCATGTCCGTGGAAGAAAGAAACCTCGATATCCTACTGACTGTTTTATCCCGTTTTCTAAGGTTAAGAGAAGCGTCAAAGAGAATTTCAGGCACCGCGTTGTTGCGCATGCACTTTCGGATTTTCGGAAATTCAGTTCTCCGGTGAGCTTTTCTCCGGGATTCAATGTTCGTTGCTAGTTGAAAGAACTGTGCTGTCTGTCCTTGTCCCGAAGTGTTTTTTTTTTTTTTTTTTTATTCTTGAAGTCAGTGAGATGCGAATTTTAGCAAATCATTACTGTGTTCCGCGTACCTAACTACCGGAGCCTTTGAAGCAGGCTTTAAAGCCCGCGCCCAGCGGTCACAATCACACAGGAGCGCGCTTAATGGCATGCTTCAAAGACGCCTGTAGTGCGGTACGCGGAACACGGTAACGGTTTGCTAAATGTCCTCAGTGCCAAATGCGCCCAGAGCGCGTACACGATTTACTCTCTCCTAATCCCCCCTCCCCCCCCCTCCCCCCTATTTTCTAACAACGCTAAGGACCTGTACTACTCATTACACCAGTCAAAACTGCTTCTTAACGTAAGGGAACGGTTAGAAGAGAAGCGTCAGGCATTGACGTAAGAAATTTCGTTGAGTTGTTGAAGAGGTACTTGAGCTCGACCACGGTGGGGTATGAGGGATGCGAGTACGTAAAAAAAGAGGGTGTTTGTATTGGTTCGGCAATTGCTCCGGTTTTGTCCGAAATTTATTTGAGAACTCGAGATCGAGAGGTTGAGAAGTTTTTAAGTGAGGTACAGAGGGGAACCGCGATTGTCAAACGGTTTGTTGATGATATATTGAGTTGCACTTTCGTTTTGATTTGGCTTGCACCCTCCCTCTCGTTTTACCCCGCCGAACCTCCTGAACTTCCCGGATGTGTGGAGAGGGCACTGCGGTCGACAAAAACGGCGCCGCCCTGAGAGCGCTACTATTCGAACACTCCACACAGTCCGCAGCTAAAAGTTCAGAGGCCGGATTCTCAAAGCGAACTTACGACGAAAAAAGTGCGTACGACAAATTTAAGAGAAAATCGGTATTCTCGAAACGAAATTGTCGTAACTTTTGCGCAGGTTACGACAGAATCCTAAGACAGCTTCGGAGCTTACGCACGTTTTACGATCAAATCAACATGGCCGACAGCGTCGTTCAGTTAATTGGTCGCGACCACCAACGAACATTTATTTTTCTACGTGTTCTTCTCGCGCATCCCGACTTCAAGCAGCAAGAAAAAAAGAAAGAAAGAACTACTTGAAACCGACCACGACGGACATGAACGCTAGATCCACACACGCCGGGGAAAAGCTACAACGGGAACGATCGCACCGACCAAGCGACCACCAAGGGCTCGCTCGGCGAGCTCAGCGGAATATAGGCCTAGCGAAGCACATTGACCTGCTCCGATGTTGCCTGGCCAAGACAGTCTATGCGCGCGCGACCCTTGCGGATTCTTTCTGTGTTAATAGTTTGGTCGCTCTCTTCCCCTTGTTTTCCGAATCAGCGGTGACAAACGCTGTAGTCGAAAAGGGACTCTCATCGATTCTATCTCCTTGTTCTGTGTGATGTAGAGCTCAAATAAACGCCGTATGGATTACCTTCGCAATATGGTATGCACACTTCGTTATTAGTATGCCATTTTTATTCCGACACGACGGTACGTCAACACTGTCGAGCTAGATCAGTTCGTGGACGCTACGCGATGGCGGTCCAACCTTGTTTTGCCGACTGACACGTCAGCATCGAGTTGCAATCGTAAAAGATCGGTCCGGAAGCGCTTACCAAGACGCGGTCCAACAGCGCCAATCTAGCACTTCGATCAAACGCGCGCGTCCGCTCCGAGTGTGAACAGGTATTAACGTGGCTCTTGCTGACGCTCTCGTAGTTCAAACGTATCTTGGACGTCGGCCCGCTCCTGCATCTCCTAGGCCGCGAAAAACGCCGCGGCGATTTGTTTCTATCTACGACTTTTTGCAAACGACCAGCGCGAGCCGTCTTCTATTAGCAACGATGAGAGTTGTCTTGACTTCGTAGCGATCGAGTTCGTAGCAGTCGACGAAAGCGGTTATACCGGCCTCGCCATTCGGGCTCCTTTTAAATCTTGTTAGCGTCGACATTTCACTGCACGAAAACCAACCATAGACAAGCGTTGGCGTAAAGACAGCCTCCGTTTGTTGTTCAAAATCCACGTGCTCCGAACTTCTCCGAACCATGCCGAGCTCTCCGATTGGTTGCTCGTGTTGCCAAAAGACGCCGTCGCCATAGCAACAGCCTGCACTCTAAAAAAAGCCCGTGCGTCTGCTTTCCCGCACAACACTCGGAGAGCCAATCACCGCAACCTACAGAGGCAGCTCAGCGAATGACGATGCCGAAACATATGTTTAACCAAAAAACGCAGTCTGAGTTGTGACATTAGGCAATGCAAGCGTGACGTTTTGCATTGCTTAATGTCACAACTCAGACTGCGTTTTTTGGTCTAAACATATGTTTCGGCATCGTCATTCGCTGAGCTGCCTCCTTAAATTGCGGTGATTGGCTCTCCGAGTGTTGTGCGGGAAAGCAGGCGCACGGGCATTTTTTAGAGTATGCTCTCGCGTGGATCGGGAGCTCGCGGGATACCGGAAGTTCTAGTTTATCCGTACGAGATTGTCGCTTTCCTCCTTTCACTTAAGAACGCGTTCGTGAATACCGATTTTTCCTCTTCTTAAGATGTTCTCATCTTACGGACTTTCTAGCTAAGTTGTCGTAACCTAAGAAGCTCTTCGTGAATCTGGCCTCAGATCTGCCTTCCGAAATGAGCTTCCGGGGACAGTTTTCTGATTTCTGGATTTGAGCGACGCGTATGTTTAGACGGAAAACGCGTGCTCTTCCCGGGGGCGTTGTTGGCGCACGCAGCACGACGTAGTGTCTCACGACGGCTTCGGTGCGCTTCTTCGAGGTGAACAAATAAGTCCTGACGGAACCGACCCCTGCTTGCGGAAGGACGGGGAGAAGGGTTGGTTGTTTTCTCACCGCCGCCGCTCTCTCCTCGCGTGATTGGCGGGATGTTTTGGTCCAGATTGGCGGCGACCCACATTTGTGTTGACGCATTAACTCGATTACGCACCGTTAATGGAGCGAGCTTTGAAACGGCCGCGAAGCCCGGCCCATGGTTTGTTGACCTTCGCCGGCATGCCCAATGCTTTTCCGGGCATTAGCGGGCTTTCCTGTCCCCTGTGGGGCTTCTTGGGCCAATTAGCCTTGAGCTCTTCTCTGTTGTTTTGCCCTTTGTTTCCTGGTTTCTTTTGCCGTGTATCCAACTCTCGGTGGCCCTGACGGATCGGTGTAGGATTATTCTGACTTCCCCGGTGCCAACAAGGCGCTCAAGGACGGAAGTGACCGTCCCGGTCGCTTCCGAGTCTATGCGTGGTGACGCGGAGCAGTGTGGAACCGAAAGTTTTATCGGTTCGGTTCCGGTTCGGGTTCGAGGCTTTCGGTTCAGTTCCGGTTCAGTTCCGGTGAGCAAACATAACTGTTCGAACCGGTTCGCACCGGTTTGAACCGCTAAATTGAGAATATATTTTCCGCGTTCTTTTGGCAATACACATTATTTCAACAGTGAAACGAGTAACTCTATAGTTTTTATCATTCGTAGAATCCACTTTTATTTTCAGGTACGAAAAATAAATTGCGTTATTTAATTTTGATGAAACAGTAAAAGAAACGCTAGATTAACATATATGCCTCAACTTCTGTTTTCTTACCTCAGTCTCATATATTTTACCTGAATCGAAAGGTTATCAGTCTGGTAGGTCGCCTAAAATACCCGAGATTGGTACAACTTTGCGTCGCAGTCTTAAAAGTCGACTCCTCGGGCCGGCTTGCTAGAACAGCGTCTCAGCTGAGACTGGGTGAAAGAAAGCACTGCAAAGGTTGGGGTGCGCGAGCGTCTTGAGACGCAGCTTGAGTCCCGCTCAGCTCGTGCGCTGGCTTTGGCAGTGCTTTCCTTCACCCAGTCTCAGCTGAGACACTGGTTCTAGCAAGCCGGCCCTGTTGTGCTCTTGAACTTAGGAATTAATTACAGTGCATAAAATTATGAAATGGGCATGTCCTCGCCCTATATATCCTGAAATCTAGTTTACAAAATACGTTTCACAATATATATGATGACGACGCAACTGAGCTAAAAGCAAAAGTATTTTGAAAATGTCGGGAACGTTTTAGGACAAACCCTTTCAGTCTACCTTTTATAGAAAAACTGAGCGGCAATCACAACGCAATTGCTTTCCTGACCAATATTGTTTACACTCAGCACCGTGATGCAGGTGAATGATTATGCAGAAAAGAGTGACCTTCGTACTAAGATCAGATCTCGACCAAAATAGCGCGTACCGAACTGAAAATTTTCGACAGAGCTTGACTTTTAAGGTTTGTTCTTTATAAGATGCCAGTCCATTCAATTTGCAAATAAACATTACCCTTGCTAATTTTTGTGGTTGTTAAATAGAACATAGTATTTCATACTCTACTGGACATTGCAGCTACTTATTTGTCACTTTCTGACAAATTACGTTAATTTCCAACACTTAGCAAGATGGCGCATTGTTTTTGCACGCTATTGTTGTTTCGGTTCTCTATTGGTTCTTACCAAGGACGTCATAAAAAAAAAAAAAAAAAATGTGCTCAAATTTTGAACTTCTTTCACCTATTATGTTCAAAATACATCAGATTTCTTCTTTATTTTGTGTTTAATGTGTTGCTAGAGTACCACTAACTAGTTCAAGCGAACGCGATGGAAATTAAAAAATGGCGAGAAACGCTTTGCAGGGCGCCTTTAAGTTTAGACGCTGCCGATGCAACAAGCGCGAGCATGTGGTCCTGAACAGTGCTTGCACTGCACGAGTGCGCGTGCTTGGCAATGACGCTGAAAGCCCGGAGCTCGTTATGTAGCTTCTGCTACGCTCACACTTAAAGTGAAACAGAGTATTGTGTTGAGAACATAACATTTCACCAGAAAACTGAACAGTTAAACATGGTTTGCACGTGACATCATCTCACTAAATGCTACACTCCGTTTCACCTTATGTTGTACCGCAGCGAAGGCTAGAAGCGCGAGCTCATAGCGTTGGCAGCTGCCCTTGGTGCACGAGAGCTTGTGCCACCGAGATGTGCCATAGAGCAAGGAGCTTGCGCTTGTAGCCTTTCCTGCGGTACGACACAAGGTGAAACAGAGTATAGTGGCCATTGAGATTTCTTTTTGCTGAGAAAATTGAACCCCGTGGTGAAAAATGCACGCTGCAGAAGGTTCGCGCTCAGTGAAACTCATTTATTCAGAAACAAAAAATATTATTCTTGGTTGCAGCAGCATCGTGAGGAATGGCAAACAAAACTGCGAGAATTTGAGCAGCTGCCAACGTTCGGCTGTCCCTCTGACGCTACTAGAATCTTTCTTTTCAGTTATCCCTGTGGTGCACAACTGTAGTTCTATTTATCGTCAGATTAATAAACCATACTTAGTCCTTTCAATGCTTTTATTCTCGGGGACAACTTTCTGAGACAGTTCAGCAACAACGAAAACATGGTTGGGTGCCTCAATAATGTGTACATATAAAATAGGTCGTGCAACAACTTTCGCACTTTCAGTAAATACCGCTAAGAGCTAATCCCTGGCGTTGATAACTTGCAAAGACATCCATTAGTCTTCCTCTCCTCTCAATGGCAGCTGGACGCAGAAAAAATAGAGGAAAGAAACAGCTTTCCTCTTCTCAACTCGCTATTAGAACAAGCGGCGATGTGATCTGACGTTAATTGTATGCCGCGCCAGTGTTCATCATGATCATGCGCTGGGGTTGGAAAAGAAGGGTTGGAAAGGGTTGGAAAGAAAGAAACAAAGAAAGACAAGGAATTGAGCTTCAGACATTCTTAGAGTTGGGCTATTCTCATCTTTGGTTGAACATGAGCCTACACGAATGTTGATTGCCAAGAACCCAAGCACTTGACTCGGGCTCATGACAATCGAGTACGTCACCTGTGTCAAAAAAAAAAGAAAAAGGTGACTCTTGGCAAAGAAGGGTTGGAAAAGGGGTTGGAAAAAAGAAAGCAAAGAAAGACAAGGGGAATTGAAGCTTCAGACATTCTTAGAGGAGGGGCTATTCTCATCTTGGGGTTGAACATGAGCTGAAAGCCCGGAGCTCGTTATGTAGCTTCTGCTACGCTCACACTTAAAGCGAAACAGAGTATTGTGTTGAGAACATAACATTTCACCAGAAAACTGAACAGTTAAACATGGTTTGCACGTGACATCATCGCACTAAATGCTACACTCCGTTTCACCTTATGTTGTACCGCAGCGAAGGCTAGAAGCGCGAGCTCATAGCGTTGGCAGCTGCCCTTGGTGCACGAGAGCTTGTGCCACCGAGATGTGCCATAGAGCAAGGAGCTTGCGCTTGTAGCCTTTCCTGCGGTACGACACAAGGTGAAACAGAGTATACACCTTTTCCACAAGCGCGCAGCCATCTTGAATATCGTCACTTCTGGTATGCGGTAAAACATCTTTTTGATCTCTCCCCGCAGCTGGAAAGGTGTTTACGAAAAATGCGTGATTGTCACACATTCTTGATTTGCCTCACCTATATTTTCTCGCATATTCCAGATTCAAACGTTTTATTATTTTTTCGCCCCGCATACCAGATACGGAACCCACGTGACTGAGAACGACAGGAAACTGAAAAGGTCTATAGTGGCCATTGAGATTTCTTTTTGCTGAGAAAATTGAACCCCGTGGTGAAAAATGCACGCTGCAGAAGGTTCGCGCTCAGTGAAACTCATTTATTCAGAAACAAAAAATATTATTCTTGGTTGCAGCAGCATCGTGAGGAATGGCAAACAAAACTGCGAGAATTTGAGCAGCTGCCAACGTTCGGCTGTCCCTCTGACGCTACTAGAATCTTTCTTTTCAGTTATCCCTGTGGTGCACAACTGTAGTTCTATTTATCGTCAGATTAATAAACCATACTTAGTCCTTTCAATGCTTTTATTCTCGGGGACAACTTTCTGAGACAGTTCAGCAACAACGAAAACATGGTTGGGTGCCTCAATAATGTGTACATATAAAATAGGTCGTGCAACAACTTTCGCACTTTCAGTAAATACCGCTAAGAGCTAATCCCTGGCGTTGAAGGGTTGGAAAGACAAAGAAAGAGACAAGGAATTGAGCTTCAGACATTCTTAGAGTTGGGCTATTCTCATCTTTGGTTGAACATGAGCCTACACGAATGTTTGGCGAGGCTGATTGCCAAGAACCCAAGCACTTGACTCGGGCTCATGACAATCGAGTACGTCACTGTGTCACGTGACTCTTGGCAAAGAGGGTTGGAAAGGGTTGGAAAGAAAGAAACAAAGAAAGACAAGGAATTGAGCTTCAGACATTCTTAGAGTTGGGCTATTCTCATCTTTGGTTAGAACATGAGCCTACACGAATGTTTGGCGATGCTGATTGCCAAGAACCCAAGCACTTGACTCGGGCTCATGACAATCGAGTACGTCACTGTGTCACGTGACTCTTGGCAAAGAAGGGTTGGAAAGGGTTGGAAAGAAAGAAACAAAGAAAGACAAGGAATTGAGCTTCAGACATTCTTAGAGTTGGGCTATTCTCATCTTTGGTTGAACATGAGCCTACACGAATGTTTGGCGATGCTGATTGCCAAGAACCCAAGCACTTGACTCGGGCTCATGACAATCGAGTACGTCACTGTGTCACGTGACTCTTGGCAAAGAAGGGTTGGAAAGGGTTGGAAAGAAAGAAACAAAGAAAGACAAGGAATTGAGCTTCAGACATTCTTAGAGTTGGGCTATTCTCATCTTTGGTTGAACATGAGCCTACACGAATGTTTGGCGATGCTGATTGCCAAGAACCCAAGCACTTGACTCGGGCTCATGACAATCGAGTACGTCACTGTGTCACGTGACTCTTGGCAAAGAAGGGTTGGAAAGGGTTGGAAAGAAAGAAACAAAGAAAGACAAGGAATTGAGCTTCAGACATTCTTAGAGTTGGGCTATTCTCATCTTTGGTTGAACATGAGCCTACACGAATGTTTGGCGATGCTGATTGCCAAGAACCCAAGCACTTGACTCGGGCTCATGACAATCGAGTACGTCACTGTGTCACGTGACTCGCGGTGAGAATAGTGATGCCATGTGACGTCGCGGTGTCAACAAAGCTAACATATCTAGTGACGTTCTCAATTTAAGTCAACTGACGCGGTGAGTCACGCGGCTACATCACGGGGCCACGTGACGTGACATTATATGACAGCATGTCTTGACTTGACGTCACGTGACCACGTGACACATGATTAATCGTAGCGCCAATACAAAAGCGCCACAAAAAACCCACAAATTCTCATACAATGCAATTTGGTATATGACACTTTGATCACTACATAGAAATACAGCTGTCAATACTTACTTCTCATACACTCATTTTGCAATAAAAAAACTAAAAAAAACTGTGAACCGTTTTGAACTGGTTACCGTTACGTTGAACCGGTTACCGTTAAAAAAGAGAAAAGAACTTGGCATTGCCAAACACTTCATCTCCTCCAAAATGTAGCGCTGGTGGTTTGGACCAGATGCCAAGGTTTCAGAGCTTGCCGCTATCTGTCCAAAAAGTTAAAGCTATTTTTCTAAATTTAGATTCATAAAATGTGGCAGTCAACACCATTCATCTCTATGCCTTCGCATGCTGAGTGTGAATCAGCCTTTATTTGAAATCTTAGCTCTTATTTTTTTTTTGTGACGCACATTATTTATTTATTTATTCAGGTTACCTTGCAGCGCCTACCAGGCATTCTTGCGAGGAGGGGACGATTATATATTTTCATAAATTTACAAGCGTTAGCGTTTCAAGAGGCGCTGATGTGGCTGGCTCCAAAAGTAGTAACGGGGTTTACGCCGACATACGGACGCCAAGATCGATACAGTCGTGCGAGGTGACCAATTTAATGAGTGGCTGGGGACGTGGCATACCAAGCACGAATGTCCCAGGAACTCGAAGTCGTATCTCGGCGTAACGTAGTTAGACGTCACTGTTCTTTGTCATTCGAATATTTTAGGCTGGAACATTTTAGGCTGGAACCGTAAACCTTCGTTATTGAAACGCTTCGTTAGTGAAACGTGAACGAGTTCTTACTGACGTCAAGGGGAATCACTGACTGAAATATGGCGAATGAAGACAGCCAATTTACAAAGCGACGTCCAAATTTGTAAGCAGTGATAGAGTGCAGGCGAGCTGGTAATTACTCGACATCTTGTAAACCCTGAGATGGGGATCGTTCCCATCTCAGGGTTTACAAGATGTCCATATATTTTTTTTAATTCCTACTATACGATCGGCAGTTCCGGTTTTCGCCCTCCTCGAAAAGAAATATGTTTATAGTCAACATTCTAGTATGGCTGCGATTACAAAACCAACGTACATAGATCGGAAGTTCTCATTAGTCACTCTTTAACATTTCCAAATCGTATAGCTGCTCCAAAAACCTGAAAGAATAATAAAAACCTACCTTGAAAGACAAGGAATTGAGCTTCAGACATTCTTAGAGTTGGGCTATTCTCATCTTTGGTTGAACATGAGCCTACACGAATGTTTGGCGATGCTGATTGCCAAGAACCCAAGCACTTGACTCGGGCTCATGACAATCGAGTACGTCACTGTGTCACGTGACTCGCGGTGAGAAGTAGTGATGCCATGTGACGTCGCGGTGTCAACAAAGCTAACATATCTAGTGACGTTCTCAATTTAAGTCAACTGACGCGGTGAGTCACGCGGCTACATCACGGGGCCACGTGACGTGACATTATATGACAGCATGTCTTGACTTGACGTCACGTGACCACGTGACACATGATTAATCGTAGCGCCAATACAAAAGCGCCACAAAAAACCCACAAATTCTCATACAATGCAATTTGGTATATGACACTTTGATCACTACATAGAAATACAGCTGTCAATACTTACTTCTCATACACTCATTTTGCAATAAAAAAACTAAAAAAAACTGTGAACCGTTTTGAACTGGTTACCGTTACGTTGAACCGGTTACCGTTAAAAAAGAGAAAAGAACTTGGCATTGCCAAACACTTCATCTCCTCCAAAATGTAGCGCTGGTGGTTTGGACCAGATGCCAAGGTTTCAGAGCTTGCCGCTATCTGTCCAAAAAGTTAAAGCTATTTTTCTAAATTTAGATTCATAAAATGTGGCAGTCAACACCATTCATCTCTATGCCTTCGCATGCTGAGTGTGAATCAGCCTTTATTTGAAATCTTAGCTCTTATTTTTTTTTTGTGACGCACATTATTTATTTATTTATTCAGGTTACCTTGCAGCGCCTACCAGGCATTCTTGCGAGGAGGGGACGATTATATATTTTCATAAATTTACAAGCGTTAGCGTTTCAAGAGGCGCTGATGTGGCTGGCTCCAAAAGTAGTAACGGGGTTTACGCCGACATACGGACGCCAAGATCGATACAGTCGTGCGAGGTGACCAATTTAATGAGTGGCTGGGGACGTGGCATACCAAGCACGAATGTCCCAGGAACTCGAAGTCGTATCTCGGCGTAACGTAGTTAGACGTCACTGTTCTTTGTCATTCGAATATTTTAGGCTGGAACATTTTAGGCTGGAACCGTAAACCTTCGTTATTGAAACGCTTCGTTAGTGAAACGTGAACGAGTTCTTACTGACGTCAAGGGGAATCACTGACTGAAATATGGCGAATGAAGACAGCCAATTTACAAAGCGACGTCCAAATTTGTAAGCAGTGATAGAGTGCAGGCGAGCTGGTAATTACTCGACATCTTGTAAACCCTGAGATGGGGATCGTTCCCCATCTCAGGGTTTACAAGATGTCCATATATTTTTTTTAATTCCTACTATACGATCGGCAGTTCCGGTTTTCGCCCTCCTCGAAAAGAAATATGTTTATAGTCAACATTCTAGTATGGCTGCGATTACAAAACCAACGTACATAGATCGGAAGTTCTCATTAGTCACTCTTTAACATTTCCAAATCGTATAGCTGCTCCAAAAACCTGAAAGAATAATAAAAACCTACCTTGACTGACAACCGAGGCACCTCACTCCGCCCGTCAGACCGCTATGTCTTCTTGTTGATAGTGATAGCGATGATGTTTAGAGTTCCAAGCCGAAACTGTGAGAACTAGTACTCACTTCTAATTTTGTGCTTAATCCTCCCTTTTTTCTGGTTAGATTAGCCCCCCCCCCCCCCCCCCCCCCTCTTATCTCCCTTAAAGGGGCCCTGCAATCATATTTAAGCGTCTACACGAATGTTTGGCGATGCTGATTGCCAAGAACCCAAGCACTTGACTCGGGCTCATGACAATCGAGTACGTCACTGTGTCACGTGACTCTTGGCAAAGAAGGGTTGGAAAGGGTTGGAAAGAAAGAAACAAAGAAAGACAAGGAATTGAGCTTCAGACATTCTTAGAGTTGGGCTATTCTCATCTTTGGTTGAACATGAGCCTACACGAATGTTTGGCGATGCTGATTGCCAAGAACCCAAGCACTTGACTCGGGCTCATGACAATCGAGTACGTCACTGTGTCACGTGACTCGCGGTGAGAAGTAGTGATGCCATGTGACGTCGCGGTGTCAACAAAGCTAACATATCTAGTGACGTTCTCAATTTAAGTCAACTGACGCGGTGAGTCACGCGGCTACATCACGGGGCCACGTGACGTGACATTATATGACAGCATGTCTTGACTTGACGTCACGTGACCACGTGACACATGATTAATCGTAGCGCCAATACAAAAGCGCCACAAAAAACCCACAAATTCTCATACAATGCAATTTGGTATATGACACTTTGATCACTACATAGAAATACAGCTGTCAATACTTACTTCTCATACACTCATTTTGCAATAAAAAAACTAAAAAAACTGTGAACCGTTTTGAACTGGTTACCGTTACGTTGAACCGGTTACCGTTAAAAAAGAGAAAAGAACTTGGCATTGCCAAACACTTCATCTCCTCCAAAATGTAGCGCTGGTGGTTTGGACCAGATGCCAAGGTTTCAGAGCTTGCCGCTATCTGTCCAAAAAGTTAAAGCTATTTTTCTAAATTTAGATTCATAAAATGTGGCAGTCAACACCATTCATCTCTATGCCTTCGCATGCTGAGTGTGAATCAGCCTTTATTTGAAATCTTAGCTCTTATTTTTTTTTTGTGACGCACATTATTTATTTATTTATTCAGGTTACCTTGCAGCGCCTACCAGGCATTCTTGCGAGGAGGGGACGATTATATATTTTCATAAATTTACAAGCGTTAGCGTTTCAAGAGGCGCTGATGTGGCTGGCTCCAAAAGTAGTAACGGGGGTTTACGCCGACATACGGACGCCAAGATCGATACAGTCGTGCGAGGTGACCAATTTAATGAGTGACTGGGGACGTGGCATACCAAGCACGAATGTCCCAGGAACTCGAAGTCGTATCTCGGCGTAACGTAGTTAGACGTCACTGTTCTTTGTCATTCGAATATTTTAGGCTGGAACATTTTAGGCTGGAACCGTAAACCTTCGTTATTGAAACGCTTCGTTAGTGAAACGTGAACGAGTTCTTACTGACGTCAAGGGGAATCACTGACTGAAATATGGCGAATGAAGACAGCCAATTTACAAAGCGACGTCCAAATTTGTAAGCAGTGATAGAGTGCAGGCGAGCTGGTAATTACTCGACATCTTGTAAACCCTGAGATGGGGATCGTTCCCCATCTCAGGGTTTACAAGATGTCCATATATTTTTTTTAATTCCTACTATACGATCGGCAGTTCCGGTTTTCGCCCTCCTCGAAAAGAAATATGTTTATAGTCAACATTCTAGTATGGCTGCGATTACAAAACCAACGTACATAGATCGGAAGTTCTCATTAGTCACTCTTTAACATTTCCAAATCGTATAGCTGCTCCAAAAACCTGAAAGAATAATAAAAACCTACCTTGACTGACAACCGAGGCACCTCACTCCGCCCGTCAGACCGCTATGTCTTCTTGTTGATAGTGATAGCGATGATGTTTAGAGTTCCAAGCCGAAACTGTGAGAACTAGTACTCACTTCTAATTTTGTGCTTAATCCTCCCTTTTTTTCTGGTTAGATTAGCCCCCCCCCCCCCCCCCCCCCCTCTTATCTCCCTTAAAGGGGCCCTGCAATCATATTTAAGCGTCTACATTTTTGCGGTTTCCACGTCTCTTGGGGTTCGGGCAAGCCAGCGGGCACGAAGAGAGTAACTAAATATCAATGCGTCATATTTTAACGGGACGACGCGGAAACCTCCTCCACCTACGGGGGCGACCCGCGGTGCCGAAAGCGCGCACTTTGGTTGAACATGAGCCTACACGAATGTTTGGCGATGCTGATTGCCAAGAACCCAAGCACTTGACTCGGGCTCATGACAATCGAGTACGTCACTGTGTCACGTGACTCTTGGCAAAGAAGGGTTGGAAAGGGTTGGAAAGAAAGAAACAAAGAAAGACAAGGAATTGAGCTTCAGACATTCTTAGAGTTGGGCTATTCTCATCTTTGGTTGAACATGAGCCTACACGAATGTTTGGCGATGCTGATTGCCAAGAACCCAAGCACTTGACTCGGGCTCATGACAATCGAGTACGTCACTGTGTCACGTGACTCGCGGTGAGAAGTAGTGATGCCATGTGACGTCACGGTGTCAACAAAGCTAACATATCTAGTGACGTTCTCAATTTAAGTCAACTGACGCGGTGAGTCACGCGGCTACATCACGGGGCCACGTGACGTGACATTATATGACAGCATGTCTTGACTTGACGTCACGTGACCACGTGACACATGATTAATCGTAGCGCCAATACAAAAGCGCCACAAAAAACCCACAAATTCTCATACAATGCAATTTGGTATATGACACTTTGATCACTACATAGAAATACAGCTGTCAATACTTACTTCTCATACACTCATTTTGCAATAAAAAAACTAAAAAAACTGTGAACCGTTTTGAACTGGTTACCGTTACGTTGAACCGGTTACCGTTAAAAAAGAGAAAAGAACTTGGCATTGCCAAACACTTCATCTCCTCCAAAATGTAGCGCTGGTGGTTTGGACCAGATGCCAAGGTTTCAGAGCTTGCCGCTATCTGTCCAAAAAGTTAAAGCTATTTTTCTAAATTTAGATTCATAAAATGTGGCAGTCAACACCATTCATCTCTATGCCTTCGCATGCTGAGTGTGAATCAGCCTTTATTTGAAATCTTAGCTCTTATTTTTTTTTTGTGACGCACATTATTTATTTATTTATTCAGGTTACCTTGCAGCGCCTACCAGGCATTCTTGCGAGGAGGGGACGATTATATATTTTCATAAATTTACAAGCGTTAGCGTTTCAAGAGGCGCTGATGTGGCTGGCTCCAAAAGTAGTAACGGGGGTTTACGCCGACATACGGACGCCAAGATCGATACAGTCGTGCGAGGTGACCAATTTAATGAGTGGCTGGGGACGTGGCATACCAAGCACGAATGTCCCAGGAACTCGAAGTCGTATCTCGGCGTAACGTAGTTAGACGTCACTGTTCTTTGTCATTCGAATATTTTAGGCTGGAACATTTTAGGCTGGAACCGTAAACCTTCGTTATTGAAACGCTTCGTTAGTGAAACGTGAACGAGTTCTTACTGACGTCAAGGGGAATCACTGACTGAAATATGGCGAATGAAGACAGCCAATTTACAAAGCGACGTCCAAATTGTAAGCAGTGATAGAGTGCAGGCGAGCTGGTAATTACTCGACATCTTGTAAACCCTGAGATGGGGATCGTTCCCCATCTCAGGGTTTACAAGATGTCCATATATTTTTTTTTAATTCCTACTATACGATCGGCAGTTCCGGTTTTCGCCCTCCTCGAAAAGAAATATGTTTATAGTCAACATTCTAGTATGGCTGCGATTACAAAACCAACGTACATAGATCGGAAGTTCTCATTAGTCACTCTTTAACATTTCCAAATCGTATAGCTGCTCCAAAAACCTGAAAGAATAATAAAAACCTACCTTGACTGACAACCGAGGCACCTCACTCCGCCCGTCAGACCGCTATGTCTTCTTGTTGATAGTGATAGCGATGATGTTTAGAGTTCCAAGCCGAAACTGTGAGAACTAGTACTCACTTCTAATTTTGTGCTTAATCCTCCCATTTTTTCTGGTTAGATTAGCCCCCCCCCCCCCCCCCCCCCCCCCTCTTATCTCCCTTAAAGGGGCCCTGCAATCATATTTAAGCGTCTACATTTTTTGCGGTTTCCACGTCTCTTGGGGTTCGGGCAAGCCAGCGGGCACGAAGAGAGTAACTAAATATCAATGCGTCATATTTTAACGGGACGACGCGGAAACCTCCTCCACCTACGGGGGCGACCCGCGGTGCCGAAAGCGCGCAAATGTGACGTCTTTGGTCCTCGGCTTACTACTGGTCAAAGCCGCTAAAAGCTTCTTTTTAGTCGAAATACAAAATATAAGTGGCGCGAACCGTTTCAATTATTTATAAAAGTAGTCTTTGTTCACTATTTTAGATCAGAAAAGAAACAAATGCAGTTTAGAAAGTACGGAAACAAGAAATGACTCGTCGACATACCCGCCACCAAGTGGGGGAAAAGGCGGCGCATACTAGAAAGGTGTAGTGGGATCAGCCACCAACGAGCGGCGAGCGTTGAAAGGTCCCGGATGTATGCGGCCGCGCTGCGGTCGTATGGACTGGAGAATCCGACCGCTTCCAAGCGTTTCCAAAGCCTTCGGCGAGCAGCTTTGTCTTGCGGTTCGGCCTTTTGGCGGTATGGCAGCGCGAAGTGGCCTTCGTTCTGAACTGATCTTTCCCCCGTGTTTGCTGTCGTTTGTGGCCAAAGAAGTGTCATGCCGAATTACTGTTGAATCGAGCTGCAAATGCAATGCGAGCCGCCCTGGCTGCCCGCTTCATACAGCCTATAGCCAGAACATGCTTTTGTGGCGCCCACTCGAGCCGTCGACACGGAGTGCGGCAGCCGTGACCGCTCCTGAGCTCACTAGCCCTCCTCTAGATCGCGGCCACTCAAGCAACCAAGGACGTCATGAAGGAGGTTATTTTTTGCTTGTTTTTGTAATTTTAATTTGCCTAAACCTTCTAAAATAAAGCGAAATTCGAGAAAAGAAAAGTTTAATGAAGTTACTACGTTCAGTGCGCTCAGGTTCGGTGCAAATTAAAAACCAGTAAAAAAGTCCTTGCAGGGCCCCTTTAACGGTCCCAAAGACTTGTGTTATACGCAGAGCCGAGTATGACACCGGCCGGTCTGTCACTTCAGTGAAGTTACATCCGGCAAACTCGAGAAAAGGTGTTTTAAGGCGGAAACATCTTCTATAAAAGGTGTAATATTTGTTGAACACCTTTCTGAAGCCGCCAAAAGGTGTGACAACACTTCTGTCATACGCTCTGTTGGTGTACCAAAAACATATCTCCTATTACTAAAAAAAAAAACAATATTTGAAAAGGGGTATTTGCTATGAAACACCTTTCAAGCACCTTTATAGGTGTTTTGAAGTTTACTGTGCAGCGAAGCGAGTAGTAAGATAGAATTTGAAGACAGACCAGTACCCCTGAAGCCGCCAAAAGGTGTGACAACACTTCTGTCATACGCTCTGTTGGTGTACCAAAAACATATCTCCTATTACTAAAAAAAAAAAACAATATTTGAAAAGGGGTATTTGCTATGAAACACCTTTCAAGCACCTTTATAGGTGTTTTGAAGTTTACTGTGCAGCGAAGCGAGTAGTAAGATAGAATTTGAAGACAGACCAGTACCCCCGTTACACGGCCAACTCAAATGCCATTTAGGCCAAAGGCCTTCGAGATTCCCAAAGGTCATTCAAACTTTCGGGCGTCAGACGTGTCGGAGAGCATCTCGAATGCCATTTAGGAGATATTTATTGCAATTGTAGTTTTCGATTTGTTGGAGACAACGGTCACCCATTCTGAAAAATAAATGGCTCGATAAAACAAAATTGCTGATGTATTGCCATTTATTTTTGTAAATAATATTATGGGTTGCGTTTATATAGATTTTTTTAACGATTACACGTGTTTTTGCTAGCGAAGCAACTTTGTTTGGTACGGGCTGGTACAAGCCGCTCTAAAGACGACAATGATGTTCCCGCGCGAAAACTCTCCATTGTTCCTCGGCTTGTGAGTTTATTCTCTGTCTGGTTCCTCGTCCGTTCCGTCTGCTCTGCTTACCCCACCGATTCCAGTAGATTCGACTATGGAGCCTTCGGAACCGTCAGAGACTCAGGTTGCTGTTCTTTTTTTATGCACGCGCAGCAGCAAAGCTCCTTGGCTGCCGTCCGAGCTGCCGTGTCATCGGCAAGAAGGGAAGCCAATCGCTTGGAGTGCCAGATGCCGGCCCTCCAAGCGAAATACAAAAGAACACTGCAAAATTAAAGTTAACTTATAAAACGAAACCACAAGCGAATGAGAATGGAGAACACAAAAACAAGATCAAGAGCGAAGAGATAAGGAGAACGGAGAGCACAGTGATGAGCAGCGACAAGTACGAACAGGAAGGAACAAAGGAGGACGTGATTGCTGTGCCCGCGAGATATATATATATATAATATATATATATATATATATATATATATATATATATATATTATATATATATATATATATATATATATATACATACATGTAAAGGACGCTAAAGTCGCTCTAAAGTAAGCATAGAACTTCATAAATGGTTTTAAAATTTATTCTAATTGACGAATTCCTAAATAAGAGTATCATTTTTTTTAAAATTATTTTCGTAGTCATCCGTGACTGCTGTCGACGAGAGTAGGCAGTTGAGGAGTTAACGTAGTTGTTGTTACTCCGTTGATCGTAAATGTCATTCAGCCCGAATGACATTTGATTTGCTCGTCTGACGCCGCCTAACTTGACATTTGAGTTAAAGGGCATTTACTCCGAAGGCCTTCAAGACGCCCGTCTGACAGGGGTATAAGGGACATGGAGGAGGAACGATGGGCACGGAGAGGTTTTGGCTATTTGTACATGAAGGGCGTCGATATAAAGTGGAGAAAGCGAACAAGAAAACGCAGGTCGAAAGTTTTGGGCAACAATGGCGCAGATCAGGAAATGACAGTTAAGAAGAGTGTTAAAGCAGCAGAGAGGGAAATATGGGCAGCGGGGATGCAGACTAAATCGATCACTAGACACTTATAAAAAAATGTAAGATGGATATTGCTAAGGAAAGTATCTATGACAATTTCAGGGGAAGCTCGCTGTTGTTTGAGGCCAGGACAGGGGCGTTACGAACTGGGGTGTACGGAGCGGAATATTAGGACTTGGATACTGTGCGTATGAGGAGGAAAAGGGGGCGGCTGAACACTTCATACTTTACTGTAAATGTCTTCACCCTGCAGTTGTTCAAGCGATACTGATTTAGCGAAGGCTTTGAGCTTTAAAGGCAGAGATGGAAAAATAGACGCGCAGAGAGAATCAAAGCACTGGTTATCGTACTGGGTGCATAAGTCGAGGGAAAAATGAAGTTTCATGGAGAATGATAATGAAGGCTTTAGAAGCTTTGTAAGTGACATTTCTATAATGTTTAATACGGCATTCGTAAAACACGTTTTTAACGCAATTGCGAACTCACTGCGGCCTTTTCTTTTTGAAATACCGAAAAATCGATCCACAAGTGATTGTCGCCGTCCTGGCTTCTTATCCTCCCTCGTGAAAACATAGGCGGTACCCGGGGAAGGTCAGAGAAGAATCGGACGAAGTTCTCTTTCGGTGAACGGCGACCTCTCAGGCTTCCACAGGAAATCGTCATAAGCTGGTCAAAACAACTGGGTTTTGGTGTTCTGTGCACTTGTAGTTTCAGTTGTGACTCCGCCGATGCAGCCTTTCACGCAGAACCGGCGCGACGTGGCTCCTCACGTCGCTCAGAAAAGTCCACTGCGCGTTCTCTTCGACCTCACACCGTTTAAAAGAATTTGAGGTCGCTGAAAGGGCTCTAAAATAATTTCAAACTCGAAAGTGAAGCGTCGTGTGCTCACAGCGATAGGCGGCACGCCCGGAGAAGCGCGGTTGATCGCGGGACGCGGTCGAACACACTTCAGGTCGGGGCAGTTCGAAGGCTTGAGAGAAACCCAAGTTACACGACGACTCAATCTTTGACGTCACTGCACTGGCGCGGATCGCGCGGGAACTTCGAATTCGGCTTTTGGAAGTTTTAATGCGAAAGCATTAACTGTCCCATGGAGCGAACCGACGTCATCAGCTTTTGAAGCCGTGCCGAACGGCATCTAAACTCCCCTATCCCAATGGAGCGAAGCCTGTCGTCTGTGGCAGTGATCTGATGGATAGGCTCCCGTTGGCTGGTGCGCGTCATAGTTTCAAGGAACAAGGCTCCCATGGCTCTCGCGCTGCGTGATTCCAAGGAACGCCACCAGAGAAGCCCTCTCCATGGCGGCGTAGCGCACGCAGTGGTCCGGCCGCCGGTAAGAGGGAGCGCCTGGCCGCAGAGCCTGCACGGGCAAACTCCGGAGAGGCTGCACGGCCGAGCTCAGCGTGGCGCGGCAACTTCACGAGAGCGCACGCTCGCCGTTGGCCGCTACCTCAGCAGTAGCGAAGCGTGGCCGTACACGCCAGAACACCGCAGACGAACTAGGGAGGCGGAAGAACGACATTCATGCCTTCGCATTCACAACTCATAAGAAGTGCTTAGGTGTACATGTCCTCGAATTTGTTTAGTTTCACAAATACTGGAGTTTCCAAGTTTCGAATTTTGAGGGAAATGTCTAGGCATGGTTTCCAATCGGTTTCGAATAATATAAAAAAATCATTTGACCTGTCAGTGCCCCTTTAAAATGACACGAAGTATTAACGCTGTGGGAAACCCTTTGCTGCGTTTCCCATGGTCTCCCATCTTCACCTCTTTCCTGCTGCCACACCCGTGTCGCCTGATGCCATGTGACCCCTTTCCCGAGGCGGGACTGGCGCATCCCCGAGTATCGGTCAATGGGAAGGGTTACGTGGCCAAGAAACACTGCGCACTGGAGGGCCGTAGAGTAACTGTATATGCTGCGCTTGCGCTTGCTAGAGTTACTGTACAGTTACTCTGGAGGGCGGAGCTGACAACAGGGATGGGCGGCCTGGGCGAGCTCTCTCTCTCTCTCTTTCTCTTGCCTGGATCACGGGTAAGGAAGGACCCGAGGACGCACCAGTGACCACCATGCAGTGCCACTGCATGGTGGTCACTGGTGAGTCCCTCGGTCCTTCCATACGAGGCCCCATGAGATGTGAATATACCCATGTTTGAGTCGAGCTCCGTGGCGTGTTTACTCGTGGCTGGGAGCCGGGGGGAACCCTACAACGCCGTGGTATATCGGTTGGCGCCACTTTTTGTTTTCCTAGACCCTTTTCATGTTTACAACTCAGGAGCCTCTGGTTCCCCAAGAAACTTCCGCTTGCGCCGTGTCGGCAGACCTTCCGAGTTTGTGTCACAATTTCTAGGACGATGAACGGTCCAACGGCTACAGAAATTGTGAAGTTGGAGATTTAGCAAGCTTCTTCTACTGTGCAATTCAAATATAGATCCGCTCATGTCTACAAACGAAACCAGGGCGGAGCGGCACACCGCCGTCGCCGCGCAAGCGCGATGGGGTGTGGGCCAGAAGCGCCGCGTCCCGCATGAGCAAACCATTGGAATTGATGTTGTCGGCGCCGGTGTTAGTCCCCGTGCTCTTTCTGCTCGTTGGAATTGTTGATTCTGCGTTTTTCTAGCAATGTCTTACCAATTTAGTGGCCTGAGCAAAATGAACAAGGCTCGTTTCACCGCACAACTTCGTGTAATATTGTGACGTGCGGCAATTCATTGTTGCACGGCGCGGAATAGACGCAAACGCCAGCTGATTTACATGATGAGATAATTCTGCTCACTATTTTCAGTCGTGACGTCGCTCGAAGTGCGAAAGCGTGTACGGGAGCTGCGATATTTTACGGCGCTACTGAAAATAGCAAGCAGAATTGAACCAGGTGAATCAGGCATAACAGGTCGGTGATGGCCGCTGCTAACAATAATCAACATCTCCTTGAATGTACTCTTTACACCGAGCCTACTTACCCCAAACAACCATCAAACTAAGTATTTTGAGGCCTGCACTTACTTCTTATTGCAACGTTTGGTCTGCTGGCCGCTGTCGTTTGAACGAGCAGACGACAGTTCGAACGCATGTGAAAGAGCGGACGAGAGTTTAAACGAACAGGCAGCCGTTTGACCGTGAAGACGCACTGAACGTGGTCCGCGGTTGGTCCGGTCAACTTGACGGTTTTCCCGCGTTCATGTTGGAACAAAACGAATAAATCTGACGACCTCAAGTATTCGTGAATATACCTCTTGCAAAACGTACAGCGCCACGACGGCGGGGAACTTGGGAAGCGATCGGTACAGATCACGCGCGCTTCCTCGTTGCGCCTCGGCCGCCTCCGCGACTGCGCGCGAGTCGCGGCAGCCACCGCCAGCAGCCGTCGCAGCCATCCGCCATCCCGCTCATCCGCCGGAACGTCGTACGTCGTTGGCGGCGTACCGTATCTATGCAGCGTAAACGCATCGCGCACGGTGAACTATTCACTAATTGGAATACGTTATTCGTCGTAACTTACCTTCACGTCTTGCTGTGTCACCGAATCACTGATTTGCACCGAAACCGTGGCAGGTTCGCCACGGTTTCGCACACATATGCGTCAACATGACACCGACATAAAGATCTAAAAAAAATACGGTGACAAACATAAAAACCGTGAAAGAGAATAAACGTTAAACACATTGCCCAGACTTGAATGCACTCGAATGGCAAACTAGGAAAATGAACCTTGAGATACACGGAATTCCAGTGTCTGAGCATGAAACCTTCTTGACAAGTTGAACCAGGTAGCTGTAAAACTGGACGAGCCGGTACTTTCTGAGAATGAGGTCGTTGCCTTGCAAAGGCTACCAGCACGACCAGACAAGTTCCAGGTATTATCGTTCGCTTTGCAAGACAGGGACGCCCGTTGAACAGTGATTTAATCAACGGGAGAGACTTAATCGCACAGGGGAAGACACATAGATTCTCGAGAACTTGACTATTCGAAACTGTGCTCTGCTCTGGAAAACAAGGGAATGGGCAAAGCAAAATGATTATCTCTACACATGCACCGAAACGGTAAAAGTTTCGTGAGACGAACCGACGGTGATAAGGCCATTCTTATCAGGACGAGATGAACTTGCAGCGTTTGAACTGAACAATGTTACTGTTTTTTCTTCATGACTGCTTCCATAAAGATTATGCCAGAGCTAAACTATTTTCTGGCCTCTGAATTAAAATCCTATCTTGGGAATGAGTATAGTAAGTCGTTCAAATGTACCCACTTAAAGGGGGGAGTGCAACGATTTCCGGACTTCGTTCAAAGATTGTGGAAGTTGCTCTCTGACACTTCTGAAGTAACGAACAGAAAACCGATTTCGCCTGCGTGTCCTAGCTGTTGCGTAAAAAAACAATAAATATTGGCATTTCGGGCACCCCTCAACTCACTCCCAGTCTTCAGGGTCACACCCGGTCGCACTCCCAGTGACGTCATTCGGAGTGCCGTGTAGGTTCCCGTGTGCTATCTCGGAGGACGCTTCCTCTCCCTCTCTCTGCTGACATTAGCGGGAGTTATGCTGCAGCTTAGAGCTGAGCGAGGTCACGTAATCTTTTCGCCGTAGTTCCTTCGGCTGCCACTTGGGGCTGCAGGTGGGCGAAAAAGCTCGACTTTTGCTTTGCGATTGTGCAGCGGAATCGCGACATTTTTAATGAAGGAGGTGTTTTCTCTGTCCTCCGGGACACGATAAACAACTTAAAAATGACAAGTTGCCAATTCTTTTAATCATAAAATCGTTGCACCGCCCCTTTAAACACTCGTTCAGCTCGGATCAAAACTGAAGAGCTTGCTTTATTTTTTAATAAATTTTGTTTTTTGTTCGATGTTAATATTTTTTCAGAAACATAGTATTCAGACGACAGTGATGTTTTTGAACTGCCAATTTATAATGGTTACTTTCTGAATAGAACAACTGGGCGCGGAGGAGGTGTGTCGTTAATGCTTAGATATAATATGTGTGGTGAGGTTTTAGAAGAATACTCGATCATTAATAACGACTATGAAGTGCTATTCCTGCTTGTGAACAAGAATCTTATCTCTGTGTTTTATAGGCCGCCAGACGGGAGTTTGACGTCTTTCTTTGCTTTTCTGGAAACATATTTCAGGTTCGCAACAGAAAACAGATATAATATTATTCTGGGGGGTGATTTTAATCAGAATATGCTTCAAGATACCCCAAATAAAAGACAATTAGAAGTACTAATTAACAGTAGTCGTTGTACGAATGTACAACCACTACTGTTGTAGGTGAGGTAGTGGTTGTACGAATGTACAACCACTACCTCACCTACAGTAGTGGTAGTAGTGGTAGGTGAGGTAGTGGTTGTAGGTGAGGTAGTGGTTGTACGAATGTACAACCACTACCTCACCTACCAAAATTACAGCAGAATCATAAACTTTGCTCGATTTGTTTATAACAAGTTTTGAATTACCCTGCATAAAATCGGGGATAATTAGCACATATGTAATTGATCATCTAGGTATATTTTTGTGTGTCAAAAAGGAAATATCTAAAACTACAAGGAACAGATTTTCTGGATCCTTTCAGAATATTACTGAGTATAATCTTCGTGAATTTATCACTAAAGAATAGTAGCAGGTGCGACGCTGACGAGATACAAATAAGTTCGATAAAATACGTTTTGTTTGACGTATATCTTTAATTTGTGCTTGTACAATGGGGTATTTCCCCCCAAAATGCAGATTGCAAAAGTTAGCTTTCTCTATAAACAAGGTGACAAGAATGATATAGGTAACTACAGGTCAATCTCATTTTTATCAATGTTTTCAAAAGGCCTCGAAAAAAATTCTACTTTCGCGTATGGTGCAGTTCGCAGATAAACACGGTTTAATCACTCCATCACAGTTTGGGTTTCGCAAACACCGTTCTACAGAATTGGAACTTTTAAAGCAAAAAGAATAAATTTTGAAAAGCTTGGAAGAAAAAGAAGTAACTCTTGGTATTTTTATTGATTTCAGCAAAGCTTTCGATCACTTAAATCACAATCTGCTGCTAAAACAATTACAAATGTATGGATTTCGTGGACATGCATCAACTCTCATAACGACTTATCTTGCACATCGTAAACAATACGTTCATATAAATGGTTATTCATCTGATATTAAACTCATTCTATCTGGCGTTCTGCAAGGAAGCATATTAGGTCCCTTCCTTTTTAATTTATACGCTAACGATATTGTCAATATCAATAAAAGCATTAAATACGTAATTTACGCTGATTATACAAGTCTATTTTTTACCGGTAACTGCTGTCAGGAGCTAGCAATTAAAGCAAATCAAACGTTGAAAGACCTAGCTTGGAGCCAATGTAATGCTTTAAAAATCAATGATAACAAAACAAAAACATTTTTATCTCTCCCAAAACGTAAGAATGATAATGTAACTAGTTATATTGTTTTAAATGGAACCAAAAACAGAGATTCTATCTAGTTTTAAGACACTGGGCGTTATATTCACGGATCGAATGAGTTGGGATGAACACGTAAATTTTATTTCGGTAAAGTTGTCACGAGTCGCAGGCTTAATATATCGTCATCGCCACATTCTTGCCACAAACGTGAAATTAATTATTTATAATTCATTATTACTCTCACACATCCATTACTCCTTCTTAGTCTGCGGTACTACTACGAATACAAATTTAAACAAAATACTTGTAACACAAAAGAAAATATTGCGAAGTATTTGTAACGTGTCATACGATCACCCTAGTGAACCTCTCTTTAAAAGTTTAAATTTGATGCCAGTAAATAGATTATACGAATGTCGTTTATGCGTGACCTATAAATCAGAAGTACAAACAAATCTTCATGCCCTTAGAGAATTGGCGTCTCTCTCGCCAAGAGTAGCAACAGATCCTACTCGAAACACGGAAATTTGAACGCTCCCTATTCGCAAAACCACCTACGGTGGAACAAATGTTGAAATATGCACTTCCTCGACTGCTTAATTTTCTTGTTACTCACGACATTGATCTTCCCATGACATCTCTAAAAAATCTCCGAACATTTCTTTCTTTTTCAATTGTGACTGCTTAGTTGTCATGTTTCATAACCTTAATTTTTGCTAAATTGAATAATGCTGCGCTTGCATGCACTTTGTTTTTGTTAGCCTCTTATATAGTCGCACCTTTTTTGTAATATTGTCCCGTTGTCATCTCCAAAATTGTTAGCTTTTGTCTTGGTTTTCTTTTTGGATTACTTGTTGTGCCACTGCTGCCATATGTAAGTAGGGGGGGGGGGGGGGCGTCAAGCTGCATGATGCAGCTTTTTTCCTCGGTCTCCCTCCGTCATTCGTATTTTGCAAGCCTTTGCAGTAGTACTCGGTCGGACTCAACGGAACTGTGTAAATCGCATTTTAAGGGGCTACTGAAAAGAAAAGTTATTTTCAAAGAGTCTGGATGGGACAGGCGTGTAAAAAAAAAGATGAATTTTACGCGAAAAAAAAACAAAATTAGAGCAATAATGACGGCGCCAAATTTATTTCAAATTCTGAGGGCAAACTCCATGACGTCACGGAATGGTCATACACTCTTTCCACCTCAACGAGATGGTCATACACTCCCTCCACCTCAACGTGATGGCCGGGCCGATCTACCTCTCCTCCACGCGCCCGAAATGCGGAGAAAGAAAACAAGTGGAAAGGAGGTGACTACCGACTAAATCGCGTCTCTCGCCGTCAATATTTCTATACATTTTTTTTTTCGCGTAAAATTTATATTTTGACACGCGTGTCGCGACCAAACTTAAAAGACACATTTTTTTTTTTCAGTGAATTTTTAAGGGGCAGTCTTTCAAGATAGCCAACGCGATACTCTCTCTCCCATTTCCGTGCTCTCGTCGCTCGTCCAACTCGGCTCTCGACTGCTCGAACTTTGTTGCCAAGGTGACCTGCGCCTGCTCGCGTATGCAACGTGGTAGGGAGAGGGAAGACGATGGGAGAGGCGTACCGAGGACTCTCATTTTTCGTCACGCGGCGCGCGCGGGATTTTGAGATTTTTGTGAGGGGTCTGTTCACCCCACTGTGCTTCCTGCATAAGCAATCCTGGTCCGACGGTGGCTGGTTTCCCTTTTCACGGCACCTATCCACGTTCTCGAGCGAACCGAGCAGGCAGAAAACACACACAAAGTTATCTTCAAACCCTTCGCGGCTCTTTTGGTACAGCCGCAGTCGCGGCGCTTTGACAAGACCGGTGTTAGTATGATTTCTTCCAAAACAAGACAGGAATACCCGTCCCTCATGTAACTTCCGCCCACAGCCAGACCGGAAGTGTGCCCGACGAGCCACCACCGCGGCGTGACGTAACAGAGTTCAATTGGTGTATAAACGGTGATCTGTCGTCTTACTGGAGTTTTAAACAATCTTCAGCAAATTATTTCCTAACCGTTCTTTTAGCTGTGCGCCTAGACGATCCGTGATGAAATATTTCGTCAACATTGCAAGGAGCGATGCTGGACGCAAAATGCAGGCTGGCGTTTCCTTGCGGCGCTTTTATGGAAAGGGTCTATACGTGGCGACTCGACCAGGGTTTCCCCTCGCCGTGACGTCACGAGATGTGCTCCTTGCTACTTTCATCACTTGCAAACAACAAATTCAATGATATGTGTAAAAACAAAAAAAAAAAGAACCGGTAGAAGCTTTGAATCGTCGCATTCCTAACAAATGCAGTCAAGGTTGAGTCTGACGTCCGTCGATGCCAGCAAAATAATCCGACCAAAGACGACATATCGACCGTTTGACCATTCGTGGAATGTCGAGCACAGCGACGCTTTTGGGCGTGCACGTCGCCAGTAGGTCCCACCTGTCTAGCTAAGCGACCATCCTGCGACGCGTCGCAGTTTGTGAATTCTTCACGCAGCTTCTTTCGCCGTGTGCGGCGGCTCCGAAGCCGGCGTGGCGACCTTCAACGGCGGCCCTGTTTGCCCGGCGTCTCCGCCGTGAGCCCGCCAACGGCGCGTGCGACCGTGCACGCATGCTGTCCGATCGATGCCGGGCCGAACGCATCGGCCTGCGATCTCCGGGTCAGCGCTGGGTGCCGCAGGAAATGACGCGTCCTCGGAGGCCTTTTTCAACGCCCTTCGCTCAGATGCATACGCGCGACACGCACGCGCACATGCAAACTCGGCTAGCGGAGTGTCGCGCTGCCGTCCCCCGCACTTGAGGCGTTCATTCCACCAATAGTTTCGATGCCAGATGGCGGTAAAAAAAGGTCGCTATTTGCGGTAGGTGGCTATACCCGCCTCCTGGCCAGTAGTGACCCCCCTCTCCCTACCTCCCCAACCGCGCGCATCCTTTGCTATAGACTTTTTTTTTTTTTTTTTTTTTTTTTTGTATAACCTCATACCATCGCACAACAGAAGCACCCTCGACCCGGTGTATTTTTGGATTGCCCACTGACACAGGGTATGCAACCGCCAAGTGTATGGGCGAAAAAGGCTTGGAGACGGACATCGTGCGTGACTTAGTTCCGAATGTTATTTTAACCGTGTTACAATTTTCGAAAATCTACGGTTGTCTGGCTATCACTGCGTCGTTGACAGGTGCACAAACAAATGTAAAAATCCCATGAACAATCGCGGGAACTGTGCAATAAGCACAAGAAGCTGCAGCGCAAGTGCCGCTGCAATGTTATTTACCTTCACATGTTCCCAAAGGATTCTTATTTATGAAGTATGTCAATTGGGAGCGTGAATCGCGAGGGCTTTGTTGCATACTCATCGTCACATTTATGCTCACACCTACTTTGTCTAAGGCAAACGGACTGATTCTGACCCAGTGCCGGTGCTCCGATTAGGTTATACTGTAAAGTATAATATTACTCTATGGGATGTGAAGGGTATGAAAACGACCACGTCCCACCGCTCAAGGTGCAGCTATAAAATGCCGAGAGCTTACTTGCATAAACTACATTTAAACTGCTCATATATTCCTTCGCTGTGGAAACTCAATCGAGCACCCCACCGTCTTCGTCCACGTTCTTTTGTGGAGGCAATGTGATGGCCCGCGATTGGCCACCTCGATGCAACGGCCGAAATCCAGCTAACTTTAATGTAGCCCAGAATAGCCAAATCTAGCCAAGTTCTCCCCATACCCACAACGTTGCCTACTCAGATAGCTGTGCTGCCACAAACAGCCGGTATTTCAAGGTTTAAGCCTCTAGGACGGCGTCGTCGGCAAAGCAATTACCAAGATGGCGGCGCGCTTAAAGAAGGTCTATAGACCTTTCCAGCGGCAGTCTTGAACGAAGCGATTTACAGCGCGCGTCCCTGGTTTTGAGAGTGTACGTCAGTGTTACCAGACGGCGCTGGGCTGTGGGTTTTCTCGTCAGTGGGCTGTGGCAGCCTGCGTAGGCGCTATTCCGGACGCTGGTGGCGGCTAAATTGTCGCGTTTCATTTTTTTTTTTAAATTTTGTGATGTACGGCGATTAGAATTTTTCAACGTTTTTAAGAAAGCATTGTACTACTTTTAGGAACAAAAACAAACAAATTAAAGCTATTTTAACGAGTCCATGCACGACACAACAGATTCAACTGGAATGTTTGTGTCATTTTATTTTGATTTTTTTACGACACCATACACTCAGCCGTGTCAATATACAAAGGTCCTAACTGTCAAAAATATTTGACCACGCAGAATAGCCAAAATGCGTGAGTGTTCCCCGCTCACAACATGAAATTCAACGAGTCTCATCAATCGAACATATTGTACGTACCCCACGGTGCCGCGTTATCCGAGCAGGATTTATCTGAGCCTGAGATGTCTCAAATAACACAGCATATCCAATATTGGCAACTCCAGCGAAATCGACGCCGCGTAGCTCAACGCCGAGAAGGTCAGGAGAGGAGGTCGTTTCGGCTCTGTCGTCTGCAATCGCTGCTTGGTTCTCGTCGGCAGCATAGAAACAAACATCGTTTCCAGTAATTATTTTTATGCTTCCGCCATGTCATTCCTACGCGCTGACTAGAAGAAGGTTTCTACCGTCGAAATTCGCTTTGTTTTTATATGTAACACCAATTTTACGCTGCAGTGCAAGCAATTTATGGTGGTCCGCGTGCTGAACGACGAAAACGACCTCCTTTCGTCCAGCATTTTGCCTGACCAGTGTGCTCTCTATAGTTCGCTGGAGTCGCGAATACAGTGTTGACGATAGCAACTTCACGACGATCGGACGGAATCCGGATTGTTTTGAGGCACGTTTTGAAGACAGCTGTTTCTTTGCACAGCACCAAAGCAAATGACGGACGTGTCTATTCCGTCCCCATCCCGGACCCGACCCTATCAGATATTTTTCGACCGGGAGCATAGCCGGGAAGACGTTTCGGAGATCATCTCAACGGAAAAAATCCTCTAAAAAAGTCGAACGTCCCGCGTCGCGGGCTGCTTGATGTTCGCTCTCTTCGTTCGTTTTCTGCGAAGGCCGAGCAGGCTACGAGTCCTGAAATTCCCTGGTTCTCACAGTGGAAGATAACACAAAAAACGTAAGCATCCTAAACAGGCAAATAAAGTTAAAACTTTCAAGAAAAGCCGGCGAACTCTGAATGCACAATGCAGGTGGGGAGTTGCGCTGACCGGATTTCCACAGCTCAGGCGGGTGGCAGAAATTTCTGGCGGATAGGGGTTGCTCGAGTCGCAAAATGGTGGCGGCCAGAGAGCTCTTTTTGCAAAGGTCTATGCACGTTTGCAAGTCCGGCTTCAGGGCGCTGCCATCTTGCTTGGCTGGGGTGCGCTTGGGCGAGTCGTAATCCGGTTACAAAGCCATGCTATGGCGTTGTAATCGGATTATGGCCGCGCCCAAGAGCGCACCCCACTGAGGAAGATGGCGGCGCCCTGAGACCGGACTGGCAAACGTGTATACACGTTTGCAAGTCCGGTCTCAAGGCGCCATCATCTTGCTCAGTGGGGTCCGCTTGGGCGCGGCCACAATCCGATTACGACGCCTTAGCAAGGCTTCTTAATCGGATTATGACGCGACCAAGCGCACCTCAGCCGAGCAAGATGGCAGCGCCCTGAAGCCGGACATGCACCCTTTTTCATAAGGGCGCCTCCATCTTGAATTGTCGTCACTTACAGTATGGGTGAAAACATTGCTTTGCCGTCGCCACGCCAATAGAAGACATTTGGGATGTAAGCGTAACCGTCAAACATTCTGGTTTGGCCTCCCCTCTTTTTTTTTACTATTTAAAGGTTGAATCGTTTTATTATTTTTTTCGTCGCCCATACCGGGTACGTTTATTAGGTGGCTGGGGACGAGAGTACACGAAAAAGGTCAAACTGGAGCGCCCCTAGCGCACGAAACCGGCAGCGCGCATGTGCGCTGGAGTATGGGCAAGAAGGTCGCCATCGCCTGTAAACAAACCATTGGAATGCGATGTTGTCGGCGTCGGTGTTAGTCCCCGTGCTCTTTTACGCGTTGGAATGGTCAATTCTACGTCTTCCTGGCAATGGCTGACTACTTGAGCGGCCTCAGCGAAATTAACTGAGGCTCGTTACACCGCAAAACTTCGCGTGAATAATGCGACATGCGGCGATTCATTCCGCGTGGACGCCGCAGAATAGTCGCTAAAGCCTAACTCGCGCGCTGAGATTCTGCTCGCTATTTTCAGTGATGACGTCACTCGGACTGCGAAAGCGTGAACAGTTAGCTGAGACGGTGGATGTTGATACTGAAAATCGCAAGCAGAATCGGGCCAAGTGAATCAGGCATAACAAGTCGGTGATGGCCACAGGTAACAATTATCAACATATGTTTGTATCTACTGTTTACGCCGAGCCTGTTTAGCCTGTGGCGACGCACTGTCCCCAACATTTCGGCGCAGCCCTCGCCTCGTAGTCGTCTGCTTCGGCGAAGCACGGCCGCGCGTTACACTGCGTAGCTCGAAGAAGACTGACTACCCAGGCACGCGGGGCACCGGAACGTCCGTCGACCGCCGCTGCCGAGGCAATAAAGCGCCGCTCTTTTTCTATGTTGGGATTTGCTCGTCACCACGACGCAGCATCCCACAAGCCCAACCAACCTTCAAACATAAATGTCTTTTGAGGCCTGTACTTACTTCTTATCGCAATGACCAGACGTTTGGTCTACGGCCGCTGCCGTTTGAACGAGCAGACGACAACAAGCAGAAACTTTTGAGAGCAGACGACGACAGTTCGAACGATCAGGCGGCCGTTTAAACTTGAAGATGCACTGAGCGTAGTCCGCAGGTGGTCCGTACAACTTTGCAGTTTTCTCGCGTTCAAGTTTGAACAATACAAATAAATCTGACGACCACAAGTATTTGTGAATCGTGGTCCGACGGCGTCTGTTTTTCCTTTTTCACGGTCCCTATCCACGTTCTCTCACGAACCGAGCAGGCAGAAAACACATGAAAACTGACGTTCAAACCTTTTCCGACTCTTTTGGAACAGTGCCAGTCACGACGTTTTGACGAGAAGGCAGGTTTCTGTCTGGTTTCTTCCAAAGCAACACAGGAATGCACGTCCCGCATGGTAACTTCCGCCCATAGCCGCAGACCGGAAGTTCGCCCGACGCGCCACCACAGCGCCGTGACGTAGCAGTGGTTGGGAAGTTCGGATCAACGCTACCGGATCGGTTAAGCTGACAAGCTCCAAGAAAAAAGTGACGCGCTGCCATTCTTTGCCGCGTAGCGGCGCTCGTGTCGCAGCTGGCCCGACTCGTTCGGTCTGACAGAACTCGGTACCTGTGGTCCGTGGATACGCCGTGAAACACATCGTTTTTTTTTATAGTTCACAAAGTGTATTACCAACGACTGCGGCCAGTGTAATAGTGTCCGGGTTGAGACAACATTTCCTGTGACTTTTGAGGTAAATTCACGCCCGCCGGACCTTAGTAGTTTTGGCAGTTTCCGACATTCGGCACCAAGGCAAGTAACTCGGAGAAATGACTGCGTCTATCTTTCAAAATTTCCGGTACATGCGCAGGTGTGTTTTGGTCGTTTGCTGACTAAAATACCGTGAACTCCCCTCTTCTGGTGTTCTGCGTTTGTGTCAAAAGGTCAAGCGTTGACTGCTGGATACATTCCAAAGCCGCGTTAGGACAGAATGCCAATTTGAAGACGTCTTCGTCATTTGAAAAAAGCGGGCTGTTTTTGTATTTGTATTATGCTACGTTGAGGCTTGCAGCTTGTTACTGGTGAACAGGGCTGAGTTATTCCTTCCGTGTGTTCTTTACGTGTGTGGCAACCTGGGTCCCTTGCTTGTGCGTGCCATTTCGAAGAAGTGTGACAAAGGGTAAGGATTTCAAGACATCACTTCCGATCAGCTGATCCGCGCGGATTCGTTTGTGTATACTTTGGAGATTTACGTGTGAACGTGCGGTATATATTAAAACCGTTATTTTACAGTACCTACTACAGCTTCACGGCAACAGTGTGCGAATTGTGAGACACTCTCGTTGTCCATCTGAAACGAGTGAATTTGTGTAAACGTATATGCATGCTCCATGTGCCTGACAGCAACACGCTTGTTGACGCGTTTATATGCGAGCGTTAATTTAAACTCGCTTCATGTTAACTACTTTTTTTTTTCTTAACGTTGCAGTTGTGCTTAAATTAAATTCATGATAATGTTGTTCTATTGATCTTATGAGGCTTCTGCGATCTATTTCAAGCCAAAATAAAGACATTTTTAGCTACCTCAATGAGCCCCCCAGAATGCGACGTAGGAAGGCTGGGGTGCGAAGATCACTTTTGAAACTTCACTGCCTCTTCGTTGTAACGCGAATGCACTTTTACGCGAGAGACATCAATCGAGAGATGACGGAGAAGGTGGCAGTAGCAAACAAGAAAGTTCGGGTCCTGTGATCGCTAACTACGGTTCTTTTCAGCCTTGGTGTTTTGCATTCTGGTGGCGATTTTTTCATGGAAAAAGAAGGAAACGTTGCATAGGATCCATCTACACTTTTAGCCTTGTCGAAGATTTGTTGTGGCACGAAATAAAAGGCAGAAAACGTATTTTGTTCGTTCTCCTGCGACAAATATGTGGGAGCGTTTATCGAGAACTGGATATGGCGCTGACAGCGCATGCCAGCCCCTGCTTGTGGATGTTGGTCATAGACGAATATGAGAGCCATCAACTATGACATAAATCCCGTTTTACTATGATATTACACGAGCATAATATCGCACTCGGAAGTTCGACTCAAAGCTAGGTATCTAAGCTCTTATCCGTTGAATTATACCTTCTAAAATAAAAAAAAAAAAAAAATATTTAGCGTGCATATTTACAATCATGCAGACATGTACAAGTTACTAAAAAAAAAAAAAGGAGTTAAGTTACTGAGTATTGGTCTCAAAAGTAATTTAGTAGAGTAGAAATTACTCAAATGGAAAGTAATTGAGTTAATTACAAACTACCGTTACAATGTAGCGAGTTACTTTTGAAGTTAGTTCTATATTTTTTATAGTAAAAAGGAAGTGCAGAAATGTTTTGATTCGTTAGCGAAATTCTGCTAGCCAAATATAAAGCTGCTTGTGTTTTTCACATAGATGCTTTAATAGCTGGTCCCACTTCTGTGTGATTAATTGTTTTGTACGTTTTGTTTTCTGGTGAGTGATATACTGCTTATGTATCATTTTTACTTTGAGGTTTACCACTGCCTGAGCTTGATTTTGCAGACAGTGTTTGCTTGTTTACAACGTTGCGTAAAGTAAATTTAAAACGTACTTGAAGTGTAAATTTAATTAGAGGTTGTGTACTACAAGTATCGTAAGTACACCGGGTGCAATGTACTTGAAGTAAAGTACTACAAATACAACATACTTTTAAACTAAAGTACAAATATGTTTTAACACAATCTTTCATGATGCCGTTTCATACCCCTTTTTTCTTTACTTTATTTTATCTGGTATGCATTGCTTTAGGGGTAATCGAAGGAGCACCATTTTTTTTTTTTGTTTTTTTTTTTTTTGCAAATGGAGGCAAATATTGGATAAAGTCAAGTCGCCATGGAGTAGTTGTTTTACTCTCGCTGACGAACTATTTAACACAATACACTTATAAGGCACTTATTTTTATCGGACTTATAGCCGTCATTACTTCACTCGGAGAAATTACCAGATGACGCCTGGAAAGACAATAGCGCATTTTCACATGAAGATACGCCACTTTTTGTTTCCAAATTTGGGGAATATTTTTTAAAGTCGGGAATTTCGCTTTCTTCAGAAATTACCAGAAAAAAATACTATAGTAAAGTACAAGTACATGCTCAGAGAATATACTTCAAGTAAAGTGCAAGTTTTCTAATCCTTCTTGAAATAGTACTTTAAGGACCATGTTCTTAAAGTAAATCACAACTCTACTTGTTTCTTTTTTTTTTTTTCCTTTTTTCAAAAACGTTGGGGGAATTTTTAAGCTTCTCGAACGATCTTCGAATCTTTGAGGATGTGCATGCGCGGAGTTTTGGGAGGAAAGGAAACTCAAAGAGGTCACCTTTGGGATTGCCCTTTAGCCCGCGATCCTTCATGTACAGCACAGACTACTGGAACAACAGATGGGCTTCAGAGCGGGTGCTGTATTTTGTTGACTCCTTTGAGTGAGGCTGCAGTGTGTACACCTCCTATAGTGGGCGAGAGCTCGATGGGGAGAAGCGGGGACAAACCCTTTCTTTAAATACGTCAAGCCTGCTTGACCTTCGGGACACAAGAAATGCCAGTCTTCGGCGCTAATCTCTCATTTACTGGGCCTCACTTGCGACGTGTCTGTTCGCACCCCGCGGCTCGTAGCAGGGTTGTTGCGGTGGGGGGCTCGTGAAACGCTTAGGGAGTTTCGAACCCTCCAAACCACTCCCCCCCCCCCCCCTCCCTCCTATGCCACATGCTTCCCAATCTTTGCAAGTATCAGCTGATCTTCCAACATCTTATCTATTTTTGTGCAGGAATGTTTGTTGACCAGCAAACCTACCATTAAAATTCAAAAGTAATTTGTAATTTCAGTCGAAGTTTACTCGGAAAAATTAATTAAAGTAAACTACTAAAATAAAAATGTAATTGAAAGTTATTAAACTACTCAGAAAAGTAATTCAACTACAGTAACTTGAGCAGAGTAGTTGAACTACGTACAAGTCTGCAATCACGTGGCTGCAGCAGAATCTACTTGCAGAGTCCATTTCTTAAAATGAAGTCATAAAGAAGTGCGGAGGGGCCGCCGACGTGCCGCCAACCACCTAATTTCCCAATGAAAAACCAGCGTCCCGAGCTTGCCCAGAATTTGGTCTGCCGTGCGGACCGGGTGGGCTGCGACGACAGCGCCACCACGCTCGCGCAAACAGAGGGGGCCGGCTTTCCGAAGCGCGGCTAATGAGGAGCTTGTCAAATGAGCCGATGTAGTAATGTTGGTTCGAACTGACGTATTTCACGAGGTTCGTTTTTTCGTGTTTTATTTTTTTATTGCAAGGAGAAGGAGCTTTTAATACCCATCGCAGGTTTCAGAGGATATCACAGCTCCGCCGGCCAATACGATTTCAATAACAACTTTTCAATCCATATTTAAAAGAAAAAAAAATTGAATAAGCGGAATCGGTCTGGCACGGCTTTGCGGTCGCAGGTGCTCGCGCTTATCTTCGCCGAGGCCTACCCCAACACGAAGCCCTGTCTTGGGCAGCGCGCCAGTGAAAAGGTGGACTTCGTTCCTTCAGAGCACGTCGCGACGCGCGGGCGTGTTGTACAGTGGTCTTCTCTTCTATTTCGCGGACTTTCCAGAAAACAAAATAAAAAGAACCGCGCAAATCATACTATTTAGCGGACACCTTAACTGGGTTTCTCTCAGTGCGCTCTGCAACTTTTCACTTCACAACTCGGCCATTGAACGAATGATTAAGAAGTCGGCTAATAGGTCTTATTTAGTTATATAAAAGGAGCACTAAAAGAATCGTGCACTTTCATAAGACGCTTGCTAGCAACGTAAACAGTTAATTTCACTCCCGCAAAGCGCTGCGTTTTTTTTTTAATGTAATATTTTAATATCACAAATATGTAGGGTCCACCTGTGTGAGGTGAAGTCGAAATGAACAGTTGCAAAATCCATGAGAGGGAATGCTGTTAATTTTATATTAAAGCTGGAAAAATGTCGTGGCATCTTTGGTTTGTGGATATCATTAACTAATTTAGATATTCCGTCAAGACGCTGCCCTTGTGCTTCACCTCCTTAGTTGTGACTAGCTCCATTACAGATGATAAAGCTGGTCACAACGTTGAGCGGAATAGAGTATAAATGATTCCTCTGTTTACGAAAAACACAGTTCACAGATGATATATCACAGTTCAGCTATACGCGCTTGCAACGGCGGCCAGCCTATAAATTCTCGTGCGACAAGGGCAAATTAACACAGCAATGCTTTTATAAACATGCATACCGCTGCGTGTTTCTGGTGGTTGCGTGCTAATGCAACGAGCTTTTACCAGATTAATTTTGCGTCTCCAGAGCTTTGGATCATGCCAGCCCAGTGTGCAATTCCCATAGCCCAGCTTATCCAGTGAGTGAAGCGCGCGCCACAAACTCTGACTAAAGAAATGCTATCGCATTTAATAAAAAGTATCGCGTCGCGATCCTGTGTCCTGTGCTGGAAAAAAATTTTAATGCGTTTGTTAGTAATCACTGCGGAGTTGAAGTTTTTTTTACGGCGCAACGAAGGTTGGCCGTTTTACAACGAACGTTTAACGAGATTCAAGCTTTATTTCCTGTAATATAAGCAAAATATTATATATTATATTTATATTTTATAAATTAATAGATCACTGACACACCTTGCTACTAATAAAACATGAAGCAAATAAAAAGTTGGTGTTTTGTGAAAATCGAGCGTTTTAAAACATTCGCTCATTCAAATGTATATAACGATTTTTAGTGTGCACGTAGAATATTAAATTTGCGTGCAATAAAAAGAACTACGTTTGCACCTTCTGCTCATATCAAGGTCATTAGCATATATTGAACAGGTCACACGTAAAAAAGTTAACGAACTTAAGCAAAAATCTTTAAAAAAATGTTTTTCTTTTCTTTTTTTAAAGATTATTTTGAAGTATTCAGGTAATTAACCCTACCGTTTGAAACATGTGCTTCTCACCACAATGATGATGACCTTCAGGAAGATTCGAACAAGAAAGTTCCTAAACATGCCCTTGAAATATCCAGTATTTACTATAGTTCTTGAAAGCCACACACCGAGCGGAACCTGGGCCTTGGGCATTGTCTCGTCGTTCTGGCAGCGGACTGGGGCCCGCGACGGACGTCCCATCCCCCGCGTCCGGGTGTCCACCCAGAGGTCTTTCTGGGCGGCCGAAAATGAGGATCCCGTTCGGTTGACAAGTTTCAACCCGATAGCCTGACTTCCGGCAGAGCTTCCTGTGAAGAGCGGCGCAGTTCGGCGACATTTTGCCGGAAACGGCTACGGCGCTCTTCTGCCCGTTTGCTTTGCTTAGGCGGAAATGGACCCATGCCGACGATCCGCCTTTGTCACTGGACGTGAAAGGGAAGGGGCATGGAGGACACTGCGCCATGGGTTTCCATCTTGTTTTTTCTCGGAAATCTGTCGAAATTGGCTTTATGGGTGAGACCTGAAAATTGTAGATATCAGTGAAATGCAAAATGATGAGTGTTTCTTTCGAATATTCAAATATCCTGATTGTTGTTATAACGGGCAAACACGCGTCAAAATGTGTTTTCGAGTAATTTGAACACACCACATGGGTAAGCTCAGTTTCTTTTTTGTCTTGAAGCAAAACATTGCAAAGAATATATACACTTTACATTTTGCATTTTATTTACACTTGAGAAGCGCTGACGCCTCTAAAGGCACGTGCACTGTTACGAGCCGCAGAAGTCGTGGAACAGCTTTTTGGTCGCCGAATGAGAGTCACTCTCCCTTCCTAGAGGATTTTTGATCCCAGCGATGCGAACAGCCGAGCGGCTTTGCCAATAGGTGGCGCCTTAGGGGTGACGCGACGCGTTTGTTTGCATCCGGCATTCCGGCATTTTGTTCTGAGGGACACTCAACCAACATGTGCACGCTAGCTGCCATGCAGCTCCTCGCACAGGCACTGATCAACGCTATTAAAGAATAGCCGTTTTTTTATAGCGAGCCGCACCCCGATTTGAAAGAGCGTCCGAAGAGGAATCTTGGCAACTCGGTGATCAAATCTGGCTACATTCGGCTTGACAGAAACATAGTGTTCCATTCAGGGTCGAGTGAGTACAGGTCGAAACTGCCGAGGTTCACTGTCACTACGACGGATAATCGCATTGAGGTTAAGTGTGTAATACGACGGATAATTGCATCACTACTAAGCGGGGTATACCACGGATAATCGCATTACGACGGACTGACTCGGCACGACTAAGTGTGCAGGGTGACGGACAGTCTTGTGATTAAGCGTGGCCCTCGGCGGGCTGTCGGCAGATGACTCAACGTACACATCACGACTAACAGTCCTCCACGAGCCTACAGGTGACATGATCCGCCTTACCGAAACCGCTAGCCTTGTACCTGCTCCACGGGTGGTAACTTTAGTGCACTACTACGCTTCTCACGCGCTAAAAGTCGTTCTGAAAATGACTGATTTAGGCGTTTTGGACGACGCTCAGCAAGTTTCTAATTGGAACCATATGTCTATTTCCACTAAATAAAAAGTTAATTAGTGAATTTTAATTAATTAGCCGACTTATCGCAAAGATTATCCACCCACATAATGTCCCCCGGGCGAATAACTCACTCGCACAAACCGCATAAGTGTAGCTTTCATGGCTTTTTTTAAAACAAATCTGCAAGAATAAAAAAAACACGCTATAAATAGACGTATATACTATATATATATATATATATATATATATATATATATATATATATATATAATAAAAATAGCTTTGTTTATTTACATTAATTATAAGAAGCTCGATAAGGTCATTTTTTCATACCCAAGCGCAATCTCTAATGTACCACAAAAAAAAAAAAGATGGAAGCACTCTAACGGTTAACAGGTTACTAATCCATGGAGCCTTGTGCTCCCCAGTCTCCGGGGTACCACAAAAAATGTACCCAGGAAACGAAGGGTAGGGAAGTGGCCTAGTAATCCTCGAGTTCTCGCGCTTAGTGATTTCAATAATAAAAAAAAAAAAAAAAAAAACATTGACCGTTTTTGCTTAGAGCTGGGCTACTCCAGCCAGACTTGTGCTCGTTAATTGAAAAATGTAATGGATTACAATTACAAATTACAGAGCCTCAAATGTAATGGATTACCGTTACAAATTACTTTCTTTGAAAGTAACGGATTACTTTACTCGTTACATTACAAATTACTTTCACGTTACTTTTTCCGTACACTTGTCCAGAAAGCAAGAGAAACAATTTTGATATTTTTCAAAAATGTTCTGCAACACTACTTTTCATTTTTCATACGCCCGAATTATGCTAATCCTTGTAAAAATAAAATATTGTATTATAGGGAAAGAGTGTAGGTGCACTCCGTTCACCTGTAAGCTGACAAGGCACCGAAAGCTGCAACCACACCCGCCATCCCGCTAGCTTACGGCCTCCGGCAATGATCCTTGGAATTATGCAGACAAAGCTAGCGGTGCGCATGCTCAGTAGCAGCGTCTACCTCCGCTACGGAACTCGGAGCTAGAGACGCCATCTACGAAAGCTCCCTTTTGACTCGGGTGTTTCGCCTGTTATCCACAAGAAAAGAAAAACGTAATTTATTTCTAATGTTACAATGTATAGCCAATGCAGAATGCAGGTGTCCCAGCTTATCTTGATGTGTTTCCGTAGATAGAGTGTTTGTTCTTGCTAATGACAATGTGTGTTTTTTTGGCAGCCAAAGTATGCTCTCGAACTCTAGGTTTCCGTTGTCCTTGATGCCCTGAATTTTGAACATCTCATTAAGAGATGGCCATGGAGACGACGGACACTCCATGATCGAAAACTCGACAAGTTAGAGAAAAAGTGGCGTTTACGGGTTATCGATCGTTCATCGGTTCTCACTTTCATGCCAATATTCGTGGAGGCCAGGGGAGGAGAGAGCATAGAGAGCGAGAGAAGCGGTGGCCATCGGTCTCACAAAACAATAGATCACGCCACTTCTACGCTTTCTCTCTCCCTCTCTCTCTCTCTTTGTCAGCACACCTTACATGGCCTAGCCCCCCCCCCCCCCCTTTATTTTGACAGTTGACTGTAAAGTGAGGAGTGGACTCGACCACCATGCCCAGACAAGTAAACCAATAGTATCGTCCGTACCCTCGAAGACGATGCTCTTAGCCTCGCGCCGGGTGCTTTTCAGCCGTGTCTCAAGAGCGTGCTAGAATAAAGTAGCGCACATCAAAGACAAAAAGAATTCGACCCCCTCGCGCCAGGCTAAATCGTCTGTTACGCGAGTTGTGAACCCGCCAATCGAGGGGGTACGGACCCGCGTTTGATATCAGTGCAGGTGGCGGGGACGTCTAAGAAGTTGGAAAGTGTGAAACGGTGTAAAAGACAAAAACACCATCTTCCCGAGGGGAACCATGGGGTGATGCGGAGCATCGCGGATCGTTAAACTGACGGGGCTGTTGCTTCCATCACACTTCATCGGAAGAAAGGAGTGAAGTGGAGTCAACAGCGCTGAACTGAACGCGCGCAGCGCGCTACCGCTGCTTATATTCACACTTGAAGGAGAGGAGACTAGAGGAGGAGAGTTGCGCATGCGCGCGCGGTGTGAGTAGAAGCGAACGCACGCGAAGTGCACGCAGCTGGTAGAGAGAGAGAGAGAGCAGAGAGAGTAACGCGCAGCTGTTGGAGAGAGGGAAGGAGGAGAGTTGCGCATGCGTAGTGTGAGTGCGGACAACGACGCCGCGGGACATAGACCCGAGCAAGAGATACTCCGCATCTAAAAACTGATAAACACAAAGAGCTTTCTCCTGCCCTGGAGAAGAAGAAAAACAGGATGGAGGGCGTCGGGCGACGTAGAGCATACTCGGCGTTGTCTTACTTGATCTTTGTCTTTCGTATATTTGTATATGCCTTGCCCGTTTTTTATAGTGACCGGTCATACAAAAAAATCGCGTTTTCTTTTCGGCTATTCTCCCCTTCTTGATGTGTGTCTATTTTGTTGAACTGGCTCTTTTTATGCTGCTGAATGTTCTGTTCGTATTGCTCCAGTTACTGTATTATGATCATATTTTTTAAAAAAATGACGTAGTAATTAAAGTGATCCGTTACAAATATTTGTAACGAAATTACATTACAAATTACTTCAGAAAAAAAGTAACGTGGCAATTACAAAATTACTTAAAAAAGTAACGGATTAGAAGTAATCCTTTACTTGTAACGAATTAGTTTCCAAGTCTGACAGCACATCTAACCCCTCTTGCAAAAAAAAAGATAAAGGAATTGAGAAAAATTGTAATGGGTAATTTTGTAATCGATTACAGCAAAAAAGTAATTGAATTACAGGGATCGTTACTACTTAAAGGACGTAATTGAAGCATTACAAAATTACAGTAAAATGTAATCGATTACAAGTAACTTGCAACGCGTTACGTACAAGTCTTCTACCCCACTCTTCTTGGGTCCCAGCGGAGGCCACGCTTGGTTGGCCGCTAGGATAGTTCGAGCCGGCGTGGACGCTGGCTCCCTCGGTCGCTTCCCTGTCTGAGTGGCGTCCATGTCGGAGTCCTGTCCGCCCTCCGCTCCTGCATCGCCGTTCTCACTACCGGGCTGGTCGCTCGCCGCTGCGGATGATACGCCCTCGGAAAGCGCTGAATCCTCGGGGTAGGCGCTCCTTGACTCCGTCGCGGAGCGTACCTTGCCCTCGCGTCGTCGCCTCAGAATTGCGCTCTGGGGACGCTGCGACAGGGTTGCCGTCGTCCTCGGGTGCGGGCGTCCCTCTTTTCTCCGTCGGTGGCAGCACATTTGAAGGCGACCCTCCTACGGTCGCAGCACATTTGAAGGCGACCCTCCTACGGTCGCTGGCCATCATGGCGTAGGTCTTGATGCAGTCTTCTGCCTCGTGAACGTTCAGGTGGCAGTCGGAGCAACGGGGGACGCGGCAGTCCCTGCGAATGTGGCCCGTGCGACGGCAGAGAAGGCAGACCGGTGCGCGTCCGGGCACCACGACGAGCAGCTTGCACCCTTCCAGGCGGATCTCATGTGGGAGTCTGTCGACGGTGTAGCCTTACTTGAGCATCAGATGTACACTCTGGGTGTTAGACTGGTTAGGTTAGGTTAGGTTAGGTTAGGTTAGGTTAGGTTAGGTTAGGTTATAATCTTCAAACGGAGCAAAAGCAGACGTACCACGGCCTGACGCGGCCGTTATCATCGCTTCGCCGGAGCCATGATAGCACAACCGTCTCGTTCAAGTGCCGTAAGTGGAATTCCTAGGCCATGTCCGCCGCACTTTCTGCTCACTGGTAGAAAGAGCATGAGAAGCGAATGAGATAACGATGCGAACGGGACCCGGATAACGCTATCGCGTTCCACTCTTAAAGGGGTACTCCGGCGATTTGTTTAGCTACCCAACTAACTATATTTTCGGAATCTCCGGCCTCTACCCTTTCCGGTATGCTATTTAGTATCGCGAAATTCAAAATGAGTATTGTGAAATCGGCAAGTGAAAATGATCCCAAAACCAACATTCCAATTTTGTCGCACTTTTCAGTGCCCTGACGTCAGTGAATGGCAGGCTTGCAGGTCGAGCGGGCAGTCTAAAAATGGGCTATGCCGATCATTTGTTTCGTGCTGCTGCGCAGGTGCTGGAGCGAGCTTGCCAAACATTTATTTGGCACCATGAAACGGCTTGTAATCAGTTATGAACAAAGTCTAAAGGCCAAAGTGTGAACCCTGCCTTCCGCTGACGTCACGTTTTGATTGTTGCCGGTAGAGACTTTCAGCTTGAAAAACACGGTGGTGAGGACCAAACTATATTGTTCAATAACTTCGCGAAAAGAATTATTTTGGCCCAATATTTGGGTTTCTATTTCAGCGATGTTTGTTGGCGTGTTAGCACTTTTCAGGCAAATCGGGCGACTTTGAAGAAAACGCAGGAGTACCCCTTTAAGCGCCGTTCACACACTTGCAATCGATTAGGACGGAGAGAGACAGACCGGTTTTTAAGCCTCTTACGACGGCGTAGGACCTGCTCAGCAGCAGGCGATATCTGGTCCTGCGGCCGTCGCAAGAGGCTTGACAACCGGTGTTGTCCCTCTCCGTCCTACTCTGTTGCAAGTGTGTGAACGGCGCTTTAAAGGCGAAGCTTAAGCGACCTCCAAGTTTTAAGCCTTGTTGGCTACAATTAATTACGCCTAATTGCGCCTTCTTTTTGGATGCTTATGAATTGCCTAGAATGGGCTGTGTTTGCTATTTTGTTTCCTTGGCCGGTGTGTAGGGCTTTTTCATCACACTGGAGCGTGGCACTTTACGAATGAAATTCAGCACATGAAGACATTCTGTGTTAAAAGAATTACAGGAGGACACTTAAAACTGTTTACGTGTAGGAGGAATGCGAAAGCATTCCTCCCACACGCAGATAGCGCGGCCCGCTGTCCTCCGCAGAGGCCGGCCGGGCGGCTGCTCCCCCCCCCCCCCCCCCTCCCCCCGGTCACGCCTGACACGAGTGGCGGCCGCGTCGCCACTCTTGTGACGCGTCGCAGCCATGGGGAATGTATTGCTCGTTTCGCTCAGCCGGAATTTATGTGCCGTTTTTCTAGGTTACAGACAACGCCGGCTGCGCTACATGGGACAGTTAATGCTTTCGCATTAAAAAGAAAAGAAAAACAGGCTGGTCGATATCTCACGGCTAAAATTTCTGGGCTCCAAGTTTTTCTATTTTCAAGTCAGCGATGTAGTACGATTGCGATGGACGTAAAAACATATTCGATGGAAGACATTAACAATTCTTACACAAATGCAACATGCGTTATCTTTAAATTTCTGAAAAATACCATCGCAAACTACAACATAAAAAAACGAGGAGTTCGGATTGGGGCAGGAGGACGCAGATCTTTCACAAACTATTTCGCACGTTATATTTTTTTTTCACGACAAAGGAGTTTTGGAAGGAATATCACGCGCTTCTGCAGCGGTTGAGCCAATACAAAAAACCGAAATGACATCGATGTTGGGGTTTTGGTGCCACTCTAAAGCTGCAAAAATGAGACACAGGAAAGCTGCCTTGATGGAAACGACACGATGGGATGTTTCTCAACGCGCTCTACAACTTTTGTAAGGCGCTTCCTCCACTAAGCGTTTGGATCAACACAGATTTCTTTCGCTCTTCGTTTTGGGGCAGCACATACTCCAGATCTCGATCTGGATCGCCCAGATCTCGCTCCACATATATCTGCAGATTCCCTCCGGAAGCCGATCTCTGGGGGCACGTGACTTCCTGGTGCGCATCGCATGCCGGTTGCGAATCTGCTACGCGCCGCTGAATCGCTGACAAACATGGCGTTGGGGACGGACGTCGCCACTGTCGGTGGAAATGAGTGTTAACCTTGACGGTGGACCCTATAGTCGGATTTCGCGGTGATAATCTGGATGTCCTTGAAAGGAAGACGCATATTCCCTTGCAGCGATGTCGCAGCCGCGACTTCGAGGTAGCAAAAGTGCTTGTGACTTTGTGTTTGTTATCTTGTATAGACACTGGTGCTTGTTGAGGGTTTAGCCCTCAACCGTCGCACATTAGTTATTTTCGTGTTCTTCGTGCTCAAGTTCAAGCTATTACTGGTGCGTGCTGTTTTAGTGGTGTCCGAAGGATACTGATTTTCACGTTTCCACACGAGTGAAGCGGGTTTTTGTTTATGCTAGCATTTCCGATCGCTTCCTTTGTCTCTCTTATCTTGAAATCATATCTCGCTGTTGTAATGTCAAGATTAAAATATCGTTGTATGGAGCAACGTGAGCTTTGACGTCATGCAGCTGTGTTTGTGCTGGTCTTGTGTAAACCAAAGTTAGCTCAACTGTAGGCCCTAAACGTTTACTATCGCGCTGTGCTCCTGTAAGCCTGACATTGATTAGAAATGTTGGCTGCTACACATGATGCCTGTGCCAATCCGGGCGTGGCTCATGCGAAATGCTTCTGCTTGGAGCCGCACCGCGCACTGTTGTGTCGCAGTCTTCCAATAGGCCTTCAGTGGCGATTCTTTACGTATCACTACGTTACTTTCATGGAGTGACCGCGCGCCGCCTCTGTTGTGCCTTATCAAGGCGTGGCCTGAAACTTTGGCACCAGGCGGTACAAAACATGAAGGCTCGGCAGAGAAGTCGGCCAACCGGACTGGCTGGAACTGGGAGCCGCCAAGGCGTTTCAACTTTACAACAAACAAAGTGTTGCTGTTAAGACGTGTGTTTCGAGTTCTCAATCGCGGTTTGTTTCAGGTACAACATTGTAATCGTGAAGTTCGTTTTGAGGTTTTGTTTGTATGTTTGCACGTTTGTTTGTTTGGAGACACTGCAGTCTGTCATATGTCTGGTCAAATTTTGAGACACATCGGAGTTTACGTGTTACACGGCTCGTTGGATTTCGAGGACTGCGCTGATGCGTCCGGGAATATTTTTGGGAAGCCAAATCTGAGCTGCTACTTTGAAGGCGGAAAGGAGTGTAGAGGTTATCATTGGATCTCCTGTCTCATCGTATACCTCTTGACTCGTCGGACATGAGTCAAGAGTTCCAATGTTCCAACGAGTCAAGATATCCACGGCGAGTAAAGAGGTCCAACGACTCAAGAAGTCCAAGATTGAATCTTTGACTCATTGGATGTCTTGACTCGTTGGACCACTTGAGTCGGGATCACTATTCGTTTGGTGTCCATGACTACTGACCCATTTTTCGTTCGCACAGACATGAATTTTAAAACAAAACACGGTTTGCCTCGTTCCACCGCCATACTTCCGCCTCAAACCACGGCGCCACTGTATCCGCGGTTCACTTTTCTGGCCACGCGAGTGCGTCTTTCGTCTCTGGGGGGTTCGCAGGAGACAGTGTGGAAGCCTCGTGACGGTGGGTTGTTCGGCGGGCGGGGGAGAGCCGGCCCGTCTGCGTCTGACCTAATTGCCTCGATGTCATCGTAACCGCTTTGACGGCCGGCTGCCCCCCGGTCCCTCCGTCCGCCCGACGTCCGCTCATGGCAGCCGTCTGCGCTGACCGCCTCGGCTCGGGGCGGACGTCGGTGGCACGCGCGCAGGGGGCCGCTTTCTCCCAAAACAGGGATGGGCAAAATACTTTAAAAAAATGTATCGAAATTCAAGTACGAAATACTTCGAAAAAGAGTGTATTTAATTACAAATCCAATCAGAGTTTTTAGAGAAGTGTTTACATACAAGATACAAATACAAAGAGAGTATTTGATCCTCTTCAACTACTTTTGTAAATATATTTTGTTCCCATAGTGAGACATATAATATCTAAATTTAACCACAAATAAAAAATAAAGACTGCGGTCAAATAAAGAATCTATAAATAATAAGAATCATGCGTTAAAAATAAATTGCAGCGCTAATAAAAGAAGAGGGGCGGCAGATTGTTACCTTCTGAACGGATGTCTCTTTCCAGCGAGACGGCTGCTCAGGTTACGGCGATGGTGATCGCTTAGGGGTTTCGCGCAGCGATAATTTCGCGCCCTTTGGGCCCGGTCGTGGGAACGTTAAAAGTGTCTTCCGAAGGCGTTTGAAATGACGCCGCCTATACATAGCTCTGTTGGGGTTTCTTTGCCACTTTTACGTAGTCTACAGAATAAAAATTATTTTGTTTTCGAACAACTATGCGGCCATTTTTAATTAAAAGTAACGAGTAACAGGTAACGTAATTTGATAGGAGATACCGTAAAATAATAACGACATTACTCGTTAGTCATTTGGGATTCTGGCGAGTACGTTATTAAAAAAAAAAAAAACGAATGCGTTACGAGTAACGTCGTTACTTGTAACGCGTTACTTCCAACACTGATTAGCTGGAGGCAAGTGATGGCTGCAGGTGGTACCACTCGAACCCAGCGAGACAAGCGTCGATCCGCGATCCAGCTTGCAACAATAGAGATCAATGGTCTTACCGGCCAGTCGCTTATCGGAAGCTATCGGGAGACGCCGTTGATTCCGTCTTTTCCGCCACAGTTCGGGTTCGCGTTTCGCTGCTTTCCCATTTCTGTTGCTGCACAACTGCACATGCGTCGATTCTGCCATACGAGAAAGACTCGTGGTATTGGCCTGGATCCTTCGGAACCGTGCAATGAAAGAACGAGCACTACATCCGCGTGCAATCACTCAAGCTTCCGCGGTGGAGTAGTGCCTATGGAACCAAAAGTAACACAGGTTGGCTGCCATTTCGAGTTCTTTTAATACGAAAGCATTAACTGTCCCATGGAGCGAGCTGACGTCATCAGTTTATGATTTAAGACAACTCTGAGACGGGGGACTCACAAAAAGGACAAACACGACGCAAACTTTCGCAATCTGAGATTTCGTCGTGTTTGTCCTTGTTTTCCCCAGTCTCAGGGTTGTCTTAAATCATAAACGTAAACCAGCTCGCCTGCGCCCTATCGCTCATTTCAGTCATCAGTTTGAAGCTTGAAAACGGCACCTAGTTTCCCCGATTCCAAAGGAGCGAAGTAAAGCTGACGGATTTCGCCTTCGGTTCCATTGGCTGGCGCGCTCGACGGGCTCTCATTGGCCGCTGCGGCTCGTCAGTTTCCACGACCGCTCACCCCATGGCGCTGCATGTCCATCAGCGCGCCGTTAACACGAAGCGTCCATTGGTCACGCGCGCTGACCGGGACGAAAAGTACGCAGCAGACGAAAAAGGGAGCGGACGAGCGGCTTGCGTGCTTTCGCATTCACAACTCACAAGAAGTGCTTACGTGTACCTCGAGTTTTTTTCGGGAGCTCGTTTAAATCGGGATGCTGCTTGTTATGCGACTGCTTGGAACCAGTCGCTTTTGGGACTACGATCGCCGCTTTTGCGACAAAAAAGCTGTCGCGCGACCGCTGCGACTCTTCTCGGCGCGACGCGGCGCGGTGAAATGGACGAAGATCGTCGTTTTTACGCCGGCCCACGTTGGGTTCGTCGACGCTGAAGTTTAAGCATCCCTTTACAACTCCAGTGCGGATGCCTGGCGTGCTCTCCTCCAAAACGGGTGGGATACGACCACAGGGCCGCGCCGCGAGCGCTCGCCGGCGCGAGGAACGATGAGGCCCCGCTTAAACGGCCCTCGAGCAAATCCGGGCCAGCCTAATTCCTCATCCATCTTGCATACGCTGCGGACGCGCACCTTCGATTGTGCCGCCTTCTTCCTCCGGTGTAACCGCCACCGCGCGCGCTGTAGCTCGGTCGGGGTCGTCGTCGGAGTGCGTTCTCGTGTCCCATTGTTGCTAGTCGTGCGGGGCCTCCCGCCTGCGCGTCTGCCCCCCCCCCCCCCCCCCCGGGGGGGGGGGGGGGGGGGCTTTGGCGGCGCGCTTGGGTGGTCGTGTTCGAGCCTGACGTGGGCCGCGGATGCGAATCCGTCTGCGGCTCTTAATTGCGTCCGGCGAGGCCTGTTGGGGAGCCGCCACGGGCCCTGACGTTTGGGCCCCGAGAGGCCCTTTGCCCGTTATCTCCGCAGCGCAGGGGCCCCGGGTTTTCCCTCGGGGTTCGAAGAATGGGGTTCTCTGGCTCTGGGCCCGCACCGTCGAGCTCCGAGGGTGCTCGCTCGCCCGGCCTTTTTCGCTTTGGATACCTTCCGGCGTTGGCGCGCCGGCCTTGCTTCCGGGCGGCGGGCTGCGCTTGGCCGAGGCGCGCTCGAGGGAGGCAGCCAGCGCCTTCGAACCCTTGGGCGCACCGTGGCGGCGCCGAGTCGGAGCTCGCCCGCCAGGGAATTCTCGCACTGATGGAAGCGGTGCGGGCACCGGTTCGTTGGCCACCAATTGGGGCAGGATGTGGTCCTCTCGGACAAGACGGAAGGAAAAAAATTCCGATGCACGGCATTGTCTAGATCAGGTCTACGAACCCCGGCCCGCGGAGGTTCTTCCGACCGGCACTGGCCGCGGTTCTTCAAATGAAGCCCGGCCCGCTTCTAGCGTAAAGAAACGGCGGCGCAACGCGGACCAACGGCGTAAACGAAGATACCAGAGAACGGGAGAAAACTGCCTATCGTAAGCTGTATCCTCTCGTCATATTACTCATTGGACAGCTTAATCACCATATGAAGGCTTCGGTCGTTCTAAACCACGGGATAATAAATAATAGTAATTATTATTAGTCTCCTGTTTCACATCTGTGTAACTATACGCATGTTAAAATTCCCTTTGCGTTCCCATGTATACATTGCGCTGTGTCGTAACTATTGCATATTATCAGCATCCGTTCTATCATTCTGACTAGTCTTCTGCCCTGTCGGACATGCCAAAGTGTCTGTACAATTTGATTGATGACTGGTGAGCTTTCTGGGTCCCAATTATTGTGCACTGTCAAAATGAGCTAAATATTGGATTTATAAATAAAGTGGATGTATGAACCTTATATGAAGGCTGGGGCTAGATAAGAGGCGGAAAAATCGCGCGAGCGAATTACCGCAATCGGTAGCCTTGTACGTACCTGCTCCACGAGTGGTAACTTTAGTGCGCTACTACTCTTCTCAGGCGCTCAAAGTCTTTCTGAAAATGACTGATTTAGAGGTTTTCAATAACGCTCAGTAACCTTCTAATTGGACAAACCATATGTCTATTTCCACTAATTAAAAAGTTAATTAACAAATTTTAATTAATTAGCTGGGTAATTAGTATGTTTGTGGCAATTCTTGACGTCCGCCGTGGCTGGTAGTTTGTTCCGAAGACAGTTTCTTTTTTTTTTTTATCAAACGCCCTAATTTTTAGGATTTTTGAAAGTCTTCGCAAAAACACCCGGTATAATATTTGCTCATTTAACTTATTTATTTACTGCCCATCGAGAGAGCGACAGATCCCCCATCCCGCCCCTTAGCCAAAGAGTTTGGAGACACCTGGTCTATACCATCATTCGTTTTCTTTACCCGGAAATTGAATGCAGCTGGTTTGCAGTAGCATAACTGGTGTGCTATTTGATTCGTGTAGTCCTCATGCGAGCTGCTCAGACATGTTCATAGCAAGTGAATGGACTACAATGTCATCAAAACACATACCTGTTTTTTTTTTGTGCGATGTTAATTTGTTACAAACGTTATTTGTAAGACACATTTTACCTTAAACTTCACGCGTTTAACTCAGACTTGTACGTAGTTCAACTACTCTACTCAAGTTACTGTAGTTTAACTACTTTTCTGAGTAGTTTAGTAACTTCGAATTACATTTTTTTTTGGTAATTAGTAGTTTACTTTAATTACTTTTTTTAGTAACTTCTACTCAAGTTACAAATTACTTTCGAATTTTAGTTGTTTCTTTCGCTTATCAACAAACATTCCTGCACAAAGGAGATAATATGTTCGAAGATCAGCTGATATTTGCAAAGAGGGGGAGGCATGTGGCGTAGGAAAGGGGGGGGGGGAGAAAATGGTTTGGAGAGTCCGAAACCCCCCAAAAGTTTCACACACATACACTGCAACAACACTGCTACGAGGCGCGGGGAGCGAACAGGCACGACGCAAGAGAGGCCGAGTAACTGCGGGATTTGCGCCGAAGACTGGCGTTTCTCTGTGTCCCGAAGCTCAAGGAGACTCGACCCTTTTGAAGAAAGGGCTGGTCACCGCTTCTCCCCAACGTAGAAACTCTCGCCCACTACAGGAGGTGCACAGACTGTATCCTCAATCAAAGGAGGCAACAAAATGCAGCACCTGCTCTGAAACTCATCCGGTGCTCCCGTAGTTTGTGCTGTACTCGAAGAACCGCGTGCTAAAGGGCAACGCAAAGATTACCGTTTTGCGTTGTCTTTCCTCCCAAAACTCAAAATATGGAGATCTTTAAAGATTCATAGATAGTTAAAAAAAAACTGTAGTAATTCCCCCACCGTTTTAATATAAAAAATAATAAACGAGCAATTTTGGGAAGTACTCTATGTACGTGGTACTTAAAATACTACTGTTTAGAAAAATTGTACTTTACTTCAAGTAAATTGTCTGAGCATGTACTTCTATTTTTCGAGGAAAGTAAAACTCCCAACTTTAATGTACATTCCTCGAATTTGAAAAAAAAAAAAAAAAATAGCGGTATCATCGTGTGAAAACTTGCTCTTTTGAGATGTCATCTGATCATTTCTCTGAGTGAAGTAATGCCGGCTGTAAGACCGATGAAAATAAGTGCCTTTAAGTTGATTGTGTCAAATAGCTCGTCAGCGAGAGCAAAACAACTACTCTGCGGCTACTTTACCTTATACCAATATTTACTTCCATTTCTGTAAAAAACTGATGAAGCCTCCGATTACCCTTGAAGCAATGCATACTAGTTAAAAAAAACACAGTATAGGGAATGAAAGGGCATCATGAAAGGTATAAGGTTTAAAAGCGCAAACAGACAGGGACAATAGAAAATAACACAAATGACAGGGGCAAGGCGCTAGCGCCTTGTCCCTCTCGTTTGTGCTATTTGCTATTCTCCCTGTCTGTTTGCGCTTTAAAACCTTATACCTACCATGGACCAACTAGCCCAAACCAAAGAATTTAATGCATCATGAAAGATTGTGTTAAACGTGCTTGTACTTTAGCGTGAAATATATTGTATCTATATATGTTACTTCAAGTACATTGCACCCGGTGTACTTACTACTTTACTTGAAGTACATAACCTCTCATTTACTTTGTACTTCAAGTTCTTTTTAGATATACTTTATGCAACACTGCAAACAAGCAAACACTGTCTAAAAAATCAAGCTCAGACAGTACTAAACCTCAAAGTACAAATGACACATTCGCAGTACATCATTGACCAAACAAACAAGAAAGTACAAAACATTTAGGCACGCAGAAGCAGAACCAGCTATTAAAGCATTTCTGTGAAAAAAACAAGCCGATTCATATTTGGCTAGCACAATTTCGCTAACGGATCAAAACCACTGTACTTTCTTTTTACCATAAAAAACATATAAAAGTAACTTCAAAGTAACTTCAAAAGTAATTCGCTACTTTTTTACGGTAATTAGTAATTTTCTCAATTACTTTCTATTTGAGTAATTTCTACTCTACTCAAATTACTTTTGACGTCAATACTCAGTAACTTAACTTAATTACTTTTTTGAGTAACTTGTACATGTCTGGTTAACCGCTCGCTTGCACCTTTGCATTTAATTGCATTATAATCACGTGTTTAACGACTTGCTTTGCAAGGAAAAGCATATGTTCTAAGATCTCGATATGCTTGTCAAGCTGCAACGTCGCCACTCTTTTATACTCCATCCCGCTAACATCTGCAGTGCTGACAAAGTCACCGGCGCGAGTGAGTGGGTTTAGAAAGTGCCTCCTTTGCACTAGCCCTGGCCAGGGTTATAGTGCAAGGCGTTCTCCTGAGCTAAAGGCTCACGCGTCTGTGCCTTTCTGTTCACTGTTAACATTTCTGATATGGACTACACAGCGCTGGACAATATGGCGATACAAATGTATCGCGTTATTGTCCAGCAACATTGCGATAAATGTAAATACACATCGCGATATTGTCCAGCGATATCACGACAAATACTAACACATTTTTTAAATGTATCTCGTTAAAGAGATATAGATAGCAGACAGTGTATCTGAGATACTATGTCGATACAAATGTATTGTGATAGTATGGTTTGAGTCAGTATGATCTGCGCAGCTTTGATCGGGGGGATCGGTGGCCGAGTGGGCTAGCGCACACGAGCTCGGAACACGTGGAGCGAAAGCTCGCGCTGCAGAACCCAGGGACCCTGGGGTTCGATCACCACCCCTGCCCGCTTCGATCTAGACGAGCATTGTATCGGCGTGCGGTCGTATATCACTACTGCGTGGTGCACGTTAAAGGGACACTGACACCCCCCCCCCCCCCCCCCCCCCCCAAAATGTTTTTTTTTTTTTCTTTTTTCCCCCCTGGGTAGCAGACGGCATCCGCGGCGGCGTAGCGGTAGTGGGAACTGCTTGCTCTTTTGCAGTTATGTTTGTTCCGCTCGCTGTTCTGTACTCCAAGATGAGTTATTTTGTACATTGAGGAGTTGGAGATGAGTAGTGAGTGCTTGTGGTGAATTTCCATGATCGGCTCCGAAAAGAATACACCCAAGATGTTGCGTGGAGAGCTGGCTCACAGGTCCTGCGTCCGAAAAAAAAAGTGGCATTGTGCGACAGAGTTTCCGAAATATCAACGCGATCGGGGCCAATGGCTGGCTGCAATTACTGTAGAGCATTAACGGGCACCTCGAAAAGGAACGCTACCGGATTTATATGCTCCTTGCATTTTGTGGAAAGTGATTACATTGAGTTCGCAGGTGTCAAAAAGGAAATACCATACCATTTAATTCAGCGACGTTTCGTCGACAAGATTTGTTTGTTATTTTTTTTTTTGTTTCTTCAGTGACACTTGGAAAAAGAAAGGAAGTGTAAACATCGTAATGTTTGAAAAAAAAAAAAAAAAAACTACAACTTCACTGGGGATCGAACCCTATCCTACCGCGTGTGAAGCAGAGCTGTTTCGCAATGAGCTGCTGGGGGGATCTCTGTCTATCATAATAAGATAGCTCATAAACTATAAGTTTGGAAAGGTTTGCTGCCGATTGTCTTCCAGCAAAAGCACTCCCGGGTCGAGTCGGAAGCACACGCATTGGCGACATTCGCACCAAGTAAAAGAAAATCGTACGCGTGCATATTCAACTTGAAGTAGACAGGTCGTGCTTGACGTTTGCGCGAGCGATGTCTTCAGCCACGAGAAGGGAGCGACGGCTTGGCGACGTCTTCGTGCAAATCGGCTTGGCGGTCGGGCGTGTCGTACGGGATGAATGCCAATTCTTTTGATCAGCCCCAAATTTATGTTTTAAAGGCAGACAGAATTCACCGGTACCGCGAACGACAGTTCTGAAGTAGAGGTCCCACGCCGGTCGTCCGCTGCCATCGCCGTCCCCGCGAGCCCCACGATACGCGAAACGACGCGCGCACACAATGCTTCCGGGTCTCTGTGGAACTTTTTTTTTTTCAATCAACGTATTTGCAGCTTTTTAGAAGCCACAAAAAATGGGTTTCATATTTTTTTCTATTTTTAATGTTGAGTGTGTGCCTTCAGTGACCAACGACTTTGATTAAATTTGGTGGTCGCTTCGATACCTTAGAAAACGGCCCGTGACCACAAAAAAAGAGAGTGAGCGAGACTCGAATCGGCCAGTTCTTGATCGGCGGTTTTCGGGCGGAAAGAAACCGAATTTCGAACCGCAAATTGTGTTCTGGGTAGTTGAGCTCTCATATGTCATGTACAACTAAAAATCTCGGCGAGCATAAATACCCTGTCAGTGTCCCTTTAAAGACCCCAGGCTAGCGGTTGTGCTGTACTGGCTAAATTGCTCATCTACAGCTGAGACATCAGACCGCCATGAGGCTGACTAACCTCCGGCTGTTCGAATTAAAATCAAACACCGTGCATAATCGGCACCGGGTCACGCGGAAATCTGTTCTATTTTTGAAATAGTAAAGTTAATGTTGCTCGTAAAAAAATAATAATAATAATTTAACGCGTGTTTTTGAGGTTTTGAACGTGAAGGTATAGTTGGTTCTAGGCGGTGTTTACTGAAAGTACAAAAATCGTTGCATCCCCCTTTAAACGTACTCTAGTGGCAGCACATGAAAAATTTGAGACTCGCCATATATCTATTTTTATACTTAGGCTTTTTACTTAAAAAAACTGCTTTATTAGGAGGAGCGGGGAGATAAAGAAGAACAAACCAATCAGGTTGTGACACGCTTAAACCACACAATCAAAACACAATGTAATTTAATAAGATAATCTGGATCCAAGCGTGTAAATCGTCTATAAAAACACTAACCGGAAACAGAATTCTAAAGAAACATAACACACTCATGCATTATGTAGAGCGAAACAGAAACATCTTCCATGCATTAAAGTTAACAAAATGTAGAGAAAGCATTTACTAAAAAAAAAAAAAAAATGATCTGCGTTTCTGCGCAAAGTCAATACTCAATGGCGGTGCTTACTGGGGCCTGTTATTTAACTTCGTAGGGGAAAGTTGCAGCACAATTATCAGAAAGGAGAGAGTTGCAATTCTGAATTATGTGTGGGGTAGATGGAGCACTTCGGGTGATTTACAAATGTACAAGCTATGACACACGCTAATGAATCTCTTGGTTGTTATTGCTAGGGGGAGGGTCAGCAGAGTTGTTTCCGCGTTCCGCTCCCCTCTGGGATTGTCCAGCTGCGTATTCGTGGCCCGCTATGCCGGTAGTATAGACCGATTTGGCTCCAACTCTGAGTGTATCGTGAGCGTATACATAGAACATGAGTAGTGCCACCGCTACATATTTTCAGGATTAATCGAGCACTAATTTCGCTAACATTTATATGTGCACGGCCCTATATTTCATTTCAGTTTCACTTCAGACGCAGCTGACGCTACGAGGTCGTAGGACCAGTCAATCAATCAAGCAAAAAGTCACTATAGTCGGTTACAAGTTAAGAAGGTAGGAGAAGCTCCTCCCACAAGCGTGGTGCACCGGTTTCAAATCCCTCCGCAATCGAAAGAAGAGTTCACTGGAAACGCTCCTTGTTCCGCTTCAATGGATAGATAATGGCCACAGAGTGGTGGCAACTCGTCTCCGACCCCCACGTTTTAAGAAAGCGACCTTTGTATTCATCGGAGAGGGAACCGCGCCCCTGAAAGCAGCCTTTGTATCAATCGGAGGGGGACGCTAATCCCCGAAAGTCGTCTTTGTTTGCATCGGAAGGGGAAGACTCTAATCTCCCTCTCGCGGCTTCCACAATGCTAAGTCAAAGTCGAAAGATAAAGCAAATATGTACAGAAAGGCAAGACCCTCCTCGCGCGTTGGCCGCGACGTCACGGAAACGATGGGACGCTATTGGATGCGGAGGTGGCGGAGGGATACATGATTCCCTGTAGGGGCATTTGCCGCTACCTTCTTGACTTGTAACCTACTACAGACTTTTTTTCTTCTTTTATTTATTGGTTCAGCGATAATAGAAACGTAGGGAAACTTTAATACCATGACGGTGCGCTTTTGACGCTCTCTGATCAGCTCGTATCCTCGGCTGCGTCTGGACTTATGTGAAACATAACTTCCGCTAAAATGTTCTCGAAATTTTTTTTTTTTTCATCTGAGATAGATTACTTTGGCCGGACTGAAGTATTTCAACACCTCCAATTTGACAATTCAATTCAATTCAAAGAAGTAATTTCCAGACGACACTGTACATGTAAATATTACATGCATACTTTACTGAAGACAAGGCAAGGGAAGTTTTACTGGTGCTGTTCACACATGCCTCAACGCCTACCCGGAAAAGAGGCGAGCGTCCCTGCCAAGCACGCGCGTTCGTGCAATGCACGCATTGTTCAGGGCCACATGCTCGCGCTTGTAGCTTCGGCAAAAGAATGCACGCGCGACCCTTTTTCCCGAAGATGACTCCTAGCGCGTCTGCTCCTTGCACAGGGACTGCGATGATGTCAGAACGCCGAGCTTCTATTGGTTCATTAGAAAAAAGAAAAACAAATAGTGGGTAGACCTTGAGGCATTGAGCGTAGAGGTCTACCCACTATCCTTTCAATCAGAGCCAATCAGAGCTCGGCGTCGTTCTGAAGTCACCAAAACCCCTGGGCAAGAAGCAGACGACTTGCTCTCCGCATACACTGACCTCGATTTTTGAACTAGAAGAACCGTCAGCGGTCTTATCCCATATGTCGTCTGGTAGACGGCTGAGGTGTCGCGTGGGCTGTGTTTGATGCAAACCAGTCGGGGTTTTTTGGTGGACGCAGTGTATTGTCGCGAATCGCAAAGTGGCGCTCGTTCTTGTGGATCAGATAGGCTGTTCCGTCTGACACGTAGTTCAAATCGTTGCTACATGAATTTTCCTGGCATCGTACGGTAGAGGGGGATGATATAAAAAATAGAAGGAAAATGTGATGCTTATTGAATAATTTAGTTATGTTCAAATTACAGCGAGAGGAAAATAACTTTTCACAATTGTTAACAATTCAGTAACTACCTGTTTGCCTGGTCTGTTCATACTTTGTTCGGGAACAAATTCTTGCTAAAATGACGAAAACCACTGAAAAACAAGAACTCTGGCGACCATTGTTTAATGGTCTTCTATAATTCTACGTTTTGACCCAACAGAAAGCAAGGTAATGAGTGAAAATTTTTATTTATTTCTATATTTATTTATATCATACAGCAGGCCTTTGGTTGGCCCAAGCAAGAGTAGAAAAAGAAGCAATACATACAAAAGAAGTAATTTTGATCCCAAATTAACAGAAAAAGAGGGTGAATCATGCAGCTACATGCAGGTACGAAAGGCATAGTTTTCAATAATCACCATACAAGGTAAAAACTACAGTGCAAATACTTTCCACTTTTCCACTAGGAAATTGTATCAATTATATAATATTTAAGTATAAAAAGCAACAACAGATTCGCAGAAAATTGGTTCGACGATTAATAGGATTCATCCGATGGATCCATTGATCGTTGGACCATTTCCAGCCTTGAATTTGTTTTTCTTTTTTTTTTTTTATGAACGTATTTAAAACAACGCTGACATACTCAAATTTAGAGCGAACAAAGGTGTAATAATCTAAAAGTCTGATAAGTGACGATGATTTCCTTAGTTTACGCCTAACGAAACCGAGTTTACGAAATGCGGATGAACAAATGTTATCAATATGAGCACTGGCTTAATCGCTTATACACAGTTGAAATACCGGATGCCACTTCGGGGTAGAAAGGTGGCATTGTCTAACATCCATACAACAAATTTGACCTTTTTCGGTGTGAAAACAAATTTTGTGGTATTACGTGTCAAACCAACGAAGGGCATCTGGGACGCCGCAGCGGAAGTCTGAGGATTATTTTCGACCACGTGGGGATTTCTTGACGTGCAACCGAAATGTCGGTTACACGGCGCCTAATCGTTAATAATTAGCCTCCGGCAGATTGCGGACACCTTGGCCGGGATTCGAGCCTGCCTCCTGGGGATCCGTAGACCGGCGTTTTGCCTCAGAGCCCCCGAGGCTTTTTTTTTTTTTTTCTTGCACAAGCCACTGAGGCGGCTCAGTATACGCCAAAACGCCGACAGTAAAAGTACGCAGACACAGCGCTTCGTGTGTGTACTCTCGCCGCCACCCGTTTTTTTTTTTTTTTTGTGCTTTGTGTGTTTTGTGTTCTTCTTTACATGTCCTAGCAACTAGTTTGAGTTTATACCGTGCTCATTCTAGGACAACACAACAAGCCTTAAAGGCCCTGTCACATTGTGGAAACATGGCGGCGACAACAGCAGAACATGTTCATCATCATGCAGTCGGTCAACTTCATTCACGGTCGCCCTGTTGACCGACAAACCTGTAACATCGCGGGAACATCAGCACAACTTAGACGGCAGCAACAATATTGCCTCAGTGTGACAGCTTTCGGCAACAAAAACAGCAGCAAGTTCTGTTGGACGACGCGTGTTGCCCAGATCGGGGGATGAGCGAGTTTAGTGCCGTGAACACGACAACACAGATAGCTTCGATAGGAGAGTTCCCTAAAATACGTTTTTTTTTTTTTTTTTTAAAGAGACTATTTGAATAGAGGCCTGGAAAACGATATTTAACAATAATAGAGACTGACGTGCAGCTAAAATATTTTGATGAATGTTTTTACTACGTAATTACGGAAAGCGACCGTCGAAATGGTCACAGCTTTGGTCGTGAACGTTCAGACGGTTGTTGAAATTAGAACTGCCGAGAGACCAGCTCACATCCCTGCTAGTGAAATAAAATGGCATACCTACTGACCCGTTGATAAAATTAAATAAAAATCATCCACGAAAGCAAGCGATTCGAAAATCGAAGCTTGAAAACGCAAGCTCTGGGTGATTTCTTAGAATGGATGCTTGGGCGAGTGGGATATTCATATTGAAGGAGAAGCGCTAAAGTAAACTCACTCACACTCACACTCACACCAGAAAAACAGCGCGACGTGAGTGACCGTTTTTCTGGTGTGAGTGAGTTTACTTTAGCGCTTCTCCTTCAACTCTGGGTGATGCTTGGAACTTGAAAACAGCCGTTGCCAGACACTTAAATTGTTTAGAAAATCCCCGGGACATTTTGGAGAATGAAGCGATCAGATAGGAGCCGGTGAAGGCAAAAGACAGCTTTGAAAAATATTCATTCCACCGATTGTTATGAAGGCCGATCGTGTCGGTTATATAGGTTTTAAGCACTACAGTTCAGCTGAGCGCCGTGCTACAAAATACATTTTGGGGTACTGCCGATTCTAATTTAATTTCACACTATAAATAGGAATTGCATGAAAGAGAGAACCGGACAGAAACGCTTCATACGGTGGCGTAAATCACGAACCTATTAGCGTTCTCATCTTTCTCGGTTAGGGTTAGCTGCTTCGTCAGGGAATGAAGGACAGTGTGATAAAATAAAGAGTGGAAAATACTCCCTTTTTAAGTTTTCTAATCACAGTCGTTGATGTCGTTCCGTGGTAATTTCCGGTCCTTCGAACGCACTATCACTTTGTAGAGTCGCATTTCTAGCGTCGTCGCGCCGTACACGAACGAAGCTAAATAATCGATGGCGGAGTATTCCCCGTGTTGACCGCGCCGATAGCGCGTTGTGACAGGGTGTTCTCCGACTGTCGGAAAACAGATCGGCGAACACGGTTGCCGGGCGACAAAAAACATGTTTCCCGACAGTTGCTGTTGCCTCAATGTGACAGGGTCGCCGAAAACATGTTTCCCCCTCGTTGAGGGATATAGTTGCCCTACTGTTTCCTCAATGTGACAGCGCCTTATCCCGCTTTAGTAGCGAATTTATAAGAAAACTATTGTACCTTTCAAATAAAATTGCCATTGGCCTCGGACATAGGTAGCATATGACAGCTACCATGAGTAACATAAAAGAAGGATTTAGTATATCTTGGCTCCATTTCTCCCGACTGGCTTCCCCCTTCCTTCTTTGTACTTGAGAACAAGTGACACCGAGAACACGACGGGCACGAGATTAGAGCTTCAGAGGGTACTCGAACTGTCGGGAAACTTGAATGATGGTGCCACCTGATGATGCCTCGAGTTTGTACACCTTGGCATCCCCGCTTGATGTCTGGATACTTGGGATGCATCACAGCCTTCACTACACGCACAAAGCCTGTCAGTTCGTCGACGGAGCCATAGAGTGCCCGGTGGCAGATTTCGAGCGCGAGGATCTGGTAGCACAGAGCGTTTCACTGGGAGCCTCAGCGCACAGCTTTTGCAGAAAAGAAGCGGTAGAGTCTCAAGGTTTTAATTCTTGTCTCAAGGTTTTAATTCTTAATTAGAAAAGAAGCGGTAGCGCGAAGAATGCGAGGAGCACGAGCGGACATTTCATCGCTTGGGACAAGTGTGTTTCGGCTTCTCGCCGCAGCGGCGCGCCTGTTACATGTCTCTCCTCTCATCCGTTGTCTGCCGCTCTACCGTTTCACTTTCGGCGGCCGTGTCTCGTGGCGATCTCCTAGGCTTTGTCAGTATGGAGGAGCCTAGGGATGCATGCTGCCGCGTTGTGTGCACGAGACAATCTCTGTACTCCTCGCTGAAAACAAAGAAGATGGAAGAGCCAGCGCAATACGAGGGAGTTGCAGCGTCATAAATACCTATATAGCAAGGCCCACTGGACTTTTGACGTCATCTACCTCACTCGAGCGAGGGACTGGACAAGCATTCAACCGGGACTCGCGCAGTCAGTCCCAGCCCAACGCTCACCCAGCTCTCGTGTCCAGTTCTGTGAACCGCGCTCAGCTAGTTCACGTAGAAATTCGTAACTTTCACGGTCTATAGGGGGCGCACTGGTGCCTATCAAAATGGCTGTAATCTGGATGATCGCCGTAGAACAGTGGTACGAGGCTGGGTCTGCGACGCGTAAGGAATTCTAGTTTCGCTATATACGAGCAGTATTAGAGCCTTACGTTATTTTTTGACGTCAGGAAGGTGTTGGCAAGGCTATTTATTATGAGGCCGATCATCCAGGAGCTAGGGAGCGCGATTCTTACATCGCGGTACCACCATCGCTGAAAGTTGCGAATACAACCTTCTTGCAATCGAGGTATATCAGGTATATACGAAGTGGTCCGAGCGCCTCAAACCCGACGTTTAAAACATCCGCGTTAACTAAAGTCGGTGAAAATTATTCAATATGACGCAAGGGCTGTATAACGTCTAGCTAACTCCCTCCCCGATTACGCGTCTGCTTGGCCTCACCGCCCGTGTGTTTCGCATTTTTTTCTTCTTTTTTGACGAACGAGGTTGCCGGGCGCAAACGGCGCCGTGCCTCTGGAGTTGGCCACGCCAGGCCACGCTGCGTGACACGGCTGGACAAGCGTTGTTGCTTTCCCCTCCGCCTTGAGCAGATGGGGTGTTTGACACCTGGAGCACGTCCCTTTTCGACGGTGGCCCCGAGGAAACGCCGCTTCGTCCACGTGGCCGCCCTGTTCCAAGGCCGGGAGTCACGCGACTTGGGCCCCTGCTTTCCGGCCGCCCCCCGTTTCTCCCGCACTCCCTCCGACGTCCAAGACCGCGGTCTTCGGGTTCGAGCGTGTCATTAGTATGCGACTGGGTTACTGCGTACGCACGCTGCCCCGCTTAGAACGCATCTGTTTGCTTTCGCCAAGGTTGACTCGGCAGAGGCATCGATCTTCATCTTTTCTCCTTGCAGTAGACTGTTTCGGTGCTCTCTTTTTCTGCGTTTGTGTGTGCATGGTTGGCGGGCTCTGCTCCGAATTGAGAAAGATACTCGGTCCGGCCCGAGTTAGTGTCCGGGGTGGCGGCGCCACGGAGGCGGCGTCGAAGATGACGCCGCGTCTCGTGTCCTTGCTTTCTCTCGGGCTCCCTTTGTTTGCGTGGAGAGCTGCGAACGCAACCCGTCTGAGTGAAGGCGTCTTTTGTTACCCGGAGACGCTGTCACGAACGGGTTGCGAGAGAAACGCCGGTCGCACAAATGTACAACGATGCATTCTCTCGTATGACAGGTGTCGTCTCCGTTGCGCTGTTGTGCCAATACTGCTCAGATACTGCATCTTGTATGCTGAGCTGGGGGCCGGATTGATTCGGTATGCATCCGTTGCTAGGGCGATATTTTTTTCGGGGCCAGAGTTTGATGGTTTGAATATGCAGGTTTGCTGCTGCAGCTTTTAAATTGATCTCCATGGATAAGTTTTCTGCCTAGATGAGTTATAAGACAGAAGAAAACCAAATTAGAAGTTTAGCGTCACCTCAAAATGCTTTATTTAGCTTTACAATAAAAAGAAGTTCACGACGTTTACGCGTTGGTCAGACGCAATGCGTAAGCCTAAAACGGGTAAAACAATTATTTCACACAATGGCTGATTTATCAGTGACCCTGGCGACTTTCCATTTAGTTCCAGATTTATTCGCTTGCTGCGTAGCAGAGGTTGCGCGTTTCAAGTGGGCTTCTAGATATTCTGAAATTAGACTTCCAGTGGACATGAAGCAGCACGAACCCGGGACTGAGACAAACATGGGAGCAAACAAAAGGGGAAAGCTTCGAGGCGCTGTTTGCGTGCGCGTGTGTGTGTCTGTGTGTGTGTCAGAACATCGCGTTCAAGATGAAAAAAACAAAAACGAACAGTTTTAAGAAACAAAAATAAAGAAATGCAAATCTATGGAAAAGACGATGTGGTCCTCGTTTCGCATCAAACAGGCTGTAAACCTTGTTTCTTTACGAACACCCCGTTGCGTCTCGCGTCGCCTTGCCGCCCTGTGAAGCGTGTTTTGACTGCATAAGGTGGTTGCTATGTAAAAAAAACTCGCACATACATACCCACAAATGCCGCTTGTTTTAAAGTTGAAAACTGAGCTAGTCGCTAGTTGTTGTACATATGAGGATGAAACAAAGCACAAACGACAAGGAAAAAAGGGGAGCATATTCGGCAGGACAGGCGCTGCCTCGCAACTATTCGTTTCTTACTTGAAGAAATAAAACAAGCAACGCACCATCCATTCACACGCGCTTCTTCCACCCATGATATATCTGCTCGCTACGACACGTGCTGTTGCTTCATTGTCATCTTCAGGAACTTCAGCTCTTTCCTAGACAACGCCACTGACGCCAAACTTATACAGTTTTTTTCCCGCACTGTGGATGTGAAATGCCTCAAGCACTTCGCGTTTCACTTTGTCCTTGTGTGGTCCTAAAATGGTGGTAGAACTAAAAGACGCCTTGCACATGAAGTCTTTGCATTGAACCGACAGCTGTGTCCTTCCACAGTGGCTCTTAGAAAATAGGAACTGATAGCAAACCGTTACCGTGTTCCGCGTACCGCGCTACCGGAGCCTTATAAGCAGGCTTTTAAAGGCCGACCGACCAATCCGCGCTTTCCACGTTTCCCTCGGTTCCTCCTCTCCCTCCTTTTACCCTTTCCACCGTTGCCTGCTTCCTCCTCCCCCTCCCCTCGCCCCCTACCCCAGAGCCTAACCCCCCTCCGCTATGCACACGGCGGCTAAACCATTCTCCAACTAACGGACCGCCAAGTTTACACTACTGCTTAATAGATGGCGCCAGTGTGTCCTCTCGTCGTAAGAGATATTAAAGGTTCCAAGACGCTCGATTCTCCGAAGTTCGAACAAAGAAGCTTCTTCACTCTTCCTTCCTTGTGGAACCTCAAATTTTCATACCAATGCATTTCAACCCAGGCTTCCGACAGGGGGCAACAGCTATAAAAAGAAAGAGAAAAAAAAAAAGAGAAAACGTCATTTCACGTTGATTAAAAATTGCGCTGATCAAAGAAGCCCCTAGCGAAGACATACCGCGCAGTACGAGAAACATACTTGTTTCTCGCTTCTTGGTCCTGGAAGGGTTCCTTCGCTCATCGTCCGGCGCACTGATTGTGACGTGTCCATTGTGGGGGCACCCTTTTTGCTGACTTATCTGCATTCACGTGCTCGCACAATGACCCCCCTCCCAATCCCAACGGCGCGCGCGGACTCATGCCCGACTTCTTTTAGTCCCCTCTTTCCCTATCCTTTGCTTCGCTCGCTCAAAGACGTGAGAGAAGGAAAGCTTGCAGAATATTGGGTTTGGTAGTCCGCCTTTAAAGGAACACTAACACCGCCCCAATTTTTTTTTTTTTTTTTTTCCAGGCAATTTACTATGGTGTCAGAAAACTACCAAATTAATGTTTTTGCTACAGAGTCACGTATAGTTTTAATAACGACAAAAAACGCAACTGCTTGAAATCAAAACCAAAACCTGCGCACGAAGGTCGGAGAAATATAAAGAGAGTGAGTGGCCGGAAGTCACGTGGCTACACCCGACTGTGCGCCTCTTTTCCCCCTCTGTTTTTTGTTTTTTGTTTTTTGTCCGCGCGCAGCAGAACGACATGCTTTGCGTGAACCGTTCACCGTGCGATTCCTTTGCAGTTATAATAATAATAATAATGATATGAATAATAATAAATGCCTTTATTTTGCCAACAGTTTACAGTTGGAAGGTGAAAACGGGAAAAAGCTGTAACACAGCTTGACTAGTCCCGAGCCACCTAAATAGCAGTTGAGACGCGGGCACCAATATATTTCCATATGATTAGGACATAAATTAGAATATGAAGAGATTCTTTACACGAGAGAAAAATTGATTAGTGTCATTATATTATGCAAATTCAGTTTGAACAGACTAGCATTAGTAGACAAAACGCGGCAAAAAACAACTTCAACCCCCAAAAATTAACACTTTTCTTCTATTCGTTTTGGTTTAAGATGAGTATATCAACACTTAGCTTTTATCAGGTTTGGTTTGAGATGAGCATCATTAATTCCCGTAAGCTGCTCACCAACACATTGTTAAGTTCTATATTTTCCCTACTGAACTTATTCAGTGTAGTCGCAAGGGTGTATGATGTTGTGTATTGTCCGTAATTAGTTCTGAAAAGTGGTACTTCCCATGGTTCTACAGTTCGCGTTGAATATGCATATACCGTTTTTGTGAGGTTTGCAAGTCTTCGAGATAATGTTGAGATTGATTTTTTTCTACCATATATTTCGAACAAATGATATTTGAATAAATAAAACATTTTCATTACTCTAAGTTGATTGAAAACAATGTTCATTGGATAATCGAATGTAACATGAGAAATGCTTCTTAATATCTTTTTTTGTAATATAAATATCTTTTGAAGATTGGCATATGTAGTGGTTCCCCACATAAGATGGCCACAATTTATATGCGAGTAAAATAATGAATCATATAATAATAACTTTGTTTTAAGAGGCAAGATGTGTTTATGACGATATAAAATACCAACAACGCTTCATAATTGAGATACAATGAAATTAATATGATCGTCCCATGACATGTTTTCCTGAAAAAAAAAACAACAACAACAACTAAAGCTTTAAATGTGGGTACACATTCAAGTTTCGAAGAATTAAAAAAAAATCTTCGGTAATGTATCTATTTTTATTTATTATTTGACAATACTGCCGGCCAACTTTGGAGAGCCAAGGCATGATAGATAACATCAAAAACCATCCATAAGTCGAGTGAACAAACATCAATTAACAAGTAGCTTAGTCATTGGTGACAGAAAACAATTGATCAACTGCACTCGCAAATAAAGCGGTAGAAGCAATCGCCGTCCCACTTGGTGGCAACTCATTCCACTCACGAACAGAACGAGGAAAAAAGGGAGTATTTAAAAACATCTTTTCTACAGCGGAACTCAAGGAGAAAATTCTCGTGCTATCTGCCTTGGATCACGACTCGCATTATACTGCAAATAATCATCAAAATTTAAACCAGCTTTATTATGAATTATATTATGCAAAAATTTCAAGCGCTTTACTTACCTTCGACATGATAATATAGACACTCCTGAGGTGGTATACAACGGTGACACGTGTGAATCTTTGCCGTATGAGTTGTAAATAAACCTAAGCAATTTTTTTTGAAGGCCATCCAATGGGTCAATGAGCGATTGCGAGTGCGGGTCCCATACAACGTCAGCATATTCCAGCAAAGGGCGAATCAGCGATTTATAGGCCGTCAGCTTTGTCTCAGGAGTACAGTGACACATTTTCCTATAGCGACCACAATTTGCTTGACGCTTTTGTGACAGTCTGCTCAATATGACTAGCCCAGCTATATTTATTTATGATATATTTATTTCTTGGTCGAAATAAGACTGCTTTTGTCTTATTGGCATTTATTTTTAGAGCATTACATTTACTCCAACTATCATGTTTTTGTAATATTTCGTTGGCGTCACTTATAAGGTCTGTGGCGTTTTCTCAAAAAAAAATAAATAAATAAATAAATAAACTAGCATCATCAGCGAAGATAAAAAAAGTTCGTTGTTGAACTTACGTTTACTATGTAATTTATATAGATATTGAATAATAAAGGCCCCAAAATACTCCCTTGAAGAACGCCGAACTTAATCGGCTTTATTTTAGATGACTGACCATTTATATCTACATATTGTCTGCGGGAAGACAAATATGAATTTAAAAGAAGTGACACTTGGCCACGAAATCCACACCATTCATTTAATTTCCTAATCAGCAAATTATGATCCAGGTAGTCAAAAGCTTTAGCGAAGTCGACGTATATACCGAGAGTAAGTTTTTTATCCTTAAAATGTTTAAGTATCTGTTCCTTTTGGGCTAAAAGAGCGAGTTCGGTAGAGCGATGTTTACGGAAACCAAATTGACATGAACTTATTATGTTGTGTTTATCCGCAAATGTTGTCAATCTAAGGTGTATAATTTTTTCTAGACCGTTAGAAAATACCGATAGGATTGAAACGCGTCGGTAATTGCCTAGGTAATTTTGATCACCCCTTTTATGTATGAGTTACTCTAGCTAATTGCATTTGACTGAGAAATACTCCGGCTAGCAAGCATAGATTAAAGATGCGCAGTAAGCAAGGAGAAATGAGATCAATAACATGCTTAACCGGCGTCATCTGTAATCAATTGGAATCACAACTTTTACTATTTTTAAGCGCATTAAAGACAGATATGACATCTGTATCAATCATAGGCGTAAGAAACATTGATGCATCGCTTTGAAAATTTATATACTTGCACGCATCTGACTCGGGACTTTCTTTAACGAGGTTAACAAAATAATTATAAAACTCCTGGCCATTGTTGTTTATATTTTCTATTTGTTTCGGCGCACATGAATGACCCAAGACAGACTTCTGTTTTTTCCATACAACGTCGACTTTGTTACTACACCTTATAAAGAACTCAAAAAAAAAAAAAAAACACTTCTCTAGCACTTCGAACTTCTTTGTTTAGTTGGTTTCGATACAGTTTAAAAATTTTCAGTTTTTCACTTTCTCTGGTTTTTACGACTTTATTATATAGGGCACTTTTGGTACGAATTTTTGTGAGTAATTTCTTTGTTATCCATGGTTTACGACTCTTTCTAGAAGTACGTAGTGATTTTATGTGGAAAACAACTTTCATATAGTTTTCGAAATGTATTAAACAGGTTATATGCCGCACCGGCGTTCGTTCCTTGAAGGACGTCGTTCCAGTGGAAACAAGACAGTTTGTGTCTAAAATCGTTCAAGTTATCGGGTGTTATGTTTTGTAATTTAATTAACTGATTATTCTGTTTTCTGTTTCGTTCTGTTTGTTCCGCTCGCCGTTCAGCACTTCAAGATGAGTTGTTTTGAACATTGAAGAGTTGGAAATGAGTAATGAGTTCCCTTGGTGAATTTCCGTGATCGGCTCCGACAAGAATACCCCCAGGATGTTGCGCGAAGAGCTGCCTCACAGGTCTTGCATTCCAAAGTAGCATTGTGCGGTAGTCTGCACAAGGTCCGAAAGATCAACGTGATCAGGACCAATGGCTAGCTGCAATTCCTGTAGAACAGTTACCGGCACCTCGGAAAGCGGACGCTACCCAATTTACATGCTCCTTGCATTTTGTGGAAAGTGACTGCATTGAGTTCGCAAGTTTCAAAAAGGCAATCCCATACCATTTAGTTCAGCGACGTTTCGTCCACAACTTTTTGTTTTTCAGTGATAATTGTAAGAAAAGAAATGTAAATATCGCAAAATATCTTACAAAAAAAAAGAAAGAAGGAAACTGTGGCTCCAATCCACGCTATGAAGGGGGTCGGACAGCGAATCTGTAAACGATACCCACAACGATTACCCATTGCGACGTCACTTGAGAAGCGTGGTGACGTCAAACCGTGATTTCTATGCTGTTGGGTACTTTTCCACTTGGAGTAGCTTACCCAACCGTAATCTTTACCGGGAAACACACGCGGGGAGAAGGAACGTGCTTCGCCTTGTTCGCAGGCGCCGTTATCATCCATTATGCGGTTTGCACTTCACACGAGGGCTTCGAATGACGTCAACCCCTTTCGAAGCAGCTGCAAACCTAATCTTTACCGAAACGCGTGGGAAGGTGCTCCTATTGTTCACACGCGCTTTATCATCCATCATGTGGTCTTGATGCTTGTTTTGTGGTTTTCTTTATTGAAACGAATACTGAGCTGTATGCTGTATGCCTGATTTCAAAGGAGATATGCTGTTTTGCCTTCAATTGTTCGCCGGGAGTTTTTCGCTTACAACGACAACGACACGAAAATTTCCTTGGCTGGTAGAGGTATACATCATCGCTGTAAAAACGGTACGCCCACACGCGGGATCGAGCCTGGGTCCGCTGCGTGTGAAGCGGACGCCTTTCCACTGAGATACTGGGGGAATTCTTCGCCATAATGCAGCCGGTCAACTAGTCTGTAGGTTGGAAAGTTTGCTGCCGATTTCCCTTCAGCAAAGGCACTCCCGGCTCGAAGTCGGGCAGCACCACGCACTGGCCACAATCGCACCCATTATTTTATTTTATTTATTTATTTATTTATTTTTTTTTTTTGGGGGGGGGGGGGGGGGGGAAGGTGGTTGAGTAGGCTAGCGCACACCAGCTCGGAGCACATGGAGCAAAAGCTCGCGCTGCAGAACCTAGGGATTCTGGGTTCAATCCCCACCACTGCCCGTTTCGATCTGGATGAGCATCGTACCGGCTTGCGGTCGTGTATCACTACTGCGTGGTGCACGTTAAAGATCCCAGGCTGGCGGTTGTACTGCACTGGCTAAATTGCTCATCTACAGCGAGTGACTCGTCGCAACTTTGAAATGGCTGACCAACTACACGCTGTCTAAATATCCACACAACCCCAATTATTATTATTCGCACCTAGTAAAGAAATGTTAGCGTGCACATTCAACTCGAAGTACGCACTTCATGCTTGACGTTTGCGCGAGCGATGTCTTCAGCCACGAGTAGGGGCGACGGCTCGGCGACGTCTTCGTGCAAATCGGCTTGGTGGTCGGGTGTGTCGTACGGGATGAATCCCAATTCTCTTGATCGGTCCAAAATTTCTCTTTCGAAGGAAGACAGATTTACCGGTACCGCGAACGACAGTTCTGAAGTATAGGTCCCACGCCCATCGTCCGCTGCCATCGCCGTCCAGCCCGCGAGTCCCACGATACGCTATACGACTCCATGTTGAGAATTACGCAGTGAGCGGACATAATTCTTCCAGTTCTCTGTGCAACTTTTTTTTTTTTTTTTTTTTCAATCAACGTATTTGCCGGTTTTAGAAGCCACAAAAAATGGGTGTAATGTTTATTCTTTATTTTAATTATTGAGTGTGTGCCTTTAATGACCCACGACTTTGATTCGATTTGGTGGTTGTGTCTAAAACTCTAAACTTTAGAAAACGGCCCATGTCGATGGAGAAGAGAGTGAGCGCGACTCAAACCGGCCAGTTCTCGATCGGCGGTTTTCGAGCGGAAAGAAACCGAATTTCGAGCCGCAAATTCTGATCTGTGTAGTTGGGCTCTCATATGTCACATACAAGTAAAACCCTCGGTGAGCGTATTACCGTGACCGCTGGGCGTGCGCCCGGTCACGGTATTCCTTGGGCGCAGGCCTAAAAGCATGATTCAAAGGCTCCGGTAGTGCGGTACGTGAAACACGGTAACGGTTTGCTAAAAGTCCCTAATATCGGTGTTTTCGGAGCCTATCATTGGGGCAGCCTTCCGTCTGACCAACATAGAGGCGGCTACACGAGTGTGGGATCTTATGCAACGCTCCCATAACACATGTAACCGACGAATTGGCGTGTTTCTTTCAACACTTGTTCCCTGCTATTCCTTTTGCTTTCGCGTTACGTCTGAAACAAATTTTTTTTTTTTTTTTTTGTGCGGGGCAGGAAAAATTATCAGAATTTCATAGCGGCTGCTAACATTTTTTTTTTTTTATAATTGTGTAAATATGAAATGACGACCGGTTTCTTCCTTTCTACAACATGCTTGGTGGACTGGCAGCCCTTAACCGTCTTCAGCAGTGTGCTTGCTTGTGTTCACAACTGTTTTTAGGTGAGCGCGCTGGTATAATTGGCAGCCCGTCTTTCGAAAGATGTGCTGCGTGTTCTCTCGTCTATGTTTAATTATTTCTTTAGATTCTTTTAGTTTACAACATTATCGTTGGGATGCGCTTTGATTCAGTTATTGATTAGATAAATTAATTAAGTAGTTCCCCGTTGTGAGGACTGATAGTATCGTCAAATAAATAATTTAAACGTTGCACATTACTTCACGGTTAAATAAGTAAGTAAATAAATAGGTGTTAATCTGATTAATGGGTCTGCAGCGAAGCTACTCTTTGCCGCAGATTACATCCAGGAGCGATAATATTTCTCGTCTTCTATGAAGTTTATGTTCCGCTGCTTAAACTGCGACGAACCCTATGTCGGGTAACACCGCATAAAATGCCCGTACATTTTCATTAAACTAAGATGGTCTCAGCCATAGCCTTTTGCACACCGATAAGGCTTGCCCCATTGCCGGTTACCAGCTATCGCCAGAAGAGTGCGCCGCTTTCCCATACAAGACAAAACGTGAACGACGTGATTAAGCCTCTCTCCAGCGTTCTTGCATTCTTGGTGCTGTTACGGGCATGGCGCGTGATAGCTGTGGGTCGCACTGCTGGTTACTTTGTTTTTCTATTTACCACGAAGTTCGCCGCATTTTAGTCAGGCCCGCAAAAGAAGGTGCCGGGGCTGTCATTTTCCGAGACCTCAAGCTACACCCGGTCCCGTAAAGAGTGACTGAAGCTCATGTTGAGGAAAGACTGCGTCCCAAATTCTACCTCTCTCTACACAAGAGTATGAAGTGGGCACTTTTTTTTTTTTTTAAGGAAGGCCTGTATAGACATGCCTTTCTTAATAGAGAGTTTTAGTAGATCGTTCCTATAACGATACGATAACCATACGATACCGATACACAGAACAGGTGCGCCTTCCTGTTCTGTGTATCGGTATCGTATGGTTATCGTATCGTTATAGGAACGATCTACTAAAACTCTCTAATGTCCGTTTGAGTGAAGCCTCAGCATCCTGCTAGGGCTTCACTCAGAGCCCAGCTTGGTCCGGGGCGCCCTGTCGTCAAAGCTGGATCAACCTATGCCCTTCCACGTCCTCTTTCGGTGCTGCGTCCCTGGCTGAACTGCCCAGCTCTCTCTCGCGCACCTAAAGGTTGTGGCGGGCGCCTGACGACAGGCACAGTATGTCATTACTAAACGTGAGCCGCGGCACAGCTAACACCCTCCACACTGCTTAGTGGACTTCGTAGCGGTTGTAACCCCAGAGGACCCTGGCCGTCGCAGTTCCTCCTCACCTTCTGGTCTTCGCCTGGTCCTTGGCCCCGGCAATAAAAACTTTGTGTTCGGCATTTTGACACTGTAAAAATTTGCCTGCTCGTCCGTTTTGCCGGTTATTTGTGGTAGGTCATTTATTAACTTTTGGAAATTACATATGGTGCTGCTCACCCGCTCTCCAATATGCGCTCCGAAAGTATTGGAATCACGTAGTAGGTAGTAGCAGTGCACAGCGGTCAGCATCGTCTTCATCGTACGGGGAGGTGGCGCCTGTGCCGGTGATTATGTGAAGCAGGTGCAACGGCGTCAAAGCATGGGAAGGCAGGCATTGTCAGTATAAAGGAGGCTATGTCTCAGCGCGTCGCCGCTTCTGCTCCGCTATCTCCTTTTAAACCCACTCCTTTCTCCTGCGAGGCATTCTGAAAGCTGCGACACATGCAGTGAGCGCCTCGTCCCGCGACCCGGCAGTGCGCGCGATAAGGAGACAATGAGAACGGCGAGTGATAGCTATCGCAGTAGTTGAGCGTCGAGCTCAAAATCTTCGGCTCCCAAGTTCTATTCTTCTTGGGCAATGTTCGGGAATCTCACCTCTTTTTCTCGAAAAAGTCCTTGCTTTGTAGCTGCATTGGGAGAAAGTTATCGTCCTACTATTTCTTGCCCGGTATTTCTAATGTGCACAACGGGGACCATTTCAAGTATCTAATTAACTGCGTCTTCGCAATTATCTATTTTGCGATTCTGGAATCTGTGTCTCATTCTATGTCCATTGTCCTGTCGCGCTTTTTAATCATTATGAATCACCAACTTGCCCAACTTTCTACCCTCTTCAGCCCAAAGTTCGTACAATGAAGGTTCTCCCCTCGCCTTCCCAAAGGCGCCTTTTGTTTCTATAGAGTTTCCCCCCAAAAAATCCTCAAACAAAAGGTGTAGTTTTACGGAAGTAAAGATGCCACCCTGAGGCGCAACGGAGACAGGAAAACGACCTAGGACAACAATGCAGACTTGAGTGTCAAGAAAATAACAAATAGAAGAAAATGAGAAGTGCACACACACAAAAAAGCTGACATTTTTGTTTTGCTTTTTGTATATTTGACCCCGCTAAAGCAAAACGTCGAGGTCTTTTTTTTCTTTTCTTAGTGTTGTCAGTCCGGCACTTACTGTTTGTAAGCGAACAATGATAAGCAGAGAACAGTACAGGAAACGAACTAGGAGCTGGATGACCTTTCAAAATGCCAACAAAGTGTCCCCCGACGTTGAGTGCCTTTCTGAACGCAACCTACTTGAAGAAGGTGCGACCACTGCCGTGGCTAATATGTGGGTTCTCTTTGTTATTTATTCACTTATATCCGTGTACCAAGTTCGTTTATAGTGATCTCCCCGTATAGGAAATATGGATGCGTCTAAGGTGCGCCGCAGGATGTGATATTCAGCGATGTCTCTCTTGGCGAAGCGCTCTGACCCGTTTGTCACCGCCACACCTTGGTGTTTACCCAACACAAGACTTGTGCACATGCCCACAGGCCTTGTGGGCATGTTCGTGTCATCATTTTAATAGAGCGCGGGGCACAGTGTAATGAAAATACCAACCATTAGTGAAGTGACGTTAAGTGCCGGGTCTGTCCCGAAAAGCAGTCGTCAGAGGATGCGAGCTTGACCCACTCGGGCTTTTGTGCTGAGCTGGGCACCGTGCATGCTGCATTGTTCATGCAGGTTGGAGTGATAACAAAAGAGCCCCTCCACGCCCTACTGGAGAACATGAACTCCAGCCGAACGCTGACGCCGCGTTCGGTTAAGTCAGCCGAGCGCTGAATCATTGTATTTGTTGTCTCCCATTCATGTAGTTCTAAAATTAACCGCTTGGGGCGCCACGGTCTGATCTCCTTTCCAATAGCTAAAGCGACCTATGTTTTGTTGTCCAACAAATGTTTTGTAACATCTGTCAGTGATATTAGCGGCGAGAAGTTTTGGTGCGCCCTCCTGTGGTTCCCCCTTGTGACGTCATTACCTTGCAAACAACAAGTTCGATGGTGTTTGTTATTAGCATGGTGGAAGCTTGAAATCATTGCGCTCTCAAAGGAACACTGCCAACACCGTCAAAATTAAAGTTCTTTCATTCCTCTTATTTCCGTCGATGATAAATCCCCTTTCCGACGTCATAGTCAGCGTTCGGCCAATCGTGGAAGGCCGACCACAGCGACGCTTTCGGTCGCGCACGGGGCTAATTGCCACGCGCGTTGCCCAGCGAGCGCGTGGCCGATTAGTTACCGCGCTTGGCTCTCGCGCGGAGGCTCCGGGTTCGATACCAGGAAGCGGTATCGAACTTTCAACTTGACATTCTCGTAAGTTCGAGAACCTTGTCGTCTGATCGAGTTACGAATGTTCTACGCGCCGAACTTTCTCCGATTGTTCCAGAAACACGCGCGGGTACAAAAGGTGCTCCGAGTGGCGGTCCGGAGTCAGTCTCGCCCCAGCGGTCGATCCTGCTGTTTCGCCGACATCAACGCCTGCGACGATAGTGTTTGTCTATTTTGTTTTGGGCACATGTTCGCCCCATTAAGCTTTTAGTTTGTTCAGTTATTCGCCGCCTCATCATTTGCCGTTCGTGACAATATTTTGCTCTTTATAGTCGGACTGCATAAAATAGCCCTGCGATACTTTATTTTTTCCCCGTTTTGTCTTGTTGCGTGCTAATAAATCATTCTGGTAACCCAGATTTGCGTCACTGACGTCGATACAAATTACGCAATGCGGATGTATCTTCAAAGGTAATTGAATTACATTTCTAAGTATTTGTACTCTACTCAAGATACTTTACAGCGAAAGTAACTTGAGTATTTTAAATACTTTATGAAGCAGGTATTTAGTAACTTAATTAAATACTTTTATTGAGTATTTTGTCCAACACTGGAAAATACCAACCAGTCAGAACCTCGTATGGACATCAATATATACTTCATACCTTGCCTGTTCTCCTTAACAACCTCGCAAAACAAAACAATACATCCGAAACATCAACAAAACAGTCCTTGAAGTCACATTTAAAATCTTACTGATGCGACGTTTTCTAATTTAGTATTATGTTTATATGGATTCTCGCTGTAGAATTTTTCTTATGTGACCTTGTTGTATAGTATGTATGTATGGTTTTCTGTGCATCATGATGTCTGCAATTTCATCACCTTGTGTTTTACTTGACTAGGTATATATGCATGTATGTAAGCATGTATGCATGTATGTATGCATGCGAGTATGTATGGCGTGTTGCATGTAAAGTGTGTAATTTATGCCGATTCACCAGCAAAATATTTGCGTTATGATTACTTTATTAATATTTGACCCGGTATATATTTTGTGCGTTTTATGTCCGCATTATTATTATTGTAGCGTGAGCTACACTGGCCGAAGTTGAGCAGTTTCGCGTGGCTCCCGGAGAGCCGTGCTGCGCATGCGCGAGGAGCAGGGACGTCACACGGCGCACAGCTGGCGCGCCGGAGCCGCCGCCGCCGCGCGCGCCTCGCCGGTCTGCGCATTCCAGAGGGGTGACGTCATTAGCCGCGGCAGACGCACTGGCGCCGCCGTGTGCCTAGCTGTGCGCCTCCGTTGCGCAGTAGCCAAGTCTGATGCTGCACCGGAGCCGCTTGATAGCGCCTCTCATTTTACCGTGTGTGTGTCATTGAAGCAGCAGTAAGCATGATAATCAAGCTAATCCTAGACCACCAGGAAAGCTAAGAATAACCAGCTGAACCTAAGCTCACGCTACGTATATTCTGGCATAGCCGAGCTAAGCCACTGCAAATTTTATTGTTACTCCACCTCTTTGTTGGTTAGAATATAAATGTTCTGTTATGCTTTGAGTGATTATTTAGATTGAATTTTATACTGTACTCTATGTCAAGTGTTGGGGGGCAAAGGCCTGTCAAGCTGCAACTGCAGCTTTTTTCCCTGCTCTCCACACTCCTGTGGAGTGAAAATAAACGATTATATATATATATATATATATATATATATATATATATATATATATATATATATATATATATAAACAAACATAGGCAGATGAATGAACCGTACTTAATCTAATGAATCAAAGAATCAAAGTTTTCAGAAACCCGCCGAAAGCCAAAAATTGGCTCCGCCAATTTTTGGCTTTCGGCGGGTTTCTGAAAACTAAGTACGGTTCATTCTGAAAATTAAGTACGGTTCATTCATCTGCCTATGTTTGTTTATATCCCCTCGGAGACCACGTACGATGACGTGAAAGTGCCCGTATTGTATATTCAATAACGTGGCTCTTGATTCTCGCAGATGATGATGATACCGTGTCTCTAAAGCTCATAAACAAAGAAGACTACTACATGTACACGTGACGAGACAAACAGTGGGAGGATTTCTGGAGCACAAACGAGCACGTACCACGTGACACTAAGCGTCGTACCGCGTTCCACGCGGCGGCGTGTGTTTCCAGAACACCTCCAATTGGATACATTTCGTTTCTTGTGCATTAATAAGAGAGATAGGAAACGCCAGAAAGCCAAGGTGGAGTGGTGTAGAGGTTAGCACACCCGACCGGACATTGGGAGGCCCAGAGTTCACATCCTGGCTCCGCCAATTTTTGGCTTTCGGCGGGTTCCTGAAAACTTTGATTCTTTGATTCATTAGATTAAGTACGGTTCATTCATCTGCCTATGTTTGTTTATATCCCCTCGGAGACCACGTACGATGACGTGAAAGTGCCCGTATTGTATATATATATATATATATATATATTTATTCAGGCACTCTGTAAGCACAGGTAAAAGGCTGTAATACAATAAAATAATTTTAGGCGCTTTGCTTTTTTTCTGTAAAAATGTCAAAAACGGTACCTTGGTTAATTGTTGACGAACTTTGACAATTAAATACTGGCGATCCACTTGGGTTACGTCAAAACTTTTTATGTCTATGAAGAGCCCAAAACACGCTCTTTATATATATTATAAAATCACTCAGCTGTATAAAAGTCCATTTGCGGTACGTTTACGTTAATGTTTTGCGAAAACCAAAAAGTATCAATTTTGAAATCGATTTGCTCAAAAAACCCATTTGTTTTTTTTAAATTTTTGTTAAAATGTAGATATGATAGCTGTTTACTAGAAAAGCAAGTCGAGAAAGTGTGTATTTTGTTTGTATGTTCTATATTTAAGCCTCAATATCGGGAAAAGACGTCTTCGTTTTGCAAGACCTAAGTCAGACATAGCGAGCCGTGCGTTTCTATGAATTGTGAAAAAAGTTTTTTTGAATTTTTGTCTGCGTTTTTCAATCAATTATAAACACATTTTGTGATATTGAATAGTTATTTATGTTTTGATAAGAGCGGGAAACCACGAGAAACATATCTAGTCAAATCAGTAGGCCGAGTAGACCTTCAATATCGAAGAGGCACAGACGTTGCATTGTTTCGATTTAAGAAACTTTCACTGTAACTAGCATGACTAGCTATTAGCTGTCATATTACTAAGACATGGAAAGTCGTCACATCATCGATATATTATATACAATTCTTTCCGAAACTAAACGCTAGGGTTTGTTCACCGCACATCGCACAGATCAACAGAGAATGGCCTTTCACTTCTGTAATACACAAAAGTGAAGAAACAGAAACGGTCCGATACACACGGAGAGATTGTCACGAAGAGGGGTAGGAAATAAAAATAAATAAATAAGAATAATATTACCCAACCCCGATCTTAACGAAAATTGCGTTAAAAAAAAAAAAAAAAAAAGATTGAGGTTCGAGTGGTGCCAAGGCGATAGGTCCACGCCTGGTGGAGAGTCAGACAAAGAAGTCGACGACACGTAAAGGTAAAAGAAAACATCAAAAATTTAATCAAGACGGATAAACTCAGCCGCACATGGCAAGGCCAACTCCTCCGGGCATTCCCTAAACGGGACACAACCAAATGCGTGCGAACACGCTCTCTACAGCACCGTCAGGCCGCTACGACATGACGAAATAAACCCAACAACTAAACAATGCTAACAAACAGTTAGTACGAAAACATTAAAAAAAAAAAAAACGTTTAGCAGAACCACATCCGAGAAACAGAATTCAGCGGGGCAAGAAAACACACACGAAATTAAAAAAAGAAAAAAAAAAAGTCTTAACCGACGGACGCCAAGTCCAGTCCCACGACACTGAGGCTTGGCAGGATGACGGCGTCCAGATGATGCTCGAATCTGTTCTTCACTCTGTTCCGCACAGCCACGACGGCTGTGCGGAACAGTGGCTGTGCGGAACAAAGTGAAGAATAGATTTGAGCAGCGATGCGCGAGAAGTTTACCGAGACGTAACATGCCTCGAGCTTTATATCGGAAGAAGAGCATTCGAGGTAGTAACTGGAGTTACTCAAACTTTCTCTTTCCCGTTCCATTTTTCAAAAGAACACGTCAGCCGGCGCTAATTTTTTATCTCGGGAGAAGACCACTCTTCACAAACGGTTATAGTTGACAAGGAGGTTGACTTCGACCCAACTAGTCTCCGGGCAGAATAAACACAAATATATTTACCAACACGCTCGTTTTTGATGTTAGTCTCCGGGCTTTGCTGTTTCCAAAAACGATAACCTTTCGGTGCTATCGGATCTCCGCGGAGAGAGCACGGCCGTTTCAAGGATATGGCGCTCGAAGCTTGGGCAAATAGGCGGTATCGTTTCACGCGTGCACGAGTGGCTGGTTTCAAAATTTCCCCACATCCCTAACGAAACCGGCCCATCTTCGTGTGTGCGTCTGCGGGATTTCTGTCCCGCGACGCCGGTTTTAGCCCGCACGCGGCGTTGTTTTGGCCGGCAGACCTGTTGTTGACCGTCGATATTGTAAGGCCGTGGCGTCCTCATCCTCCCGGGCAACAGTTCCTTTGCTTTCGACTGACTGACTCCTCTAGGGTGGCCGTCACTGTTCGCCGCGTCAACGACACATTCGTACCATTTCACTCCTCGTGACACAGGGTGAGCTGCTCGCTTTACTGTCACGGGCCGTCCTATCTAACACAACGAGCGCGAAAGGTCGTGGTCATCTGCTGGTTCCGAAAGGGCGGGACGTTCATATAGGCCAATGAAGGCCCCGAATCAATACGACGTCTGCCGATTTCTACACATTAAAAATTTACGACGCCTGCTGGTCTGCTAAGAAGTGTTGCTTTCTCTTTTGAACTCCTCCAATGTAGCTTGCCGCCCATAATAAAATTTAAATCATCAATAAATATAACAGGGTGGAACTACTGCATATCATTTGTATGTGGGAACGTTGAAAAAAGGGAAAATATATTTCCAAGTTTGTGAAGACGCGCAATTCGCATGACCGTTTCGAGCCGTAAAAACGCGTTTTTGTACGATATTGATGCTTAAATATAGAACATACAAACAAAATACACACTTTCTCGACTTGATTTTCAAATAGACAACTATCGTATCTACATTTAAACAAAAAATTAAATTTTTTTTTTTTTTTCGAAAATCGATTTCAATATTGGTACTTTTTGGTTTTCGCGTAACATTAACGTAATCGTATCGGAAATGAAATTTTATACAGCAGAGTGATTTTATAATATATATAAAGAGCGTGTTTTGGGCTCTCCATAGACATAAAAAGTATCGACGTAACCCAAGTAGATCGCCAGCATTTAATTGTCAAAGTTCGTCAACAATTAACCGAGGGGGCATTTTTGACATTTTTCCAGAAAAAAAGCAAAACGCCTAAAATTATTTTATGGCATTACAGCCTTTTACCTGTGCTCACAGAGTGCTTGAAAAAAGTTAATATCATGTGGACTGAAAATGCACGGTGGGAGATCGAGCGAAACATCCAACCCTCGACGGATGTGAAAAACAGTGCTTTCCGCCGCGGCCTCTTTTAAAATTCGTAAGGCGGGAACAAACAATCCGACGTACTTGCGGTTAGTGGCTACTGCGTTTTTAGAGACGACGCCATAACATATATTTTTTTCAGCGAAATTAAAAATTCGACCCTTTTTGACTGCACGATTTGAGATGAAATCACCCATATATCATATTAAGCCCAAGTCAGGCTGTTAGATCTTGGGCCCAGTTAAGCTTGAATCACAGGGTGTGCTTTCGCAGTTACAATGTCGGTCGAAAAGAAATAAGCGCGGTGGAAGCTGCGGTGCTTTACGTCGAGTTGCGAAATAGGAAGCAAAATCCCACCATACGAATCAGGCTTCAGCCTTTCCCTGGCGAGCTGCCTGGGTCAATTCCAGTGAAAGGTTTTCTGTCTAGACAGCTCCAGTTTTTGTTTCGGCGTTCTCTGGAATATTGTTACTGACTGCATATAGCTCGACAAAAATGAAGAGCTGCAGCATCCTGTCTGACCAACAGAAATGAAGCGAATGAGGAGGTTATCGCCCACTGTTTTTGCAGATGTGACGGCTGTAAACGACAAACAAAAAAGGGTATAACGGGCGCGCAAGCGGGAAGTAGTCAGCCCTGATATCTAGGCGTGATAGTACATCGCGTGGTTCAAACTTTGCGGTGTATCAATTCAAAGTGTCTAAGCGATTTCTCTATTATTCGGTAGGTACGAAATTCAACACAGTGTCGACCAGTGATCGGGTGGGATAAAAGCTGCACTTGCTTTTGTATACTAGCCTAATCTCCGGAAGTTTCTAGTTCTCCAACTTCAAAGAAATAAAAAATTACAATCAGTGGCAATATAAAAAAAAAAAACAAAAAAACTTGCAAACGGTCGCACAATGTGTGTAGCGAGTGCGACTGACAGCGGCAGATGTTGCTTTGTTAAAGGGTGCACGCTTCGTGGTATTTGCTTTAGGAGCTTTTCTAGTTGTCAGAGATGCGCATTAGGAAAAGTGCGAAAGGCGCTTATGCGCCTTTTGCACTTTAGGTCTTGTGCCCGATAGGTAAGGTCTCTCCTTAGTGATAGCCGGGGTCCTGCGCCCTCTGCTGTTTTCGTGCCGCTGCGGCCCTCTGTCTAGTCCGCTCAGCGCGGCGCACTCGCCAGTCCCGATTTTCGCAGGGAGAGCGAATCTTGCACGGCCTGGTGGCCTGGTCGTGTCTGAAGGGGTGAGAAGTAAGCTAGCGCCCTGTAGAGGCGCCCAGGAATGCTCCACAAGCCCGAAGCGGTGTCGGCGAGAGAGAGAGAGAGAGAGGGAGACCAATGGCCCTGTACAGAGATGGCAAAATAACTTTCGAAAAGCAATTAAATTACAATACTAATTACTTTTTAAACAGCGAAAATGTAATTAAATTACATTACAAATTACCGCAGACTAAAACTAATGACATCACATTAAAATTACTTTCCTAAAGTAATGAAATTACGTTGACTGTGCACTTTTTAACACCTTGAGGCTGTAATGCGTGCTCATTTTATTTACAGTACATATACCAGAACTCAGAGGCCAGGCCAGATTCACGAAGATCTTTAGGTCGCGACAACTTAGCTAGGAATTTCGTAAGTTAAGAACACCATAAGAAGATGAGAAATCGGTATTCACGAACACGCTTTTAAGAGCGAGGAGGAAAGCGACGTTCTCGAACGGAAAAACTAGAACTTCCCGAGTAACGACAAGCTCCCGATCCCCGCGTGAGCGGGCTGTTGCTATGGCGACGGCGTCTTCGGCAACACGAACAACCAATCGGAGAGCTCGGCATGGTTTTGAGTAGTGATGGACCGAATCTGCCGAACTTCAGATTCGGCAAAGTTCGGCAAATGCCGAATTTTTGAAGGAAAGTTCGGCAAAGATTCGGCAAAAATTCGGTAACCATCGTGCTGTGTAGTACAACCAGCGGTTACGGCGCGGTGTGGAGTAGGCAACACGGTAACTGTGCGTTTGTGAGCGAGTGTGGTTCTCTTCAAAATATTTGCCTCAAAAATAGAAGATCGACCAGTAATTTACGCAGTAGTGTGTTCCTAAACAAAATAATATTGTTTTTTCAATTAGTGTTATTTCGCGATTTTCATGTATCTGCATAAAACTAAAGACAGAACTATAATGTTCGACGTTGCACATCCGACATTCATAACTCTCCCTATCTTCCGAAACGTTCGTGTGTTTCCTAACACCAGAAACTGGCATTTTAAAGGTTAAAAACGAGACGTTGCGAATATGGGGCGAACACTTTCATGCAAAGCTGACGTCAAGTGACTCAAATCGAAAAACATGCATATTTACAATATTATTATTATCTCTTCTGGTGAAGGCTCAGCAACCGTTGCATTCGTTTTCGTACACAAAACGGTGACTCCCAGAGAAAGCACGAACGCAGCGTTATTACCTTCATTTTAACAATGTGCACACACATGCTGGCTTGCGCTGATGATGCCTCAAAACCGAAACTCTCGTTGCGTGATTCGTGACTGCGCCACGCTCGCTTCTACCCAACCTTGTTGTCACGCCACTTCTGCAAGGAGTCACTAAAATTGCTAGTAAACACACAAAAACGATACCGATACAATTATCTTGTAGAATATCACCTTATTTAGTAATAACGATGTCAATATGCATTACATGTTGCATTTAAGTTAAAAAAAAGAAACAAAACTTTTTTTTCGCCAGAAAAAAACAAAATATCAACGTTAAGTCTGGTAACAATGTATTTTTGCCGAATCTTTGCCGAATCTTTAGAAAAGTTCAGCGAAATTCGGTCTTGCCGAATCCCAAGATTTGGCGCCGAATTTTCGACTCGGCAAAAGTCCGGCCCATCACTAGTTTTGAGCAGTTCGGAGCACGTGGATTTTTAATAAAAAACAGAGGCGGCCTTTCTGCCACCGCTTGTCTGGGGTTCGTGTCCGTGCAGTGATATGTCGACGCTAACACGATATAAACGCGCCCGAATTCCGAGGCCGGGATAACCGCCTTCATTGACTGCTACGACCTCGATCGCTACGAGGCCAACACAACTGTCATCGTTGCAAAAAGAAGACGGCCCCTGCCAGTCGTTCGCAATGCAGCGTACATAGAAACAAATCGCCACGGCGTTTTCCGCGGCCTCGGTGATGCAGGAGCGAACCGACGTTAAAGACGATACGTTTGAACTACGAGAGTGTCAGGAGGAGTCACGTAAAGGCATGCTAACACTCGGAGTGGACGCGCGCGTTTGATCGAAGTGCTGGATTCGCACTGTGGGACCGCGTCTTGGTAAGCGCATCCGGACCGATCTTTTACGATTCGATACTGACGTGACACTCGGCAAACAAAGGTTGGACTGGCATCGGTACTTACCGTCGTACTAAAAATAAAAATGGCATACTAATAACAAAGTGTACATTACATGTTGCGCAGGTAATCCACGGCGTTTATTTGAGCTCTATATCACACAAAAAGGAGATATAATCTATGAGAGTATCTTTTCGACGACAGCGTTCGTCACCGCTGCCTCCGAAAACAAGGGGATGACAAGGGGAAGAGAAAGAGATTGACCTCTCAATCTAAAATTAAGGTCAGCGACCAAACTACACAGGAAGGGTCCACAAGGGTCGGGCGGGCGTATTCCATTCAGCAAGCCAGCCGGTCGTGGGCAGACGGTCTTGGCCAGCGACCGTCGGAGCAGGTTGGTGTGCTTCTCTAGGCCTATATTCTGCTGAGCTCGCCGAGCAAGCCCTTGGTAGTCACTTGGTCAGTGCGATCGTTCCCGTTGTAGCTTTTCCCGGGTGTTTGTGGATCCAGCGTTCACGTCCGTTGTGGTCGGTTTCAAGCACTTCTTTCTTTTCCTTCTTGCTGCTTGAAGTCGGGACGCGCGAGAAGAATACGTGAAAAAATAATAGTCCGTTGGTTGTCGCGACCAATTAACTGAGCGACACTGTCGGCCATGTTGATTTCATCGTAAAAAGTGCGCAAGGCAGCTCCGGTGCTGTCGTAGGATTCCATCGTAACCTGCGCAAAAGTTACGATAATTTCGGTTCGTGAATACGAATTTGTTCTTACGTTTTGTCGTACGCACATTTTTGGCGTAAGACCGTATCGTTAATCTGGCCTCAGATGTCCCCGTTTACGCCGCAACAGCCTCATGCGCCTCAAGGTGAACCATACCGAACAGTCGTTCCGCTGGCGCACACGAAAGAAGTGCTAAACATGATGAGTGGCTTCCTCTTTAGATGTAACTCTGAAGGCTGGTTCACGAATGAGTCCGACGAAGTGCGGCCGCAACGGCTTGCTACGTTAATTTGTTTTACGGATTGCTATGGCAACGGGGCGGTTGTAAGCGACTTAAAACCCCGTCGCCATACCAACCCGTAAAAGGATTAACGGCGCAAGCCGTTGCAGCCACACTCGGTCGGACTCACGCAAGTGTGTGAATCGCCCTTAAAGGCTGGCGACCAGACACGAGATTCTGCAAGGCAGAAGATCCTCCTCACTATGGGGGAGGAGGAAACAGGCAACGGTGGACAAGGTAGAAGGGGGGAGAGGAGGAAGCGGGGAAAAAGTGGAAAGCGATCTTGATGCGGAAATTCAAAATCAAATGCTTTATTTATCCCATATGGAGAAAGGAGGCAGAGATAAAAAACCTTCAACATTTGTGTGTTGTCGATATACGTCCTGCATTAAATTAGTGAAAAGGGTGATTCCAGCCGGACCACATTGAAGATGTAAGAAAAAACATGCAGTCAACATAGAAATGAGCTTCGGATTACTAAATGGCATGTCCTACACAATAGGTAAGCATGATAAAAGTATCCAGATCAATAAAGCAGTCATTCTCAAGTGCAGTGTTGAACATGGAGCATTCACGCTCCGTTTAATGGGGAATACTGGGCATGGTGGGCATGTAGACTACAACCACTAACTAGCTTCAATCACACGTTTTTGTTTTGTTTTGTTTTTGTTACTTTTGAGTGCGGCAAGCCTTTTCTTTGATATTTTCACAAATTAGATCCACCACCTAGACGAACTTTTGTGAAAAATTACAGTGCCGTAGCTTACAAACTCGCTTTTCACGCGCCTGAGGAAACAAAAAAACATATACAGTCCAGCACACGCGTGTTCGGACGCCGCGGCCCGCGCCGGAAAGCACCGAAGTTTCGTGTCTGGGACTGACCCCCAGCGCGAAAGCGAGAGGCCTAGGTACGAGTACCGACAAGCGCACGCACGGCGACGGCCCCCCGAGTACTGTATGTCACTCGCGACGCGGCGTACAGCAGTGCCGCTCCATCCACGAAGCCCCGATTACAATTTAGACCTATACTTCGTTTCACTTTATCTGCGAGCGAAGCCAAAGCTAGAGGCGCGAGACCAGCGCTTTTTGCGTTTCTCCCCAGCTCGCGTGCTCGAGCAAAGCCTGAACGCACGGAGCTTTCGTGCTCGAGCTTCTAGCTTTGCCTTCGCTCGCACATAAGGTGAAACGAAGTATAGAAACGAGTACGGACGAGCGCACGCGCGGCGACGGCCCCCGGGTACAAGTTAATCCACGCCTACCGCGCGCGCGTTCCACCGCTCATACAAACAGCAACAAACAATCAGGGTATTATTCCGCAGAAAGTTACTTCCGCCGTTTTAGCGAAATAAACGACTAGGTATTGATTTTGGCGTACGCCATAACTACCACCGTAGCCGAAGCGGAGGGGTAGTGAGATCGGCGTCCTACACCGGCACCGAACGAGTTCACTCGCCTGCCAGTTGCTAGCTTTTGGGTGTACGCAGTAACTCTTGCTACATATATGGTAGATATCTACCACGTATACAGAATTACAACGAAACAGCTTACCTTTATTTTTAAACGGCTAGCACACCAGAGGTAGGTGCCGCTTGGACCGCGTAGTCATTGAACGAGAACGACCTTGACGTCACGGCCGCCTAGCGGCGGATTTCCAGCGTTGCCGGGGCCTCGAGTGGCTAGTTTCGGTTTTGTCGACCGCGCTCCAAACGAACCTTTGAGCCGTCGATATCTTCAAAACTACGCACAATACCGAGAAAAAAAAATTACACCTTGTAATGCAGGAACGCTAACTGCGCTAAAAACAGTCGTAATTCCAAAATCGAAACTATGGACCGGAGTTGCCATTTGAGTAGCGCCTTGTTAGCGCTTCTTGTACGGCGGTTATTGCTGCGGATTAGCGCGTGCACTATACGGTTCCGGTTCCTGCGGAAGCGCTGTGCACACGCTAAGTACCACGGCGGACATGTGAGACGCTGAAATAGAAACGCTACAAATGCTCCTACATACGCAATTAGTGCATGTGTGTGTTGACGAATTAACGCCCAGAAGAGCCTTCTGGGTGCGCTAAATCTTTCGCCACCGAGATACCGACGGCTATCCGGCGAACCTTGTCCCCAGGCTGAGGGACCGAGACACAGAGCTCTTTCGAATGTGATTATTATTTAACTGCGTGTCTTTGAAACCAGGCCGGTCACGCCTATCAAATAGAAAGCGATGAGGTCGTACCCAATCAATTAGTCGCTCAGAGTCCATGACTCTGGATCATCTGCCCGACCGTTTGCTTGGAGAGCGGCTAGCTCTTTTACTTCCTCTTTCCAAAGAAAAAATTGCGGTGGCTTAGCTCGGCTGTGCTAGGATATACGTAGCGTGAGCTTATGCGCACAAATGAGAGACGCTATCAAGCGGCTCCGGTGCAGCGTCATACTTGGCTACTGCGCAACGGAGGCGCACAGCTGGGCACGCGGCGGCGCCAATGCGTCTGCCGCGGCTATGACGTCACTCCTCTGGAATGCGCAGACCGGCGAGGCGCGCGCGGTGGTGGCGGAGCGCGCGGTGGCGGCGGCGGCTCCGGTGCGCCAGCTGTGCGCCGTCTGATGTCACTGCTCCTCGCGCATGCGCAGCACGGCTCTTTGGGAGCGACGTGAAACTGCTCAACCTCGGCCAGTGTAGCTCACGCTACAAAAACAACAACGGAATCGCCGTGCACGCGCTGTTCCGCAGCAGCAAACACGGCGCAAGGAGCGTGAGAGGGCTTACACTGCGCTGCTGAAGCGCTGATCGAGGGCTCACTGGAGCGCTTCTGAAGCGCTAACCGAGCGCTACGTCACGCACAAGTCGGTGCCACATGAGCGCTGCTTCTTGCGCTCATGAAGCGCTAACTGAGCGCTCCGCTGTATGTGTGAACCGGCCTTAAAGGAGCTGTGCAACAATGTCAGTGCTTTGCTTAAATAATTTTGGAGTTGGTGCACGTGTCTCGACCTTTCTGAAGTAAGGAACAATGAACCGCTTTTGCCTGTATGTCCTAGTTTCTATTTTAAAAATTGACAAAGATTGATGTTTTCGGCACCTCTCAACTCCTTCACCATCTTCCGAATCACGTGCGCTGTGACGTGAATGGGGGACGCGTGGGGTTCCGGTGAAGCTCTCTCAGCCATCAGTGAGCAGCGAGAACTCACCCGCTCGCGACTACGTGACCACGTGCTCGCGCAGCGCGATCAACATGGCGAAAGGGGGGAAGTGCCAACGTTCTCGTCCGGGTCCGGCCGCCCCCGTCCGGCTCTGCCTCCCTCCCCCTCCGGCTTCTGGCGGCTGTTCGCGGTAACAGATAGAGCTGACGGTTTTGTTGACCTAGGATAGATGGCGCCACTAAAACTCCGTATAATAAAAGTTTTGTCGAGGATACCAGGTTTTTGACATATTTATATTTATGTTGCGACGAGAAGATTTATGGAAAAATTATCGTTTCTCGAGCAAGTATTTGCACAACTTCCTATCTTTTTACAAGTCCCTCATTGACGTCATGCCCCAAGCAGCACATAAACGTGAAGAAAACGTCGAAAGAACGTCGAAGACGTCTGTAACGTGACGTCGTACAACGTCGAAGGTCCGGACGGTACCTTCCTTCGACGTCGAGAAAACCTTTAAATGTCCGCGAGAAAAGGTGCACAGGAGGTCGAGAAAACGTTCCCAATGACGTTTGTCACACGTCACACGCACGTCTCAGTGGGCCGTTGCGTCCTCCCTCGACGTTTATGATACGTGTTTTTACGACATCCGGACTACCAACGACGTTCACAGAACGTCGAGACACCATTCCAAATTACGTTTTCTAGGCGTCGTGCGGAAGACGTTGCCTCCACGCCCCCCCCCCCCCCCCCCCCCACCTAACTAAAAAAAAAAAGTTACTTTTTGAGTATTATTGCGAAGGCAAGTTGCTCTCATGCAAGTATGAAGGAAGTAACTAAAACACAGGTTTGGTACGAACTGTTTATTTTAGCATGTTCAGACACGAGATGCAATACGGAGCGCCGCCAAAAGACGTCCCTGGATGTGCCAGCCAGAAGTATATAAAACAAACAAATTCACGTAAAGAAATGAACAAGGGACGATGTCACGCTGCGCGGAATGTTCCACCGCTTACCTTGTTCTGCTTCTGATTAATCCGCTGATGCGCGTGCTTTACCCACCCCATCACACATAGCTGGTACTCTCGCTGCGTGCACGGGAATGGATTCAGAAGTAGGATCCCGTCCGCTGGGCGTTCTTGGGATCGTCGGAGGCGTCTGAAGAGCCTTGATCGGAGACTGGACTTGACGCGCCATTATCTGCACTGCCCCTTCCTTTCTGGGGGGCGTCATTCATATCCTCACAGGCACCTTGATCCGAGCAGTAATACGATTCAACGTGTGAAACGTCATTGCCTTGAAAAAGGTCCACGAGCCGTGACTGAACACGACGGCGTTTTGGGCGATCACACACTTCTTCCTAGGGGCGACTTCAGCGACTCAGTCTGGACAGCATTATAGAGAAATCGAATCGCAGCACTTCCACTGTATGCAGACTCGAAAAAAATCACGGCGACAAGCAGCCTGCCTCGTAGACCCCGTAGACTGACTTTCGGAAAAAGCTGGACCGGGTTATACCCAGAGGTGTTCTCTCTTGGCCAACATAGAATTCAGTGAAATATTTTAGGAACGACTGAGAAAATACGTGCACCCGGAACTAACGCTTGTCGATTGTTCGTCGCCACTATCCTCTCCCACTTTTCTCTCTCGCCCTCTTCTTGCCGAGTTTCCCCATGCATCGCATGGGGCTCTATGGAGATGCCATTAGCATCTCTTCAGCCTGCTTTTCCCCCTCTCTCTCGCGCCGCGTTGGCGCCGGCTCTGCTTTTTTTTTTTTTTTTTTTTTTTTTTGCCGACACGTAGGTGCGGCCCGTGCGGGCTGGACTTGAACGCTTTTTGGACCGTCATCTGGGGCATTCAACGGTTGGCATCATGAGTTCCAGTCTACACAAACTGTTGACAGTATCTACCGCATTTCGTCATTACCGGGCATTTATTTTTTGGAGTAGAGTTAAAAAATGCGCAAGTGTGCAGTGATATGGTGTGTGCCGGCGTGCGATTTTTGTTTGGGTACGTCATCAGTGCCAAAGAAAGCAAGATCTGTTTTGACAGTCACGTAACAAGACTGCGCACCGATCTACCGAAAGCATCATGTGCTGGAAGTTGGTGTTGTGGATGAACTGTGATGGTGATTCGAATTTTGTGGTTGTGCGCAAGTGAGCATGGGTAACAAAACACGAAGAGAAATCGCCGAACCTTAAAACAATGCCAGGTGGTCGTGGAGCAGTATGGATGCTCCCTGGAAATGATTCATGCCTGAAATCACCTGGAGAGGAGATAGTGTGGTGACGCACCTGTGGCGCGTCCAGGACCTAAGGAAGACGACAACGCGCGTGGGCTTCACTTCGCAAATCAGAACCGTAACAATATTTTAAACAAACCAAAAGTATAACAAGCACATGTAAAAGGAATGATATTCCCAACATGCCTTCATATTGTTTTTCCTTCAGTGTACATTGAGTTTTGTATATGCCCCCCCCCCCTAGCGTAATCCCATGTGGAATTAATAGTATCTTGAAATAAATAAATTAAATGTATAAATAAATAAATTCCTGACGCTTTCAAAAATTAAGTTTTGCTTGCGGCTCTTGAGCAGTGTCACCTTGACCACAGCTGTGATTAAGCTTTTAACAGTGAACGCATATTATACGTGATTTACGGCTGGAGATGGAGCTGGAAAAGCTAAAAAAACACAAAACAAAGGTTGTGACATGACATCGCCAGGGCGTCAATGACAGGACAAAAATGGATCGTAATTTAAATTTGTCCTCAACGTTGAACAAAACGTGAGTGGTCGGCGTTGCCAGAACGTCCTGTATGACGTTTACGACAGTTAGGTGTGAACGCGACGTCGCTGAAACGTCACTGACGGAACAATAATGTAACGTCAATATGGACTTCATTTTAACGTCGTAGAAACGTGAGTGTTCGACGTTGCTAAAACGTCTTCTCTTGACGTCGTGGCGAAGATGACGACGTAGAAGTTGAAACATGACGTCGCCAGCACGTCACGGACAGGACGATAATGGAACGTCATTTATGAACTTCACTTCAACGTCAAAGAAACGTGAGCGTTGGACGTTGCCTGAACGTCGTGCCTCGACGTCGTGGGAATGTTGACGACGTTTGAGTCGAACTACAACGTCGTCGCAACGTCCCTGATTGAACTATAATGGAACGTTATATAAGGACGTCACCTCAACGTCGAAAAAACGTGATCGAAGTCACGCGGGACGTCACGGACGTCAGGGACCTTTTCTCGACGTTTCCACGACGTTTTGTGCTGCTTGGGGCCGCGTGGTTCTCATGGCCGCCGCTCGCGCCCGGGAAATATTCTAGTTTTTGCCTCGCGATTACGCGGCGGAATCGCGGCATTTTGAAGGAAGGAGATGTGTTTTCTGTCCTCTGTGACAAGATGAACAATGTCAGAAGTAGAAGATGCCAATTCTTTCAACGTAAAGTCGTTGCACAGCTCCTTTCGCACAGCCCAAACATACGTCACATGCACGATGGCAGAAATGTCTGCTGACAAGCCTCGATCATGTTCGAAGCCGGTTTGCTTTGTACATGCTGGTAACATGTCTGGAGACAGTCTTTGTGCGACCAATCATGGGATTGTCATGCAAGGAAGACCTCAGACAGGGTCTGCTGGCTGACTTTTGTAGGGTGTATTAGCCGCGCTACCGCAGCCAATTTAGACTGAAATTCTGCCTCTTGCTCCATATTCAGCCGCCCTGGCACTTAGTGACTTCTTCCTCTCACGAAGGATCCACTGCGTGGCAGCTGGTGTTTCGAGGGCGCGGTGATGGTCGAGATGGAACAACCTCCTCGGAGCCCAAAACGAGGACTTTCGCAACCATGGTATCGGCCAGCGCATCCGTCGGTGGGAGAAGTGTGTCGCCTTGTGTGATGCGTATGTGGAGATGGACTAACCTCACCCCCGACGCTCGTCATCGCTACTTTTTTTCCTCCGTGGCAATAACACGAACTTTATGAACGCCCCTTGTATGACATCATACAAGTTCGTTTTTCTTTTTAGCCTTTGCCGGGTTTTGAAGACAAGTCACGAATGGTACACTAATATGGTTTGCAAAGGCGTACGACCAGAGGGACACAATAAGGGGAGCCACTCGCAGCGATAAATCGCATGATTTTGCGAAATTTGATCAATAACTTCTTAATTTGTGAGAATAAACAGGTGGTTCCGATTTGAACCTTGCTGAGCGTCATCGAAAGCCCCTAAGTACAGTTTAGAAAGGCTTGGAGCGGGTGGGAAGCGCGGTGGTACGCTGAAGTTACCACGTGGGGTGCATGTGCAAGGCTGGCGGTGCACGAACGCGGATAACACGAAACTGGAAATCCACGCCGGCGCGTCGTATGTAGTTGGATGCATTTTCGAAACCCAGAAAAACGAAGCACGCGCGCTAGTCTGTCTATAATTGGCTGGTTTAGTTGTTTTTTATGACGCTCAGCGAGTTTCTAATTGGCGTCATACGTTTATTACAAAAAACTAAGAAATTTTAGTCAGTCATCTGACTTATCGTGACGATTGGCTCCCTTGTATTCTATGTCACTGGCCGTAAAACGCACTTGCACAGACCGCGTTATTGTAGCTTTCGCGGTTATTTTTTTTTTTTTATAAAACAAATTGTAGATGGTAAAAACACCCTCGACATAAGATATTCACGGAAAAGAGAACTCTTCCATTTGGGGTAAACACCGCAATTTCTAGTTTCTGCCTAATCGAGAACTTGAGTTGGGACTGTGGCGGACACCTCTGCTTTCAGATTACTCACGGGTGCGGCTAACCCCGAGAGCGAACCCTCCTTCGTCGGCGAAACACGGGGACCGTCGTCTTCGCTGAATGGACGCGAGCGTTGGGCGCGCTCGAGGCAGACGGAATATTTTTGCCTTCGTCGACGTTCGAGTGCTGATTGCTGGCTCGCGGCGACACGTGTATAGTTTGAAGCGCCGCCGCCGTACTTGGGTACGTTCCCCGCCCACGGCTCTAATTAATCGCTTCAGTCGGGACGCGGGAATTAATTCTGGGGCGCCGGGCTGAGCCGGGGCCACGAAATTGCTTTTGGCCGGCGGATTGGTCGACTCCGACGCTGGGGTTGCCCCCTGGTGCCCGAATGTGGCGTCGCGAGGCTTCGGTCCACCGGCCGGGGGGTTCCTTCGTGGCAGACCCCGAACGAGATTACACGTCGCTAAAACTACGCCAGCCTATTTAATTATGGATACTAAATATTATCGATCGTACTCGCTGCTTTCGGGCCGTTTTTTGCGTTTCCTTTCGCGTTGCTTGCCTCGCGAACGTCCTCGAAGAAAGTGGATTGGGATTAGGCGGACTGAATTATGCTTCCTCCCCTCCGTCCTTCCGTGTCGTTCCTTTTTTTTTTTTTTTGTTTGTTTGCTGGTTTTTGGGTTGCGTGTCTCTTCTTGAGGACTGCGCCGCCGGTTTCTATGGCGACACGACCGTGTCTGTTGTTCGGAGTAGATTTGAGAAAACGCAGCGACCTCGACATCTTGCCGGCGAGATGATTCAGTTGCGGAGCTTCAGAAGCGAGGTTGCGAGGTTTTTTTTTAAATATTTTTCTTGAGATAGTGCCAAGTTTTCTCGCTTTTCCCGTGAAAATCTTTCATGTGCATGATGTCTTTGGCGCTTCTGGTTTCTTCGCTCGGTGGCGCCCATTGGCGCAACAATGTGATCGACGCGCTCGGCTATCACAGTCCGTGCAGAACAAAAATAATTGTGTGGCTTCGGCCCTACACAGACCGTGGCAGCCAAGTGAGTACGCCTGGACTTGACTGCCACGGTCTGTGTAGGGCCGAAGCCACACAATTATTTTGGTTCTGCACGGACTGTGATAGCCGAGCGCGTCGATCACATTGTTGCGCCAATGGGCGCCTGCCATCGTGAGCTCGTTTCACGCCTCTCGTGAACATCCTCGTTAGCGTGCGTCCCGTGGTAATCCTTCCGCTGCGTTAAATTCCTGGGCGCGTAAGCATAATTAAAATATGACATAAATACTTCCTGAAAAACCGCCAGGCACTCTTGCGCTCTCTAGATCTCCGCTCTCGAAGCGGTGTTAATCCCGAACACATCTCCTCATTGCTACTTTTGTGTGCGCTCCGGTTGCTCGGGGGTGATTGTGCTTAAGACCTGTAACAAAGACTGTGGCAAATACTGGAAATCAATTTATTTAGTTTTAATAATTTGAATTATTATTGTTTAGAATTACTAATTTCAAAGATTACGATCCTTTTGCTGCTCCTGTTCCGAATATTTTTAATACCCTTCATAGTCACTCTTCCTCTTCCACACGAATGTTAACAAGAAGAAGAGGACATTTGCCATCCCACCCTGAAGAAAAGCGGTCCCCGCTTGAAACGTTGGTACAGTAAAGGCCTTCCTGGAACTCCTCCACTTTCGTTTTACGTCCAACCTGCCCGTCCGTTGAACCCTCTCCCCGTGTATATACTATATATATATAGTAGTTTTAAGGACATGTTTTTCAATTTAATATTTCTTTCTCGTTGGTCACCGCGCGCTATCCCAAGAAAATGGTTGAACAAAGTTTTGAGGGACACTGCGGTTGTCAAGTGAAAATAAATTAAAACGACATATATATTTATACAATATAATAAAATAACACCAAAGACGTCAGCAAAGGCGAGTTTCAGTGCCCAATAACGAAAGGCACGCGATCGCCAATTTTGTAACCCGTTTTTATCGCAAGACCGCTAAAGCATTCGGTTGAAATGACTGTCCACGAAGTAAGGTGTGCTTATATGCGAACCCAACTTGAGTGGCATAGATTTTTGATCAGTGCTAACTTTTACGAGTAAGATCGCGGCAGACAAAGCGACGACATTGCGATAGGGCTAGCAGCGTCCTGAGTATGCAAGGGTCTGAATTTTACATCAGATATTGTCAAACGCCACCCTTACAAAAATGGCATATCTGGACTTATATATAAAAAACAGATATGGTTATATAAAAAAATTGGGCATATGTGCCCATATAAAGCACATCAGGTAATATAAGTAGGGCGTATACTTTCAGGTGTTTATTTATGACAAATATTTGCGGATGTTTATCGGTGTTTATTTATTTCTCCAATACCGGTGCTTTTCGGTGAATTTTCTCGTCCAGACGCTAAAAGCGGTTATTATCGGGGGAAAAATTGCGAATGTAAACTACCACTGGAGACGAAAAACAGTCCAAATTTTATTTAAATATTTTACACAATCTCTTTCACACTCGATTAGTGTAGTATATGCAAGCACACATTCCTAGGCTCGTGTCTGTCAATGACCCTCGCTCCTTCCTGTTAACGACGCACAATTTCGAAAATGCCCGCTCAACATTTGCGCTAGACACGGGAAGCCCCAAAATGTCCATCAATGCTTGGGACAGTACTGGCCAGCTGTGACTGGCCTCTTGGGCCACTGATAGTGATCTTCAAGCTCGGCGGCCCAGGAAGATTGCTGACCTTGGAAAACTGTGGAACGAAGCTACTGTCCTCCAATAGTCCAAAACCATGTAGGTGACAAAAGAAAGACAGGCAAAGTGCATGGTTCCGGGTAAAATAATGTGTTTGACTGAAGTTTGCGTAGGACGTTTTCAGTGAAAAAAACACAACATTGCTAGAAAAAAAATATTTAGAAACCCTGTTTTTTAACTATTTTTATTTCCGTCCCTGGCGAATGTTTATTGATGTTTTTCGGTTAAAATTGGAAAGTATACAGAACGTTTTTGGTGAAAAAAACCAGCGCTTGCTCGAAAATATAAAAGAACCGGTGTTTTTCGGTTTTAACCGATTTTGTATTTTCGACACCGGCGGATGTTTATCTTTGTTTTTCGGTTAAAACCGGAAAGTATACAGCCTATATATAAGGCGTATCTGGCCAGATGTGCCCAATTTTTTATATATTCATATCTGGGTCTGCCAGATAGGGGTATATCTACCTCCCATATAAGGCCAGATATGTCCCAATCAAATGAGGAAACCTTTATATATATTGTTGTTTTCTACAAATATCTACCAAAAGTGACTTCTCATCTGTATAAGAAAAATACCAATTAGATATTGAGCATGTACCAACTTTTATTAATTTTTACATGAGCTGCGCTTTACGCCACTCCTGATTTCGCTCAACTTAATTACCAGGGAAAGCAGGATTATCGACATGCGTAACGAATGTCGATGAAACGTTAATGTCGACGAAACGTGTGTTCATGAAACGTGTATTCACGAGAAGGTGGTCGTGGAACGTGTTATCACGAAACGCAGGGAGAATAAAAAAATCAGTATTCTACCTGCAGTTGTGACATGATTTCAGACGGCCAATGGCAGGCGGCTGCTGGTAGAATTTCGAAGAAATTATTCTCCCGGCTGCCAGGAGATTGACACGGCCTAATTCTAGAGGTAATCTGGAAGAGTACCTGTAGAAAAACGATAAATTGTCGCGAAGTAGGTTGCAGCGCACTTACGTTGACGATACCAGACTTGAAAGGTGTAATCCGAGACATATGTTGACACGGGCATGACAACCACTCAAACACAAAAACGAGAAGGTAGGTGTCCGTGAAGATTCAACACGATGTAGCACAAGCTGTCATTTGTAGAACCGAACACTAAACGCATCAGAAAAAATTCTTGGGCTTTTTTGAAGAAATCGCTTGTAGCCGATATACGGGTAAGGGCTTTGCGAATTTACTGCAGAAGCAGAATCCACAGCAGCCACGCAGGGCAAAACACACGCCAAACTAGGTCCGGAAGCAGGCATTCCGAGATTACCAACGGCTAGTGCGTCATCCGTCACACCACGCGACCACGCTCCTGCCATTTACCGCGCACAGAGAGCAGAGTCAAGCGATAAAAAGTCTACGGATGATTGGTTCGGCAAGGTTGCACGTCTACCACGCTTTCAGCTTAGGGAGAAAGAGAAAAGGAGAGAAGGAAAGGCCAAAACGGGATTGCACACACAAAAGGCTTATCTTCTGGGGCATCCCAACCAGGACCTGGTCCTGATTGCAACAATGACCACAACGAGAGAAGTCGTCACTTGTACCCAAGGTTGATAGTGCAGTGAATGTTATGTGTGGCCTTGGCTTGAGGCAGGTGCCGTGCTCTGCCTTATCACCAGCTTCTAGACTGTAGGCACGTGACCCTAACCGGAGACATGATTGGCCTAAAACACGCATAGCGTCTACCCTGCTGTCAATACCGAGTGAGCAGGACAGCTCTATGAAGTCCAGCTTTTAAACTTCCAAAGAAGCTGTCCAGCGCAAAACTGACCCAAAACGATGCAAGTTTGAAGATACTATGTTTTATGCCGTATAACCCACATTATAATTTTAAATGAAAAACAAAGCGCGTCTGTTTTTTGCGCACGATGTCCACAAATAAATAAATAAATAAATACACATATATATATATACCAACAAATTTAAAATTATGTGTACACTGTTAGGTTCGCGTTTTTAAACTTCAAATTTTTTTACGAAAGAGTTACACATAAAAGACACCACGGACAGCACATCTTCCGACTTTCAACACACGATGAATCGCCGACGCTCGCAGACGGAAGGTTGCGATGCTGCGCGCACGGTTTTTGAAAGATGCTGCATTGGGTACTCTGGGCGCAACGGCTTCGCAGCCGTTCTAAGGGAAAAGGATTTGCGACGACGAAGTAGCGTCTTGCATCTTCAGTAAGCTAACGGTTCGTGTTTCCCCACTAAATTTAGCGGGGAAACATGAACAAAATTAGTTTCACTGCTAGATTTAGCGGGAAAATTGACGTCATGTGACATAAACACCAAATCAATTTCCTGCTAAATTTAGTGGGCGGTTACACCAATACCGACGGCGATGCCGACACCGCTTAACGCGGAAACGGGCGCCCAAGAGCTGCGATCTAAAATCCATTATTTGATTAACTCGTTTTCCGAGCTTATGCACTTCGTCATATTGTTACACGTCAAACATACAACCAAGTTTTATTTGTCGTTCAATCTTCAAAATGAGCAATTGATTAATTGGTCCAAATATCTGGAATAACTTCACTTTAAGGATGTTAACAATAGGTAACCAATTACATGAGACTCACACAATATAGATAAATCAACTAGTGTCTTCGCGAGTACATGTAACTTTTTGCTTGAGCGACCGACACGGGCCCTAATATCATTATCAGGGGATATATTTTTACCATGTATGTCGTGAACGGGCTATATATGGCAGTATTTTAACTTTTATACAGCGATATATGGCCGTATCTGCACGCGTATGTGGCGATATACGGCCATATTTACGCACTTCTGTGGCCATATATGGCAGTATTTGCCCACTTCTATGGCGATATGTGGCCGTATTTGCTCCCATATATGGTGGTATATGGCCATATTTAACTCCTTATATTGTCATATATGGCCATATATAAAATATATCAGGGCCATATATGACATTTTCGTACGGGCAGCCTCTGTTGACTCATTAAAACAATATCAGGAGAAACAAACATAATCTGGTTGGTGAAAACGATTAAGAAAATAAATCTTAGTTAAATCGACTGCTGTGGAGTAAAACAAAAGAAACATGTCGTGTACAAACCAGAGTAAAAACACGCAAGATTACATTTCCCTAAGGATGTGAACTGTTACCGGCGTTTTGTGGCGGAACCCTTTTTCCGCTCGCCAGATCTGAGCCGCCATAAGTGACTTTCTGACTCCTCACCGAGAGCGCACATCAACTCGGAACGCGTGGAGCGAAAGCTCGCGCTGCAAGAACCCAGGGATCCTGGGTTCAATCCCCACCCCCGCCCATTTCGATCTGGATGAGCATCATACCAGCATGCGGTCGTGTATCACTACTGCGTGGTGCAAGTTAAAGACCCCAGGCTAGCGGTTGTACTGCAGTGGCTATATTGGTCATCTACAGCTGAGACATCAGACCGCCATTGGGGCTCCGGTATTTCCGTCACGGAGCACAATTAATTATTCATCGAGGTGCCCAGCCACTGAAATCCGCGATGAAGAATTCACGTAAAACCTGCGTCGGGGACAAGAACACTGTGGCGTTTAAAAGGTCAGCAACCTGTCGCGTGACCACAGTGATGAAGCTAAGCGAGCTCAAGGAAACAAAAAGGGAAGGTCAGTTATGGCTGCACCCATCCACAGCTCCCGAAAAGCGCCTGTAGATTGCCTAAGCTTAGTCACTATGCTTCGGGACTTGGGTGCCAGGAGTTCGGGGTTTATTTTTGACACGTTCAGTCCATTAAATTGGAGTTTATGGTTATCTATTTTGTAAGGATCCGACTCTGTCGGATAAAATAAGAGAAAGAAGACGCAAAGGTGCAAACAGAGGTGCACAGAAGCTAGCGGAGATGCAGCGGCATGCACATTAAAAGCTTTTGTCTCGTTGGTCTATTTCTCCTAATTGCATGCCCCCAGGTAGGCAATGTTTCGGTGTTAGCCTGCAGTGTTTGAATTTATATTACCTTTTTAGGTGATACATACAATTCAGCACCAGGAATAAAATAACAAATGACGAATGATCGCTTCATTTCTCGCTGTTTATTTTTTTCCAGCGAATGGCAAAAATGAAGTTCAGTTTACATTCGTTGGTGCTGGTTTTTTTGTTGTTTTTTTTCATTGTAAACTCTGTTCAAGGATGATGCTCCTGTAAAGTATAAAACAGTGTCCCGTTCGGTTAATTGAAATATGATGGTCACACACCCTAAGCTTGATAAAGTTAAGACAACCTTACTGTTTTTGATGGTACTCTTCAGGCGAATTACGAATAGCTAAGGCAATTGATGAACGCCTTCACTGAAGAAAACACCAATGATTTGAAAATGACTATTCAATTAACATTGTCACACTTTGGTAAGCCATTCTGAATGCATAAAAAGGAAGACTTTTCTCAGATGGGTTTTCCCCGCTGTGGTGTATGAGACTGAAAGGATATTGTTAATAATCTACTAGGGCGACCCTTCGTATGTTTCATTTCCGTATGCTCTTGATGTTACTAGTTACTGGTGTCCGGCAACTAGCCTCTAGGAATAAAGGAGACAACTGCTATGTCCGCAGTAGTGTACGAGCAGCTTTCTCCGCGGTTAAAGATCCCAGTAATGGCTTTTGGCTAAATAGGGAATAGCGGGGCTGTCTAGATGGGGGGTGTTCATTTTTATTCTTATTTAAAAAGTGTGGTTCCTGCGTTCGCCCTTGTATTCTTCCCGCGTTGCCTTTAAAGAAGAGCGGAAGCTGGGGATTTTGCTTGTCCTATAGGGCGGTTTCACGTGACATACTTCACGTGACATATTGGGCGAAGGTCCACACTGGTGAACCTTCGCCCAATATACAAAACTTCCTTCACCGCATTGGCCAAGCCACAACGCCCGAGTGCGCGAGTTGTGATTTAACTGAAACAATACATCCCATCTTTGCGATGGTGCTGTCTACGATGTCGAGACAAGTGAACTCAAAAGCACGCTTTCCAAGCATTGCCACAAAAAAGGACCGGTTAAAGATGAATTGTTGGAGCCTAGGACGAGCCATACAAAGGGGCAACAGCCTCCAAAGCTCTTGTTTCTTTCCCAAAGGGAGCACGCCTGGACTTCAGCTTGTAGGCAATGAACCTCGGTGTTCGTGAACAGTGCTGCCTTTATAGCGTTCAAAACGTGTAACTTTTATTCCTTTCATTTTCTCATTTTTATTTTTTTATTCCTCCCCTCTTTAGACCTCTCTTTAGCAGCACCTTCTAGATAACAAAGCCTTGCTGCTTTTAGAGACGCCGTCATCAGAGAAGGCCAACGCTGTGAACAGATTGGACACGACGATTGCGTCAACGTTCGGCTCAAACTTGACTCGAAGCCGAGTGCTGACGCAGAACTGGTTTCCAATCTGTGTCCAGCGTTGGCCATCGCTGGGGACTCAAAAATGTCAGCACTACGGCTTTGTCTTCTAGGCGGTGTTGCCTTTAGCCTCCCCGTCTCTCACCTCCAGCACAGGGTAGCCAACCGGGACAATCCCCGAGCATAATGTCTTCCTCTTCTCTTCTTCCTTCATCCCTATGCCCTATGCTTGCCTGTGCGCGGATTCAGTATTCTATAGCTCAGCTTCTTTTGACTTGTGATCGACTGGGCATGCCAGTCTAGTCGTCCACATCAAGAAGCATCGGCTGGTAGCCGATTTGTATTCATACACGTTTTCAGATTGAGACGTGCCGGCGCTTGAGCAGTCGGACCGCACGGCGCTCAAAATGGCCTCCGTGAATGACCTAAATGATACACAAAAGAAAATAATAATTATAATAAAAAACGGAAAAACTGAAACGTAGCAAGCTTACATTTAGGCGACTAATATACATCCCGTATCGTACTTCTTTCGTTTTGTGGTCGACTAAGCAAGCCGCCTGCGTTTTATCAGCACCAAAAACGACGCTAAGAATCGCTTACGTGCAGACCAATAAGGGCAAATGGTGAAAAGGGTTCACGAGCTTGTTTGGCCAACTACGTACCGGAAGTAGAACGGCGTTTTGTAAAACCGCCGTATAGCCAGCCGGCAACAGCCAGGCGGCGCCAGCAGAGTGAGAGCCCACGGTTATAGACCTTTGCAAAAAATCGCCTTGTGCGCGCAGCCGTCTTTGTCTGCTGGGCTGTGGAACGCCTTCTGAGCATGCGGTGTTGCTCTGCTGTGTGGGATATCAGACGCTGCGCATGCGTCAACAGCTCAGTGACTCAGCAATTTTCGCCCGGGTGATAAGCGATGCAAAGGTCTAAACCCTGTCTCGTAACTTGGCAAAGGATGAGCGATAAATGCGTGCCGACAGCTTCGATATGCGCTAGTTAAACGAGCGCAACGCACACATATTGGAGTCTGACACAGCGAAGAGCCTGATACAGTAAAAACGCACTCCGGTGATACGTAGTCACGTTCCGATTGACCCACCAGGGCCGTAGCTTCTGCCGTACGGGCATGTTATGCCATCACGGCTTCCTGGCCTACTCAGTATTTCCCGCTTCAGACACTAGGCTAAGCGGCGGCACCACCAGAGTAAAAGTTCACGTTTGAAGAATGCGACCACCACTCCCAGGCATACCCAATGTTTCTTGCTTAAGTCGCTAGATAGCGCCGAAGCAAACAGCATTGAAGGTTGCCTATACATACTCTTTTTTTAGAGCGCAGCTCTTAGGCTCCCGTTTCCGGCTTGAGCGACGTCACTGATGACGTCATTAGTGACGTCACCGGCATCGTCATCGTCACTGATGACGTCACTGAGGACTTCATCGGCATCCGCATCGTCTTCGTCATCGTCCCTGATGACGTCATCAGTGATGTCACGGATGACGTCATCGTCATCGTCATCGTCACCGTCACTGATGACGTCATCAGTCACGTCACCGATGACTTCACTAGTGATGATGACGTCATCAGTGACGTCACCGATGACTTCACTAGTGATGATGACGTCATCAGTGACGTCACTGATGACGTCATCGTCATCAGTGACCCCCGTGAGGTAACGTGACCCTCGTGAGGCGACGGCGACGCCGCTTGGAGGGAGGAGTAGCAGACAGGATGAGGAGGTGAGGAGGAGGGAGGAAGGATATACCTTCCCCTCAGTACCCTTCCCCTCCTCCTCCTCCTCAAGAGCTGCGCTCTAATCCGGCGTTACAGGGAGTTGTAAACGGCTTTCATTTTTTAGAGCGCAGCTCTTAGGCGCCCGTTTCCGGCTTGAGCGGCGTCGGCGTCGCCGTCGGCGTAACCGCGCGGTGCATTATGGGACGCGTGACGTCACTGATGACGTCAGCGGCATCCGCATCGTCATCGTCACTGATGACGTCATCAGTGACGTCATCGGCATCCGCATCGTCATCATCACAGATGATGTCATCGGCATTGGCATCGCCACGTGACCCCCCCCCCCCCAGTACCCTTCCCTCCTCCTCCTCAAGAGCTGCGCTCTAATTCGGCGTTACAGGGAGTTGTAAACGGCTTTCACTTTTTTCTTCTTTTCTTAATGCCTCTTCTGGGCTTGGAGATCAGCGCATTGTGGGATATACGCTTTCAAAGCATTCTTCGGCCCTTCGCTGTGTTTCTTACGAACGAGTTGAGAGCGAACAAAATTATCATTAATCGCGATATATAGTCTATCGCCCACTTGCCAAGGTATCTGACGGTAGTACTGAACGAAGACAGCTTACCTCCTGTCCTAATGTTGTTTTGATTGCGTTCATAAATCTAATTTAACTGTACTTTTTATTCGTGCATTTTTTTTAACAGACTATAGCATCCCCGAAAAAGAACGCGAAGATTCTAGAACAAACAACAGCAGCCTACTAACATTCCTAAGAAACCAAGAATTCCCTCTCCGTGTGATGAATACGTTTTGCGGCGTCGCGTACGTCTCTTTTCTCCGCTTCGCAAAGCGTATGTAAATCCTGATTAAGCTGCCAATCATCCACGTCTTTCAGAGACTTTATATTGCTTGACATTTGCGTCGCCTATTGCTTCAGCTAGGCTTTGAAGTGCTCCCATTGTTCGAATAAAGAAAGTTCGTTTTTCTATACGTTCTTTTCATACAAAGCACAAGAATGTCGCCTCATTTGTGAGGAGCTTAGCATTAAGCTTTCGGAGCTCCCAATACAATATATTTGCTTTTGCTTCCACCAAAACCTTTTTTCGAAATGTCAACTTACCAGGTAGTGATTAAAAAAAAAAGCGGAAGTTTCACCAAATAGCTCTTCAAGTTTTTTTTTTTTTTTTTTTTTTTCCCTGAAGTCTGAATTTATATGAATTCTGATGTACGGGAAGCAAAATTGATTTCTCCGGACTTTTAATTTTACGTGCTTCCTAAATTATATAGATCACCATCTTACGTGATGCTTTCTCTATATATCGCTAAAGTAAAATACACGCATTCAAATAAAAGCGGATGCGATAAAAACAATTACATTTTTTTTTCTTAAATGTGAAGTATAAATTCAAAATGCGTTTTATTCAAGCTCCGACCACAAAATCCAACGAAAATAAAATTGTCTTCATTAAGAGAAATTACAAACAAACAGGGTAACTTGCTTGTTTTATTATAAAATAAGAAAACACATTGCTAACTGGACGACAATGGAACGTTTGTTTCTCAGCGCACGTTCAATCACCTCACCTTGGGCTGCTTCTCAAGAGAGCCATTTGCCCATACAATGCGGTACTGATTTCGGTAAAATTCAATCTTCGAACATCTCAAGTCTCTTTCAATCTTCGTACCTTAAACGGGGCTATGCAAGAAAAGGTTCTGCCTCAAATATCCCCCCCCCCCTTTTTTTTCTTTTTTATTTATCACCGCTGGCCGTCGCCGAGTTTCCTCCACGGATAGATTCGGTCTTTTGTCGGAATTCGTTAACACTCTGGCTTGAAAGTAATAAGCGTTTTTGTTTCGCGTGGCTAACGGAATTTGATCGCCTTAGAGCTGTCTTCGTGCCTTGTCTCAGGGCTCTGGATCTCGTCCTTGAGACGTTTGCTCGCCTCTCTCGTGTCTGGCGTCGTTGTCCTCCTCAGTTTGATGCATTGAATCCCTCCCGCTTCTTCTTCTTCGACTGACGTGGCCACTTTGTTGAGGCTGAGTCCCCATGACGGTCATAAAAAAATTACAATATAAGGAGGTGTTTCAATCGAAATTCTCACGCTTGGTTGCTTCCAAAAAATATTTATTATGTGTAAATATATAGAAGAGAAAATGGTCTTCGTCTTGATATAAAAAAAGATATGAGTATATTAGAAATTCTGCGCGCTGGGAACATAGGAAAAGTGGGCGTTTTTTGCCCTCTATGGTTTAGTAGTACAAATGGGCAGGGTTTAATGTTGGGCAGAAATGGTTCCATTTTTTAAGAGGTGTAGATAAAGACTACTTGCTTTGCATATCGTGGCCCTTTTTTCATTTTTATCACATATTGAGAGCTATATTTCTTGCAAAATAAACTTCATGGGAGTAAGTTCACTATCAATTTACACGAAAGCTGCAGGGTTTTTAAGTCTTAAACTTGTTACAGTGATTAATGAGCATAGCCTCAAAATGTGTGCCAAATGTCGTTAGGATTGATGCTCAATTTGTGTTGTAAGGCTCGCGCGAAAATGAACAAAAATGGCAAAAATATGCAAACATTGTTGAGTAGTAGTAATGCACCACCGTTAGTTTTCCACACAAAGTATCCGAACTCCTGGCAGACAAACTTAAATATTTGCTCGTCTGCATATCGTGGCCCTTTTTTCTCCAATTTTGCGTTTTGTTTCTGTGCAAAAAATTTTTGAACTGCATGAAAACATACAGCTTATTTAGACACAAAATGTAATTTTAATATATATATGTTTCACCGCTTGAAAGAGAATGTTACTGTGAACAAGATTTATTATTATCGCACATACAAATTAGCCGCTTCTGATTTCATTTCACTTTGCTCAGTTTCGTCTAAAGTCAGCAAGAAACATATTATCAGGTTCATTTGGAGTTTTTATGGCTGATAGTGCCTACTGTTGAGTTGTGACCAAAATTGAAGAAGTACTTGTTCCAGAAAATTTCTGTGGTGGCGCTCATTTTGTCCGTGACATATAGACGCTTTTAAACAGATGCGCATGGGCGCAGCCATGACTGACCTTCACTTTCTCTTCCTCCCATTTGGTACGCTTCACTTCATTTTTGTGGTCGCGAGACCACAGGAATGAGTTCTTTACACAACAACGTTATGTCCAAAAAGCTAGTCTTGGGTTAATATGTCATTACCCATTCTAGGGGCTGCGCATCTCAGTGAGGTAACAGAAAGTCAGTTGTTGCGACTCAAATCTGATGCTGATGGGCTAATAAAACCCTTACCCGTAAAGTACGCTACCAAAAGCGTTGCACGATGAGACAAACCCTCCCTAGATCGTCTTCCCTTTGATAATTTTTTCATTTATTAAAATGAGAGAATAATGTCAGACGATCTACTTTGACGGTGTTAATTTAATAATGCGACGAATCCAAGTTTCCACTGCGCTTTTTACACGCACAAAGACTCTTGCCCTTTCCAACTAATGATAAGGAGCCAGGATCACAACTCGTGAAATTTCCTTGCGCTTCTCTTTCGATCTTGCAAGTGCCCGCAATCAGTGTTGGGAATTATAATTGAGCGAGATGATCAGTGCTGCCAATGCCATGTTCTTCTATGGCTGGGCTAGAGAGCGGCTTCTTTTGCGGCCTTCACCTTCCTCTAAGAGCATTGGAACGTTTTTAGCCACGTGTGGATGCAATCCCACTACCTTGCCCAACACTGTCTGAGCCATCCTGAGCAACTCTTCCCCAATCACTACTATTGAAAATGTGTGCTAATATGCTTATCTTAAATACCTGTAGTGAGGCGATTGAATTATGTTTCGGCTTACTACGCTCGTCTATAGAAACTCGTTTCTTGAAGAGATGAAAGAAGAGGTGTTCCGCTTAAGTCCCTGCAGACAGGCGGCCTCATGACTGACCTGTGTCGAATTACCCCAGAAACCTCTCCAACTCAACACTGGTGCGAAGAGGACAACACGGTGAGCTGGACGTGCCTCTCAGAAGGTATTGAAGGAGCTGTATGAAGGGTATGGTTATAGCGACCCCTTCGGGCTGCGGCGGTAGGGAGTAACCACTTCCCGTGCAAAGGCCGTAAAATATCGCACCTGTTCACTTTAATGTCCCTTGATAAAATTCACGCTTACAAGTAGCACGAACCATTGTTGTGGAAACGCGCTATACTCCGTTTCACCTTATGTTGTACCGCAGGCAAGGCTAGAAGCGCGAGCTCATAGCGTTGGGAGGTGCTCTTAAAGCACGAGAGCTTGTGCCGCCGAGATGTGCCCTAGAGCAAGGAGCTCGCGCTTGTAGCCTTTCCTGCGGTACATCATAAGGTGAAACAAAGTATAGATACGTGCCAAGAGCGGGTGCTCCGCCGCCATTCGCTTCCAAGGGCCGCTCATTTCAGCGCCGCGCCGCCATTTGCTTCTAAGGGCCGCTCGAGACACAGGCCTCGTGCACTGGCGCAGTTGACGCTACTTGTTTAAGGGGTATTCACACGAGGGAGAAATCCCGGGGATTTCTACCCGGCACGCGCATCCCACGACGAAAACGTCAGGCTTTGCGATGTGCAAAAGTCTCGCGTTTTCATCTCGTGAGGCGCGCGTGCCGGGGAGAAATCCCCGGGATTTCTCCCTCGTGTGAATACCCCTTAAGACAAACGCAAACACATCGAGGGGCTTTAGTTTACGCTAGCCCTACCATGGTTCTTCCAACTGCTGAGCGAGGCAAGCACTTGTTCATTAGCACACTTGGCTTCAAAGCTAGACACATAAGTTTAATAACGCGGAGGAAAAAATTGCGCCGCAGAGCCCGCAGGAACCGTTGACTCGAATCGCGCCGCCGCCCATTTCGATATGGATGAGTATCGTACCCGTGTGCTAAATTTCTTGCTCACATCGGAGACACGAGGCGCCCTTTGGGCTAGTTCAAATTTCCGCTGCCTAAACATCCAACACATTACGGTGAATTTGTTCAAAGAAAGTTTTCTACACAAAAAGGAGCATTCGTCATCGCGTTTCGAGGTCACATGCGCCGCATCACGAATGCTTGCTAATCCCCGCATTACTCTATCCCGCCAAGAGTTGGGGATTGTCCTAGCATACCGGCGAGAAAATAACATGGCGTCGAACGACAAGTTAGATTATGTGTGTAAAAAGCATGGTGGAATTTTGAAGTTATCGCCTCTTTGCATCAACAGTGTCAAGGTTGACAGTCTGTCATATAATTTATTCTTCCTTTCATCAACGAAACTAGGAACAGCGTCGGACTGTGAACCTTGACGTTGTTGGTTTAAGAATGCAGCGACTTCAAGAATTCACAATGCTTTTCACGCACATCATCAAACTAATTGAACTCGTCGTTCGACGCCATCTTCCTTTCTCGCCGGAGCGATGGGACAATCTGTAGGAAGAGAAAATTTGTCCTCGGCTTCCTGCAGAGTACTGGGATTAGCGAGTGTCCGTGGCGTGGCCCCCACAACCTTAAAACACGGGGACGTATCATTTTCTACCTAAAGAAAATCTCCGTCGTGTAAGTACGCCACAAGCGTGTCAGACTGCCAACTTTGACGCTGTTGGTGTAAGAATGCGACGACTTCAACCTTGCCACATGATTTTGCACACGCCATCGAATTCGTCGTTCGAAGCCATCTTCTTTTCTCGCGAGAACGACGGGGCAATCCTTGGCTCTCGGCGAAGTACGGGGATTAACTAACAGGTATCCATGATGTGGAGCACGTGACCCCGAAGCGCGATGATGTTTCCTTTTCTCCGTGGAAGAAATCCTCGGCGTGTGAATACACAGTTAGGAGATTCACCATGAGAGATACATGGCGATGTGGGAAAGCCGCTTCTCGCCTGCAGTGCTGCGCAAGGCTAACTTCGACCTTGAGGAGATTTAGCGCGACATTCCCCCAAACCTACCATATTTACACACCGACATTCTTCCGAAAAACGTTGACTTTCATTCGGGAAAGTTAGGTAGATAACTTGACAATGATCGGGGAGTCAACGATCGAACAATAGGGGAGTGTATGTAAGTTTTCATTTACAAAAATATGAAACAAAGATAAGAGGTCTCAAAGAGCCATTAGACATAGCGTGCGTGAGAATGGACAGTTGGAAAAGTGCGAAATGCCGAGCTAAGCTTCTCGGCGCGTCGATAATAACTTGTTTGCCCCAAGTGCTTTAGTATCCCGCATAATACTTTCAGAAGGTAATATTTCTATAGTCGGTTACAAGTTAAGAAGGTAGGAGAAGCTCCTCCCACAAGCCGTGGTGCGCCGGTTTCAAATCCCTCCGCAATCGAAAGAAGAGTTCACTGGAAACGCTCCTTGTTCCGCTTCAATGGATAGATAATGGCCACAGAGTGGTGCCAACTTGTCTCCGACCCCCACTTTTTAAGAAAGCGACCTTTGTATTCATCGGAGAAGGAACCGAGCCCCTGAAAGCAGCCTTTGTATCAATCGGAGGGGGAAGCTAATCCCCGAAAGTCGTCTTTGTTTCCATCGGAAGGGGGAAGACCTAATCTCGCTCTAGCTGGCTTCCACAATGCTAAGTCAAAGTCGCGAGGATAAAGCCAAATATGTACAAGAAAGGCATGACCCTCCTCGCGCGTTCGCGCCACAACGTAACGGAAAAGAATGGGCCCGCTATTGGATGCGGAGGTGGCGGAGGAATATATGATTCCCTTTGAGGGGCATTTGCCGCTACCTTCTTGACTTGTAACCTACTATAAGCTTTTTATTTTCACAGGAAAACTAGCAGATGAAATGTTTAATTTAAAAAAAAAAATGTCCAGGAAGAATTCTTGAAATGAACGACCACGCACAGCAAGCTTGGCGATTTTTTTGTTTTTGTTTTGAAGTCATTGATCATTGAAGCGGCCAAGACGACGACTAATATTTCTTCCACCCGTCGGAGATCGCATGTCAGACCGCTCGCTATTCTTTCACTTCTCACACTTCTGCATTAAATCTCTTCCGTGACTTTCAGTTTCAAAATAAATTTTATGACGTACAATAATTTTACAAACCTAATAATATAGAATAATTTTGAAAAAAAAAGCAAAGTCGTTCTTTCACCAGCTGGTGACTTATTGGCAAAGTTTGGCAAGTTCTTACGTGATATGTACTTGCATACGTTATATTAAGAAACCTGATATCACCAAAAAGCACAAATCTAGCTCCTTTATTGCATATAAATTTAATATTATGTACAAAATAAAACTCGTTATACACCAACTCATGTTTACAAACAAACCGGAGCGCCCGGAGCGCCCCTAGCGGACGCCACCGGCGCCGCGCATGCGCGATGGGGGTGTGGGCAACAAGCTCGCCGTCGCCCATAAACAAACCATTGAAATGCGATGTTGTCGGCGTCGGTGTGAGTCCCCCTGCCCTTTTTCGCGTTCGAATTGTTGGCTCTACGTCTTCCTGGCGATGTCTGACTATCTTGAGCGGCTTCAGCGAAATTACCAAGGCTCGTTACACCACAAAACTTCGCGTGAATAATGTGACATGTGGCGATTCATTCCGCGTGGACGCCGCAGATTGTACGCTAAAGCCTGATTCGCATGATGAGATTTCGCTCGGAATTTTCAGTCGCGACGCCGCTCGGGCTGCAAAAGCGTGAACCGTAGCTGAGATGGTCGACGACGATACTGAAAATCGCAAGCAGAATCGGACCAACTGAATTAGGCATAACAAGTCGGTGTTGGACACTGGTAAGAATGACCAACATCTCCTTGTATCTACTGTTTACATCGAGCCTGCTTACCAACCTTCAAATTTAAGTCTTTTGAGGCCTGCACACACTTCTTATCGCAAGTACCGGGCCAACATTTGGTCTACGGACCGGCGTCGTCTAAGAGAGCAGACGACAAGCAGAAACGTTTGAAAGAGCAGACGACAATGCGAACAATCAGGCCGCCGTTGAACTTGAAGACGCACAAACGTAGTCCGCAGGTGGTCCGCAACAACTTGACAGTTTTCTGGCGTTCATGTTGGAACAAAACAAATAAATCTGATGACCACAAGTATCCGTGAATTTAACCCAAAGTGCTTCCCGCCCAAGCAATCGTTGTCCGACGGCGTCTGCTTTTCCCTTTTCACGGCACATATCCAGATTCTCGGACGAACCGAGCACGTGAAAACTGACCTTCAAACCTTTCTCGACACTTTTGGTACGGCCCCAGTCGCGGCGTTTTGACGAGAAGGCAGGTTTATGTCTGGTTCCTTTCCCGAAGCGCGATGACGTTTCCTTTTCTCCGTGGAAGAAATCTTCGGCGCGTGAATACACAGTTAGGAGATTCACCATGAGAGATACATGGCGATGTGGGAAAGCCGCTTCTCGCCTGCAGTGCTGCGCAAGGCTAACTTCGACCTTGCGGAGATTTAGCGCGACATTCCTCCAAACCTACCATATTTACACACCGACATTCTTCCGAAAAACGTTGACTTTCATTCGGGAACGTTAGGTAGATAACTTGACAAAGATCGGGGAGTCAACGATCGAACAATAGGGGAGTGTATGTAAGTTTTCATTTACAAAAATATGAAACAAAGATAAGAGGTCTCAAAGAGCCATTAGACATAGCGTGCGTGAGAATGGACAGTTGGAAAAGTGCGAAATTCCGAGCTAAGCTTCTCGGCGCGTCGATAATAACTTGTTTGCCCCAAGTAATATTTCTAAGCTTTTTATTTTCACAGGAAAACTAGCAGATGAAATGTTTAATTAAAAGTATGCTAACAACGCAGGAATACACGTCTGGCATGGGGACTTCTGCCCACAGCCCCAGACCGGAAGTGCGACCGACGCGCCACCACCGCGCCGTGACGTCACAGAGATGAGTTCGTGTATATACAGGCTGTCCCTAAAAAAACATGAAGAAGGTTTTTATCAGAGCAAATGAGCATTCTCGAACGCTCATTTCCTACCCAAATGTAGCACTAGCGTTGCGAACCAGAAGCCGAAGTTTCACCACTAACCCTTACTTTATTCCACAGTTATACGGGATTTTCCCAAAAAATTTGAATGGGAAAATCAGGGCCGACGAAGCTCTCGAGTACATTCAGCTCTATGGCGCCAGTTACCGAAACAGGCGAAGGTGGACCTCATTTTCCCATTCAAATTAAGAAGAAAAATCAATTGTTAACTTTTGAATAAGATAACGCTTTGTGCTGAAACTTTGGCATATGGTTCGAACCGCTTCATTTGGGCGAATGATAAACGTTCAAGGACAAAAAAGCGGGTTGGTGCAAATACCAGAAAATACAAGAAACGACAAGGAAATACATAATGTTTCTACAAAAAAAAAAAACGTTCGGCGATGCGTAGTTTATTTTAGCTCTGAAAATAACTGAATATTTTGGGGGACACGCTGTATATTTGAATGAGCAGATATTTTGAAAACGAAATTTGAAACCTCTTTTATTAACAACAATATTTTCATTTGCTTGGTGTTTTACTAGTAACAACGTTTCATTGTATTGCATCATAAAATATAAATATAAAATATAGTATTTTGTTTGTGTGACTGTAATTGAAACTTAAAACTTGTCAGTAGTGCGTTTTGACAACGTCCTCGCATAGGTGATATTCTGGACAATATTTTAGCATAATTATACCGTAGATGATTACCTCAAATTAATACTTAAAACGTAAGCTTAAAAGTACTCGAAATAGTGCGCAATGCGAAGCAAAATTCACTCCGCAAGAAAGCTTGCCGTTTTCCGAAGCACATTTAACAGGATTCGAGCTTTATTTCCAGTTATATAAACAAAATACTATATATTATATTTAAATTTTTTGATTGACCACGATCATACCTTGGTATTGATGAAACATGAAGCAAATGTATAAAACAAATTTTAAATTGTAATATAATATCAAAATTATATGAAATAAAAATAGTTACATTTGAGCACCCCGGTGATGTCACGTATTAGAATATTAAATAGGCCTGACGTAACAACTTGCAAAACTTCGCCGAAAATCGTCAACAGGAGACTGTCAGATATTTTGTTTTATTACTTCAAAATATAATATTTTTTATATTTTATTTAGTATAATAAAATCTATTTTGAAAGTGCCAGAGAAGAGTTCTAATGCACTGCGTGAAAAGTGACAAAATAGCGAGCGGTCAAACTTGCGATCCCCGACAGTTGGGAAAAACGTCAGTTCTGGCGTCAGCCGCTTCAATAAAGAATAACATTAGAAGAAAAAAAAAACAAAAAAAAAACAACGCCACGCTTGCCGTTTGCGTTCGCTTTGATTTCAAGAATTGACTAAAAAATTATGTATTTTTGTAAAAATAAAAACATCGACCCCAAAACCGTGCCTGAATAAGGATGAAAACACCCATATACTTTTTACACTTTGATATCGATATGGTATGCATTATCAAAGGCGTAAAGAAGTATCGAGTATAGTTATCAGAACGAATTACTCAACCTAATTTAGTTGGCACCTCAAGAAATGCCGTTGTCTGTAGGCACAGCTTTTATCTGGGCACTTCAATTTGACAAATATGGAGCGTCTTCCTGCGAAACAGTATTTTAAAACAAAACCGCAAAACGGATAAAAAAAAAACGAAGGACGGCATAACTGTCATACGTTTTTTTCTCCAGTCCCAGTGCTTTTTCTTAAAATATGTTCAACAATCACCAGCTAATTTGAGCCCTAACGTGTTTTTTTTTTTTTTTTTTTTTTTTTTTTTTTATTGAACCAGTATACTGTAACATCCAGTCGCTTCTTCAATTTTTTGTCGTATTGATCAGACAAATCAATCTCCAAGCGTCGCTACCTTTCTATAGTCGGTGACAGGTTAAGGGTGAAGTGGAAGCCTCTCCCATCACTTTACACTTTAGCAGAGCCAACGCTGAGGTGGAGGTCACATCTCCAGTGTTCGCTCTGCTAAATTGGAAAGAGGTGAGAGGAGCTTCCACTTTACTCTTAGCCTGTTACCGACTATAGCAGACGTCCTTGTCAACTTGTGACTTGAAAGGGAGGGCCTGCTGAACATTTACGCCGAGAATTTTTTTTTTATCCTCAAGAAATTAACAAGACTCAAATTTTTTTCTCTTTCCACTTCGCGATGTTTTTCACAAAAGCATCTACAAATTGCTGCACCCCGGATCAGATGCCCATATAAGAGACTACCCAGCTTGGCATCCTCCGACAGATGAGCTGGCTGGACCACTGATCTCTACTATAGGGGGCTGAATGGCGCTTAGCTGCTCTCCGAGCCTGGCGCAAGTGAAGCCACCTGAAGTTCGATGCTTGTCCCGGAAGTCGGGCGTGCGCTGGGCTTCCTAGTGCATTCAGTCGATATTTTGGACCATGCTTTTTTGTGTCTTTGATTGGGTTTTAATACTCCCGTTATGGTGGATTAGATCCCGAGAACGAGACATTTGAACTTGGGACTTATTCACACTTGATCAACTAGAATCTCAAAATGTTTACGTTGCATATGGCTTCCCATGATACTTATCGGGTCTGCATGCGCTCTTACTGCGCAACAAGCAGGCTTTTTGGAGGGAACAAGCGAAAATCCAGCGCTTTCGACGCTTTTCGAACCAGCACTCGAAAGGGTTACAAAACCTGCTAAGCGCTCACTTCCTGTGGCTTCATACCTGTTTGCTCAATGCGCCATCCAGCCCCCTCTAGTGGAGATCAGTGGGCTGGACTAGCAGAGCAAACTGGGCAGCGCTGGCACCGCATGAAGCGGACAAGAGCACGCGGTGAGCGTGAAACGTACACTGGGGACTAGCCGGAACATTGGTGCCACTAGCCATACCACAGTTTCTCGGCCACACGGATCGGTGTCGCCGTCTAGGGGTCACATTTTAAGCTTATTCAACATGGCCGCCGTGGGGCCTTAGCCTCAAAGGGATACTACAACGAAATTTCGGCGCTTACATTTTGGTCTATACGTGTTCAAAGGAGCAGAATTACATCGGACACACCAAATCATGTTAAAAAAGACACGAAAAAGAATTTTAAAACAAATTGAACGATTAGCAAAGAGCACCTGGTGGATGTCGCTAACACCTCGTTTGTAATGCCCGTCTAGGAACCTTGACAGGTAGTGACGATAACTGTCTCGCCTCCGGCCAGCACGAGAGGAGAAGGGAAGGAGGAACTCCGCTCTCCCCGAGAATCTCTTTTGTGTGTCCCAGAGGTCGCTACGGTCCCGCTACAAGATTATAGAAGATTAACCGATCACTCAAACTTCATACAAAAGCAACTTTGGGGTTAGTTGTGGTGGCCTTGCTTGGGTGGCTGGAAGGGCTAGGTCATCCTGATGTCAGCACTGCTAGCCCGGAGACAATCTATGTCACTATTGCGGCGGATTTCACGTGCTCTCCGCTGGCTCCTCTCTGAGCGCTTGCCAGAGTGGACCGTTTATATTGAAAAATACAGCCACCAGGCTCAAAATACAAACGTGCGATTGTCATTTACGGATATTGTGGATCATATTCGACCTATTTTTGAACACGACGGGTATATTTCAAATTTCGTTGAAGTATCCCTTTAAGGTGAACTTTCCTGCGTCCTAAAATACCATTGGCCGCTTTCTGGATTTTGCGAGGACATTGGTTACAGGAACCCGCGTAGCCGAGGTTCACCGGTGCAGAGTAGTGCGTTTCACTCCTTCAGCATTAATATCACAAGTTCCATATAAATCTTTAAAAAGCTCTCTAAAAAAAATAATGCCATTCAAACACAATTTTTTTTTTTTACAGCTTAACCCGGCGTAAAGCATGGAACACATGAGCGGTGAAACTGGGCGCTGCGCACCGTCCGGTGCTCCCCGCTAGGCGCGCCACAGGCGCACCGCGCGGCTTTGTCTGTATCGACCTGATCCGAGCGACGCCGCACCGCGCGGAAGTGACGTAGGGACGCCAGTACTGGTTGCTATGATACTGCCGCGCGGCGCCCATTTTCATCGCTCAGGTGTCCTCTGCTTAATGCGACATCCCTTCCCCGTGCCGCGAACGAGAAGGCTAGGAATAATATGGAGTTTTCGTAGATCGTCTTCGCCGGCCCGCAACGCTCTCTGCAACCCGTTTGCCCTAGAGCCACTAAATAAGCTGCGCTTAGAGTATCGGCACTCCGTTCCCCGACATTGTTGTAGGCGCCGCCATTTTGGCTCGTATGCAGAACAGACTCAACTGCCGATCGTCATGATTCAAAAGTGCGACTTCCTCAGCATTAGATGCGGTGTTAGGAAGGTCATGTAATATTGCTTTGCTCTGTCGCGAACGGTTTAAACATTTGTGGAGGGCGGAAAAGCATTTCCTGTGATTTCAGATAAAGCTTCAGATAACTGGCAACCATGATTTTAAGACACAATATGGCCAAGTGTCGTTACTCTGAAGCGTAGCTTATTTAGTGGCACTAGTTTGCCCGTTACGATACGCGAAACTCTACAGACAAGGCCATCGGCGCGCAAGCGCAGTGGCGGCTTTTTCGTTGCGGAGAGCTTATCAGAGGGGGAAACGCGGTCTAGGAAAGCTTCCTAGACCACGTTTTCCCCTCTGCTAAGCCCTCCGCAACGAAAAGCGCTTGCAGTAGCGGTTTCGTTGCGGAGGCCTTAGCGGAGGGGGAAACGCGGTCTAGGAAAACTGTAATAGGGAGTTTTCGTAGACCGAGCTTCCCCCTCCGCTAAGCCCTCCGCGACGAACAAGCCGCTACTGCGCTTGCGCTCCGATGGCCTTGACTGTAGAGTTCCGGCTTCCGGGTATCGTAGCGGGTTGCGGAAACCGTTCCGGGACGGCGAAAACGATCTACGAAAACTCCCTATTGAAGTGCTCGACAGTCTTTCCTGGTGTGACCAGTTCGTCCAGAAGGCGAGCAAGCGTGGTCCCCGTGACCAAGGTTTCTTCTTCAAGTAAACAAAACCGACGCTGTACGTCCTTGACAGTTATGTCGCATCATGCCTGCTGAGATTCAAACTGGTTATATCGGCAGTATTCTTTGGGGGGCATGCCACTGTTTTGTGTTCTTTATGGGTGGCATTCGAACTCCTCAAAGGTTGGTCAACGTGCACGGTGTCTGGCGAGAATTGTGAGATAGTTGTGCTTATGTCTCAAATTTGGCGTACAGCGCTTGCATCAAGATTAATTAGATGAAAGCTACTCGCACTCTTCTCTCGCTCCCTATTTTGCAATAACTCAGGTTAACATTTCACCTAGAGAGATAAATCGAAAATGTATTGAATAAACTGCAAACACTGTCCTCTTTGAGCTTTGAACATTCCTGTATGAACGCACAAAATTGAGATGTTAGAGTCAAGTGCCCCTCATCTGTTCTGTTCCTGTACTTGGAAGTCTTTTATAGCAGGCGCTTGTGCTTGGAAATCTCTTCTGACAAAGATGGGTGCAGCCTTGTCACTATTAAAAAAAAATGTTTATAATCATTTTGATTACATATACACTCAGAGACTAAACTGATCCACTTGTGACATCATCATCTGCCGCTTGAGTGGAGCTGACTACTTAGTTGAATTTGATACTAAGCTTTGTCTATTATCACGGAGTGAGGTAAATAAATTAAAATTAAATTCTAAATCCGTTATAAAACGATAAATAACTCGTATTAATAGAAATGCTAGGTTCGGAACGGTGACAGGCGATAGGTCCACGCCCGGTGTAAAGTCAATAAGAGAGGAGACAATACGAAAAGGTAAAAACAAAGCAGAAAATTTCACAAGCGATATAAAGCCACGCGCGGCGAAAAAAAGAAAACACTCTAGACCAGGGTTGACCAGAGTGACATGGGGTTAGAACCGTACCCTTAAAAAAAATATCAATAACTTTTAATTAAATTCCGAATGTACTCTATAAGAATAGATTAGAAGCTCAATCGAAACTCCTTGATAATTTTTGCAAAGGCAGAAAAAACTACAAAAGTTCAGGGAGCCGCAGGAAGAAATAAAAAGGGGGGGGGGGGTACTTTTAACAAAGAATGATATGGAGGGAACAGTGCTTTCCAGAGAGGACAAGTATAATTGTCCGCAACAGATAACACCAGGCAGCAGAACGCTTCTTCAACCACTAAGCAAAAACGAATGCATCCTTCTCTAGCCAGTAACGGCCCCTGACAGCCGTTATGCGTATACGGTTCAAAATTCTTTCTAGAACAATAAAGGAAACAGAGTCACTGACTACATCTACGTGTCAAAAAGCTATCCAGCTGTATGTACGTAGTGCAAGGCTGCCAAGACTGTGAGCTTTTTTTACATTCTAGAACTCTTTTCGTTTTGGGGACACAGGAGGGGAAAGGGGGGGGGGGGGGGGGGGGGCACGCTAACCACAGAGCCGCAAGCCGCACTTGGACCCGCGAAGATCCGCATGCGGCTCGAGAGCCGCAGTTTGGCCACCCTTGCTCTAGATTCTAGGCAGACAGAAAGCTAAAAGTAGAAAGCGAACTACACGAAAAAATGTTCCCAGGAAACTTCAGGCAGCGCGTCATGGAGTAACCAAAAATAAACACCAAAACCAAATCACGGCAAGACCGCTACTCTGCTCGCGGCACGAATGCAGCGGGAACCAGAGTTCGCTGGCGCAACAACTAAAAAATGAAACAAAAGTCTGAACTCTCCGACTACACGTCGCAGTGAAAGTTCCAAGGTGCACCGAAGTCGGGGACCCGATGGATGACGGAGCCGTGGCACTGTCGGAAACCGTCGGCTCGTTGCTCGGTGGGCCAACCTAACACAACACAGCACTCACTCAGTGTATAGACCTTTTCATCCTCCTCCGCATGGGCGCTGCCATCTTGGAATCACGTGACGCGGCAGCCTTAGGTTGCTTCAACTTGCTACTCCGCTCCCCCCTCCGCGCCTTGGGTGATGCGTTGTATTCGTGTTTTTCCTCGCGCTTCACATCGCTTTCTTTCCTTACTTCGGAAACGGTCGTTCGATACGTCTACTCGGCGAATAAAACATCGCGAGGATTCAAAGGTCCTTATAACAACTGAGGTTTGTTTACTAGAAGCGCGTATATTTATATCGCGCATTTATCGGAAGGCGTCAAGAATAGTCAGCTCAAGGAGACTCTCTATTTCGTGAAAGTATCGTTCTTTGTCTTCATAATATATCGAAAACAGCTTCTTTTGATCATGTGACGAAACTCGCGGAGGAGATGGAGAACGAACGTTTAACTTGTATTTTATCTGAGGCTAGAAGTACTGGTACGTCAACTTCAAGCGATTTGTTTGTTCATAATATCACACCTATAGATGTGTATGAGGTTCTCAATCTTTTTTTGCGACTTAAACATTCGGTTGGTCGGTTTACTTATGAAGTTTAAGAAATTGTATACCGTGCTCGCTCTCATTTCCACAGTCATTTAAGTGATTTAGTGATCATATTTAGACAACCAGTGTCATCCAATTTATTTATTTTAACACTAAGGTTGAGACTTCCCGTGTAAGAAACTGCCACAGACACTTAATAGTAGCGAGTTTTAGAATAGCGTACACTAAGAAATAAAGTCGTTCCTATTTGCAAATCCAAGCCGCGATTTGGGTTCGGCGCATGCGCAATAATAACGACGGTTTTTTTTTTTGCTTTTTTTGAGTGCGTTGTTTTAGTTTCTGCCAGTAAAAAAACAGTAAAACCAGTTTAGTTTTTGCCAGTAAAAGTACGGAATATATAACGCCGAAAAAAAAAAAGAGCCGTCTGCATAACAAGCACTTGAGCTCAGGATTGTCGATGGCGAATAGAGGTTTACTTTTGGTGGCTGGCGACGCCAAAATTTACAAGGCCAATCTGTTCAAACAAATAAATATTTGTTCACACTGGCCCGTGAAGTGGTGCCTAGCGCGCAAAAATTGAGTCAAACTTTCCGATGTATTTCTCCTCCTGCGCCCTTTAATTTTATTTGGCCAATTTTCCGGAAGACAAATGCCAGACTTAATTTGACGGGCCTGCCACTTATACCATATCTTGAGTAAGCAAATGTTCATTTAAAAATAATTTATTTCTTAGGGCCAATATGGCGAAATGCTGCTTATGAGTACTTTAGCAGGGTTGATAATTTAAGTAATTTCCTACTCGGCCTGTCAAAACATGCTTGAGTACTGAATTAAGAAAAAGAGGCCGAGATGATACTACTTGTTTATATCAATAATCGGCGTCCTTACGCGATACGTTTTTAGTTTGCGAAGTACGCTAAAGGTTGGGTGCCCACGAAAACCAAACAGTGAGTAGTAAACTCGAGAGTTCATCTGTTCTGGCCGTTTCAGCAAATTGCTAATCAAGCTGTCGATATGCTTCTTTACATTCAGGTGCTAGTCTCTTCATTAGTTTGCTTTTCTGGACACTTTTGTCATCGGGTATGGCCGTAGACGATGGCAATCTTCCCCGTACATCAGTCGGGCGTTTCGCAACCGACCATAATCAGATACATCAAATGAACTGGTAAAAAAAGCCTGCAATTTAGGCTAAAATGCACATTGTAGTCCTCAAAGAGGCTCAATACCACTGTTTCATTGGTTGTGTGCTACAAGAAAAATACTTGTATTACAAAATTAAGCAAAAACATGGTAAAACGGCAGCATAGCCGCGTTCACGTTGAAACCGAAACCAACCAAATTGAAGCAACTTAATGGATGGATGGATGGATGGATGGATGAATACGGCTGAACCCTTTGGATCGGGCGGTAGCTTACGCCACCTAGCCATTTTGTCTTACCCTTTAAGCTTAGAATATTTAAATGTGAAAACTATATTCACTCCGTACTGAAAAGAAAGTGAGGCTATAAATCCCCCTTGCCATCAGTTAATAAGAAAATGCCTAGTTTTCTCTCGCTTTCTGCCACCATTCACTTAATCTTTGCTTGGTAATCTCTACTGTCTTGAAATCCACTTTTCCTTCGCTGTCTCTAAAACCCAATGACCTTATTAAATCTATGTTGTCTTCGGTATGCATAGGGTGAAGCCCTTTACAGTAGAGTATCAAGTGCTCAGCCGTCTCGTCCTCCTCTCCACAAGCAGCGCACACTGTGTCCATTTCCTGGTACTTCGCTCTGTATGTTCTGGTTCGCAAAACACCCGTCCTTGCCTCAAACAACAACGAGCTTCCCCTAGAATTGTCATAAATGCTTTCTTTGGCAATAACTGTTTTGTTTAATCTATAGCCTTCCAGAGCCTTCTTTGTCTGCATTCCCTCTAGCCACCGATCTCTTTCTGTGGCCTTAACTTTCTTCTTAACTGAGACCTGCTCTTCCGTAACCCCACTATAGCCTAAAAACTTTCCTCTTAATTTCCTAGTGCGCTGTCTCCATTTTGTGTCTATACTCCTCATGTATAAATAGCTGAAAACCTTTCGTGCCCATTGCTCCCCACCCATTTGCCTCAACCGATCCTCAAATTCTATCTTGCTCACAGCTTCCCTGCCCTCAAATGACGCCCATCCCATGTCTCCTTGTACTCCCTGGTTTGGTGTTTTGCAATGTGCCCCCAAAGCCAGCCTACCTACTCCACGCTGTTTTATTTCTAGTCTTGCATGCACTTCGGATTTCATGTATAGCACTGCGTTTCCAAAAGTCAAGCCAGGCACCATGACCCCTTTCCAAATCTCTCTCACCACCTCATACCTGTTGTAATTCCAAAGTGCTCTATTTTTCATTACAGCCGCATTTCTGTTGCCCTTACCTATTATATACTTTTCATGCTCACTGAAATATTCTGCACCACCACATATCCATACTCCTAGATACTTGTATTTACTAGCCCTCTATCCGCCGGTGAGGCAACTACTAAAATGAAAAGGTATATATATATATGGGTGCTTTCATCTCAAATCGTGCAGGCAAAAAGGGTCGAATTTTTAATTTCGCTGAAAAAAAAAAATGTTATGGCGTCGTCTCTAGAAACGCAGTAGCCACAAACCGCAAGTTCGTCAGATTTTTGTTCCCGACTTATGAATTTTAGAAGAGGCCGGGGCGGAAAGCAGTGTTTTTCACATCCGTCGTGGGTCGGATGTTTCGCTCGAGCTCCCGCCGTGGATTTTCAGTCCACGTTATATTAACCTTTGTCAAGCACTTTGTGAGCACAGGTAAAAGGCTCTAATACCATGAAATATTTTTAGGCGTTTTGCTTTTTTTCTGTAAAAATGTCAAAAACGCCCCCTCGGTTAATTGTTGATGAACTTTGACAATTAAATATGGCGATCTACTTGGGTTACATCAATATTTTTTTATGTTTATGAAGAGCCCAAAACACGCTCTTTATATATATTATAATATGACTCAGCTGTATAAGATATCCTTTGCGGTACGCTTACGTTAATGTTATGCTAAAACCAAAAAGTACCAATTTTGAAATTGATTTTCTCAAAAAACCCATTTTTTTATTTTTTTTTTTCATTTTTTGCTAAAATGTAGACATGATAGTGGTCTACTCGAAAAGCAAGTCGAGAAAGTGTGTATTTTGTTTGTATGTTTTATATTTAAGCCTCAATATCGGAAAAAAATACGTCTTCGTTTTGCAAGACCTAAGTCAGACATAGCGACCCGTCGTTTCTATGAATTGTGGAAAAGTTTTCTTGAATTTTTATCTGCGTTTTGTAATCAGTTATAAACGGAATTTGTGGTATTGAATAGTTATTTATGTTTTGATAAGAGCGGTAGACCACGAGCAACATGTCTAATCAAATCAGCAGGCCTAGTAGACCTTCAATATCGAAGAGGCACAGACGTTGTATTGTTTCGATTTATAAAACTTTCATTGTAAACTAGCATGACTAGCTATTAGCTGTCATATTAATAAGAGATAGAAAGTCACCACATCATTGATATATTATATACAATTCTTTCCGAAACGAAATGCTAGGTTATGTTCACCGCAGATCGCACAGATCACCAGGAAATGGCCTTTCGCTTCCGTAATTCACAAAAACGAAGACACAGAAACGATCCGAAACACACGCAGAGATTGTCATGGAGAGGGGCAGGGAATAAAAATAAATAAATAAGAATAAAATTACCCAACTGTGGTCTTAACGAAAATTGCGTTAAAAAAATAAACGATTAAGGTTCGAGCGGTGGCAAGGCGATAGGTCCACGCCTGGTGGAGAGTCAATGTTAACAAAAAAAAAAAAAAAAAACATTAAAAAAAAACGTTTAGCAGAACCGCACTCAAGAAACAAAGTTCAGCGGGGCGAAGAAACACACACGAAATAAAAAAAAAAAAGTCTTAACAGACCGACGCCGAGTTCAGTTCCACGACACTGAAGCCTCACAGAATGACGGCGTCCAGATGATGCTCGAATCTATTCTTCACTCTGTGCGCACAGCCACCACGGCTGTGCGGAACAGTGGCTGTGCGGAACAGAGTGAAGAATAGATTCGAGCAGCGATGCGCGAGAAGGTAACCGAGACGTAACATGCCTCGAGCTTCATATCGGGAGAGGAGCTTTCGAGGTAGTTACTGTAGTTACTCAAACTTTCTCTTTACCCTACCCTTTTTCAAAAGAACACCTCAGCCGGCGCTAACTTTTCATCTCGGGAGAAAACCCCTCTTCACAAACGTTTATAGTTGACAAGGAGGCTGACTTCGACCCAACTAGTTTCCGGGCTTTGCTGTTTCCAAAGAGAGATAACCCTTCTGTACTATCGGAATCCCGCGGAGAGAGATAGAGCACGGCCGTTTCAAAGATAGGGCGCTCGAAGCTTGGGCAAAAACGCGGTATCATTTCACGCGTGCACGGATGGCTGGTTTCAAAATTTCCCCACATCCCTAACGGAACCGGGCCCATCTTCGTGTGTGCGTCTGCGGGATTGTTGTCCCGCGCCGCCGGTTTTAGCGCGCACGCGGCGTTGTTTTGGCCGGCAGACCTGTTGTTGACCGTCGATATTGTAAGGCCGTGGTGTCCTCATCCTCCCAGGCAACAGTTCCTTTGCTTTCCCTTCTGCAATACTCTAACTGACTGACTCCTCCTGCGTGGCCGTCACTGTTCTCCGCGTCAACGACACATTTCACTCCTCGTGACACAGGGTGCGCTGCTCGCTTAACTGTCACGGGCCGTCCTATCTAACACAACGAGCGCGAAAGGTCGTGGTCATCTGCTGGTTCCGAAAGGGCGGAACGTTCATATAGGCCAATGAGGGCCCCGAATACGACGTCTGCCGATTTCTACACATCAAAAATTTACGACGCCGGCTGGTCTGTTAAGAAGTGTTGCTTTCTCTTTTGAACTCCTCCACTGTAGCTTGCCACCTAGAATGAAATTTAAATGATCAATAAATATCACAGGGTGGAACTACTGTGTTTCGTGTTTATGTGGGAACGTTAAAAAAGGCAAAAACATTTCCAAGTTGTGAAGACGCGCAATTCGCAAGTCCGTTTCGAGCCGTAAAAACGCGTTTTTCTAGGATATTGATGCTTAAATATGGAACACACAAACAAAATACACACTTTCTAGACTTACTTTTTGCGTAGACAACTATCATATCTACATTTTAGCAAAAAATGAAAAAAAAAAAATGGGCTTTTTGAGAAAATCGATTTCAAAGTCGGTACTTTTTGGTTTTAGCATAGTATTAACGTGAATGTACCGCAAAGGATATATTATACAGCTGAGTCATTTTATAATATATATAAAGAGCGTGTTTTGGGCTCTCCATAGACATAAAAAAATATTGATGTAACCCAAGTAGATCGCCAGTATTTAATTGTCAAGTTCGTCAACAATTAACCGAGAAGGAGTTTTTGGCATTTTTTCAGAAAAAAAAAAGCAAAACGCCTAAAATTATTTCATGGTATTAGAGCCTTTTACCTGTGCACAGAGAGTGCTTGAAAAAAGTTAATATAATGTGAACTGAAAATCCACGGCGTGAGATCCAGCGAAACATCCGACCCACGACGGATGAGAAAAACACTGCTTTCCGCCGCGGCCTCTTTTAAAATTCGTAAGTCGAGAACAAAAAATTCGACGAACTTGCGGTTTGTGGCTACTGCGTTTTTAGAGACGACGCCATAACATATTTTTTTCAGCAAAATTAAAAATTCGACCCTTTTTGCCTGCACGATTTGAGATGAAAACACCCCTCCCTATATATATATATATATATATATATATATATATATATATATATATATATATATATATATATATATATATATATAGTATATTTAATATATATAGGGTGCCTTCATGTGCGCTTTGCTTAGGGTGGAGACATCTCGCCATTTTGTCCCACACCTTTATTATTATTTTTTTGTTCAGAAGCGCGTGAAAGAGCGTGTCCCTGCACGCGTTTGTGGCACTGACTGTGCTATGGCGACATTTTGTTTTTGTGGATCTCTTTGTATTTTACCTGTGAGCGCGTGCTGTCGGCATCGGGTACTACAAAGGGTGGCATCACCCTAAACAGAAGGACATTGAGGCACCATATATAAGGGCTGGGCGTCGATTAAAAATTTTAACCCGATTAATCGCCACCCTTTAATCGATTAATTAATCGATTAATCGGTTGCGTTTATTTTCATAAATAATATATTAAAAAGAACGCAACAATTCGTCTTGCCTTTGAAGACTTATTTTGCTCTCTTTTACACGGCGCAAAGGACATTTACAATGGACCTTTTCCGAGAAGCGTTCTGCGCCCGCGCGAGCGCCCGATGCCAAGCGGCGGAAGTCGGAACGAAAAATCGAGGAAATTCGGAAGGAAGCTGTGGATTAGCGAGTAGAACACTTAATTGTAGCATATATATAATTGCGATACACAAAAAAAGAAAGTAGATGAAAGGAAAAACACGACGTTTGGGTGGACGCCACGGATGTCCCTCTTTAAAGTCACGTTAGGCACGCGCCGCAGCTCAGAGAGCGAAGAAACTGGTAGCGTAGCTCCCATTATCGATTGGTAGCGCAGGTAGGTTCGTGCAGCCACCGCCTGGTGCCGTCGGTATGTGAAAAAGGTCCATTGAGGATACATATAGTTCAACGATTCAAAGAGTCACATATTTTTGCTCCAGCTCCGAAGACAAAGAAGTTTGTCCACATTCTCCGACAGGAAGACAAGAAGTCAGGGCTTGGGCGATGCTTTCTTCCTTTTTCAGAGAAAGGGGCCTTGATGAGAAGGCGTTGATTCTTGTCTGCGTTTTGGCGGATGGTCCTTGCTGCAGCGGTGTACATGGGTGCTTCGCTCGTAGGTGATACTGAAGCGAACTTACGCTTCCACTGTACGAAAACGGCTTTTTGTAGATGATACAGTGGACTTCCTTCGAGTTAACAACTTCACCGCTGGAGTTAACTTTAAACTCAAGCTTTCCAGCGAGATTGCCTTTCATACTCGTGAACTCGTCCATTTTTACGGGCCGAGTACTGGAACAAGTAACCATGGCGTTGTTAGCTTCCCAGCTTGTTTTTCTGCTTGTTTGTCTTGCCTGGGCAGGATGTGTAATAGATCCTCAACATGTGAAGTTTCGCGGTCGTAAAGGGATCAATTGCGGTCCCGGCTTGTTCGTCTGGCCTCGGTAGAACTGTAACACGTGACGCTTCGCGAGCGCGAGAATTGAACCATGCTCATACTCATAGCACCTGGCTGGGAGCAGAAAACAGCTCAGGACAGAACGACCGGATGCACGCCACGCAGCGTTTTCCTTAGGGGGGGGGGGGGGGGGGGGTGGGGGGGTGGCGGGCGGGCCTGAGTCACAAGCCATCCGTGCGTTTAGTTGGCTTCTTTTTGAGTACCGATTAAAAAACCGATTAACCGTTTAAAAAAATTGATCGCGATTAAAGCCTTAATCGATTAATCGGAAGGTTAATCGATCAATTGCCCAGCCCTATATATATATATACTTGTAGGCAAAGACGCCACAACGGGCGAGTCGGCACACGGGCCACACGCCAAGACGGCAAAACTTGGGCCGCAGCCCTTAAAGATGCGAAAACTCACGAATGGCACAAGCGGGCAAACAAGCGGAGTGCCGGCATGACCGGCCACTCTCACCGTGATCATGCCGCCATAAACTGTCGCTTATATAGGCAGCGGCCGGCGGCCGCCCCAACAACAATGGCCAACCTTCCCAAGGCGACGGATCACGGTCAAGCCGTTATCCTCGCTCGCGTCGAAGGTGCGACGAGAACGCGGAAAGAAAAATCTAACACGCGCAAAGCTCGGGCAACCCTGAGCTTCACAGCTTCATAGCTCAGGCAACCTGAGTTTCACAGGGTATCGAGCGGAGCGGACGTGTTTGCGCCAGATCTTCCGATGGCGTGCGAAGCTAAGGGGATTTGGTGTTTCCTGTGTAGATTTTGTTCTAGGACAGGAGCTTAGGTTAGTTTAGGCCGCCGGGAGGCCACTAGCAAGTAAGGTTAGAGTGGAACTTTGTTGTACATTTCTTAACTTTTTTCTTTTTGCGTGCATAGCACGGTTTGAGGTACTCTACGAAGGCGTAGGAAACTCTACGAAGGGGGTTATGACTAGGGTTCCGTGTTTTCGACAAATACCGATAAACCCCGATAAATAACCCCCGAAGTGGTTCTCCCGAAATTGGGGAAAACCGAGAAACCCCCATTCGGAGCTGCCCTTGAGTAAGGAAATTCCCGGTTTTGGAAGAAGAAATATTTATCTACGGCATTTCTTTTTGTGAATCTGAACACAACCCGTACTAATTGTCCTTTCATTGCTTCTTTCTTTGACACCCACGTCCCTTCACCTCTGTTCACGGTGGTCACGGGCGTAAGTTCAATGGACCAGAAGAGAACAGGACACCGGGTTGGGGGGGGGGGGGGGTGATTTGGTGTCATACACTTATAGATATGCAGTTGTTTGATAACATTAGCCCTGATTAACCCCGATTTCTGGCCTGTCACTGATAATAAACCCCTCAAAACACCGATTTCGAAAGAAAAAAAAAAGAATAAACCCCGAACAAATATCCCCGAATTTGACCAAAATTAAAACCCGAAAACACGGAACCCTAGTTATGACATAGTGTCGTGGGGTGAGTGCATTCGGTGGGTGCATCTAGATGAGACAGATTTTGAGAGCTTAGCGGAGGTGGAGGAGGGTAGCTTGGTTTACCGAATCTGCGAGGGGGTTGCGAAGGAATTTAAGTTGATAGAAGGGGAGTGCGCAGCTAGGGTTGAGGAGGTCAAGCGAGAGCTTAAAGTAGTGCGAGAGAATCGAGTGGTCCTGGAGACTCAGGTCGAGGTTTCAGCTAAGAGGGAGAAACTCAACGTAAAGTTTCAGGAGCTTATCAGTGAATGGGAATGAAAGGTGGAGCGCATGGTAGGCGAGCTTAGTAAAGAGCGGGGGAAGCGGGTGGGGCTTGAGAGACAGGTGAAGGAGCTCAAGGGGGAAGTGTGGAAGTCTGAGAGGGTGCAGCGTAAGAGGGAGTGCGAGGCTGGGTTGGAGCAGCTGAGGAGGGAGGCGGCAGCGAACGTATCGGGAAGGGCAGTCTCAGGGCAAGGAAGTGCTAGTGAACAGGTGGAAGTTAGCGGGACGGGAGTGGCTCCTCGACCCTACAGTGCCGTAGTGGCGCAGGTTACCTGCGGGGCAGTGAAGGACGCGGTTGTAAACCGACAAACACAAAGTGAGGTAGTGCAGATAGCTGGAGGGAGTCAGCCGCAGGGTAGGGATGGAAGGAAAGGGAGTGAAGACAGGCAGTCAGAGGCTAAGAGGGTACTCGTGGTAGGAAGCTCAAATGTAACAAGGGTTAAAGGGGGTCTACCGGCCAGTGTGAAAGGGGACGGGAGGGTAAACGTAGTGGCTTAGTCAGGAAGGTGCGTCGTAGACGCTATGGCCAAAGCTATAAGGAAGAGCTCTGGGGTAACATGGAGGGAGATAACCTAGTAGTAGTGCATACGGGACTCAATGATGTGTTGAAGGGAAGGAGCCAGAACCTCGGCAGACACATAGAGGTTGGGACACGTAAGCTGAGTGAGGTGTCTGAGAGGGTCCCCGTGCAAATATGCACTATCCCAGAGGTGTGGGGACAGTCTTTTCAGACAGAGCAGTGGGTGGCGGAACCTAACCGGGTGAATTAGGGGATGAGCCAACGACTTCAGTTCGGCGTATTGGAAGTAAACAGGGTGGTGTATGAGGCTCGCTCCGACTCTTTTGCATGGGGCATCCACAACAGTGGAGCAACAGGTAGCACGATAGGTGATAGGATTGGGCGTCATGTCGTAGATTTTCTGGGGACCCACGGAGCCCGGAGACAACCGGGGTAGATGTACCAGTACTATATGTACCAGTAACAGAGTAGGAGGAAGCTCCTGAGTGTGAGTATACCGCAAGAGCAGCAGGGAGAGCAGGGTGAAACTCATGTAGAACAAGAGAAAGAATCGGCTCAATATAGGCTTCATAAACATACAGGGAGGTAGAGACATAATAAAGTGAGAGGAGATTGATGAGGAATTAGAGACTGAAAAATTTTCACAGTGTATGGGGTAGCGGAAACTCACTTTAGACACGAAGAGGAATCACCGTACATGCCAGGCTACTCCTGGATGGGATGCAACCGGAGTGGAGGTGAACACAAAGGCGGAGGTCTAGGCATGTTAGTTAAAGGTCAAGACTGGGAAAGAGAGAAGGAAAGCTGCAGAGAACACTTATGACTGAAAGGTAGGGTAACAAGTCTGAATACTCTTCTGGGGTTTGCTTACCTGAATACAAGAAATGAGTCGAGGGAGGATAATCAGAACACTTTACATGTATATCAAGGGGCATCAGATAAATTGGCCTTAGTCACGAAATAATCATCATAGGAGACATGACTGCCCACTTAGGAGAGTTTGACGGATTCACAGATACAACCGGAAAGTTGCTAAAATATTTCTGCGATGCCCTGGACCTAGTGTTAGTTAATGCACAAGCAAAATGCCACGGGAAAATAATGTGAGAACTAAATAACTCACACTCAACAACAGACTACTGCCTCATATCTCTCAAACTGCATGACAGGCTACGAAGTATGGAAATAGATAAGGAAGGTACAAAAATCTTAGGGAGTGACCACAAAAGAATTAAGATTAAATATGGCGCATCCGAACCAGAATAACAAACGTATCTAAAGGTATTGAGGACATAGTATCGAAACAACCAGAAAGAGAATGAACGTATGAGGATTTATAAGGAATCTTTAAAAGAGAATTAGAGAAGCATCCAATTAAACAAAAAGGAAAGCAAAAACGAAGATATAAACCGAAAATCTGGTGGAATAATGAGGTCAAGCAGCCATATTTCGGCGCCAAGTGACATCTAGGGAGCAAAGGTGGGCAAAGAAAAAGGGAGCCTTGCCAGCTGAAGTAGCATCAAAATGGGAGAACTTCAAAGAGCGGACAATGGGGACATCAGCTTTAATACGGGCCAAAATTGAGAGTACAGGAGTGCAGTCGATGATAGAAATAAATAAAAAAAAATATAGGAATCCGGCAAAAACGTTTGGGAGCACATTCAAGCGCAGGAGAATAAAGGATAGAGTGTTTCCAACATATACTGACCACACAGGAATGGAGGAGAGGAAATGGGGAAGAGGCACGGGAATATGTTAGGTGGACAATCGAAGAGGCTTTCTCCCAGCTTCAGCAGAGGGGAGCAGTGGATATCACTGACAGCAGCAGTGTAGAGAAGGAGCAGAATTGTGTAAAAATTGAGGCGACCACAAGAGATGACGGGATAAGGAAGAAAGTAAGGTTCAAGCATGTGCAGCGACAAGCCCAAACAACATACCCATGAAACTCATTAAGACACTAGGAAAAACCAGCAAATTGAAGTTACGACATGTAATCAATCAAATAATTATAGGAGGAGAGTTACCCAATGATTGGAAAGTAAGTAAAATGTGACTAATATATAAAGGCTGAGGAAACAAAGACAACTTTAAGGCAAATCGCCCAATAACGGCAAGTTCAGTTATATACAGATTAGCTATGCAGATATTAAAGTTTAGAATGGAGGAATGGGCAGAAGATATTCAAATACTAGGTGAGCTCCAAAACGGATTCCGAAGAGATAGAAGACTGGAAGACAACTTATTCGTCGCCACTCAATGTAGAGATATAGCAATGAAGAACCAAACTCCTTTATGGTTAGCTTATTTGTACATCCACGGCGCGTACGATAATGTGAACCAGGAAAAACTCTGGGGTCAGCTGAAGGAGTATAACTTAGACGCAAATGTGTTTAGGTTTCTTCAGCAGGTGTACAGAGACAATAAGGCAGTTATAACATGGGAAGCAGAAACTACACAACCCGTAGCAATAAAAAGAGGACTCAGGCAGTGCTGTCCACTGTCACCTCTGCTCTTCATGATATTTGTCAGTGAAATGGAAAAGAAATTAGAGCAGAGCAACTTCCCTAGTGAAAAAGCCATTCGTATGAGAATTTTTTTGTGTCCAATAACCACATTAGAATCATACAAGATATATATGAACATATTAAAAGCCAAAGAAGAAACTTATCACAAGTTTCTTATATGGTTCTTCTATGTTCTGATATATCTTGTACGATTTATATGTGCTTATTGGACACAAAAAGTTCTCATACAAATGAGATTTTTCAATAGGGGTAGGTTTTGATGTGAGTTATAAATGGAAGGAAGGAGAAATGTGGTACAGGTAATACCAGGACTGATGTATGCGGACGACATAGTACTTATTGCAGATAACCAGGATACACTACAGGAACTAGCTGGGATATGTGTAGAGGAGGGGACACCTTGGGCATGAGTTTTAATAGTGACAAGTCTGGAGTAATTGTGTTTAGCGACGAAAAGAGGAAACCCCTGAGGATAAAATGCATTGTAATAGACCGTGTAGAAAAATACAAATATCTAAGAGTCTGGCTCAATGAGGGCAGGAAACATCTAGAGGAACATGAGGAGAATATAATTAGAAAATGGAAAAGAAATTATTCTATTATGAAGCTCAAGGCACTATGGAACTATAATAGATATGAAGAGGTCAGAGGTATAGGGAAAGGAGTGAGGGTACGGGACTGTCTTTAGGCAGTGGGGCACTGTGAATTAAAGGGGCACTGACACACCAAAATCACATTTTTTTTTATTATCCGAAACGATTGAAAACGATGCCGGGACATTGCCCTCAAAATTTGAAACTTTAAAATTCAGTATTTGTGAATTAAAAAAACAATTTCCAAATGCCGAATTTGAAGTTCCCGCGCGATCCGCGCCAGTGCAGTGAGTTAGATTTTGCGGTCTCCTGCGACTCGACTTTCTTCCGGACCTCCGCCGGTGTCACGGCGACCCCAACCGAGGAGGAGGTGAGGGATAGAAAGGCGCCGGCGGGAAAAAAACCGGTCTTTCTCCGACTCGCCAACGGGCGCTGCCAAGTTTTCCGAGGGAGGATACAAATCTAGGAAGCAACATCACACCGAACTCTGATTTCTGGTATTTCAAAAAGAGGGGCCGTAGTGCGTTCGCAATTGCGTTAAAAAACATGTTTTACGATTGCCGTTATTAAATGTTATAGAAATGTCACCTACAAAGCTTCTAAATTTCCTGATTTTTGACGTCACCGATCAAAAGAAGCGAGGAGGTGAACGCGGGAAATACAAATGCCAAAACTAAAAAGGCGCGCGCGCGCGCGGGAAAATTTTTTTCGCGATGCGGTTTTTTTTGCGTGTCTATGACTACAAGTTGCATCGTTTTAGACAATAAAAAAAAATACGACCTTTGGGTTGTCAGTGCCCCTTTAAGTCAGAGGTTCTATCAGGATTAAAAATTCGTCAAAGGAAGCGCGTTTTAGACAAAGTTCCGAGACTGGGGGGAAGGAAGGACAACACAACACGAAGTCTCAAACACAGCTGAAATTTACTGGACAGAAGCGTAGGCACATTGGCACTGGGAGCACACGGAAAGACACCAAACGAGGGAGTACAGGGGGTCATGAGCTGGTCGGTCTTTTGAGAGCAGAGAGGCAATTAGTAAATTGAAATTTTAAAAAGGTTGACCGAAATGGATGATACGCGGTGGGCACGGAAGGTATTCAAGTATTTATACATAAAAAGTTTAAACCCAAAATGGGCAAACCGAACTTGAAAGCTTGCATTTAAATACCTACACACTAGTGATGGGGCTGAGCAGACTACTCAGTGGAAAAGGGAGTGAAAGAGGCAGAAAGAAAAACGTGGGAGGTAAGAATGCAGGAAAAGTCAGCTTTAACAATGTACAGGGCACAAAAACAGGACATAAGAAAGAAACATTTGTTTGACAATTCACTGGTAAGTTATTTACTGTTTGAGGCGAGAACAATCGAGAGTGTTGAGGACGAGGACGCATAGGGCTAAATTTCAGGAGACAGATCCATTTATGTGTTGCCTGCCATAATGATAGCGAGACACTAGAGCACTTGGTTTTGAACTGCACATAGCTTCGCACAGCCCTCCCTGAAGGGGAAACAAATTGGGCCTGGGCCCTTCGTTTTTGCTGGCGACGATGGAAGGACGGAAGAGAAAAGGATTACAGTCACAAACAGGCGATTAGAAGGTTGATGGAAATTATCTAGGGAAAATTGAATGATGCACAACTAACTAACTAGTACATTAAAGCGCAGGAGGGACAGGCGGGACAGAGGAAAATTGGGACTCCCTCCCGCGTGGCTCCGGCCCAAAGTCTCAACCCTCTTTCCAGTGGGTCCGGTGCTGGGGTAACGCCGACAAGGTTTCACCAGAGGAAAATCGGCGATTCTCTCGCAGGGGGGATGTTTTTTAGTTTTTTTTTTTTTTTCCCCGATTCCCCAGAGGTCATCGTGGTGATATCCCACACAGCCTGGTGATAGTTAGGGGGAGAAACTTGGCTTAGAAGGGCGAAAAGAATAAAATGTTTGTCTTTTTAGACTTAGGCTAGGTGGCGCAAGCTGCCGCCCGTTACAAAGGGTATAGCCATTAACATCCAACATCCATCCATCCATCCAGAGGACCTCAAGGACCCAAACAGAAGTTCTCGAGTACTGTGGAGGTCATCGAAGGATTAAGCTTAATGAGAGGTTAACTTTACTTGCGCGTCATCGAGCGAGAAACGAAAGCACCAGGGCACTAATCTGTACACTTGGCGAAAAAGTCGGCGAGGAATCCGGCGGCCGTGATTGGCCCACGCCGCACTTGACCTTCGCGCCGGTCAATTATAGCCGCCGGATTTCTCGCCGACTTTATCGCCAAGTGTCCAGATTAGGGCCCCTGTGTGCCATAAACCATATGAAAAATAAGAACAGCTAAAAATACACTGAATTCCCTGACATCCATTCATTCGAGAATAGTCAGCTGCTAAAAACAAAAAGCGCAGCATACAACGCCATGAAATGTTCTTGACTAGTATCAAATTATACATGCTACGGCCTTCACTTCAAGGGTCGTGTTTGCTTCTTTTTCTAAAGTGCAGTCATGTAGCGCATTTTTGTAAAGAACCTTTTGTGTTTTCAGAATGACTCAGTTATACATATTACGCGACTGTTTTAAACTTGGTGCCGGGAAAATTGGTACTCAGCATCAGGCGTTTTAGTCACTAACCGCCAAACATAAGCTAGTGGGGCTCGAATGTTGCCCCGAATTTCGCTCATTTTGGATACTGTCACACTCCAGTCTCCGCCGCGTCCCAGCATAAACGCGATTTGTGATGAAGCGTGGACATTCCGTTTGGTCTTTTCTTGCACCAGTGCATGAATAAAAGATTTCCCAGGAGAATGACAAAGCAGGTTGTCATATTGTTCATCTTTCTTTCCTGCATTTTTAAGTTATAGCCGAGCTTATGTTGTTTTCCCCATTCTCCACTTTTCGCGTGCGTGCGTGCGTGGTGTGCGTGCGCGTGCGCGTGTGCGTGTGTGTGTGTGTGTGCCGTGTGCTTTTGTGTGCTCCGAGCTTCGATCAGCTGAACGGGCGTCATCCTTACCGATCGGGGCGCTTCTTTCAAGCCGGTTCATCCAATGGCAAAGGCTCCTTCCCTACTTTCAAAAGCGCTTTCTGTGAGGCGAAGACGTGCGGTCGTTATATAAAAAAAAGTCGGGGCTCCAATCCACGCTGTGAAGGTGGTTGCCAGCGAAGCTGTGGTATCACCTGCAACTATTGCCCACTGGACTATACCAAATGATAGGCGAAAGAAAAGTAAATGCACTGCATCAAAACTCATCATATATGAAAGGCTAGTGACGTTACGCCCCACGTCGCAAGCTGCCGTCGCCGCGGCAGCTTGCGCAACTTTGCCGCGAAACGTATGCGTTGAGCGCTACGTGCTTCGCATTGTTATCAGTAGCACCTTATCAGCAATTTTGTGGTTCGGATGCTTGTTTTGTGCTTGTGCTTTATTGCAACGAATGCTGTGCTGTACGTTGTATGCGTGATTCCAAAGAATGTATGCACATTTCGCTTCAATCGCTGAAGGTTTTTCTTTTTTTTTCATGAGGTCGCTGACACGAAGAAATCTGACCAACGTACGAGTCACATACAGCTTCGCTGTAAAACAGCGTGCTGGCGCCGCTGCGCATGAATGTGGAAAACCATATCGCTGGGTGTGAATACATAGAAGTAGATATAACCAAAAAATTAAATTTGCGCCATTAAAAATATATATATATATATAAAATGAAAGACATTAATTTTATTATTTTGATAAATCCGGGGAGCACAGAATGTAACGTAACGTAGAAAAACGCCCTTGTATGAACCGACCTTTACGTAAGAGAACGTAAGCAAACGCCCCTGTATGAACCGACCTTTACGTAAGAGAACGTAAGCAAACGCCCATGTGTGAACCGGCCTTTACGACGGGAGTCACCGTGACATCTGTACTTCGTAGGAAGCATGGCAACCAGTGTAAGGGGCAACTCTGCACGCGACATTCGAAGCACGGATGTCCCGGTGATGCATAACATAAAGGTACATTCACACAGGAGCGTTTTTTCGCGTTTTCGTTCGTTACTAGTCACTGAAACATCCGTGACTCGAATGATGCGTGCAAGGCTTGAACTGGTTGCCACGCTTCACACGAAGCGCAGATGTCCCGGTGACTCTCAACGTATGCAGACGCAAGCTTCCCTAACATAGCCTAACATAAGCTAACGGTAGGGAGATCTGTGGTCGAGTGGACTGGCGCACACCAGCTCGGAGCACGTGGAGCGAAAGCTCGCACTGCAGGGTTTGTGGGTTCGATCTGCCCGTTTCGATCTGGATGAGCATGGTAGAGGCGTTCGGTCGTTTATCACTACTGCGTGGTGCTCGTTAAAGAGCCCAGGCTAGCGGTTGTACTGCATGCACTCGCTAAATTGCTCATCTACAGCTGAGAGACAAGCCGCCCGTTGAGGCAGACTAACTTCAGGATGCATAAACATACACACAGCACAATGTTTTATATAGATAGATATAGTATAAAGAAGTATTCAAAACAATATTAAGGGTAAAGCTTGGTAAGCAAAAAGAAAACTCTGCACCAGCCACCGAGGCGTGTCCGAAAGCGATTCCCGCCGTGGCCTCTACTCTTTTTTTTTAGGGGCGAAGCTCCTTAGGGGCTAGCCATGTCCGTCCGCCGTCCGCCGTAGGCCCGACGCCGGGTGCTCGTGCTTCTGCTCGTGAGATCACGTGCTCACGAGCACGCGAGCACATGCTCACGTGCTCATGTAGGGCAAAAAAAAAAATTGGAAAAAAAAGATGAAAAAAAATTATGAAAAAAGAAAAAAGAAAAAAAAAAGAGTAGGGGTTCTAAGATACCATCCCATCTGTCTGCTTAAAAAAAGAAAAAGAAGAAAACCACACATTCTCCTACTGACATGAATGAAAAGGCTCAAAGAAAAAGAAGAAAAAAAAGAGTAGGGGGTTCTGAGATGCCATCCCATCTGTCTGCTTAAAAAGAGAAAAAGAAAACCACACATTCTCCTACTTACATGAATGAAAAGGCTCAAAGAAAAAGAAGAAAAAAAAAGAGTAGGGGGTTCTGAGATGCCATCCCATTTGTCTGCTTAAAAAGAGAAAAAGAAACCACACATTCTCCTACTGACATGAATGAAAAGGCTCAAAGAAAAAGAAGAAAAAAAAGAGTAGGGGGTTCTGAGATGCCATCCCATCTGTCTGCTTAAAAAGAGAAAAAGAAAACCACACATTCTCCTACTTACATGAATGAAAAGGCTCAAAGAAAAAGAAGAAAAAAAAGAGTAGGGGGTTCTGAGATGCCATCCCATTTGTCTGCTTAAAAAGAGAAAAAGAAAACCACACATTCTCCTACTGACATGAATGAAAAGGCTCAAAGAAAAAGAAGAAAAAAAAAAAGAGTAGGGGGTTCTGAGATGCCATCCCATCTGTCTGCTTAAAAAGAGAAAAAGAAAACCACACATTCTCCTACTTACATGAATGAAAAGGCTCAAAGAAAAAGAAGAAAAAAAAGAGTAGGGGGTTCTGAGATGCCATCCATTTGTCTGCTTAAAAAGAGAAAAAGAAAACCACACATTCTCCTACTGACATGAATGAAAAGGCTCAAAGAAAAAGAAGAAAAAAAAGAGTAGGGGGTTCTGAGATGCCATCCCATCTGTCTGCTTAAAAGAGAAAAAGAAAACCACACATTCTCCTACTGACATGAATGAAAAAGGCTCAAAGAAAAAGAAGAAAAAAAAAGAGTAGGGGGTTCTGAGATGCCATCCCATCTGTCTGCTTAAAAGAAGAAAACCACACATTCTCCTACTGACATGAATGAAAAGGCTCAAAGAAAAAGAAGAAAAAAAAGAGTAGGGGGTTCTGAGATGCCATCCCATCTGTCTGCTTAAAAAGAGAAAAAGAAAACCACACATTCTCCTACTGACATGAATGAAAAGGCTCAAAGAAAAAGAAGAAAAAAAAGAGTAGGGGGTTCTGAGATGCCATCCCATCTGTCTGCTTAAAAAGAGAAAAAGAAAACCACACATTCTCCTACTGACATGAATGAAAAGGCTCAAAGAAAAAGAAGAAAAAAAGAGTAGGGGGTTCTGAGATGCCATCCCATCTGTCTGCTTAAAAAGAGAAAAAGAAAACCACACATTCTCCTACTGACATGAATGAAAAGGCTCAAAGAAAAAGAAGAAAAAAAAGAGTAGGGGGTTCTGAGATGCCATCCCATCTGTCTGCTTAAAAAGAGAAAAAGAAAACCACACATTCTCCTACTGACATGAATGAAAAGGCTCGGCATGCTGCGGCTCGGTGTCTACGCAGACAAGCACCACCAGAGCTTCGCCCCAAGCAACATCATTCACCACGTGGAGATGCGGTCAATTTTTTTCTCTCTCTCTCTCTCTTTTGCCTAACAATTTAAGAAAGGGCCATTCCTTCATTAGATCGAGTTGAACCTGAATCTCGCAAGCCTTATTCAAAGTGCACTAATTGGTAAAAAAAAAAAAAGACGATGTCGAGCTCCGTTTAATTCCTCGGCGTCGTACCGGAGTTTCAGAATAAAATATATCAATGCCTGCTGCAGAGTACAGTGAGAACTGGGGACAACCCTTCGGGCCTGGGGAAAGAGGGGAGAATCACAAGGTAGGAAGCTTTGTGTGCAATTGTCCCCTCTGACCTATAATTCATGAGTGAAACTGTCGTACCTTACACGAGTTCGCCTGAGCGCCTTCAAGTGTATAATTCTCTCACTGAAAAAAAGGTAGACAGGTCAGATACGCAAATGATAGAAAGGAATGTCCTAAGGGGTTGACCGAACAAACCCACCTCGTTGTGTTTGTTGAAGGCTTATTTAGAAGGAGGTGACTTCACTGATTTAGAGTTGAATTGATATGTTCAGCAGTGACTATGAGCCTATACTCTAATACTTTCCCCATGTTTTTATTGTCTATCTGGCCAATTTTTATCTTGAAAGTATGAAAGTCACAGGCATGAGCTGTGGTGAAAGCCAAATCGGGTAACTTGCGTTGTACACGTTCCCTACCAGAATTAACTGAACTTCGTTGTTACACCCCTGGGCTCACTTAACCGCGGTTAACTCAGCTTAACCGCTGTTGCGCGGCACCACAGATACCGCAATATACTCTGAGACAGCTATTCCATGTCAAGTGAAGAGCGCGCGTGCGCAGCTTCGATAGATGCTCAAGATGCTCAAGCGCACGTTCACCCATAGCTTTGACTGCATAGCCGCAGAATGTTGTCGGCAAGTATTGTGCGCTAACTGTGGCTTAGCGTAACTGCAGTTAAGTGTGCCCGTGTAACAAGGGTATAACTCATGACTGCATAAAAAAATAACAAAATACGTGACTTGTTTCTTCTCCGTAAAAACAATTATGTAGTTACTTCGTTACCGACAAAGAGTGACCAGATAGATCTAACGCGTTACGTACAAGTCTGCTCAGTATACTCCCTCGAGTGAGTGGAAATCGACCTCTTCAGACTCTTGTCTTGGACTGGTTACGGGCTGTTGTTACTAGACACGATCGCGTTCGGAATGCTGATACTTTCCCGGTGCTATGTGAAATCGCGGAAATGGTTACGGCAGTCTGTGCGCCTTGCTTACCTCTCTTACAGCGAATCCCGCGGTATTCTCGACGAATAAGTTCTGTTACTCAGCCACAGTATGGTGTTTTCGTTTACTCAGGTCATTCCGGCGCCGATTCGCGTCTGCACATATGCAAATAAGAAAAAAAAAAAAAATTAAACACGTCGTTGCGATAGCGTTGGTTGTGAGGCAGTGTAAGCCCTCTGTAGCCTGTGGCAGATCAAGAACCCAGGGGATTCTCCGCCTCCAGCCAAGGCCACCTGTATTTCGTTTCACGAGTCCGGACGCAGCCGACGCTACGAACTGATGGGACCGATCAGAGAGCTGCAAAAGCGGACCATCGTGGTGTTCTTCAAGGTTCTGGGCCCGTTTGCTCGAAGCTGGTTAACTAACCGCGGTTAAACGGATTTCCCTACGAGGGGGAATTTTAGATCATGTGACCGGCAGAGTAAGGATGGCGGGGAAACATGGCGGTGCCCCGGTGAGTGAGCGCCGCTCGCTTTGGAACCAGTGTTGGACAAAATACTCGATAAAAGTAATTAAGTTAAGTTACTAAATACCTGCTTCATAAAGTATTTAAAATACTACTCAAGTTACTTTCCCTGTAAAGTATCTTGAGTAGAGTACAAATACTTAGAAATGTAATTCAGTTACTTTTGAAGATACTTCCGCATTGCGTAATTTAAATCGACGTCAGTGACAAACACAATTATACGGTTGCGCAAATCCGGTTTACCAGAATGGTTTATTTGCGCGAACCAACACAAAACAAAAAAAAAGAACATCGTAAGGCTATTTAATGCAGTCCAACTATAAGGATCAGGATATTGTCACGAATGACAAAATGATGAGGCGGCGAATAACTGAAGAAACTAAACGTCTAATGTGGCGAACTTATGCCCAAAACAAAATAGAAGGAAGTTAGCGTCGCAGGCGTCGATGTCGGCGGAACAGCAGGATCGAGCGCTGGACGAGAATGGCACCGAACCAAAAAAAGAAAAAAATTGGCTTGCTTTCTCAACAGGTGACCGGTCGCTTAGCTGTAGATGAGAAATTTAGCCAGTGCAGTACAACCGCTAACCTGGGGGTTTTAACGTGCATCACGCAGTAGTGATTACACGAACGCGTGCCGGTGCGAAACTTATCCAGATCAAAAGGGGCGGGGGCAGTGGGGATCGAACCAAAGAGGTTCCCAGCGCAAGCTTTCGCTACCGCCACGCGGAGCACCTTTTGTACCCGCGTGGGTTTCTCGAAAATTCGGCGTAGAACGTTCATGGCGTAGAATATTCGTAACTCGATCACACGACAAGGTTCTCGAACTTACGAGAATGTCAAGTTGAAAGAATAAATAAAAGAGGAGTCCGCTCCCTGGAATCGAACCCGGAAGCTCCGCGCGAACCATTCGGCCTCGCGCTCGCTCGGCGACGCGCGTGGCAATTTCACTGATACACGTTACAAAACATTTCTGGGACATAAATAAAGAGGTCGCTTTAGCTATAGTGACATCGCTGAATATCACGTCCTGCGGCGCACCTTAGACGCAGCGTTTAACTACAATCCATATTCCCTATATGGGGAGTTTACTATAAACGAACTTGGGATACGGCTATGAGTGAACGGATAACGAAGAGAACCCACATAAAAGCCATCGGCAGTGGTCGCACCTTCTTCAAGTTGGTTGCGTTCAGAAAGGCACTCAGCGTTGGGGGGCACTTTTGTTGGGATTTCGAGAGATCATCACACTTTTAGTTCGTTTCCTGTCCTGTTCTCCGCTTATCAATGTTCGCGAAAGCAATAAGAGACGGACTGACGACAAAAATAAAATAAACAAAAGGAAGCCTAGACGTTTTGCGGTAGGGGGGTCAAAAATACAACAAGTAAAACAAAAATGTCTTCTTTTTTTCCTATCCACTTCTCTTCTTTTTTTTTATTAGTTATTTTCTTGACAGTCAAGTCTGCATTGTTGTCGTAGCTCGTTTCCCGGTCTGCGCCGCGCCTCAGTGTCCAATCCTAACTTCCGTGAAACCACCCCTTTTGTTTGAGGAGTTTTTCGGAGAAACTCTGGAAACAAAAAGCGCCTTTGGGAAGGGGAGGGGAAAAACTTCATTGCACGAACTTCGGGGTGAAATATGAGTCACAATCGTCACAAGAGCGATATTTTCACGAGCTCAATCTAAGTCACCGTATCTTATCGGGCTAGCAACAGGATTTGGTTGCTCGAAAGAATGTTCACGTTTGCTCGTGCCACGCCCACGTCACTTCATACCGAAAAACTCGGAAAATGGCGGAATGTCAAAAATGTATTTGAGATAATGAGTACAAGATACTCAGAAATGTATTTAAGATAGAGTATTAAATACTCTCGATCAAAAGTATTTGCAAGATACCAAGATACTTCAAAAAGTATTTAAGATACAGTATCTTGAGTAGAGTATTTGAGATAGGCACAAGTCTGTTTGGAACTAATACGTCGTTGTAGCTGCAATATTGGGCGCGTTTGTCAGCAATGAATAGTGCAGGAGGCTTTCGGTTTGCCTTACCTTACTTGAAACGCAAAGCATGAGCAATGACCTCGCCACATTTTTTAGGTAGTCTTTCGATTCTGGCAATTCCTAAGCCTAAATGAACGCGATAGTTGTCGGCATGGCAACGTCTTTGAAAAGTGGATTGCCTTGACTCAATCGGCCGTGTACTGCTAAATTTCCCAAGCACCGAGGTGCATGCTACGAGTGTAGTTACACGCGCTGCGCGTGCTGGCGTCTGCAGTAGTCAGTATTCTAAAGCAAAAAGCCTACAACAAATTTCACCGTGCACGCGCGTTCGTCAAAGATTTATTATGATTATTTACTTCGAATATTTTATAAGTGGAAGGCCAGCGCGCACCGATCGTTGAATTACACTTCCAGTGTTCTCCTCGATGTTAGGGTAATTTACTAATACGTCAATTTTCACTGGAGCCAAATTACAGGTTTTTCAATTTATGACGGAGTTATATACAGTTCATACATGCTGGCCAACCATGCTGCCGGGGTAACGCCCGCCTTTTACTGCTCACTTCTTTCTCATCGTTTCTAGGACTGAACTTCGTCGTCCTCTTTCGAACTTGGAAGGAAATTTCAACGAGGCTTGTCTTCACTTCAGACAGCCAAATATTTAGAAATTTTCCAAACAAGGGTTAATTTAGTTTTACCTTACCGATTATCAGTACCACGAGCAATTAATATTGTTTCTTGAGCTCAAAGATATGCCGCGCTGCGTCGCGAAAACACGGTAGCGCATTTTGGGTCCCCCCATTTCGGGGACCTTTCCACGGAAGCCAATTATATTCGCTACAGCCAGGAGGTGACACCAGCTACCACCCCATAATAAAACACGGAGCTATCGGTCATCCAGCCTTCGTCAAACTTGGCTAGGTACTTTTAGGTACCGAGTAGGGAAGGGTGGTTAACTTTTAACCGCGGTTAAAGTTAACCGGCTTCGAGCAAACGGGCCCTGGACGTGTTCCATCATCGCTGAGGCAATCATGTTTCAGGGTTTCAAGGTGTTTTTTTTTTATTTTTCTTTTCATACAAGAAGAGAGGGAGGCAGGGAGAAAAAGCTGTACAGAACTGCTCGACAGTGCCCCCTCCCCTACTGAAAAAAAAAAAAAAAATTGAAATTCAAACGGGTGGCAAACTGGTCGACCCGTTTGAATTAACCGAGTGGCAAACTTGTCGATCTGCTTGGATCAAACGTGCTTATGGGATACGGGTACCCGTTTGAAACGGCACCCGTTTGATACAGGTGCCCGTTTGATACGGGCGCTCGTTCGATATAGGTGCCCGTTCGACTAGCCACGTGACCACACATTTGAACGCGCCATTCGGATAGGCAAATTATTTGCTAGCCCTAAATGGGTATCGTCCGGAAGGTTGGTTATCTTAAACTTATTTAAGACATCCCAAAACTCATCAGTCTATTTATAACAGGGAGGAAACACGTAGAAAAAATGTGCTCGCGCAGGCGCTTGCAAATGGGCAGGAAAACAGACACAAAAAATTGTTTTCAATTCTCATAAAAGTTTATTACAGCCTATTCCGTAGACAAGTACAAACGTGCAAGCGATATGTGAAATGTGAAGAGGCACTCTAAGCTTTTATACAACTGAGAAGATTGCAAAGCAAACAAGAACCGAAGTAATTCTAGACTATAATGGCAGGCTTTCGGAAAAATTATAATCTCGGCTGCCGCGAGAACAGACGCTGCATAATTCTATAGATAATCTCGACGTGTACCCGTAGAAGAACGGTCAATCGTTGCCAACAAGTAGGTAGGAATGCACTTACCATAATAACAGCGGACTTGAAAGATGTAATCCAAGATAAATGTCGACACGGTCGAAGCAGGACAACCGCACAAACACTAAAACGAGAAGGAAGGCTCCTTGAAGTTTCAACACGATGTGGCGCACAAGCTGTCATTTGCCGAACCCAACCAAACCGCAAGAATTCCTGACTTCTTTGAAGAATCGCTTGTTGCCGATATACGTGTAGGACTTTTCGAACATTTGGTGCACATCCCATACGTTGTCGAGAGACATCCTAATAAGATCACAGGGAAAGGCGGCAGATCGAAGCAGGCAGGACAAACGAAGTTGCAACGGACAACAAGCAGACAAAGAAAACAGCGACTGCCAACGCGCGCACTGCCGGATCTGGCTATGCTTATCAGCGTGTAGCGTGCCCTCCCCTCTCTCTGGTCACGTGACAGAGCTGACCAGGGAGGAGGGAATGGGGGGACGGCGAGGTCAAGGCACAGGACACCGGGACACCCCCCCTCCCCCCCTCCCCAACCCTCTCCTCATGCACGACCAACACATTGTTTACAAACAAGCCCGCGTTTGCCCACCAGGCGAGGGCACTGCGCGCGCGCAGAAACCAGATTCGGCCTAGGCGAGTCACCTGCGCATGCCCAGTGCCGACAGCAACGCCACCGCAGCGGCGTGACGTCAGAGAGTTGAGTTGCAATGCAGTCAATGCTAGGGGAGAGGGTGCACCGACCGCTGTACACGCGCTTTCCTCCTCTCTTAGAATTGCCACTGCACGCCGCGTTTGCAGCCTCGGAAAGCAGGCGAAACGCGCGCATTTCAGCACGCTGGAACGCTGGAAATGGCGTCGGCCAGAAGCTCGGCTTGCGCCCGAGCCAAAAAAGCACACAGCGCGAGCTCGTAATTTGACTGCTGCAACGGCGGGCCTGCTCTCGCAATGCTCGATGTTCTTGCAGCGACGTGTTCGCGCGCTACCTTCGTTGAGTCTTGAATTGAGGGGAAGTGGAGTCTAGAAATATATTCTTTCACGCGGTCGCGTCCTCTGCGCGAGGGATTCGAGCTGAATAAGTAAATAGACCCTTCCCGAAAGTCAGTCTACCCACCCTGTGCAGAGCCCAACCCGACGCTCTAATGGCGGCACTACACAGCTTCTCCACACCAGAAAATGCGAACATCTTCGAAAGCATAGAGAAGAAAGGGGAACAGGTGTTGGTCCTTTTACGTCACCCTCGACTCACAAAATTGAGGGTGCTTGATTTTGCCGAACATGATCTCTTATCACCGCCATTAGAGCGGCAATATTGGGGCTATTGGTACTGCCACAAGGTGACTCTGACTTTTGAAAAGGGTCTATTGAGGCAACAAAGAACGCCAAATTTTTTAAGTTTTGTCAAAAATATCGGCTCCCCAACGTCGCGCGTTTACGTATGAAAAAAAAAAAAAATCGCTTGTTGCAGTTGCAGTATAAGTGAACATCAGCGCAATCAAAATATAAATATCATTACTTGCATTAGGCGGACCATTGTAAACCGATGAACCGGCGCTCCCGCGGCTTTCCGGAAACAGGCTGCAACGGCTGAAATAGGCGTGCCCATGCCGCCGATCGGTACGTTCAGTATCAAACGGGCTCCGGAGAGCCGTTTGATTAAACCGGTACAGTTTGCCGGTCACCGGTCACCCGTCTGTGCAGCATGGCCGCCGGTTTGAGCAAACGTGCGACAACTTTGCTCAAACAAGTGGCCCATTTGATCAAACTAGTGACCCGTTTGCCAAAGGAGTGACCTGTTTGCCCAAATAGGCGACCGTTATGGCTCATACGGGGGACCCCTTTGAGCCATACGGGTGACGCCTTTGACAAACTAGTGACCGGTATTAGCCCCGTGCGCGACCGAAAGCGTCGCTGTGGTCGGCCTTCCACGATTGGCCGAACGCTGACTATGACGTCGGAAAGGGGATTTTCATCGACGGAAATAAGAGGAATGAAAGAACTTTAATTTTGACGGTGTTGGCAGTGTTCCTTTGAGAGCGCAATGATTTCAAGCTTCCACCATGCTAATAACAAACACCATCGAACTTGTTGTTTGCAAGGTAATGACGTCACAAAGGGGAACCACAGGAGGGCGCCACCAAAACTTCTCGCCGCTAATAGCTAAACTGTTACCGGTATGAACCCGTTTACATTCATATAGGCGCCAAATGTTGTTTTTTTTTTTTTTTCAGTAGCGTCTTCCCCTAGTAGCAACGTAAATAAAAAATTGTTCTTCTTGCGTATTTCAAAACAGGAAAATTTTTTTTTTTTAATTCTTCCAAGCACGGACACCGCGTGTGGTGGTGGTGCAAAGATGTACGCTTGTTTCGCCGGTGTGTGCCTAGCAAAATCTCGGTATACAAGAAACGTGTCTATTCACCACATTTGGTGGGAGTCGATATCACGAGGGCGCCACAGTATTTGGTGCCCCAGTAGACTTCCGGTAGTGTATTTATTTATTCTTCAGGAACGCACAGCGATCGGATAAGAAGAGTTTCCTTCAGAGAAGCACTGCAAAGGCTGGGGCGCGCGAGCGTCTTGAGACGCAGCTTGAGTCCCACTCAGCTCGTGCGCTGGCTTTGGCAGTGCTTTCTTTTACCCAGTCTCAGCCGAGACGCTGGTTCTAGCAAGCCGGCCTGTACGTTTGTAAGAACATTAGTGCATTGCACAAAGTAGTGCAAATTAGGGTGCCTTCATGTGCGTTTTGCTTGGGGTGATGACATCTGACCATTTTGTTTCTAACGCTTATTTTTATTTTTTGTTCTGAAGCGCGTGAAAGAGCGTGTTCCTGCACGCGCTCGTGGCGCTGATTGTGCTACGGCGACATTTTGTTTCCTGAGATTTCTTTGTATTTTCCCTGTGAGCGCGTGCTGTCGGCATCGGGTACTACAAACGATGGCATCACCCTAAACAGAAGGACATTGAGGCACTCTAGTGCAAATAACAAAAGGAGGCGAGACAAATGGAAAAGAAGAGGAAAACCGGAAGCGCGCAGGGGTCCGCCGATAGGGGGTGGTAGTGAGCTTGTTTGCAAACAAACATCGGTGAATAAAGCTACCCGCCACCAGAGAATTTAGATTGGCTCCCCAAGAATGGAGAGGTCAAGGTGAAATTGTTCATTTCAAGGGCCAAAATGGCGACCATATCGAGAGCTTGGCGCTACTACAGTGTTCTAGAGAATGTAGTGGCAAGAGCGGAGCCCGCTTACGATGGGCCGCGTAAAGATGGTCAACGTAGATGCCGCGAGTGGCGCTGGAGTTCCGTGCCTATGTTGTCTTCGGTATGCGCCCTATGCATACCGAAGACAACATAGATTTAATAAAGTCATTGGGTTTTAGAGAGAGCGAAGGAAAAGTGGATTTCAAGACAGTAGAGATCACCAAGCAAAGATTAAGTGAATGGTGGCAGAAAGCGAGAGTAAATTAGGTATTTTCTTATTAACTGATGGCAAGGGGGTTTTATAGCCTCACTTTCTTTTCAGTACGGAGTGAGTATAGTTTTCCCATTTAAATATTCTAAGCTTAAAGGGTAAGACAAAATGGCTAGGTGGCGTAAGCTACCGCCCGGTCCAAAGGGCTCAGCCGTATTCATCCATCCATCCATCCATCCTAGGAGAATTTGTGGCAGATGTGCGATGAGCGAAGAAGACGACGAAGCCGAGGCGGTGCGCTTCTCCCGAACGTAGCACCGTAGCACTTTTCTTTGTGGTGTAGTGGTGGGGAGTCTTCCCCGTTCCGTTACCGTCTCAGTCATAAATGCAAGGAAAAAGACGGACACACACACTGCTTCGCGCCGGGATGCAAGTCGGGCCCGGTCAACAAGGGCAGCCGGAGCACCAGCGATCGTAAGCCGTCGCAGTTTTGTGCGCCAAAGGAGGAGTCGCGCAGACTACAGTGGAAAAAAAATCTTAACCGAGAAGATAAACGCCTCGCCGAGACATCAGCGGTGTGCGAGAGACATTTTAAACCGCGCCTTATCCTTGGGACTATGTGCACATCGTCAAAGGCGAAGAGGTTAGGATTCTATGCCGCAATATATTATGACTATTTTGTAGTCTTTTTGCGTAGTATGTTGCTGGATATCTCTCGTGTGCTTGCTGTGTATGTCGATGAAGCGTCTTATCACTTTTGAGAAGTCATAAAGCAGTAAGTTTAGAGTCAAATATTTTTTTTTTCATATTAGGGGTTGTTGAAGTTTGTGTTCATATTGTATTTTAGTGCTTCATGTACTCCCAATCGAGATATTTTTCCTTCATAGACTGCCTTCCACAAAAAAAACAAAAAACAATTTGTTATATGTTCGCCAGTTGCAGTGGCACCTTGGCCGTTCCCAAACGCGCTCGGCCTTGCACCTTACACAACGCTGGTCCCCGCATCAGCAACACGAGGACAAAAAACAATACACCAGTTTATTGTTTCTCTCACCATTAAAAAAGTGAGAGATTTATTGAGATTTATTTGTCTATTTTTCTTTGTTATATCAGTATATCGCGTGGTTTCTTTCGCAGCTATTAAGCGTGCAGCCCAAGTGATAGCGTTGCTGAACGACCTGTCAGTACTGGGAAGGGGGGGGAGGGTCGATATTAATCAAATGATCTTTATCAAAAACACGCGAATAATGAAAGCAGAGGATAGCACACACTCTAGAGGCATTACTGCAAAGGGAAACCTACAATTTTTCACATTAGCAATTGTTCTGCGTCGCGAAAAGCTCAAGTCGAACCACAGTAGTGCACGAAAAGCGCCGACGACGAGGCTGACGGGGGCACGTTCCTAGGGCTTAGAACAGCAGCGGTATACGGTGTCGTCTACGAGCAAAATCTTCACGCGGCGGCCGCCGCTCTTGCACTACAACTCTCTAGAACACTGTAGCGCTACTTTCCCACGATTCAGTTATTTTAGGGCCCAAGAGACCGCTCTCATAGCCAGTTTGGTCACGCCACCGCTGCCGCCATGCATCGTGGGAATCGTAGTCCCACGATGCATGGCGCTGAGGGTCAGCGCGAGCAGAGCACGAGGCGACACGAGCTGTCTCGTCAACTGGCGCCTGCCTCCTGGGAACTACAGTTATGGCGGCGTCACGCATGCGTGAAAGGCTTGCCGAGATCAGACCATTGCTGAGCTAGTGCCATTCTAGTGCGACGACGTCACGTGGAGACAGAGGAGGCTGCTCACAGGCTCGGAAATTATTCTAGGTGGTGTTGCTCCTGCACGCACTCAAAAGCTTCCGCCGGCTTTTGGTAGCGCGTGTGACGAAGTGTAATCAAAGGCAGAAAGCTCCAGGTGTAGCATGTATTGGTTTCTTAACCTGTCACCAACTAGTTGAAATGTGGCATAGACCGCGCGAGTGAGATAAGCAAATATGTTTTCATTCAACGTTGCATTCATCGAGATATAACCTACGTATATCATATGCTAACTTAATTGCCTTAATGATACTGGTGGCATCTGATAAACCCCGTTTGCTCTGCTGACGTCTAACTCACCCCCTGCTTTCTTTTTATTTATTTGTCGTTTTTTTTTTTTTTTTGCTCGATGTTTGAAGTAATCAAATTTGATCCACGGAAAAGTAAGCACCGATATAGTTTTTTACACCAAGCCATGCTGATTATTGTTACTCACATCCCGCTAAACGGCGAATCGAGGTGTGAGACGTATATTGGTATTGATCAAGACCAACTCGTCTTGATTAAGGAATTTCACAGATCGATCGGGGAAATTTATTTAATAAACTTCAAACTTGTGAAATTCTAGCTCACCGTTTGTCCGGAGAAAGGGGCCGAGTCATGGTTGAGACTGTTTAATTCTCGAGCCTGGTGTTTTGCGGCTCACGCCGCCGTGGTTGAACTATCCTGTTCTTTTTCACGCGCATTGACTCCCGTGCCTTGCACCGCGATCGCACCCCCGCAATCCCGGCGCATCTTTGACCAAGTTATCTATACATGTCCCCATCCCCACAAACTCTCCTCGGGGGCAACTTCCTGCCACACTTTAGAAAGTTAGGAGAGCGCGTGCGCAGCTTCTATATGTGCTAAAGGTGCGGTAACGCACGGGTGCCAATAAGTAAAGGTGTTCGGTGTATGTTTAGACAGATCAGCGCCAATGGGTGTCTGGTCTATTCGCTGTAGATGAAAAATTTTGCCAGTGCAGTGCCACTTCTGGCCTCGGTTCTTTAAGTGCAGTAGTAATTGCACTACCGCACGCCGGTAGTGTACCCGACGCATACGTAGCTTTTACAGCGGGCCCACCCAGCAAGGCCACACAGCGCTTAATTTTTAATAGGACTTTTGCGAAGACACATTATTCGACTGCGGCAAACAGAGTATATAGATGATTCGGTGCTTGATACTTTGGGTAGATATGCTCGGAAGCACGCTCGTCAAGCAGGCAGCACCTGGGTGGTTCTACTACCTCCCGCCACCCCTGTCCCGAGGTCACGGTGTAAGATAATACTCTTCAGGTGAGGACAGCGCGCTCCTCGCGCAGCGCAGATAAAGTTCGGCGCCGGCAGAGGACTCGTCGACCCGTGGGCACGGCAAAGACGGCTCGTGCCGCCTCATGCTCCACACGCTGCAGAGCTCCAGCGAGGTTGTCGCTCGTGCAGAAAGACCACTTTTTTCGCTCTCACACAGTTTCGCCGTTTGGCCGCCGGCGACACTGTCAGCCGCGGGCACGGTGGCCGCGGAATAATGCAGCCTTTCGGATGCCCGTCGAACGAACACTATCTGATTCCTTGCGCCGCGCGTTCAGCCCCGCCGTGTTCTCACCTAAAGAGTGTATCTTACACCGTGCCCGAGGTTGGGCATGCTCCGTCACGTGATGGATGGTTGAAATGATAGCCGCTAGGGGAGCGCCGTTCCGTCAATGTTGGCGATCAGTAAGTAAATAATGTTGCATTTCATGATCAGTTTTGAACTCTGTACAAGTTTTTTTTGTTTTCGTTTTTCGGCTTGACATATTTACATATATATATATTAAAAAATTAAAAAAAAAAAAAAAGCCTTGAATGCGGTCTGTGCAGGTGAGCCAAACGGCCAGGCGGACGTGATATAGGTGGATAATAGTTACAATAAGTTTAATTGGGAACTGAAATTGTTTAATTAGCTTTTTAATTTCTGAAAATAAATAGATGAATGCAATTCGAAACTTGCTGGGCGTAATCGAAAACCGTTATATCACTGATTTTTAGAAAGAATTTGAGCGCTTGGGAAGCGCAGCAGTGCGCTAAGTTACCACTCGTGGAACAGGCACAATGCTGGCGGTGAGCAAGCGCGGGTCATAAGAGGCGGAAAAACCGTGCGGGCGCGTTATCGTACCGGTAGCCTTGCTCCTGCTACTCCAGTGGTAACTTCAGCGCACTACCGCCCTTCCCACCTGCTCCAAGTATTTACGAAAAATTACTGATTTAGTGGTTTTCGATGACGCTCAGCAAGTTTCTAATTAGAACCATAGGCTTATTTTCACTAACTAAACAGTTAATTGAGTCATTTTTGTTAATTAGCTGATTGATCATAACGATTAGCCCCGAATAGTATGTCTCCCTGCCGCATAACTCACCTGCACAACTGCATTAAGGCCGGTTCTCACATGCAGCGAAGCGCTGATGTAGCGCTACTCACGTGTCGTCAGCTACTTGTCGTCTGCCATGAACAACACTTTTGATGGTGCGATTCAAAGCTGGTGAACGCTTTCATCTGCATGCGCTTAGCGCGAGGTGAGCGCTATGCTCGTAGCGCTCCGCTGCATGTGTGAACAGGCCTTCAGTGTAACTTTCACTGCTTTTTTTTTAAAACAAATATGTAGAGCCTAGCTAAAAACGGTCACCCTCTTTATCGACCACGGAGAAGATTTTAAATTTTCTTGAAAGTTGTAATCAAGGGTCATTAAAAAGTGAAAAGGCAGCTAGCAGCCAATGACACGATGCATAAATTTCCGTTAGTGCTCTAAATTATTGTGCGATTCGAATGAAACGTTTCTCTTTATTCTCCCCGAAAATGACGCATTGGGAAGGATTGAACTTTGCGCAAGCCCGATTGCTACAAATTGCGTGGCGTAGAATTGAGTAAAAATGTAGGCCGAACAAAACCCTCCGATCACACGTGTAAAAAAATAAATAAAAATAGTGCGGCAGTTTTTTATGGAGCTTCCTTTATTATTATTTGTTATGTATCCATGGCATTGTGTCTACCGTAAAATAGTCTACGTCCACGTGCGTATCGAAAGGTTCACCGTCGGAGGGAAAGTGGGCCAAAAAAGTGTGGTAAATTTATCGATTTTTTTTTTTTTTTTTTTTTAGACGGCAAAAAGAGCAAGCGAAGAGTTTCCTGGTATGATGTTCCCTCGAAACGCGGGGTGAGTTAATAACTGCGCCCATCCGGGATGACATCCACGTAGTTAGGATATTATCGGGATGCAGAAATCGATCTACTGAAACCCAAAAGCCAGAAACAATTACTTCAAAAAGTCTTTTTTTTTGTTTTTTTTTTGTTTGTAAGCCGTGGTTTTACGAAGAAAGCTAAACAAGACAACAAAACATGCTCCTGTTTAGATTGGCGAAAACTATTTGTCAAAGTGTTTACGTTCGTTCACGCAGTTTGAGTTTTATGTTTACGCAAGTTACTTCTGAATATACACAATTTCAATGTTTACAAATCTACGGCGGAGATGAAATATGCGGGGGAATCATTAAAAAACATATTCTGGCAAGCATAATTTTTTTTTTTACCCATTCGAACATACAATATACTACTAAAAAAAAAAAAAAAGGCTTCTATTTTTTTTTTTTTTAACCATCCCAAGAAAAAGAGCGCGCGCAAGTGTTTGAAAGCTTAAAAACTGCGAGGACGCTTTGTGATGCTGCATATAGATGGCGCAATGAGTCGGGCCGTTGACTATCCGCACACTCTTTTCCGACGTCGCTCGCCAGTATACCGGAGACTTGGGGCCAGCCAATGAAACCGCCGCCGTTTTACCTCTGTCACAGCTCATGGGTATATTTATGGCCAAATTATCTCTTCTGAAACAGCTGCTAGCAGTCCGAATTTCACTACTTTCTCGCACTCGTCACTTCTCGAAAAGCAATCGAGCTACCGTAGTTGCATTCAAATCCGGTCCGGTTCGAATAGTAATAAAGATCCATGCACAGTTGTTGAAGAAAAACGCACATGAATTATGGTTGAAGTGATAGTAATCGAAGTAAATTTCAGCACTTTGATATTAAAGGGGTCATGAAACGATTTTCCTACTTCTTCCTCCTTAGCTTTAATCCTCAACTCAAATGCGAATTGTGAAATCACGTGGTCGTGACATTCCTTCGGCACCGGTGCGATGACTCCTATGTTCCACCGTACTTTTTATGCACACCATAGAACTTGTCATTCCCCAGTGACAATAAGTTCCGTCAGGGCACTCATTGGCCACGAACGCGAATCCAAATATTCGTCGACGGATTGATTGTTGACGAGCGCATACGTCCGAGTGACGCAGTTCTCGTGTCCAATGCGTGAGCTGGGCTCTGCTGACGTCAGTTTGGCGCCGGTGACGCGCTTTTGGAACCGCGGATGTATCATAGAGAAAAGGCGGAGAGCTTTCGAAGGCAAGAAGGTACAAAATAGTCCGCTATATTTTCAAATGTTCGTACCGAAAAGCTGGCTTTTGACTTTCTAGCCTCTTTCTTTTGGCCAACTAAACGATATGCGATTAGTAAAGTCCCAATTTAAAATCATTCATCCCAACCCAAAATTCGTTTCATGGCCCCTTTAATGAAATGTGCTTCGACAGCCCACACACGCAACTTTTTACCACAACTCTGTTTTGAACTTCTCAGGGTGACAACAATATGCTCGAAAAGTAGTCCGTTTCTAAACATTGTTCTCACTGGACTGAATGTCCGAACTCCGAAGTTTTAATGTCCTCGAGTGCTGAATTCAATAAGCTGGCCACGCACTTTTGTTCATCCGTAATTTCTTATGGCCCATATGGCGTTTCTTTGGCTCCCGCGCAGCAGTTGACGACCAATCATCTACCTTCTAGACTAAGGACGGCGAAGGCTAGGAGAACGATCTTTCGGCTTTGGAAGCTTCTTCTACGACTTTCACCTTGCACCTGTAGCGTTCTTTGTGCGTCGAGGAAGTGTAAAAAATGCCTTCCACGATTGACGGCGCGCGACGCAACCCTCTCCGTTCAGACTCTCGGCCGCATAGCAGAAGAGACGTGATTGCTCTGTTTCTCCAATGCTTTCTTCAAGTGGCGCTACTTTCCAAAAGAAAGCTCCGCTCACTGAGGACCGTGCGTTCGCGGTTCTCGCCTGAGCGGCGAAGTGAGCCTGCGATTCACCGCGCCGCGGCAGTAGCCGAAAGCCATTTGTCTCAACATTGCAATGCCACAGACCGCGCTGAAGACGTCTTTAAGCAGTTCCACTGTTTCCAAATGTCGTGGAACTTTCCACTGGGTGAAATCCCGCCGCATGGCTAGCGCGTTCGCCACTTTAGCCACCCAGGAGAGGCGCGAGCAGATTGCACTGACATTGCAATGAACGAACGAATTTAGCGGCACTTTTCGGAAAAGGTCTATACCGTTTCACCGAGGAACGTTTCTTGCAGCTGCCATTCTGTTATCTAGTCCTTACACTCTCCACCGTTAATGTAAGTTTTCGGGCACCCAGGAGAAATATACTGCTATTTTGTTCGCTTACATCGACGTTGCAGTTGTTACTTGCGTGTTTAAGAATCCGAAATATACGATACATTAATCAAATACTAATGTATCGTATTATTCGTATTATTCGGATTGTATTATTTGGATCAGAAACAGATATGCGGCTGTTCTACTGCATTGAAGCTACCCGTTTCACCGTATGTTTACATAAAACGCTTGTTGTACTTTTTTTCTTTTTTTTTATCCCAGCTAACCGCGTTTAGCAGCGGATCTCTGAAGCACGCTACGCACAGAACTTCTGTCAATCTCGAGAGCCCGCGCGGCTATCAGAATCCAAATGTGTCAAGTCACTGTCCAGCCAGCGCGCGCTGGCGGCCGGACTAGGATTTGGCACGTTTAATTTCTGATTTCCTATGTACTATCGCGGACTATATGAGCCGAAACAGTTCTTCATGCTTCTGTGGTTAACCTGCCAGTTTTGAGAGACCTGTACGTGGTACAAACTATAAATGGAATGCAAAACATTTCATACTTCACACTATTAAAAAAAAAAAAAAAGGCTGATAGGTAATAGAGTTTGTGGGGACCGCAAACTCAGAAAAGGGCCGGTTTGGATGTTTCAGCTCATATTGTCCGCGGAGGTACAAACACGCGGTTATTTATGCAAGGAAAGCACTCGCTACAGCTATCGCACACGCGCGCCCTTGCCCGTCGATCGCGACGCTGTACACAGCTCTTGACTTCTTTTTAAGGAAGCCCCGAGCTCGGAGAAAATCAGACCCCACACGTGCTAGATCACAGTGCCATAGCCTCCTCTATACTCACAACGCCTGGCAGTTTGACGACGGAGCCATGAGTGCCCGGTCGCAGATTTGGAGCGCAAGGATCTGGTAGCACAGGGCATTTCTCGGGGAACCTCGTCGTCACTCGTCAGGGCACAGCTTATGCAGCGGCGCAGACCCCAAACATGGTTTTCAAACCCGACGAGAAAAAAAGCGGTAGCGCCAGGAACGCGAGGAGCACGAGCGGACATTCCATCGCTCGGGAGAGGTGTGTTTTTTTGGCGTCTCGCGCACCCGTCACGTGGCTCTCCTCTCATCCGTTGTCTGCCGCTCTACCTTTCTATTTTCTGGTACGTTTACACCTGAGAAGAAATCCGCCGCCACGGGAACGGATTCGCTCCCGGCGCGGCGGCGGCGACGAGCGGGTTGTGTTTACATCTTTTTGCCTCGAGCGGCGGCGGCGGCGGCGGCGGCTGCGGCAGCTGTTCTCGTAACATCCCGTCAAATATGTCGAGAAGGCGCGAGAGTTCACACCTCGGTTGTCTCTCCCGGGCGTTGCTACTCCCCATTCTTGCTGTGAGCTTCCCAATGAGGCTGCACATTCCAAACGGCAAAAACAGGGTGAAGCTAATGGATGGTTACGTAGGCGAAAAAGAGGCGATTACGATGATTCTTCTCTCGTCTTCTCTGCTTCCCATGGAGGAAGAGGAGCAGCGAGCGCCGAAAAAGCAGCGTCGCCGTCGGCGGTGGTGGGTTCGACCATGTTTACGAGACCGCGAAATAACGGGACAAGTAACCTACCTCCTTCTTCGCCTTCGCTCGTATGCCAGCGACGCTTCGCCATGCCATGGCGACGCTGGACCTGGATGTCTTCGATGCCGTCGACGCCATTGTCAAAAACAAACAGGTAGAACGCCTACTCGTGACGTAGGCAGCGTCGCGCTGCGCAAGAATGTCACTTCCGGTCAGCGAAACGCCTCGTTCGGCGGCAGAAATGGGTCCTGGACGTAATCGGCTCGCCGCCGCGTTTTCCGCCCAGCGTCTCGCCCGAGCGGCAAAAGCTGGGCGGATTCGCTAGCGGATCCGCAAGTGTAAACGTACCATTCGGCGGCCGCGTCTACAGTGCAGACAATGCGCGCGCGCAACTACGGCGAGCCAGAAAAAGCTCGCTTTTGCGTGTCGAGTCTCACAGCCGAATATAAATATTTCGACAGACAGTTCTAGCAGAGCATCTACCGCGGGTGCCATACGGCGCGGGCCTAAAAGCATGCTTCGAGGTCACAGCGCGAGTGCAATGCCGCTCCGTACGGCAACGCAATGCTAAAACTGCCCATTTCCTAGGACCCATTCGCGCCTCTGTCGTCACGTTGCACCGGCGTCACTGCCTGCTCACGGCAGAGCACGTGCGCACACCCTTCACCTATCACAAAGTCGGTTCTTGCGTACATGCAGTCGCCACACCTAGTTTGGAGAGACGTGCGATTGCTTGCCAAAAGCGCTGCAGTTTACATGTATGTACGCCTCCTACAGGATACACGGGCCTGCTCATAGAGAACAAGAATGTATACATCGATTTCGCCATGGACACAATGCAGGTTTCGAGCGCTTGAGAAGTCGATAATGTTTTCTTACAATGTGGCATAGTCTTTTAGACGCGCTGAACCCAAAGATTTAAAAATTTGCAATTACACATTTTCGTGTCGTTACCGCTCGGCCATGACAATGTTCACTGAATGCCACCAGCATCGTTTCCTGTGTTGTTTTTGTCTACGGAGACTAACGTTAAAGGGGCTATGCAACAATGATTTTACTTTTGCAAATACCGCTTAGAATGGATCCCTGACGTTAATGACCTATGAAACACGCATTCGTTTTTCACCCCACGCAATAGAAGTCCCAGAAAAAAATTAAAGAAAAACGAGCAGCGTTCATTCCCTCAACTCGCAGCCAGAACAAGCGGCCACGTGATCTGGAGCCGATTATATGCCGCCAATGTTGATCATAGCCACGCGCTGGGGTTTGCAAAGCACAGGACACGCGCTGAGTCCCAGACATTGTTATGGCTCGGCTATTGTCGTCGTTGCAGCGATTGGACACGGGCCACTACCCGAATGCTTTTTGAGCTAGTAATTATCACGAGACCAAAATTCAAATCGAGCGCCCACGCAATGCTCGGGTCCAATCTATGACCCGCATTCAAATATCGTCATTGGGGTGTACTGCGATCCCCACGTTACGTCATCAAATTTTGCAAAGGAGAGATTGAATGAAAATGATAGCTTTGGTCCTTGAAATTACACCGCAACAAAGGGGTTTCTTGGCTGGTGGCATGTCGTGTGAGTATCCTTGAGTCCCACTAGTGCCAGTGAGCTCGTGTAAAGTGAAAAACATTCCAGTTGAATATCGTTGCACCGCTCCTTTAACGAAACTATTGTCTTCAGTCAGCTCCCGAGCAAGAAAGTTCCCGAACAAGAAAAAAGAAAAGTCAGAAGGCAACATGCGGCAAGTTCCTTGGAGCCACTTTAGTGAGGATGGGAAAACATCCGCGTCCTAAAAGCATCGACATTTCAATTTTCAAGCGACGATCCATAGGGTCTGGATCCAAGACGAAGCCTTTCGCTAGAGGGCGGTACTTCAAAGTGTATCAGGAAATCCATAACCAACAGCGCCGGGCTTTGTTTTGGCGATCGCTGAAATTGCAATTCCCCCCACCCCCTTTTCTCCTTTTAACATCGATTTTTTTTTTGCTGTTGTTTCGTTTTCTGTATTTGCGTGCCCTTGTTGAACGCAAATTGCCGTCGCATCAAAAAATGTTTAGTACTATCGGCTTTTTTTTGGCACACAGACACACGCTTGATTGTTAAAACAAACAAAACAATTTTGGCCCTCCCCCATTGTAAGAGGTGTAAGGCTCAAAGGAAGCCGGCGCGTTTTATGTTGGCGTGCGCGGGCTGTTCGGAGGACCCGGAGGCACTTTCTGGGCCTAGGACCCAGGTCCGGGTCGACCTTGACCGAGTGCCTTTGTGCCGCCGACGTTGGCACGCGCATTCTTAGAGCGGGCGTTTAATAAACCATGGATGCAGCTGTTTGTGAAGGCTGCTGTGGCCCGCGTGGCCCCCCCAGGCTGCAGGCCGCGTGCGGCGCTCGGAAGCAGCGTGGATGGAACTCGCTTCTTCCACCCGACCTGCTCAGGTGCGCCGTTCCGCTTCTCGATGTTTGCTTAGCGCGCGACGCCAACTCGAGGTAACGATGCCGAGGAGAACCGGGCGCCGGCTGTTTCCAGCTTTCGGGACAAAAAGTGAAAGACAAAGGGCACATCCTAACCCTTCTAGCTGCGATAGCTACGAGGGAACGCTCGCGCTGCGGCTCGAAGCAGCTGCGTCGGGCAGTTAGTTGCTCGGCGTAGTTGAGAAGGAATCCGGCAATAACACCCAGTCCTCCGCACCGCCATCGAGTGAAGCGTCTTCGTCGACGGAAGCTGTCCGGTGGGGGAAAGCCTCGCCCGGAGCCTTCACGTCTTTGGAACGGGGGCTCGGCGTTGATGAGCACGGCCCTTCCACGAGGACCCCAGTCACGTTCGGAGCCCACTTCCGAGAGCGGACGTTGACGCAGGCTCTTTACCCTTGATTGAACCGTGCGGCGGGCAGGAAATATGACGGGGTCGAGTCTGCCGGATCCTGGTGGTGTTCGTGACCCGGGAAGGTGGCGGCCAACGAGCGAGACGTGAGTCGCTTCGTTCACAACGCACTGTGCGCGCCCGAAGCTCAGCTCACTCCTCGCCGATCTCTGCTCTCGTGCTGTAAGTGAACTGATAGAGACCGCTTTACGGGTGTGCCCTGTTGTCGCCCACATGGTCTGTTCGCTTTTTAATACTTACGTGACCTTCTATAACAGAGATGTAGCGAACACTAATCTGGAACTCATGTTAGACACTCGAATTAACATCGACGTTCAACTCCTATTTGGACGCCGTCACTGTCTCCTGGCTTGTTTGCCAGTGATTTACGCTAAACAGGGCTACAGAAAATGGCCAGTACTTCTAGACGGAAGTGTCCATCTTTTGTTCCTGGATTAAACGTTGCATCGGGATACTTGAGATGACTCACCTTTGAAACCAGTTGAAGGGGTTTGCTGGCCTAGAAGAAATTGTTCAAGATTGAGAAGGAGAAATCCGTTTTCAGAAATAAAACGTATTCTTTCCATTAACACCACATTCATTTTTATGTTAACGGAAATTAAATTGCTTATATACCCTAGAAGACGTAAATCCGTCATTACTCGTCTAGACAAGCGCAAATGAATACGTTTAGGCATGAGAGGATGATACTTTGATGAATCTGTTTGCGCTACGCCGATACTTCTTATCGAACATGATCAGTGAAAGCCAGTTTTGGGTGAAGTACATATAAAAGGTACTTGAAGTTAAGTACAAAGTAAATTAGAGGTTATTGTTTCCAAGTAAAGTAGTAAGTACACCGGGTGGAATGTACTTGAAATAAAGTACTATATATACAATGTACTTTCAAAGTACAGGTACTTTTTAACAGAATCTTTCATTATGCCATTTCATTCCCCTATACAGTTTTTTTCTTAACTAATTTGCATTGCCCCAAGGTTAATCGGAGGTGCATCAGAATTGTTTTTGGAAATGGCGGCGAACTTGGATAAAGTCAAATGTCTTCAGAGTTGACAAAGCATCACTTTGTGATACAAAATTAACAAGACCAAATTTGGGGAATGTGCTTTGAAGCTGGGAGTTGTACTTTCCTCGGAATGTACCAGAAACAAAAAATAATTCGTACTAGTACATACACAGAGAATGTACTTAAAGTAAAGTGCAATTATACTAAACCTCCTTGAAGTAGTACTTTTAGTACATTGTACTTAAAGTACTTCCCAACACTGGTGAAAGCTGGGAGGAGCATTCATCTATACGTGAACGCCGTAGCGAATTTGTTTTTTTACGGAGATATAAAATTTCGAATCTCGAGGCGTGGTCATTTCCAAGGTTTCACTATGGTACTTTGCACAGCCGTAAATTTCACATCCAAGCATACGTAGTAATGTTTTTAATATATCTTATATAAGGTTTACAACATACACACATAGTATTAAAAATTACAATAAAAAAAAAAAACGAAACACGTCAAGTAAACATGTTTTACAGACAGATTCAGAAATTATTTACCAACCAACTACATAATGAGCGAGTTTCTGGCGTTTTCACTCCTTGTTACACTAGAAAAGCGCTCGAAAGATGTTGAACTAGGAGAGACATCACTTTTGTTTTACGACCGACACTATTCAGAACCGGGGAAGCCCTGCAATCACCACTGCAGTTCACGGTTCGTCACTTCAGTTGTGAAACGATAAAGAGACACCCAGGTTTTTCCCTTGGGGAGTCGACACCGTGGCACGTCGCGATTGAGCAGCGCAACAAGCGGCTGACCCATCGTGAAAGTCGGCTGCTTTGAGAAGACTGACTACGCTGATATACTTTGTTCACCCCTAAGCTGACGGCACGGTGGATGCTACACACTTGTTGGACCACTCAAGGGTATAGATTTCACTACGTGGTGGCGCTCCCGCTCATACCCACGCGCAAAGAGCGGGGTCAGGTGATTAAAGGGAGCCGGTTAATTGGTCCGGGGAGTGTGTAGCTCCAACGACGGATTATGAAAAATATGTTTCCAATTGTCGTCTTGAGCGCCTCCGAGTGGCGGTCGTCGACGTCAGAGGAGCGAGGGGAAAAGCCCTACATACGTACAGGTATGCCTGTATGCCACTGACTGAATGCGCGGGCAAATTAGTGAAAGTAAAACTACGGACGTGTACCTCTTGGGGAATCTCCGCCTTCCAACAACCTGCTGCCCTTGAGGAGCGCCCTCTCTGCGCTGGAATACGCGCTCCTGTGTGTCGCGGACGCCAAGAAAACCTGATGGGTAATTAAACACGAGGAAGATACATAGAAAAGGGGGACGGATCTTCCTCATGTTTAATTACTGTTACCAACACGCTCATTTTGTACTAAACCTGATGGGCGTTTCGTTAACTGGAAACCGCCTTCACACTGGAACCAGCCCTGCCTCAAACTCCTACCAAAAACCAGAAAGGAGGAAACTATCTCTCTAAATTTATCCTTTACATTCGAGGAAGAGAGACACTCTTCTCCTTTCTGCGGGTAGTAGCTCAGAGACCCGCTCCTGTGGAGAGAGTACAAGAGTGTGAGAGGGAATGGAGAGAAGGAAATCGGGACCCGGTTTTCTTCCCATTAGAAGACGATTCTCTAGGTCGGCCTTTAACCATGAATAATGGTGTTGTTATTTGTGAGCTTCCTGTCGACGAACGAAATAGTGTTTACGTTTTAAAAACAAAAAGCACGGCGGTAAAACAAAACAAAAAATTGCAGCGTAAAAGGAAAATGTTTTTGAACTTTTTCCTTGGTTTACCCGGTTTCAAGTTCAAGTGAGTAACCAGTGAAAACAGTTAATCTAGATTAAAACATTAATCGATTAATCGGAAGGTTAATCTATCAATCTCTCAGCCCTTATAAAAATGCGTTACCATAACACACAATAACTTTCAATGAAACGGTAGGTTGAGATCCAAGTGTTAATCGTTCAAACTGGAAAATACGTAGAATAAGTGCACACCTGACTGTTTTCGGGCGAACTCCGCGTCCAATCATTTCGGTTAAAAAAAATACGAATCTCAACAAACTTTAGGGCCCAAAATACAAATTTCTGTGCGAGACTAAGCAAGCGAAACGCCATGCTAAATGCATGGCGTTCCGCGTCGTAGATCGCGTTACTGAATAGGAAGTAAGAGGGGTTTTGGTCTCGTCATTTATTTCGTGATATCTTAGTTGGTTTAAAAATATCCATCGTTTCCGTTCTGTCGTTTTTCGCGTTTCTCTCAAGTGCTCCTCGGTCGCCGTCTCGCCATGTTTTTTTTTTTCTCTCTTTTTTTTTTTTTTTTGCTATCGGCAGGGCTTTGACGGCTTCGGCCCTTTCGTCGCAGTGGAATTTTCTGCGACGATCTCTACCACTGTTTACTGGTGATCAGAACCGGCTTGCCAGAAGCCGCATCTTTGCAAAGGCTGGTCGAGAGAAAGCACTGCCAGAGCCAGTGCACGAGCTGAGCGGCACCTGAATCGCGTCGCAACGCCCTCGCGCCCCTCAACCTTCACAGTGTTCACTGTGTTACAAAAACAATTGAGCAGTCCTGTGTTAACTTAGTGGCAGGTAACAGCGATAGCTGCAACACGTCACGGCGAAGTCGTTGGGCATCGGCGTCGCGTTCACGCACTGTGGGGTGCGTGAACAAAAGCGTTTGGAACAAAATAGACGTCTCTGACCATTTTGTTCCGAACGCTTTTGTTTCTGTGTTGTTGCGGAGCGCGTGAAAGCGCTTCTCCCGGCACGAGCTCTTGGCATTGACAGTGCTACGGTGGCAATTTATTTATAGGCTACTTGTTTTTTTGAGAGAGCGCGTGCAGTGGGCATTGGATGCAATAAAAGCCATGTGCTTGGGGCGGGTTATTAACACTGTGGACTAGGGTTATGAACATCCCTGGTTCGGTCACAAATCACTTCAAACTGAAAAATGATTTTGACGAAACGTACTACGCCAACTACGCCACAGTATCCGACGCCATTATCGAACGACTGAATAATAGAGCAGATGTCAGGCGGCCAGGCCCATAGCGTGACGCCATGGGAAGAGAGGAGAGGCCTGTGAGTCTAAGTCGTGTTGGGTAAACGCTGTTCGCTTTTCTCAAATTGTTTCCTGCGACTGCCAGTGTGTGGCGATAAAAGCCAACGCGAGTTTCATAGGTTATGAATGTCAAGGAATTATTCTAAGCGTATTTACTGATCGTACAAAAATTGTTGCATCGCCCCTTTAAGGCCGGTGCACACAGCAGAGTTTGCTTATACGGTGCGTTCTGTTACGGAAACATTACGTCTGCTTAGGCCCGCTTCAGACGGAGCAATTTCACCCAGCAACTTGACGTCGCAACACCAGCAACACGGGCCGTCCGCGTTCACACGCAGCAACCGAATTACTACGACTTGCTATCATCATCATTCACTTTGAATTTTCTTGCACTATTTAGAAGCCCAGCTACGCGCTAAAAACGTGTTTTTATATATTTGAATGGCGTTGAGAATACTAACTCATCTTTCTGAAAAGTTTAATTTCCCAAAACGAACAATTTCAAACCAGAACCAAGTCTTTAGCTGTCATCATCACCACCACGGGGTTATCACGTGAAAATATCGCGTCCCTGATTGGCTGCTGCCGCTTCAAACGGCTGCGAGTTGTTCGAGTTGCTCGTCCGTTTCGAGCCGGACCCGATCTCAGCAATTCGTGTCGATCTAGGGAAAGCTAGGGAACAACCCGCCAGCAACCTCAAAATTGCTGTAAAAGTTGCCCCGTCTGAAGCGGGCCTTACGCCGCAAGTCACCGCAGAATATTCGTGCTTCGTATGAAGCATGGCAACCATTTCAAAGAGTAGCTTTGAGCGCGACATGACGCACACATGTGTCGGCAATTAGTAACGTAACCTAAAAACAATGTGTAAGCAATCGCCCTCGTGTGAATGGGCGCCTGTAATCTTACTACAAGTTTATGTGGTTATCCAGTCAAATGTACGAGGGCGCGTGATCGAACACCGATTCAAGCTGTGCTCGGGCACTCCTCCTTTCAAAGAAAATGCCACGTAAAAATTGTCAGAAAAGGACTTTCGGCCGGTGCCATTTTTAGCGTTTGCACGGATGTGGCGCGTGCTTTGCTCCCTTTTCGAATCCAAGAAAATGTGCGTGCTGGGCTGTGGATTTGTAAACCTTGGAATGGTGTCACTGGCAGGACGAAAACAGAAGGGCGTTTCTTTCGGATGCCTCCAAAACGCGCTTGTTGTCTTGCATCGTGCTTTGACTGCGCGTGCGCCCTTGAGGCTCTCGAGACACCCAAACGTTATCCGAGGTAAGAAGCTCGCGGTCGAGAAGGGACAACTCAACTACCTCTCTGCCCTTCTCACCTTATCGGTGACTATAATGGAAATCGAAAAAAAGAGACACCAAACATTTGTTTTTAAATAATGTGTGAAGTCGGTAGCTATTAATCCGTCTTCCTCTCGAGTTTAAGAATTTCGCACGTGCAGAAGAATAATATTCATCCTAACCCAATAGCTTCATTTTCTAGTTGAGGTCCCCTAAACGCCACTACAAATAATAATGAAAAAAAAGTTTCTGAGATAGCAGGGACACTGTTTCTACAGATGCTAAACCGCTACATAAAAAAAAAAAAAACGCACTGCGTTATTGTTTTTTTTTTTTTTTTTTTTGTTTCGTGAATACCTTTTGATTATGCGGTTATTTGTGCGATTCATCAGTGCTATAGTCCCAAAAATAAAACAAAAAACACTGTTATAAAACCGGAGTTCTTTCTGCTTTTGTATAAAAAAATAGTGAAACGAATTATTCTCTTTGATGTTAGATAAATTACACCTTGAAAACCCTAATTAAAGGGGTTCACGCGCTTAAAGGGGCCCACCAACAATTGTTTGACTGGTTTGAAGTGCGCGCTGAAACGGAGCTCCATGAAAGCAGGAACACCGAGGAAAAAAAATATTACAGAAATTCGCAATATTTTGTGAGTTATTAGCAAATTAAATATTGCAGAAAACAACTTTAAATAAGCAAAACATTGCGCTTCATGACGTAAAATGAAACAGTTTAGCGATTGGAGCAAAGGGGTTGGCCAATTGGACGCGAGTTTGGTTGATAGCCCGTCGGCCCGGTCGGCCATTAGGCCTCGCTGCAACCATCGTAGCTTTGGAATCGGGTTGCCATCATCGATGAATTTACCGGGCTTATCGGATTTTGAGCGCCGAATTCTTAAAAAGGAGTGCGGAGCTGGTCGTCGCGCCGTACGAGGACACACCACGCAAGCGCCGCGACGCGTCTCTGCCTCAGTCCGCTTCGACAGCCGCGGAAGCCTCGCCTCCCGCAACTCCGCCACCGGAGCCACCTCGGCGAGTAGGAGGTACTCCGCCGCTAGGAGGCGCGCATGAGCGACGAGGCGTTGTTTTTGCCCTTTTTGAACTATAATTTGCAACTTTATTAGCTCTATAAAAACGACTTTTTAGAGAAATAATGACGGTTAACGTGTGATATACTTTATTCCGCTTCAAAATTTCTGGGACGGCTCTCGCCAATCACGAAACTCAGTGAAAGGGAGTGCGCGCGCATTCGGCACCTCGCGGCGCCACCGTTGGAGGAGGTGTTTCCGAGTTGTCAAATTAAAATATGATGCGCTAATATTTTTAAACTCTTTCGTTGTCCACTGGGTTTCCGGGACCACTAGCGTGGAGAAACCGCAAAAAAAAGTAGACGCTCAAATACTGTTGGAGGGCCCCTTTAAACAATGCAAACGAAGAGAGCCTTTGCACGTTCTGGTGATTTATGGACATAGCGAACCTTTCCCTTGGTGCCGGTTCAAGTTGAATCCGACTTGATTAAGTGTATGCTCGAGTTGTTGGAGTTCCTAATTGTTATCGTAATTCCGATTTTACAACTTTACGCACAGGGGTAGGAGATTTAGTGAGCTGAAAACAAAAGACTAATCTCAGAAAAATCGTTGTTGGATTTTTTTTCTTCTTTTTGCGGGTTTCTCGATGAGATTCCTTTATTTACTGTATTGTTCTAACGTTCTTTCCTGATCTAGAGGATGGCATTTCAGAATAATGTAAATTTTAAAAAAAGATCAGGTTGTTTTTGATTCAAAGTCTCATTTAGTTCAATCAAACGTTGGTCGTTCATCCTATTTTGCATGCAATGCATCGTTCCTCTCATTAAGAAAAAAAAAAAAAAAAAAACGTAATTGTGCTTCAGAACTTTTTTTTGGTCGATTCTTTTACAGCCAAGATATGCAGTGAATCGTACAACAAACAAGTAAACAAGAAAATAAAATGTTAATTAAGCATATTAGAAACAGCCGCGAGTTTTGTTCGTTCGTTTTTCTAGTAGCCGTTAATCAAATCAAAGAATAGCTTGCGTGTGCTGTAGCAGGTCTTTTCGTTTTACCAGAACGCGTGCGCGCAAAAAGGATTGAAATTTCTGCAGTACTTGAAATTCATCTTTAAATTTCGGGTAGCTAGATTGAGATAGAAAGAAAGAGAGATTGGGGGGGGGGGGGGGGGGGGGGTAAAGAAAGTAGAAGGAAGAAAAAGAATAATGAAACTTTTCTGAAACACACGTCGTCACATTGATGAAAAATGCGCACGTTTGCCTAAAGAGAAAGGGAGGAGGGAGGTCTGATTTACGCGTAGTAGCTATGCACGTCTGATGAATTACAGGACGACTTCAGAACATACCCAGACAAAAAATACAAAAAGAAATTTCTGACAGTCGTCAGCGATATTTGATATCAGCTTTTGTTCGGAGTCGCTCCGTTTCCTCATTTGGCAGTTTTGTTCTTTGAAGGGGTTGTGCAACACTTTTGTACTTTTACTAATTACCGCTTAGAATTATTTCTTGGCATTCAAAATCTATAAAACACATGTTAGTTTTTTTTTTTTCTTCTTCTCCACGCAATGGCAGTGGCCGAAAAAATTCGAGGTAAACGAGCAGCGTTCACCTCCCAACTCGCAACCAGAACAAGCGGGCACGTGATCTGGAACCGATTATACTTCGTCGCACCTTAGCATGGACTTTTGTGAAGGTTGTGCAAGCGCAAGCGGCTAGCCTCGGTTGCAATGACTATACTCGGCGACAACTTTTCTTGGCAATGAAGGGAATGCAAAGGGGGGGGGGGGGGGGGGGGGGGGCGGAGCTCCGGCACATGTATCACTCCGCCAAGCATCCGGGCTTTCATTACGTCAGTTTTGGTTTCGTTTTCAGTTTTGGTTTCGTTGTCGGCATTCAAGGCAAGCACTCTATACAGCTCGTTAGTGTCTATTCACCGATGTTTGTTTGCAAACAAGCTCACTACCACCCCCTATCGGCGGACCCCTGCGCGCTTCCGGTTTTCCTCTTCTTTCCATTTGTCTCGCCTCCTTTTGTTATTTGCACTACTTTGTGCAATGCACTAATGTTCTTACAAACGTACAGGCCGGCTTGCTAGAACCAGCGTCTCGGCTGAGACTGGGTGAAAGAAAGCACTGCCAATGCCAGCGCACGAGCTGAGCGGGACTCAAGCTGCGTCTCAAGACGCTCGCACGCCCCAGCCTTTGCAGTGCTTCTCTGAAGGAAACTCTTCTTATCCGGTCGCTGTGGCATTTCAGAATAATGTAAATTTTAAAAAAAAGATCAGGTTGTTTTTGATTCAAAGTCTCATTTAGTTCAATCAAACGTTGGTCGTTCATCCTATTTTGTATGCAATGCATCGTTCCTCTCATTAAGAAAAAAAAAAAAAACGTAATTGTGCTTCAGAACTTTTTTTTTGGTCGAGTCTTTTACAGCCAAGATATGCAGTGAATCGTACAACAAACAAGTAAACAAGAAAATAAAATGTTAATTAAGCATATTAGAAACAGCCGCGAGTTTTGTTCGTTCGTTTTTCTAGTAGCCGTTAATCAAATCAAAGAATAGCTTGCGTGTGCTGTAGCAGGTCTTTTCGTTTTACCAGAACGCGTGCGCGCAAAAAGGATTGCAATTTCTGCAGTACTTGAAATTCATCTTTAAATTTCGGGTAGCTAGATTGAGATAGAAAGAAAGAGAGATTGGGGGGGGGGGGGGGGTAAAGAAAGTAGGAGGAAGAAAAAGAATAATGAAACTTTTCTGAAACACACGTCGTCACATTGATGAAAAATGCGCACGTTTGCCTAAAGAGAAAGGGAGGAGGGAGGTCTGATTTACGCGTAGTAGCTATGCACGTCTGATGAATTACAGGACGACTTCAGAACATATCCAGACAAAAAATACAAAAAGAAATTTCTGACAGTCGTCAGCGATATTTGATATCAGCTTTTGTTCGGAGTCGCTCCGTTTCCTCATTTGGCAGTTTTGTTCTTTGAAGGGGTTGTGCAACACTTTTGTACTTTTACTAATTACCGCTTAGAATTATTTCTTGGCATTCAAAATCTATAAAACACATGTTAGTTTTTTTTTTCTTCTTCTCCACGCAATGGCAGTGGCCGAAAAAATTCGAGGTAAACGAGAAGCGTTCACCTCCCAACTCGCAACCAGAACAAGCGGGCACGTGATCTGGAACCGATTATACTTCGTCGCACCTTAGCATGGACTAACTGTGAAGGTTGTGCAAGCGCAAGCGGCTAGCCTCGGTTGCAATGACTATACTCGGCGACAACTTTTCTTGGCAATGAAGGGAATGCAAGGGGGGGGGGGGGGGGGGGCGGAGCTTCGGCACATGTATCACTCCGCCAAGCATCCGGGCTTTCATTACGTCAGTTTTGGTTTCGTTTTCAGTTTTGGTTTCGTTGTCGGCATTCAAGGCAAGCACTCTATACAGCTCGTTAGTGTCTATAAAACCGTTTCCAGTGGACATACCCCGGCTCATAGCAGATGCCATCTGTTAAGGAAGAGATCCCGGGCACGTCCGTTTCGATGGTGTCGGTTTATCGTTCCCACTCGTGCCGTTCATGATCTCGTGGTTCTGTGCTCCTCTACCTCCTTTTCCTCTTGTTACCTACTACCAGATCTTTAGTAACTAGAAAACTAATTTCATTTTTATATTTTTATTGTTCAAGGTTCATATATGTGACAATTATTCTTCAAATGACGAATATTAAGATTATAATTTACTTTACAGCCAAAACACAATTTAGACCCGGGACTGTGTTCAGCTGCGTAAGAAGACAGCGTGCTTCGGCTCTGCGACAACTTTTCTTGGCAGCATTGCCAAGAAAAGTTGTCGCCGAGTATAGAGCACTCGCTGCACGAGCACTCGGGCAACCGCCGAGGCTTCATACAAAACAACTAGCTCGCGCTTTTAGCATGCGCGGCGAACAATAGTCCGTGCTAAGTTGAATCGAAGTATATATTCCCCCAATGTTTATTATAGCCATGCGCTTGAGTTGGCAAAGCACAGGGCACGCGCTGTGAGTTCCGCACATTGTTAAAGGGGCCCCGCAATCATATTTAAGCGTCTACCTTTTTTGCGGTTTCCACGTCTCTTGGGGTTCGGGCAAGGCCAGCGGGCACGGAGAGAGTAACTAAATATCAGCGCGTCATATTTTGATTGGACGACGCGGAAACCTCCTCCACCTACGGGGGCGACCCGCGGTGCCGAAAGCGCGCGATATGTGAAGTCTTTCGTCTTGGGCTTCCTACTGGTCAGAGCCACTAAAAGCTTCTTTTTAGTCGAAATACAAAATATAAGTGGCGCGAACCGTCTCAGTTATTTATAAAAGTAGTTTTTGTTCAGTATTTTATATCAGAAAAGAAACAAATGCAGTTGACAAAAAGTACGGAAACATGAAATGACCCGTCGACATACCCGCCACCAAGCGGTGGAAAAGGCGGCGCATACTAGAAAGGTGTAGTGGGATCAGGCACTGACGAGCGGCGAGCATAGAAAGGTCCCGGATGTACGCGGCGGCGCTGGGGTCGTATACGGGCTCGAGGATCCGACCGGTTCCGAGCGTTCCGAAGGCCTTCGGCGAGAAGGTTTGGCTTGCGGTTTGGCTGTTTGGGGGTATGGCAGCGCGAAGTGGCTCCTGTTCTGAACTGATCTTTACCTCGTGTTTGTTTTCGTTTGTGGTCAATGAAGTGTCATGCCGAATTAGTGTTTAATCTCGCAGCAAATGCAATGCGAGCCGCCCTGGCTGCCCGCTTCATGCAGCCTATCCAGAACATGCTTTAGTGGCGCCCTCTCGAGCCACCGACACGGAGTGCGGCAGCCGTGAGCGCTCGCTGAGCTCAGTACCCCTCCTCTAGTTCACGGCCAATCAAGTGACGAAGGACGTCACGATTGAAGTTATTTTTTGCTTGTTTTTGTAATTTTAATTTGCCTATAACTTTCAAAATCAAGCGAAATTCGATAAAAGAAAAGTTTAATTGAGTTACTACGTTCAGTGCGCTCAGGTTCGGTGCAAATTAAAAACCAGTAAAAAAAGTCCTTTCAGGTTCGGCTCTTCCAGTCAGTGCAGCGATTGGGCACAAGGCACTACACGAATGCACGTCTATTAGCGCCGAGATGTTTCGGTGCAGCACTCTAGTTTCCATCCGTGATGTCACGAGCAGGATTTGCCTCACCGTGACGTCACGAGTTGTTACCCTGGCTAAATACTATCAGTTGGAACGAAGAGCTCATTCATTCATTCATTCATTCATTCATTCATTCATTCATTCATTCATATTTATTAGCATAACTTGATAATGCGAGGGATGAAGTGTGAGTTCAATAATGTGTTTAAGAAGCACAATGGAAGCTAGGAGTCACCGCATTCCGAAACTAACACCGTCGAAGCTGGCAGTCTGAGAATTCTCTAATGCTCTTGGTTTGGCCAATCGCGGGAAGCTGACCGCAGCGACGCCTTTGGTCACGCACGTCGCGAATTCTCTGTTCAACCTTAAGGTGAAACGCCACCCTTGGTTAGTGTGATTCTGAACCAACGGATGACGATGGGATCGCCTTCCAGACCTGTACATGAACGCAATAAATCGTCTGTGTGCTTTGAAACAGTGTGGTATTTTTAATTCTTCGGAAATTGTTATCCACGGCCGCTCGCTTGTTTCTCGATGGGCGACCTCAGTTTTGTGGAACGCAGCCCGGCTGCACCAGTTCTCATGCAAAAGGAGCAGATATGAGGTTTCGTCTCCAGCCAATTGGTCAGAACAAAACACGAAAATCGTCTTGAGCTATTGGCGAGGCACGTGCCCGAAAACAGAACCGACGCGTCAAAAACTGGAGATTGACGGTGCGCATTTATCACCTCAGGGATCTCGGAGGTCAATTACAAATCTTTCAAAGTGGTCGGACCCGTATGACGGGTCGGCCGTTTTGTTTTACACGTGTCTGGCCCTTTATAGATTTCATAAAAATGTGATGACGTAACAGGCATGGGTTTCTGGATTTCTAGCTTGAGGAATTAAATGCCCCAAAAAAGTAAAAACAAAGAAACTTTTTTTTTTTTTGTCAGGTGCCTCAATTTAGTTTACTGAGATATTTATTTTGACTGCGAGACTTGAAAAGACAAAAAAAGAAAGAGTCTCAGCTGTTGTAGATATTCAGTTTTGCAAGCACAAAATAGGACTGGTACAAAAGTCTTATTTAATACCAATGCTAAACGCCAAGGTAAAAAAAAAAAATTACTCGCAGCATTAAATGATCATAATTCGTTTTGGCACTGAGTGCAGGGACAGTTGAAATGACTGACCTGCCAATTATTCTTATTTTATGGATAGCTATCACATACTTTAAGCAATTGCAATAATAATTTGGTAGTTTGTGCGGACCAACTAGTTGTGTGCAAAATATGTTAAAATAGGCGAGGGGTGGAGTGTGACGTTATATCAAATATGGTCTACGTGCGCATGTCGCACGCTGATAAAGACTGGAAAACCGCTACATTTTATACTCTTGAGCGCATCGAAAGCTAAAGCTTATACACGTACTGCTCAGGCTGTAATGTTGGCATTTTTATAGTACTTTATTAAATTCAGGCGTGGTGTAAGCTTTTTCACCTGATTGCTTGCAATTACAACAAGTGAAGGTATTCTAAATTTGTGTTGCTGGACAAGATCCACGTGCTGACGGCTGCCAATCTTCTCTGTCAAGGGCTTGCCACAAAGTGTGCGCTGACAGCGAACTTTCGCCACGTGATTTCACACCGTCAGAATTGTTCTTGACAGAAAACAACTTTTCCCCACGCGAGCGGCCACATTTGAATATTCTGTTATGACTGTGGCACACGTGGCCAGTAGCCTGGGTTTTTTTCTTATCCGAACTGAATCGCAGTGTAAACTATAAACTAAATCAATATTTATAAACAAGCGTGTGATTACGTCAAAAGTAGTTGGCACTGCGCATATGGAGAAGGCAAACTCTGTTCCACCATAAGTGCGAGCGAAACTGAAACTGAACGAGCCAGCATGCTGCACTGTAATACTCTTTCACTGTACAAACGCGTGTGCTTCGGCAGGGGTCCATATCGTTTCCTCGAAACACGTTTCATGGACAACTTGTCATGGACACATGTTTCACGGACATACGTTTCGTCGAAACTGGATTATTTCATGGAAACTTGTTTTGTGAACACATGTGACTGCGCCGTTTCGTCAACAACGTAATATACTGTACTAAGTGAATTGAATTAGAATTATTGGGTTCATTTGCTTCACTGGAATTATAGCGAAATTAAAGCGAACTCGCTCAGGCGGCTCCGATAGGGCAAAAAGAAATTAGCGAGCCCTAATTCTAGACTTCCAAACAATGTACGCTACGCGCGAACACCCCTCACTCCGCTCGGTGCAACTTCATATAATCTGAGAGCCGAGCTTGCACCAGTCCTTTTCGGAACTGCCAAGGGATCGGCAAGCTAGGGCCATCCGGATGCCGGCGACAGAGGTTTTCCACGAAACAGTTTTCCACGAGACGTCGCAAGGTGTGTCAGTGAAACGATCGCGGGAACCTTTCGATGAACCAACTGTCGATGAAACGTCGCAGTATCGACGAAACAATTTGTCGATGAGACGTCATTCGACGAACTGATGGCCACCGTTCGGCAGGCCCGTTCAAAGCACGGAAGTCGAGCTCTTGTAGCTTTTGCTGCGCTCAAATGCCCACAATTTGCCCGTGAAGCGTCGAAACATCACCACCACCGAGAATTTTGTGTAGTTTGTGCATGAATTTGAATATATGTTCCTCGCCTTCTCAAAGGAGGCTGCTGTAAAGGTTACAAGCATGAGCGACTAGTCTTATAGCAGGGGCTTCTGCTGCACGACAGGAACGACGATGTTATTGTAGCAACCGCGGGAACCAAATCAAGGAGTTAAGGGCCGGTTTTTACTTGCGATCAAACAATCACATATGGAGCAGACCATGAATATGACTCTTGTTGACCCGTGTTTGCTCTTTACTGCTAATAATTGGATTGGTTACCATGCGGTGCACGAAACGCACGACTCACAGGTTTCCAAGTGATTCCGTCATCGCTATTGGTTCATCGCAGTGCAGTAAACCGGCGACTCAGCGTGCGTTCGAAACTGCCCAGCATCGCAAATTCGTTGATTTTGTGAACTCGCGCTTATACTTCATCTTCAAATTTTTGTTCAGGATCACACAAAACATGGTAGAGAATATAAATTAAAACGGGTTAAATCGTGGTTTTAAGCCTAATTTAAATCGTGATTTGAAGTACCCAAGTTTTACTGTGATTATTGAAATCACACTTTTTCTAGAAATAAAATCTCCCAAAAATATAATTTTATTTACCGTTTGTTGTTGACTTTCATGCTAAATGAACATTTTTATTTATTTTGTATTCAATTAAAATATTGACTAAACAAGAAAAGTATACAGGGTGTTTCACGAAAGGCGGACAAATTCGATATTTCGAAAACTACGCGTCGCAACAAAAAAAGGCTTGTGTCGATTTGTTCCTGGGCCAGGGGCCTATTTAGGAAAATTATTCCAGTCCGGGATAATTAAGTTGTGAATTATTTTCCGTAATTAACTTTTTTGATATTGTGTTTAAGGGCATGGTTTCAATTAAAAAATTGTTCAGCATGATCGAAAAACACTAAATCAACAAATTGCGGAACGATAGAAGCCACGCGCAGCGCATTTTACGGCTTTCTGAAAAACAGCACAAATTCGACGGGTTTTTAAGTTTCGGTTGGCTATCGGAGCGCATCTCGACCCCAACGGCACCGCGCCCCGTGGAGAGATAGGGCAACCACCCTCTGCTGCGTCACGCGAGGACAGCGCAGCAGAGGTTGGTTTCACTATTTTTCCAAGGGGCGCGGTGCCGTCGGGGCAGAGATGCGCTCCAATTGCAAACCGGAACTTAAAAAGTTCCAAGGGCCACACGAGGCGCTTTCCCCGTGTGGCCCTTGGAAGCAAATGGCGGCGATGGACTAGAATGAGCGATCCTTGGAAGGGAATGGTGGCGGATCACTCGCCCGTGACACGTGTCTTGCACGTTCCCACAACAATGGTTGGCGGTACTCGCAAGAAACGCCAAGTGGATGTTTTGCCCAGGGGTTTTACTATAGACCATTCTAGAAAGAAGCTTCTGGCAAGTGCCATTTTCGTGCGTATGACACGTGCTTTGCTCACTTTCCGAAGCGACGAACGAGAGCGCGACGAAGATTGTTAGATTATGCGAAACCTTAGTGAGACTCAATGAAAAAGTACAATGGTTTACAGGATCTCTAGCAGGAAGCCTTTTATGGGCGTGTCGCTTGCACGAGGAGTTGAGAAGGAGAGTCACCTTTTTTCGTGACTTCTCGTCGCCAGCCGGAGAACCATTCAAAACAGCAATGGGAAATTCCCTTGGTTGATACGGAGCTATCCCAAAAGGGCTGTATGTTCGCGCCTTTAGAGCGGCAAATGCTAGTGCGCGCTTGCACGTGCAAAAAGATACCAACAAAAATGCGCTCCAAAACCACTCCAACTTAACCAAGGGAATTCCCCGTAAGTCTTTGGGTAACGCTCGTGTCGTAATCTTGTCGATCTTGTGTCGAAGAGAAAAAAGTAGACGTTGCGTTTCATTCGTTTCTTTGTGGTTAATATATATATATCTTAGGGGTGTGCGAATATTAATATCTTCGAACTTCGAATCGAATATCGAATAGTCTAAGGCAGGCGCATTTATTCACAGCATTTTTCTTTTCACGTGTCGGAACGCCTCACTGGTGTCAACGAGAATAAAAACACAAAAACGAAAATTCTAGTTGTAGAGAAGAATACAAGTTGTCGTGCATGTTTTTTCTGTGGCTGGAGGTGTATACACCTCCAGCCACAGAAAAAACTATCTCACTCGGCTCTGAAGTGGCAGGTATTGCCAGGCATTTGATGCAAAGCTTCGCCAGACTCGAATATCTCAAGTACCCTACAGTTCGCCACCACTCACGCGGATCACTCTCTCTTTAGCAGTGCCTCCTCCGCATACGCTACAACATACCATTCTGAAGCTGAAACCACTTTGCTTTCCATGGCACTTTTGGCTAAGTGGTCAAATGCTGTCCAAACATCTACTGACGGCGTTGAGCCTTGCTCTTGTGACTGTGTTGCAGCTTCCGGCTGGGTTTCTTCAGTTGCATCACAAGAGGGTGGCTCTTGCCGCACCAGAGCTTTTAGCCATGACAATTTTTTTTCTTTTCGGCTTTAACAATAGTGGTCTTGAAGAGTGGGTCCAAGAACATAGCAAGGCATGCTTCTTTGTCCTCCTCATACAGAGTGAACCTCGCCTTGATGGATCTTATCAGTTTTGCGGGAAATTCTGATGCCCCAGCACAGTCACCCTAACAGTGGAGCACACTAAAAATCATAGGAACTTGGGAGGACAAAGCCGGATACTTCTCAGCACTGGCAATAACAGTGGCATCAAACAATGGCTTCAATGCTTGTACACATTCAGAAGCACGTTTCCACTCTGGTGAACCACGTTCATCTATGTCACAGTCCGAGGTAGCAAGCTCCACAGTGACTGCTTCTTTGAGTTCCAGAAGGCGAGACAACATTAAATACTGGCTATTTCATCGCGTCTCCACGTCTTGCACCAGACATAGTGAGTCCTTTCCCATCTTCTTTTGGCACTCCTCAAGCCTTTTCTGAGCTGATGAACTGTGCTTGTAATGTCCCACAATATGCCTTATTTTCTTGCACAGGCGATCAATGGCCGGCGAACGGGATCTCGCGTCATTATTCGCCAGTTGAAGCGTATGTGCGAAGCACGCTCTTTCAGTCCACGGAAGTCTCCTTACCGCAGCACGGATGTTTCGCCCGTTATCCGTTACGATGAACTTCGCACATTCATCAGGTATCTCCCAGTCACGGCACATTTCTTCCAGCATAGTTGCGATGTTCACAGCACTGTGACTGGCAGCCACGTGTCGAGTGTTCAATGTAAACCGCTTCATCATGAATTTTGCAGTGAGAAAATGGCAGGTAGAGCTCACGTAACTTTCGATAGCGCGCGATCATCCACATGTCGCTTGTGAAGGCAACAGCGGTATAGTGCCGCCTTCACAGGCACTGTTGAGCTCTGCTTTCACCTTCTTTCGGGTGTCGTCATACATCCGTGGCACAAGCATGCGCGAGAGTGTAGAGCGGTGTAGGGATGGCCGAAGCGTGTAGGGATGGCCGAAGGAGCTTAGCCGAAAGAGCTCGGGGAATTAGCGGCGTGGTCACCCGAAGCGTCCTTCGGAGGCGCCCGATGCCTCAGGTTTTTCCCTTTGGCGGCAAGTGGCGGCCAGCTCCCGAAAGTGGAAGCAGATTTCCTTGCGTGGGAAGTAAACGAGGTCTTCGTTCCCAGGTCGGGAACGGGTGGTTGCCCTTGCCGCCGGGGTAATTGGGGAAATGACATTGTCAAGGCCACGTTGGCGACTCCGGGGGAGAGGGGGAGGTCCGGCCTCCCTTCGGAATGTCGGCGTGCCCTTTTTGGACAAGTTGAGTTTGAACGAGCCCGTGCACTCTCAAGAAAAAAAGGGTGTAAAAGGGTGTATCGTTACACCCTTTGTCCCATATAATACACCCCCAAACTTCAATTCGACGTACAGCGCCCTACAGTCGAACAGACGGCCCGAAATTTCACGAGAGGCAATTGATAGCCGTGTGGTACAACTTATTAAAATAGCTAATGTAGGTTTTACTGACTACAAAAAACTTAATTGGGGTTTTTCGTGGACCTACTGTAAAAACTCGGTGTTTTCTTTATGTGGTCTTTGATACGTACTTTAGCTATATAAAGAGTTATATCGCACCGTTATCAAGCCCCTCGTAAAATTTCGGACCGTCTGTTCGACTGTAGGGCGCTGCACGTCGAATTGAAGTTTAGGGGTGTATTATATAGGACAAAGGGTGTAACGATACACCCTTTTACACCCTTTTGTCTTGAGAGTGTGCGCGGAGCAAGTCGTTATTCTCCCGCGGTCCCGAGGGCTCCGCGTATTCTGTCTTGCGAGACAGAGACCTTGCCGTGCGCGGCAAGGGACTTGGCGCCGAGGCGCTATTGTTGGCGTTGGGTTGCCGCGAGCGGCATCAGCAGCGCGACGTTTTCTTATTTTGTAAAGAGTTGTTCGCCATTTGTAAATATATAGTTATTTACTCAACCACCGAGTCGTACGCATCACTGAAGCCACCGAAAAGAAGCCACCCTCCAGCCAGCGCAGCAACTCCACGATTGACCAGAAACATTACTAGCGGGATGGTAGGCGATAGTTGGGAAACGGATTCTGTCAGAAGTTCTTTGAAGCCGCGGTCTTCCACAATGCTCTAAGGCTGTAAATCAAGCGCCACCATGGCGGCCACCTAGTTATTTAGCGCTCGCACCCTTTTCTGGCAGGGGCTCGGTGCGGCGCACGAAGTCTGTCAGCGTCGGTTGTTCTTTTCCTGGCGTACCAGCGGTAATCCCACGATACTCTTTCAACAACGCAGGATGTACTTTGAGATGGTTGGCGAGGGGCGTTGTCGTACCTGTAGGCGTTTTAAGCGTTGACTCGCATGCCGTACATTGCGCCATCGATGCTGTCACCCTCGCAAAATATTTCCAAATAGCGCTCCTCTCTCTTCGTTTAGGTGCCGTTGCCCCGTTCGTTCCTCCGCTTCGCAGACGGTTGCCCGCAATCACCTACATCCGCCATAGCACAGTTTAAGAAGTCAGGAGTCACAAGGCAGCAGAAACTCGCAGATTACCGCTACCGGCACCGACGCCACCAGTTTAGGTAGAAGCCGCCAAGCAGCTATGTCCTTATCAATGGGCCTTGCTTACCGAAACCAAAACCGAAAGCAAAACTTACGCTTGCGAATGCGTTCTCAAATAGTCGAATAATTTCGAATATTTGTGTTACGACGAATATTCGAAAAATACCATAGACTTAGTTTACGAATCGAATACGAATATTAAATGTATAATATTCGATTCGTATTCGAAATTTCGAATATATGCCCACCCCTAATCTCTCTCTCTCTCTCTCTCTCTCTCTCTCTCTATATATATATATATATATATATATATATATATATATATATATATATATATATATATATATATTAATATATAGGGTGTTTCACGTAAGAGGGACAAACATTCCTACAATTAGTGTTTCCCAGGTAAAACAATAATTCTCTCGGGGCCGCATTACTCGTGGTGGCGGACGTCAGTAAATGCGTGCTACTTACTAATTAGTTCGCTAATTAATTAAAATTAGTAATTATTTTTTTAATTAGTGAAACAGACATATGGTTCAAATTAGAAACTTGCCGAGGGTCATCGAAAACCCCTAAATCAATAATTATTTCCCCAAAGACTTTGAGCGCGTGAGAAGCGTAATAGTGCCCTTAAGTTACCACTCGTGAAGCAGCTACAAGGCTAGCGGTTACGGTAAGGCGCCCGCGCGATTCTTCCATCTCTTATGAGAGCCCCAGCCTTGTACGTGCTCGACGAGTGGTAACTTTAGCGCACTACTACACTTCTCATGCGCTGAAAGTCATAGTCAAAGTCTTTCTGAAAATGTCTGATTTAGTGGTTTTTAATGACGCTCAACAAAGTTTCTAATTGGAACCATATGTCTATTTTCAATAATTAAAATTTAATTAACACATTTCAGTTAATTACTCGACAGACTGCGACGGTTGTTCGCCCCTCGAATGTCCGCCGAGCTCAAGAAAAATATAGTGGAGACGGGAGCAGTGAAGACGCCTTTTTAAAATCTGTTTCGAATACAAAATAACACCCGGTATTTGCAGAATGCTTTTTTGTGTTTCTTTTTTTTTTTTAAGCTTTACAGATTTGTTTTAAAAAAGCCGTGAAAGTTACTCTTATGCGGTTTGTTCAGGGGAGTTATACGGCCAGGGGGACAATATGTGGGTGAATAATGTTTGCGATATGTCGGCTAATTAATTAAAATTCGTTCATTAACTTTTTACTTAGTAAAAATTGACATTAGGTTCCAATTAGAAACTTACAGAGCGTCATCGAAAACCACTATATCAACTCTTTTTAGAACGACTTGAAGCTCGTGGGAAACTCGGGGCGCGCCAAAGTTACCACTCGTCAGGCAGGCGTAAAGCTGGCAGTGGCGGAACGCGGATGATTAGATTATTATCGCGTTCCGACTTATCCGAAGATTAGCCACCCACATAATGTCCCCCTGGCCGTATAACTCACCTTCACAAACCGCACAAGTGTAGCTTTCGAGGCTTTTTTTAAACAAATCTGTAAAGCTTAAAACAGAACAAAAAAAAAAACACCGAGTATATATATATCATTCATTACGCTAGATCCTTGAACCCCGCGGTAATGATAGGACGCCCTTATCCAACTTTAAAGTCGTCTTCAGTGCGCCTTACAAACTTATCGCGAGTTTTGCTGTTATTGTTTTAAGTTTACGTCGTAAAAATATAAATGAATCCTGTCGTACCGCAGCCGATTTTGCGGTGCATATTTGTTCGTTTTCTTGGAGGCGGTGCGGAGCCTGTATCTCTCGTTGGCACACTGCGCCGCGGAGGGAATCCGCGCAGCGCGGGAGCCCGCTGGCTGGGGCACCAATTTGTCTGAGCTGATTACAGAGAGGGGCCCGAACCAGGGCTTGTTTGCCGCCGCTGAGACGTCCAGGCGACGAGATTCCTTGCGCACGCGGCAATCATGGGAACCCAGGCGTGCAAGGGATTAACTCTCGCATCAAATTGTCTCGGCCGACTCGCCCACTGCGGCCGCCGCAGACCAAGAGCACGAACGGGTATAAAATGGATTTGAACAAACACCCAACTAAGCTGTCGTGCACACCGAACAAAATGCGGGTGTAAAAAGGGTGATGTACGAGCCTAGTTCCGTGGGTATTTTTTATACGTTTTGTTTTTCCTTGTTTTGAATCTTCTACGTAGATGTATCGTTCTACTCGAAGAAAAAGAAAAGTCGTGCACGTAAACAGGTTTCAGACGCAGCCACCCGCAGCTCGTTTCCGAGCTGTCATTTATTTCTCGTTGCTCGAACCAAGGAAGGAGATCTTGTGAGTTCCGACGACTCGCGGCGGGGGAACGAGCGGTGGCAGCGAGTGCCGGCTTTTCCCGGTAATGTCTGAGCCGCACGAGCGCCGAACAGCGAGCGGCCACGACCGCCATCAGCCCCGAATTAGCGTCGGGGATTTAGGCGGGATATCCTCCGAGGAAATGCCAGCCCCGTTGAAATTGCGGCTTGACCTCAGAGGAGAATAGAATGCATTCCGGGCCCGAGGAAGCTATCACAGGAATTCAGAGCCCATGAATTGGCTCTTCTGACCCGCCCATTACTTTTGCCCCCCGGTCTTCGCTCTCTCGTCGCATTCAGTCCGTCTCGAGCGACACGCTCCAAGATCCCCAGCCCCGCTTCGTTTATTCGTGCCTGCTTCATTCGCAGTGATTCGCGGGGATTCCCGCTGCCTGCCGCATGTCAATTTAGAAGGCAGTCTGGTCAGCTCCAGGTTCATAAATAAAGGCGGTGTAAATTCGACTGACTCATGCATGCGTGGCTTCCTGTTTGGCCTTCGCTCCCCTCCCCCCCGGGAAATCAGTGGCCAGAAGCAGCCCCGATGGTTCATTTAAAACGCCGTGCGGCCTCTCTGGCAGCACCGCGCCGAGCACGCGCATTTTCCGTTGAGCGCTTCTCTGTCGTGCAAGAGTTGGCTCGCCTTCCGTGTCTGGGTCGGTCTGCGCCCCGCTATCGGCGCTAGTCAAACCGCAACGATCGAGCATCATTCGGGCTTTCTTGACCAAGAATGGTAAACCAGAGCGCTCGCCTTGCCGTCGATGGTGCGCCCGCTGCGCCGTGCGCGTGGCACTTGGGCGTTGCCTAAGCGGCCTCACGCTGTGTGTGCATTTCATCTTGTAGGTCTATTTTTTTTATTTTATGAGGGGCGCGACGTTAAAGGAGCGGTGCAACGATATTCAATTGGAATGTTTTTCACTTTACACGAGCTTACTGGCACTAGCGGGACTCAAGGATACTCGCACGCAACGCGACTGACCAAGAAACTCCTTTGTTGCGGTGTAATTTCGAGGACAAAAGCCATAATTTTCATTCAATCTCTCCTTTGCAAAATTTGATGACGTAACGTGGGGATCGCAGTGCACCCATATGACGATATTTGAATGCTGTTCATAGATTGGACCCGAGCATTGCGTGGGCACTCGATTTGGGCTCGTGATAATTACTAGCTCGAGAAGCATTCGGCTAGTGGCCCGTGTCCAATCGCTGCAACGACGACAATAGCCGAGCCATAACAATGTCCGGAACTCAGCGCGTGTCCTGTGCTTTGCCAACACCAGCGCGTGGCTACGATCAACATTGGCGGCATATAATCGGCTCCAGATCACGTGGCCGCTTGTCCTGGCTGCGAGTTGAGGGAATGAACGCGGCTCGTTTTTCTTTAATTTGTTTTGGGACTTCTATTGCGTGGTGAAAAACGAACGCGTGTTTCATAGGTCATTAATGTCAGGGGTCCGTTCTAAGCGGTATTTGCGCAAAGTACAAAAATTGTTGCATCGCCCCTTTAAAGGGGCACTGACACGTCAACATCATATTTTTTTTTATTATCCGAAACGATTGAAAACGATGCCGGGACATTACCCTCAAAATTCGAAACTTGAAAATTCAGTATTTGTGAATTAAAAAAAAAAACAATTTCCAAATGCCGAATTTGAAGTTCCCGCGCGATCCGCGCCAGCACAGTGAGTCAAATTTTGCGGTCTCCTGCGACTCGACTTTTTTTCAGACCTCCGCCGTTGCCACGGCAACCCCAAGCGAGAAGGAGGTGATATTACGCCGGCGCGGGAAAGAACCGGTTTCTTTCCCGACTTGCCGTGTTGCTCGCCGACGACCGCCGCTAAGTTTTCCGAGGGAGGGTACAAATCTAGGAAGCAACATCACACCGAACTCTGATTTCTGGTATTTCAAAAAGAGGGGCCGTAGTGCGTTCGCAATTGCGTTAAAAAACATGTTTTACGATTGCTGTTATTATATGTTATAGAAATGTCACCTACAAAGCTTCTACATTTCCTGATTTTTGACGTCACCGATCAAAAGAAGCGAGGAGGTGAGCACGGGAAATTTAAACGCCAAAAATAAAAAGGCGCGCGCGCGCGCGGGAAAATTTTTTTTTGCGATGCGGTTTTTTTTTGCGTGTCTATGACTACAACTTGCATCGTTTTAGACAATAAAAAAAAATACGACCTGTGGGTTGTCAGTGCCCCTTTAAGGCGCGTTCACACTGGCGATTCGCGACAGTCGCGCGAGAGGCAAGCGACCACCGACGTTCACACAGCGGGCGATCGGCAAAAGGCTACCGGTGAGTCGCTTCTTGGAAGCTCTCGGAAAGCGCCATCGATTCCGTCCTTCCCACTATAGCTCGGGTTCGCGTTTTCGCTGCTTTCCCGTTTTCGTTCTCACGAGCGTCGTTTTCGCCACAGAAAGAAAGACGCGTGATATTGGCCTGAGACCTTCGGAACCGTACAATGAAAGCACAATCGCTACACTGGCGTGCACTCACTCGAGCTTCCGCGGACCTGTCAAGTCAAACGTCACGAATTTGCTGCCAGGCCTTGTTATTTTTCGGGCGCTCGTTCGAATAGGGGTGCTGCTTGTTCTAAAGAAATGGGTACTCTGATCAGAGCCGCCGCAGAGACCTCCATTGCAGGGGCGTAGCCAAGGGGGAAGGGGATATAGAGGGCTTCAGCCCCCCCCCCCCCCCCGCAATCGAGCCAACCCTATAATATATACATGCATTTTGACCCCCCCCCCCCCACCCCCCTCCCCCTTTCCGCACTCCCAGTCATATACACCCCAGGCACCTCACAAAAAAAAAAAAAAAAAAAAAAAAAAATGTTCTTGCGCCGTGGAGTCCCACTTCCGTCCCAAAAGGGAACACACACTTTGCTTTCGCACGGCTGAGCGCTTACCTACCATCTGCTTTCACCCCCCCCCCCCCCCCTCTTTTCCTGGTCCTAGGAGAGTTTTCTCGGCAACACCAGAGGGCAGCTAAACATAGATGAGCATTCAAAGAAAACGAACGCTAATTTACGAAGTAAGGATCGGTGTTCGTTACAGCTTCCCTTTTTTATGTCTTTCCCTCTCCTTCTTTCCCCGCTTATAGCGAATTTTCTAATTTATCCTAAAGGCTGAACTCCATGGGACGAATATCCTGCGAATAACCGACGAATTTTGCCCGGCGGCTTTTGCTCTGCGCGTGGAATCAACACAGTGGCTACGTCGCGCGCAAAGCGAGCGTGCCGTCGGGCGGCGTTCGCCAGTTATTCGTCCATGGAGTTCAGCCTTAATACGAAGTACATTATTACTTCACTCTGCCCGTTGGAAACAGTCTGCTTCTATTAGTCCCCCTTTCAGAACAGTCTTCGACATTAAAACAAACATCAAAAAAGCTCGATATATATATGTATATATATATATACAGGATATTCCACGTAAATTGAGCCAAGGTTTAAAAATAGTTCGGTGCAGTTTAGGATTACGAAACCAAACGAATAAGTTTGTTCATTCTTCGGAGCAAGTCAGGCTATTTTTGAATTTTGTCCAATTAACTAATTAATTAAGATTAATTATTGAACTTTTGAAATATTTCCTTTAGAGCAAAAGTTCCAATGACAAAGTTGTAGAGCGTCCTCAGAAACATCCAATTCAGTGTTTTTGTTTGTCAACTAACTCTTCGTAGAGGCACATTCGAGCGCAGATAAACGAAAACCAGCGGTGTGTTGACGCCGTCGCCGCTTCCAACTGCGGAACTCACGACGGAACCCGAGCTCCAAGAACCTCCTGCGGATCGAACGACTTGAAAACACACACGGAGCAACAGTAGACGCGAGTAGGTTTGCAAATTTCAGGGTGGCAAACTTTTATTCTGCAGCAAGAACGAGAAGCACAACTGCAGGAAGGCCGCGGCGTCCAAGACGCTGTGGCCGTATTAGATGTGCGAGCGCGGGTAGCGCTCAGACATGCACGCGTTATCCCTCAAAAAGTAACTAAATACCATCACTCGTTACCGATTCTCCTAAGGAACGCGTTACGTTACCTCAAAGGTAACGAGTTACTTTTGTCGTTACTTTGATGGGCAAATACACAACTGCTTTAGTATCATGGCTTATTGTTTTTTTTTTCGGTAGGCGTTGCACTTAAGCAGTAGCTGCGTCTTAAAGTTTTTTATCGCTTATGTTTCCCCGCTTTCTTGGGAATACATCTCCGGCGACGTTGAAGAGTCGTTCTCGTGACGCGCTCGAAAGAACGGCAGTGTTGTGCTTCAGTTAGAGCTGGTGAATATGGGTTTCCCCTCTCTCTTTTCTTTATGCCCATAAAGTTCCAAGTTGACGATGGGATCTGTACCTTCCCGTCTTGGCAACCTCCTGGTTTACATCCGGTCTGTACACGATTTTAGAAAGGTTCAACCAACGTACCATATTGGGTACGCTGGTTGAGCAACATTCCCGGCTGAAGAGTTCCACTGAGGTGTTCAGTGATAAACGTTGCTATACTGTCATCCTGTGTAGTTGTTTTTCGGGTTGCCCATCTGCCTTTCCGGCAATAGACCCATACTCAGGTTAGAATTAAAACGATGCTGTTTAAATGGTGTTGTAAAAGTTACTTGTCAAAAGTAACGAAATACCGTTACTCGCGATCGTTGCTTGATCTTAAAAAGTAACAAAGTATGTGCGTTCCAAGTTTCTTTTCTAAAAAAGTAACTAAATACGTTACCAGTTACCAAAAAGTTACTAGGTAGGAGTAACTGGTTACTAGTAACGCGTTACGTACGTGTCTGGTACACTCCAAGAAATGCCTGCGCGTCTACTTACCCGCAAAACACTCACAGAGTCAATCATTGGGATCTAGGAAATCAGCTCAGCGAATGATAAAGGGAACATCCGTTTAGACCTAAAAATGAGGTCTGCGCTGTGGCATTACGCAATGCAAAGCGTCATGCTTGCATTGCGTAATGCCACAGCGCAGACTTCATATTAAAGGCCCGTTCACACTCTTGCAACCGAGTACGACCGAGAGAGACGAGATCTGTTAAAACTTCTTAAAATTTCTTAGGACGAGGGAACACACTGGCATTCTGGCGCCATCTATGCGGTGACCCTGGAACTGCGTTTCACAAGAGCGAAGGTTTTGCGGGATTTCCGAGGTCAAATGTGCGTAATACTTATAAGAAAGGCTCGTTTATAACGTTCACGAAAGTTTTTCGAGCCAAGAAAGAAAGGATAATGCGCGAGAAAAATAGAAAACATGCCGGACCGCCAAGTTTACACTTCTACCCAATACATGGCGCCAGTGTGTCCTCTTGTTGTAAGAGATATTAAGAGGTTCTAAGGCACACGATTTTAAGAGGTCGCAAGAGTGTGAACGGGCCTTAAGGTGTAAACGGATATTCCGCCTCATCATTTGCTGAGCTGATTTGCTAGATCGCAATGATTTGCTCTTTGAGTGGTTTGCGGGTAAGTAGACGTGCAGGCATTTCTTCAGGCTCTGTTATACTCCGACGTAACGCGCGCGCAAGCGAACGCTGGCCGAAGTCGGCTACGTCACGTCAGTCACGCCGCGCGCGTCAAGACTCAAAAATTCGCCCTTTTTATACTCCGGTGGCCCTGGCGGCTCCCGCGGCGCGCGTCGGTGGGTCGCTGGCACGGCGCATGCGCAGAATCTGACTACAAGGGCACGTTTCCTGCGAGAGTGCGCCACTTCCGGTTCCTTTTCGTTTCGAATAGCAGACGAAAATTCTCGCGCTTCTTCAGCGCCAAGTTCGAGCGATGGCGTGGACGTACCTTGCACGACGAAAACTCGCGCTTGCACTGTTGGTGCACCACCTGCGCCGCAAGCGTAGGCGGTCGATGTACATACGGTACATCTTTGACAAGCGCACGGTCTACGGTACTCAAGCTTCCTCGTGTCGTAGACACACGGGTGAGGACGAATTCCCTCGATGAGCTTCTCGACGACCGAGTCCGATTCTTCAAACATGACGCCACACGGAGTGGTGCTCCCCCCGTCGTCTGCTATTGCTCGTATTCGCCGCGCTTCCCGCGCGAGGGCTGCCGGGAGCCAGCGCGTGATGCATCCTGGTCCGGCGTCGCTGGCGCGGCCGGCGCGGAATATGGCATGCTCCATTTTGGCGTCGAGGCGGTCAGGCTGCGTCGAGACCTTTCCAATGTTTACAAAATCACAGTCCAGCGTGCGATCTTCACAGCCCAGCACGTGCGTGTTCGTCGCTTCGGAAAGCGAGCAAAGCACGCGCCATACGCACGAACGCTCAAAATGGCACCGGCCAAAAGCTCGTTTTTGGAAAGGTCTATAGAGCGTCGGGTTTTCGCCGACGTGACGTCGCTGTGACGCGCTCGCACGCGCGCACGCGTTACGTCGGAGTATAACAGAGCCTTTAGAGTGTAGCGCTTTACTATGCGACGCGTCGCAGATGCTGTCGTTGGTGGCGTTGCCAACCGGCTTCCAAGGCAGAGCGGCGCGCCCCTTTCAGGTGTCGCACGCTCCGAAATAAAGCTCTATTTAGCATAGCATAGAGTCTAGAATGTTTCGTCGGTTGTTGACAAAATGAAGCGTTCCGCAGTGTGGCCGCATAGCGGGAGGGCCCTTTCGCGCGTCGTCCTAAATCCCCGACCGTTCGTTTCTCGAGAATAAATGCCTGCACACTTTGTTAATTCGTACCCTTTTTTTTTGCGCTCCTTGCCTAACGACGCAGGTTTGCGCGGGTGACATTTGCTAATTGCGAAAAATTGTCAGGTGACAAAATAAACCAAGCTAAAAGCGCTTGTGTCCCCGAGTTTGCTTTGTCCGTGTTCGCCGAGGCTTTGTTTACAAGTTGCGGCTTCTTGCGGCATATGTCGGCGTCGCTGCCGACGCGCGCATGGAAGCTTGTTTCCATAACGATAATGGGACTCAAACTAAATACGACAAAAACAGTTTATCACTTCAACGAAAGCTGCAGTTTGAGACTGCTTTTACCGATTTCTTTCTGGTCTTATTCTTGGGTCGTATTTTATATACGTATTTTATCGCGACTTTTTTTCAGTCAAGTTATTCTTTCCCTTTTATGAATCCTACCTGTGATCGTGCTCCGTGCTAGCGCCATATGTGGTAACTCGACCGTAGTGCTAACTAGGCTCGAGGACATCAGGCGGTTGCATGGGAAGTGTCCATAGATTATGCGAGAACGCGCAGTGTGCCCACGAGCGCTTGGCTCCGCCAGCCGGAACATGAAATCTCAGAAGCTCCTGTATATGTGTGCTGCCTCGTGAGAGCGATAGGTAACATACTCCAATACGCCTCGCAAGTGGGCTCAATTTCGTCTTCTGCGCATGAGAAAGGAAGTAGCGGTGACGTCAGAACGCCGAGCCCTGATTGGCTGATCGCGACCCCCCTATCTGAGCATCGTCTGCTCTTTTGCAACGTCGTCTCCGCAAGTTCCCTCCCAAATACTTTTTCCCTCCTTTTGTGTGCGGCGAGACTCCTCACTCTTTAACGGCGTCGGCGGGTGGGCGCAGTTAACATCGTCTGCTTTACGTCTGCTATACTTCGTTTCAGCTGCCGTCCGAGCGCAGCCAAAGGCTGAGGGACGGTTCGCAACTTCGAGAAGAGCATTCCTACGCACCACAAAGTAGTCCGCAAAAATAATACTTTTTTAAATAACTGTTTTGTACGTAAACATTGCACAATATTCCAGATTTGTACTGCAGAGAATGATTTGCAACTAAATGAATTAAATATCTGAAGTTTATGTTTTATTAATATATGTAAATGCATGTGGTTTGATGAAAACACGCACATCCTCTGGCAACACGGCTGCAGCGCTCAGTTTTTCTGTGTGATTTCGTTCCCGTAATGGCCGAATCATGTGCTTCGCTGCATGCCTCACCGGGTCGCTTCAAAACGCCATTTCGCAAAGGCACGTTTGGGCGTCAGGCGCGAGAGGTCGTGATGAATGTCTACTTTCAAAATCAGCAGGAGACTCCGGCCGCGTCGTACCGCGGATGCGTTGTAAACTAGAAAAGCGTCCGGGCCACTACAATTCACTGATACGCGGCGAAATCAGGGCGCCCATTTACCTGCCGATCACATTAAACGCCGAGAAGCTGGGGGAAAGGACTGCGCCTCGAGCCATGATACATCCAGACAATACAAGGAAACATCGACGGCCGGGTCATCGGGCACGTTGCAATGTGAACTTACATCTCGAAACTATGCCGCAATGCCGAACAGGTGGAAAGCTCGGACACAGACGCCAGCGGCCAGCCTACGTACAGACATCCCCTCTGACTTAATTGCAGAAGGTGAAAGGGCACTTTTTAAACCTGTAGCAGACGATACCGTTGATACACCAGTAGCAGACGAAATACTCGGCGAGCACGGGCGGCACGGACGACCAGCGGCGCAGCGGAGTGATACAAAAGTGCAGGCGAGATCGCATGACCTATTGCCGGCGTGTGATTGGCTCCGGCCACACGTAGCTTTGGCTGCGCTCGGACGGAAGCTGAAACGAAGTATAGTCAAAGCGATGGCTGCTTTACCTTTCCTGCGTCTGTCGGAGATTCACCGCTTTTTCACCGGCGAGAGTCACCGCTGTCTCGGAAAACAAGGAGATGACAAGAGGAAGAGATTGAAGGGTTCACAAGGGTCGCGCGGGCATATTCCATTCAGCACGCCAGCCGGTCGTGGGCAGACGGTCTTGGCCAAGGACCGTCGGAGCACCGCTGTGCCTGCTAGGCCTATCTGCCGAGCTCGCTTACTCGGGGTCGGTGGAATCGTGGCCGTTGGAGCATTTCCCGGGTGTTTGTGGATCCAGCGTTCTTGTTCGTCGTGGTTTATTTCAAGTACATTTACTTTTTTTCTTGCTGCTTGCAGTCGGGACGCGTGAGAGGAGCACGTACAAAAATAAACGTCCGTTGATCGTCGCGACTAAGTAACTGAGCGACGCTGTCGGCCATGCTGAGTTGATCGTCGTAGGATTCCGTCGTAACCTGAGCAAAACTTACGATAATTTCGTTTCGTGAATACGAATTTGTTCTCACGTTTTGTCTTACGCACTCTTTTGGCGTAAGATGGTTTTGTGAATCTGGCCTCTGCGCTTCCGAAAGTCGCAGGAAAGGTAAGACAGACGCAGACGACGTTGCGAGCAGACGACGTTGCAAAGGAGCAGACGACGCTCAGATAGGGGGGTCGCGATCAGCCAATCAGGGCTCGGCGTTCTGACGTCACCGCTACCCCCTGCGCAAGAAGCGGACGAACTTGCCCTCCGCATAATGCCGTGCGGTTTCTGCGACAACAAGGACGGACTCCTTTTTGCCACTGAGGCTGCGACATTTGGAACCTGATATGTATCGGCTTTTTCGTGGGTCGATTCGAGAAAGACGAATGAATGGTGTTCCAAGGGCATCGGATTGGAGTGCACACTTCGAGACGTACGAGAATATTGGACCAGCCAAGATCTCCAAGATGTCCACGTGTCATGACGTAGTCCACAGCGTAAAAACTGTTTTTCTTTTATTTTTTGGCCGTAGTTTTGTATTAATTATGATACAGTTCTCACACCCACGCTCCAAAAAACCACCAAGACATCCTCACGGCTGACGTGCATTGCAGACAGCGACAGAACCGCGAGCTCGTAGTTTTGCAACTGGTCCCAATCACGCACAGTGGACTTGCATTTAGGGGTGGTTTGCTGCGGTGAATGCGGGTATCTCTCCCGCCGGCTAAAACCCCCGCACGAGTGATTTTCTGGTCACATGAAGTAAAGTCCCTTGATGAAATTCACGCTTACAAGTTGCAAGTACCGCGAACCATTCTTGTGGAACTTCGACTCGTAACAATCAATGCCTCGGCGGACACTCGGGTAGTGGCTCGTGTCCAACCACTGCGGCGATGAGAATAGCCGAACTCTAACAATGCCTGGAGCTCTGCACGTGTTTTCTACTTTGCCAACCCCAGTGCGTGGTTATGGTTAACGTTGGCGGCATATGATAGGCACCAGGCCACGTGGCCACTTGTTCTGGCTCCCAGTTGGGAAAATGAACGATGCTCATATTTCTCCAATTTTTCTTTGGCGACTGCCATTGCCTATACTGCATCTCATGAGTTGCGTGCAGCAGAGGCAAAAGCACAGGTGCGAGGGCCTGGGTTTCATATTTGCTTTCCTTTTACGAGCACTCGCGAAAAGAAAGCACATCTGAAAGCCACGTACCCACGCCAATGCCTTTGCCTTTGCTGCACGCAACTGCTGAGATAGAGTATAGAAAGAAAAACGAAGGCAAGTTTATTCAGTTATTAGCGTTAGGGAGTGATCCTAAGTAGAATTTGTTTAAAGTAGAAAACTCGTTTCATGATCCCTTTAACATGAACGTCTTCATGAACACCGTGTCAACTATTTTCTTTTAAGTTGTCAAGGCTAGCATAGCTTCCAATGTCTGCAGCCCAGCTCAGCTGCAAGAGCACGTGGTTTCGTCTTGCGTCTCATTCGAACGCACTCTCGTGCGGAACAGAGCCAAACGAAGCGACGCGCTCGAGCAAGTAGCTTTTACAGCGTTAGAGCACTATTGAAGTAGCGCCAGCGTTCACTATGCGTCACAAAATAGTTGACGCCGTGTCAGGCAAAGGGCTGTCGTAAGTCCGTCCTCACTTCAATTATTCAGATCCGCGCTTTCACGCAGAAAGAGGGTGAACAGAAATGTGAGTAAAATGAGCCGTATTTGTATACTTTAAGAGCGACATGTAACGTTATTTCTGGAGACAATCGTGTTAAGCGAAAATAAAAAGGAAGCTGAAGCACTTTTCAAAAAATCTGATTTAGGAGAGGACTTCTACAGCATTTGGTCCCGTGAATTCAGTTATCGCACTTACCTTGGGCAGAAGTAAACGTAAACGGAGATTATTCTGAAAAAAAAAAAAAAAAAAAAAACTTAGTGAACGCTTAAGCTTCACCTTTAAAGGGCGGTTCGCACACTTGCGTCGAGTCCGACCGAGTGCAGCTGCAACGCCTTGCGACGTACGGGTTGCTATGGCAACAGCTACGTCGGCTCCAACAAAACGGGGTAAAAGCCGGTTTTTACTCAGTTTTGTTGAAGCCGATGCAGCTGTTGCCATAGCGACCCGTACGTCGCAAGCCGTTGCAGTCGCAGTCGGTCGGACCCACGCAAGTGTGTGAACCAAACTTGAGAGTGAAACATCGTTACGTTATCGGCCCCCGTTCGCATCGCCTTTTCATTCACTTCTCATGCTCTTGCTGCCAGTAAGCAGGGAGTGCGGCGGACATAGCCTTTCTTCTCCTCTGTTAAAAAAAAAGAAGTGGCGGACATGGCTTAGTTTGTGGCGTGTCTGGCCCGCAGCCGAAGGGTCGTGGGTTCGAATCCCGCCTAAACATTTTCAAAATTTGTTTTAATGAAAATTAATTACTTATTGAAGTGAATTTTCATCCCGCACGTGACGTCACGTGAGCGTTGTAGGTTGTTTGATATTCCCGCGCGAGGTCATCTGGCAGTGGCGTCGTGACCCTACGGACCAATCAGGATTTGCGCGTCGCGCCACCGACGCCGGATTTTCTGCCACGCCGCCGAGGCCGGTTTTTCTTTCTCTGGGACACGGGCTCCTTAACGCTGTCGCGTTAAAATACTTGCAGCGATTACCGCCAGGCATGCAGCGATCGTCTCTGCCGCCTGTTATTTGTCCAGAGCGTCGTGACGTCATTGACGGCATCCCCGAGACAGCTTAGCGGCGAGCAAGGAAAGGGTCATCTGACCGTCTGATCCCGCTGATGAGGTCACTTTTGTTAGTGTACTCTTCGATCTCGCGCTTTCCTACCGTCGGCATGCCGCAACGGGTGGATCGATGTCGAAATTTTAATTGGCTATTGGCTATTATGACGCTATTATGACGAAAATTTAATTGGCTATCAAGGACAAAAAACTTAAGACGTAGTTTGAAGGTGTCTACAATACAACTTTTATTGTTTGTTCGAATTCAAGGACCGTCTTCAGTTTCCTTTCGAAGAAAATGACAGGCTTACGTACTACGTCTGCTGAGCGGAATCGGCTGGAACGCTCTAGTTCGTTCAAGCCGGAAAACTGAAGAAGTGCTTGAAAAAAAAAAAAAAAAAAAAAAAACGATTTAGAGGTGCATTTTTTCGTATTTTTATCCCGTGAACCTGGATATCACGTTCGTTTTCTCTGAAGATATAACTAAACTCAAGAAAACATAAAACACTTCCGACCAGTCGTTACGTCATACTAGGATCTTTCGGCCGCCAAGCGCGTGTCGCTTGTGTGGGCAGCGCGTGCTGTTGCAAGGTTGCCACGTATATTCCCCCGCACTGACACCAGTCGTGACGTCTCTTTCTGACCCTTTTTTGAAAATAGCAAGAGTGCGCGTGCATAGCCTCGGTACTCGCTGAAGATGCGCGAGAGCAGAGATTCCGAAAACTCCGGATATGACGTCACGCTCCGGGAAGGAGGGCCTTCAGCGGTACTCGGAAAATGATTTTCTGCAGCCTCCGTGCATTAAATAGAAGAAAAAAAATCTCGATATTCGTGATCTTGGAGGCCGAATGAACACGATTTAAGTGTTTTTACTCAAATACGCAGCCGACGCAACGAGGTAAAGGGACCACTCCAGCTGCAGCCTCGAAAGGGCAAGTCGCTAGGCTTTTTTTGTTTACGATTGGTCAGCGATGATAGGACATGTACAGAAACATGACGAACACCATGACGGTGCGCTTTTGACGCCGTCTGATTGGTGCCATATCAAGCTCGTATCGTCGGCTGCGCCTGAACTTAAAGGGACCATGAAACCATGGGTGTCGAACCGTAACCGGAACAGAACCGCTTATTTTACCCGAACCGGAACAGAACGCGAACCGAAACTTTCGGTTGCATTTGGAGCTGAACCTGAACCGGAGCAAAACAAAAGAACCATTCTGGACCGGTTCGCTGTTGGGCGCACATTTGCATGTGCTATTCCATGCGGTGTGCGCCGACAATTTTGAGAGGCTTAGTGCTGCGGAGCAAGGTGTTTCCATTTATGCGACTATTTTTGCGGTGTTGGCTAAGGTACATAAAAAAGTACTTGAAGTAAGGTACAAGGTAAATGAGAGGTTATGTACTTCAAGAAAAGTACCAAGTACACCGAGCGCAATGTACTTAAAATAGAGTACTATGAATGCAATGTACTTTCAAAGGATAGTACAGGTACGTTTTAAGCCTTTCATTATGCCCTTTCAATTCCCTATACAGTTTTTTTAACTGGTATGCATTACCCCAATGTTAATTTGGTGTACATCGGTTATTTTCTAAAATGGCGACGAATACTGGATAAAGTCAAGCGCCTAGAGAGTACCTAGTTTCGGAAATGGCGCCAAATTCAGAAATCCCTTTGACTTTTGGATTTGGCCCGTTTGCACTGGCTTGTCAGGCCCGTAGCTCCCGCGAGAAATTCTCTCGTGGATGAGTGTCCACTCCTAGTATCTTTACCATCCTCGCTTGCACTGACCGAGCGAGAGTTCGAAATGCTGTGGGGTAGTCGCGCCCTGTACAAACGAAGCAACGCATTTACTGCTCGCATTTTTGATGAGAGTAGAAGATCCTTTCCAATATGTCTTCAGAGTTTACAAAGCATCATTTTGCTAAACAAATATAACAAGACCAAATTTGGGGAATGTTCTTTGAAGTCGGGAGTTGTACTTTCCTCAAAGAGTACCAGCAAAATATAGATTAAGTAAAGTACAAATACATACTCAGAGAATGTTCTTCAGGTAAAATACAGATTTTCTAAGCCTACTTCAAGTAGTACTTTAAGTATAATGTTCTTAAGGTGCTTCCAAAACCTGTACAATTTTGTTAGCATATTTACAAAAACGCAGGTCATAACCGCTGTTATTGACTGCCATGAAATCGGCCCGACCATTCTTAGCGACCACACTTCGATGTTTGGGGAGATTCAGACCAAGGCTGTATATCGTTACCGAAAAAAAAGTAACGAAATACGTTACTCGTTAGCTGCAAATAAAAGGAACGCGTTACTGGCCTACGTTGTCTCAAAATAAAAGCAACGCGTTACCGTTACCGACAAAATGTGACGGACGTTATTTTTGTATTACTGATTATGAATTAACAAGTTTTACGTTTTGACCTTAGAGGTATACATAAGCACCCTCTTTCAAAAACGATTTTGTCCATGCAGACACTAAACATAATTGCTTCATTTTTTTACAGTTTTATTTAAATATTTACAAGAAAAAACTCAAAGGAAAACGTCAAAAACGCGGAAATCCACATGACTTGGCTCCGAAACACGAAAAAAAGTTAAGTGTAATTTTTTTTTTTTTTTTTTTTTTTAAGAATACGTATCGAGTAACGTTACCACGTTGCCGTTACTCGAAATAAGTAATGGGAGTATGTTACCTGTTACTGCTTTTAAAACGTAAAAAGTACGTTATGCGTTACTGAAAAAAAAAAGTAACGCGTTACTGGTAACGCTGTTACTTGTAAAACGTTGCCGCTAACATTGCTTCAGACCCTACTCTACGGCTTCGAAAACGTGCCCCAAATCGGCAAGGGTAGAAATGTCTTGGAATTTTTGGTAAAGAAAAAGTCCCGACACCCCGAATTATATTCACTTACTGTCTTCGCTCTTGCAGTACCGGCCACGCAAGCCAGCGTGGAAAGGTTCTTCTCGGGTTAAAATACATCCTATCATGCCAACGAAAGCGACTGAGCCCGGACTTACTAGATGATGTCCTTTTCCTCCGGTCGTTTCACGCAACCACGGCAGAGCGTACAGATCAGTAAAATTAATATTGCCTGTGCATGTAACAATTCTGGAGAGGTGCTCCTGCATTCTTACAGTAGAAATATTTAATTTTCTGTTCGCATCAAGTCACATGCCACGTATTAAATTTTTGCAGATCATTCCAATAGACAGACGGAGTACATAAAATCAATAAATGAGCACTCATCCACTTCATGACATTAGAGGTGTGCGAATATTCGGTTAAATCTTTCACTTTTTCTTAAACCGTTATATTAACCGTATGAACCTGTTTGAACCGGTTGGAACCGTTATTGTTTCCGCTCCGGAGCTGAACGGGAACCGAACCGAAATATTTGAACCGTAACCTGCACTGAACCGAAGAGAGTTTCGGTTCGAGACCCTGCATGAATCGATTTTAGACAGAATTTTAATGATTGCATATCGTTTATGGCAGGTTTCTCAGACAAGCGGCCCGCGCCTTGCTGGGACGCGGCCCTCAGGCAACCGGCTTCGAGGCCGTGCCCGTTCTCAAGTTTCGAGTGTTCAAAATGGCATGCGCCATAGTGCTCTCATGTCGCCGATTAATTTCCGCTCGAAACTTGGCTATGCTTTAATAACTTAATCACACAGTTTAACTTTATACTATTCTGTTTTTATTTGCTTTGTGTATTGTTTTAATTTTCGCTTCCCAGATTTTAGTCATGTTAAAACCACCTGCATGACATTAGAGTTTTTTTGCTAAATTACCCAAGTTCGAGGGGAGTGCGCGAGTGTAGTCACACGCGCTGCGCGTACTGCCTTCTGCAGCAGTAACTGTATTAAAGTGTATACCCAGTACAAAAGGCACTTCGCACGCGCATTCATCAACGTCTTAGTTTGGTTGTTTAATTTGAATAATTTTACGGTTAAGGCGAACACGTGCAGCACCTGCACTTACATTCCCAGCATCATTTTTGGTGTTTGGGTAATTTAGCAAAAGGTAGATTCCGCTACTAGGCTGCAAGTGCGAGCTGTTTGCTCAAGGACGCACCTCGGCTGTACGAACTCACTCTCAGCAGGAACAACTGTCAAAGATAAAGCTCAGGATTCTCGCATTCAGGAAATATCACCATCAAAATACAAGTGTTTTCTGAGACTGCTCCTGCAAATATCGACAGTAAAGCCAGAACTGTCATATATATATGAAGATATCTTTTTGTTTAGACATGTTAAGCTTGATTCCCCCCCTCCCCCCCCCCCCCCTTCCCTCTCACGCCCACCCTCGGATTGCGTTGGCCCTCGACCTTTCTCGGGTGGGCTATCTGGCACTCACACCCAAATAAGTTTGAGACCGCTGGTTAATGGTATCAAAATAAATCTAGCAGGCGAGATTAGAAAGGCTAAATCCCAATTTTTGGCATGAACGTTTGGCAAATAAAAGCGGACTATATCTTAGACTCTCTTTCTCGAACTCCCGCAACGAAGCTGAGTGTATGAATGGGTGGATTAATAAATGAGTTGTGGTGAAACTTTCTCTGATGGGCGGATGCTTGCGCCATCTAGCAAAGTAACCGCAACATCCACAATGTCGAAGTCTTTTTCCGAGCACGTCAGTTGAATTTAGCTTCCGTATTGAATACGAGTATAGTGTATCACTCGAACTGTGCTCTCAAACGATGAAATTGTCGATGAATACCCTCGACAGAAATGACCGAGGTCAATATCCGGTTGCATAAGGCGCAGCGTTAACGAGAGCACGAGTGGTTTCTCCACGAGTTCCGCCCAAGCGACGACGACGGGGTCCAGTCACAAAACACGAAATTATGCATTGTCTGTGATGCACCCGTCGTTCTGAAGCATGACGGCGGCGGAGCACTCCCGGCAACAAACACTCTCGCGGACGGTGGCCCTCACAGTGCAGCTTTTTCAGGTGCACCTGCAAAGAAATGAATTATTAGAAATTTATATTACTTCGTTTCTAGCGTTTTGTGTTCGCAGCCGAAATGTGAACCTACCATTCTGTACTGAGTAATCGCCACTCCTACGCGGCCGGATCCGGCGCCGACCTGCTACTACAGCCTTCGACGGGCGAGTTCTCGTTTTGCCGCATCCCGGCGTACGGAACAAGGCCCATACTTTACTAAACCGAATAATTTTAAGCTGCACTTCACTCAGCTGCGACGTATCTATAGCCATGGCGTTGATCGCACTAGCGTCGCGGACCAACGAGTCCTACGAAGAAATCGGCGTTCATGGAAACCTCAGTAGGTGACGTCGTCCCGTCGTCCTTGCGTGAAAACGTCGACGCAATAACGTCGTTTCGACGCAACGCGACGCTTGACTGACGTGGCTCCCACGCTCGGCTGGGAGAGCTTCCGTTTCCGGAGGAAAGGCATACTTCACGTCACTGCCACGTGATTTCACATGTTGGCGGCCGAGTCAACACCTCCTTAGATGACAAAGCCAAAGGGCTGATAGAAATATCGTCATCAGCGAAGGTCAACGCTGGTCACCGATTGGATACGATGATTGCGTCAACGCTCGGCTCCAACTTGACTCGAAGCCGAGCGGCGACGCAGCACTCGTTTCCATTCTGCGTCCAGCGTTGGCCAGCCTGGTGACGCAAAAAATGACAGCACTACTGCTTTGTCTTCTAGGCGGTGTTGGCCGAGTCCGGTTGAGTCGAAGAGGAAAGCACCAAACTGGAGGCAATAAAACGAAAACGGATTCCTGCTCCGGGTTCTATGAACATTGAAGATTAATTGGGATCTTTATTTGGAAAAGAAGGTGAAACGAAGTATAGGTTCTTTCAGCAGCCGACCACTTGCATAAAATATCCCCCATACCCACCGGAGACAACTTTTTTTTCTTTGCATTTTTGACGAACTGAAGACCGCGCGGGCACAACTGTAATCGGCGCTCTATTGGCGCGAGCGCCCGGGTACCCATAGCTTTAGCTTTATTGCAAAGAAAAGTTGTCCTCAAATATAGCAAATCGCCGCAGAGGTTCGAAGTTACATCTATGGCCATCCCTGTGAGGTACTCTAGTAGCATATTCCCACGACGGAGATTTTCTCCACATAGAGAAGCGAACGTCATCGCGTTTTGAGTTTACGTGCGCCACGTCACGATTTTTGCTAGTCCCTGTACTCCGCCTAACGTCACCGTATCCTGGGAAGGTAGCGCCATTGCCTTCCCTGCTTGCTAACTGAACACAAATTGATCTATCCTATGCACGACCGGAACCTTGCAAGGCGATTTGCTGATCGGTTTCTGTTGCCATGGCAATTGCCATTTCGGACCTTTCAAATTTTTGAAGCTTCCAAAAGGTCGCTGTGAACCAGTCGCGCCAATATCGCTATTGAGATTCATCGTACTGAAAGCGTTCCTCGCCATTATAAGCGTCTTTGGCACTTTGTATTGAATCAACCTATCAGTAGCCTGATCTCCCCAGCCAGTTTCGCTACGCCGCCGCTGCAGGCATGCATCGTGGTAACCAGTGTTGCGGAATGGGCACCCCCATTCCATTCTAATTTCATTACGGGGAATTAGAGCTTCCAACAACTCCATTCCTTTCAGCTCCTCAGAATGACAGCACAGGACCCATTCACACTCCTGGAATCCTTTACAAAAAATTTCTTTCTGGCCAGATCTGAAGATTTCAGATATGGTCATATCAAAAATTGGCCACATATAACCTGATATAGTATATCTGCCAGATATAGCCTCATAATTCCAGATATAGTCTGATATCCAAGGCCAGGTATGGAAATCCCAGATCTGGCCAGGTATATCAAAAGGACACAAGCCTGAAATCAGCACTTTATATCCTTTTATTGTCTACAATTCTCCCAAGTGCCCTGCCCCGCACTCGAGGAATTATGGGAACGGTGATCCTTCAGCTCCCTAGTGATCGCTAGTTTTGACCAATTCCATGGTTACACGTGTCTAGGGCTCTGGGCGGCTGACATCCCGGCGAACGGCGCCGAAGTGTCGCGCTCGTCGTGGCTTCGCTTCTTGGCGCCTCCAGATTTCGCCCGGAACAAACGCGCAGACATGCCGTCAGCTTTTTTCGCTTGTCTCGTGACTTCGCGCTCCCCGCGTCACTCCGCCCAACTGGAAGGACGCCCTCCGAGCTACGAATTGGCTCCTGTTTCTCGTAGCGTCCTCTCCGGTCTATCGTTAGGTGAAACAAAGTATACAAGTGAACGCCTCCACGCCGACTCGCCGTCGCCAATTTGTGCTTTAAATAGACGTGAAATATACTTATTTGTTGCATTATTATTGAGCTTTCTCTATATCGTACGCTGCGGTTTGTTTTGTAAAAACTGAGCTGCCGACGCCACCCTCACGAAAAGTTAATTGACTTCGCGCGACGATATAAAGTAATGAAATCGTATAATGATTTTATTACGCCGAACTGTTTCCAATCGGTAACCGCCATATGAGATTACGGTTTTGTTCCGGTTCAGGTTCAGTATAAAATGTTTGATTTCAGTTACAGACTTATTCCGGTTCATGTTAAAAATAACGATTTTGCTCCGGTTTTCGGTTCGGTTCGACACCCTTGGTTAAAAGCTACATGCTGAACGCGCTTGATTACAACAGCCGCTTTGTCGCTTTGTCGCGGCGCCAGGAACGACACTTTGTCCGTCTACAACTATTTAGTTTTGGTTGCTTCGCTAAAAGCGCGCCATTTTCATCCTCAAAGGAGCCACTTGTCAGTGAGACAATCAAGCCGCCAGTCACCTCCAGTGCAATGATGCTGTTTGAAGAGCCACTTACCATGCGCTAACGAATTGCACCATCAGCCCGTAGGCCCTAGATGAAAATCGACACAGCTCGCATAAGAATCGAGTCCATTCCATTCCCACTTCCTTCCGGGAAAGGTCATCAATTCCATTCCCATTCCATTCCCCCCAGCGCTGCCGCGATTCCATTCCAACTTCATTCCAGGGTCGCGAAAGTGCGGAATGATTCCGGAATCATTACAGTTTCGGAGTGGACTCCGCAACACTTATGGGAACTGTAGTATTTCTGTACGTGCGACAACCCCGCTGCGGGTCCGCATGAGCAGAGCACGAGACGGCACGAGCTGCCCCGTTCACTGTAGCTGTAGCCTCCTGTGAAAACTACAATTATGGCGGCGTCACGCATGTGTGGAACACTCGGCGAGATCGGTCTATTATATAAGCTTATTTCCACAGATCTCTTAGATTGATGATGTTCTTCGTGTGTATGTCAAGACACGAAAATGATTTTTTAATGCCTCCAAACACCGTCGCCGCATGTGGTCGCGGAGTAATGAGTGCGCTTGTTTCGCCGGTGTGTGGATAGCAAAATCTCGTTATACCAAAACTGTCTATATAAAGCAACCTGTCACCGGGATTTCGGATCGGCTCACCAAGAATGAAGTCCAAAGAGAAACTGCTTATTCCACGAGACAAAATGGCGACCATACAGGGAGCTTGGCGCTACTTTTCCAGAATCCATTAACTTTAACTCCGCCGAGAGCCGAGAAAAGATTATGACGTCGAACGACAAGTTTGATGGTGCATGTAAGACGCATGGTGAAAGCTTGAAGTTGTCGCCTTCTTACACCTACAGCATTAAAGTTGAGTCTGACATTGGCATTATTTTGATTTCGTCGAAGGAAATAATAGCAGTGTCACACTGTCAACTTTGACGCTCTTGGTTTTAGAATGCGACAACTTCAAGCATCCACCATGCTTTTTACACACCATGGAACTAACCGAACTTGTCGTTCGACGCCATTTCCTTTTCGCGCCGGAGTAATGAGAAAATCAAAGCTCGTTCGATTTACGTATAGCTCCTGCACCGGTGCAGAAAGGCGTAGGGCAGTGTACTGCTGGTATGTGTGTTGAGATGCGACCGGAAGTACACCACCCTACACTTTTATGCACTGCTGCAGGAGGTGCAGGGAAATCGAACGAGCCGTATAGTACGGGAACAGGTTGTCTTCAGTTCTCGGCGGAGTACATGGATTATCAAACGTCCGTGACGAGAACCATGTTACCTCAAAACGCCGTGACGCATGCTTTCCCAAATGAAATCTCAGTCGCGTGAATACACCATAAGAGCAATGTCAGACTGTCAATGTCGACTCTGCGCTTGTAAGAATGCGGCGACTTCAAACTTCCACCGTGCTTTTTACATACACTATCAATCTTGTTGTTCGACGCCATCTTCTTGTTTTGGCTCTCGGCAGAGCACAGAGCTTAGCAAGCATCCGTGACGTGGCGCACGCAACGTCGAAGCGCGATGACGTTCGCTTCTCTCTATACGGAGAGACTCCTCGTCGTGTTAATACACCATAAGGTGCGATGAAGTAGAGAGTTTCTTCTTTGCCGTAGTGTGCGCGACGATAGAACCTCGGGGTCAATAGATGATTCCACTGCTTACAGAAATCGCAGCCTTCCGGAACTCCTAATCAGCACCGCCACTGTGTCCCCCTTTAGTTCGCTCATCTGTTTCTGCATCTTTCAGACGTTGTTTCTTGACTCTGTGCACAACGAATCTACATTTGTCAAAAAAAGGTACATTTCTGGAATTCTTTCTGTAGAATTCTTCTCACCGTCGCTCTCATTCTTGAAGAAGGCGGTTCTTTTGACCCTTCCGCGAGGAACGCTTCGCGAATAACACGTATTTATTTCTTCGTTCACTCGGCAGCTTTAAATTTGTTTTATTAAAGTGCACTCAGCAGCCCCACGATCGCTTAAGAATGGAACTGTATCTGCTTGTCCAAGGACCGGGCGCATCTATTTTTTCTTTCTTTCTTGCTGTGAATTCACTTTATCTCTCTTGTTTATTAATGGAATGCCTTTGTAATCCAGGTGCTTTGCAGACACCCGAAACTTCTGGTACTGAGTCTTTTGATATGTTTCTTAGCACATTTGGCACAGCCAATCATTTCTGTCGTTGAAAGGGCGTTGAGAACGTTGGCGATACTTGAGATTCTCAAGTTACCTTTTATCGAATTCTCGCACGCTCCGCACAGAACTCTTTTACCATGACATTGTAGAAGCCGCGGTATCCTGCTAGCAGTTTCAAATTTAAAGCGATATTTCGGCGGTGAGATCTACGCGCCTTGGGGTGTACGTCCCACACTCTAAGAAAAAAGGGAGTGGTACCTTCTCCTTAAAATGGACAAACAGAAATGTCCCATGCGCCGCGTTGATATCCCTGTTTGGCGGGCGTTTCGAAAGTACCGAAAGCCTTCAAGATTTGTATATGCTCTTCAAATTTCTCTCGGTAAACGGTATTTTCAACGGAACTTTTTGGACAGAATGACGGACAAAGAGAAACAACTATATGTCTTAAACACAGCAACAGTGTAACCATTTCTGAGTTAATAATCGTGCTAACACCATACTCGTTTGAGAGAAAAAGACATACTGGATTAATTTATAATTTATATGTATGACGTTGGTTGGCATGGAGCCGCGGCCCGAGCGAGAGTAGTGAGAGTTTCTTTCTGTTCTCCTTGGAATTGCCCCACTTTCGCCCCCGCAGACTCAGCGTATGTCACCCACTTCGTGTGCCCGGTGGCGAACCGTGGGTTACAGTAGTAATATTTATTATGGTTTAGAAGAATGGAGAATTTCCGCGAATGTTAAACATTGCCAGCTATTGGCCAATGGTTGGCCAAATTTGTGCTGCCTGGGCTATGGCGCACCCTCGTTCATCTGTACCACTGCTGGTACATATGGTCCTTCTTAGTGAATAAGGTTAATAGATTTTCGGTGCAATTGCCAGTTGCTCTTACCCCGAACACTTATTGAGAGATGCGCGTTTCTGTGAAACACTACGATGGAATGAACCAATCACTTATGTTTGCCATCCGACTTTATAGTGGGGCAACGCTAGCAGGTTGTCCCGAAAAGCTCGTTGCCTGCCCCTCAAAATCAACATACTTTCACTCTCCTGTTGATGGAGTAGTGTCATCACCACTAAATAGAAAAAAAAATATCGAGAGTATACTAATCAAGATATCTCAAGACCATGTATTGTTTTATATCAACAAAAAACGAGCAGAACTTTTAGGCGTTCCTGATGTCTTATTTTTTCCTCTCCGGTAATGCACCTAGACAAAAATAAATGATAAAAAAAGAACTTAAAAGAACAGCGTGATAAAACCAGCAGATTTGTTTGAACTGGTGGTCGCGGTGTTCTTTCTCACCGGTTTTAACGCGATTTCTTCGGGAGCCTAAAAGACACAAAGAGAGAGAGAGAGAGAGAGAGAGAGATAGAGAGAAAGAAAGAGCGAACAAAATGGCCAGACAAATAATCTAACTAACCCGGAAGGATGGGCAGACTGTGTAAACGGATGAAGCTAACGAAATACAAGGAAGCAAAGAGCGTACACCGTTAGCCTGTGTACACTGGGGTTCCCATCATCCCATGGAGGAGTCTGAGGTGATGAGCGGACGAGAGCTATCCCCGGCCGCAAAACGTCCTTCTTTGATTCTTCGGGGGCTTCAAAGGGGACCGCGCAAAGTTTGCTTCGCCCTGTTGTGGGAAGTTTGTGTAGGCCTCGTCCCTGCGGAACTCAGAGCAAACGGCGAGATCCTATTGATCAGCCGTGGGGGAAGAGGGAAAGGGGGGATTTTGCGGAATCGAAGCGTGGACCGTGGGGAGACGGCCCTCTTGCTCGCTGCATGCAAACTGCTTTTTATTTGCGTGCCTCGGTTATGATGATGGCTTCCGCCGGCGCGCTACAGTGCAGTTAGCGAGAGAACGCCGATATTTTCTCGCGCACTCTTCCTGGCTTTGAACTTTTGTTTTCTTTCCCCGAGGGGAATACGCGGGGTTCGTTCCTTGCCCCAAAACAACTACAAACAAGAGAATATAGTATAATATATATCTGCATATATCTAAGAAAAAACAATAGTGTGGCGTCGCCGCCGCTGGTCCCGCCGTTTTCCTCTCGGTGCCCCATTTTTGCGGGGTGATTATCGGCGCGTTAATTGCGCCCTTTCCTCCCCTTGCACCCGCCCAATTCGAACTACCGTGCTGCGGGTCGGATGCGGCTGCCGCAACCGACAAACAAGCACGAGAGACTGCCGGAACGAGAAGCAAGCAGCGGTGGAACTATAGTCTTTGGCCGGGACGGGACGGGGTGGAAAGATTGCCAAGGTGGAAATGTGTTCCATACCTCAAACTATGCTTGAAGGGGGAAGGAATCTAACCGGGGAGTAGTAAAAAACGAGGGCTCCAACTGGATGATGAGCGAGCCAGATTTGATGAGCACGGAGCTTAATGGCGGCCGCTTCCTAATGACGCGGACTCGCTCGGCGTCCGCCGCGACGATAGGCCAGTGGTCGACGTCGGGGAGATGGGTCTCGTTTGGCGGCAATCTGGCGATACTGCCTAGGAGCGGAGAAAGCAGCATCCAGGACCTTAATCTCTCGTTTCAAAGCCCGTCTCAGAACACTCCCTCCCCTCCGACGCTGCTTTTTATCGGGCCGATTGAGCGCGTCCTTGGGAGAGGTCGCCTGACTCGGGACGAATCCAATCTCATTAAGGTGGTCGTGTCTGGAGCCACGCGTCTGCACCGATGATTTTGCTTCCGACTAGGAGATGGTTGCCGCCGACTGGACGGGAGCTCTCTGTCAAGTGTCGCCTGGTCTGAATTGTGCTCGGCGTTTGACCACCGATGCAACACTCCCGTGATTGCGAGGAAGTTTCGGCACTCGGCACTGGCATGAGCTGCTTTGGCAAGATCGTCGCTTTCTTCTTTTTAGGCGCAGGTCCCACGGCCCCAACCATAATACCGGTGGCAGCTGTCCTAACGCTCTTGTTTGTGGTGCAAATGTCGCGTCTGTGCGTGGGCCACGTATTTTTTTTTCAAATAAATGTCCAATTTTTTATTAGAATCTTAGTGCAGAATGTGCAACGCATTTGTGAAAACTTAACGAATAATAAACAAAAGTGCAAATTTGATATTTTCTATGACATGCCACTACGTATTCCAAGTTTCTGTCAAATCCGCGTTCTTATTTTTTATGACTAAATATAGGACTCGTGTGGTTTTCTACTTTTCTTTTTAATTAGAGCACTCATTATTTTTTTTTATTTTCATTTAAGAACTGCCCTTTTTATTCAATTTTGAAATTTCGTAACTCAGTTTCACATCATAACGCAGCAACGACATTTAAGGGCACGCTCCTGGTAAACATAGGAACTCAGCATAAATTATTATTAGAAGTGTAACCCCCACCACTATGTTTTGTAAACACCACTTGATTATTACAAAATTTGGTAGAATTCCCTTCACGCGTTCTTGGTTTTCTCAGATAGCATTCCAGCTTCTGATCTCAGTTTTGGTAATTATATGCTAGAGAAACTAGTCTGGTTCTCTCAGGCCTGGTTTAGTTGTATTCATATTCAGATTTGTTTAAAATATTTTTAAATCATGGGACTATTTCGAAGTTTGACTCTGTACTCAAGAAACCGGTTTCAAAGAGAACATCTATTTAAAAAGTGATATTTTAATGATAGGTTTTCTCGATCTAAATAAAACCATTTTTTATGATGGTATTTTTTTAGAGCGTACTAATTGTCCTAAATCTCAAAAAGGATTTATGTTGTATCACACGACGCGCACTTGCGCCATATTTTGAAAGGTGACTGATTTTTCGAGGTGTCTAATGCACGTTGCAGAAGCACTGTGGAGCTGGGACTAGAGCTCGAGGTCGCTGCTCTGAAGCGCTGTTCCGCAGAACGATCGAGCGCTCGCGCTAGAAATGCATGTCCTAAAGCCAGGAGCCCGGGCTAGCTCAAGCCTGTAGCTTTGGTTGCGGTCTCAGCTAATGAGCGTTCTCCGCCAAGTCAAATTCAGGACTAATACCCGTGCCACGCGGGCAACTCGAATGCCATTTACAACGAATGACATTCGTTGTAAAAAGCGCGCGACACTCCGAGCGTGGGGCGTTCCACGCGCGACAGATCGCGAGCCGATTCGTCGATCACACGAATGTCATTCGCTGTAAATGGCATTCGAGTTGCCCGTGTGGTGCGGGTATAAGTAACCCCACGAGAGAGCCACACTGCTGTCCTGGGCGGCCGGCACAACATCGGCCACATCTAAACAAAAAAATAAAAGTGCAAACTTTTCGTTTCCGCATTCTTTAATGTGAGGCGCCGCGACAACGGACATTTAGGTTACAAATCAATAGATCTTTATTTGGTCAAGAAATGAACACGCTGTTGTGTGCTGGGGCGTGCCAGATGCCCTTCGTTGGTTTGACCGTAAGTTGTGAATTTTGACTTCGCTTTACCTTAGATCAGGGCGCAGCTAACTCTACGGGCAGATGAAGCCCATCAAGCAGGCAGCGTCAAGATTGCACGGTCATGCAGTTCCTTTTTTTTGTGTGTGTGTTTGTGACATCTTCGGCTAAAGCCTAGTGCAGTGAATGCGCCTTGTCATTGCGTCTTTATTGTGTGTGTTGGCGTTTTTTTTTGTTTTTTTTTGTCTTTATATTTTTGTTAAGCACACTGACTTATGATGAAACAGGGTATAATTGTCGAACTTCTGTGAATGCATTTTGTATTAAAAATAAATAAATAACACGTCCCCCTCAAAGGAAAAAAAAATTAGAGCCATTGTAACAATTATCTTTCCTTGTTTCTGATCGCCAAATACCACAATACTCGTAGCGACGTTACTTCTTCACTTTGATATAGAAAAAAAGCCATGACTGTTCCGGAACGTTTTCGTTTTTATCCTTAAGTTTTTATTGCGATTTTTTTTATATGTTGTAAAAGAAGAAATTTATCATCTGTACTCTATATCTAGAATTCTGTGTTTTCGGAGTTTTTTTTTTTTTTTTTTTTTTTTTTGTCAAATTCGGAGGGTGCTTTTTGGAATTTATTTTTTTTTGCCGAAAATTCAGAACTTATAGAAGTTAATAATTCTTCGATTTTCAGTACTTCGAAATTCGAACTTTAATTTCATTGTGTTTTCTGGTAAAAATAAATAAATAAGTAAATAATATCCGGGTGCCAACGTACGATAGATAAAACAAAACAAAAAAAGTGTTTGTATCGTTTAATATTTCTTCAGCTGGATTTGGCGTTGGTGACATTGCCATTGGCAGTACTAATTAGTCCCACAACAAAAGTGGCACACAGGTGTTGCTTCGATACACGTTGATATCTCAAAATCGATAAACTCCTGGAAGTAGTTGCTGGGAATGTCGTATTCATCCCATCCTATTCATTCAGCCAGACCCGCAGTCGGTCTAGGTGGAGTGGGGAAATACGTAATAGAATAGTTTCAACAACCCCTCGTCCCCTTTTTATGTAATCTCTATGGTCCATAGCTTTCACCATTACAAAAAACACAACATCTCATTCTTCTAATGCACAAACAGAATGGCCCAAACTGGAATCCAAAATAGTAACTTTTGTCGTGATCCGAAGTACAATGACATGTTGTCCTGAATAAATCTTGACGAGATAAGCGGTAAGACCTCTTTTGACAATGGTCCGAGATTTAAAAGATAACTGTGGTGGCAATTTTACAGGATCATTGACCCTATGCGCTGATCCAACTTATTGTAAAATACCGCCTTTATTTGCGTAACTCTGTTCCACCTTGGGGATTTATATCACAAATTGTGTGCAGTGTAAATAAGGATACGGGAACGTTACGTGGTTAGGCTTAGTGCATAATTTCTCTCTCTAGTAAAGCGCTCTCTAAAGTCGTGCACTCACGCCCGTACTTCACTGCAGGGTGGGAAACATCATAAATTAAGACGCATATAACACAAATTTATTTGATTTAAGTGTGATTTTTCTTATCTAAATTATCGTTGTGTGATTTAAATCACGTCACCTTAATTTTTTTTACTTTTGTTTTGAACTGGCGCACAGTCTGCTAGTTTGCCAAACAACAATAACTTTTATGTGTGTGGAGCGCGAGTGATCTTAAAAGAGAAGCAATAAGCTCGTGCAAGACACAAGGATTATACAGGCCGATGCAAGATCGCCTTTAAATTTAGAACTCGGTCTGTCTCTGTGTGATTGTCTATCTGTCCCTCTTTCTCTCTCTCTCCCTCTACCGTTCTGTGTGCTTTTGCGCGAACGCGAATTTATTGTTTTTGTTTCTTCGATTTTTAATTTGTTTGAATAGGATTCCGCGGAACTAAGCGAATGAAGTGGAAGGTAGAAACAAAGCTCAGTTTTTCGATTTGCTCAGAATACCTTATTTTGCTGGTGTTCAGCCTTATATATATTTTTCTTGCTTGGGTTAATTTTTAAATAAATACAATATAAATGCGCATGAAAACCATCAAGTCACAAACAAGCGATAAATAAATATATTTTTTTTTGAATTTTATGTTTAGAAAAAAGTATGATTTAAGTCATCTCAGTATGTACTTCAAATCAAGGTTTAAATTATGCTTAAAACCACAATTTAACTCATTTTAATTCATATTCTCTACCATGCTTTGCACGACCCTGAACAAAAATTTGAAGATAAAGTATAAGCGCGAGTTCACAAAATCAACGAGTTTGCGATGCTGGGCAGTTTCGAAAGCACGCTGACTCGCCGGGTTTGTTCAATGTGATGAACCAATAACGATGACAGAATCACTATAAAACCCGTGAGTCGTGCGTTTCATGCACAGCGTGACAACCAATCCAATTATTAGCAGTACAGAGCAAACACGGGTCAACAAGAGTCATATTCATGGTCTGCTCCATATGTGATCGGTTGATCGCAAGTAACAACCGGCCCTTCAACTCCTTGATTTAGTTGCCACGGTTGCCGCCATGACGTCGTCGTTCCTGTCGTGCAGCAGAAGCGCCTGCTATGAGACTAGTCACTCGCGCTAGTACCCTTTAAGGCTGAACCGCATGTAAGCGATTTAGCGAGACGAGACGAGCGAGGGCACAAGCGAAGAGAGTCAGCGACGAGCGACGGAGATTTCTCACTGTCGCTCGTCGCATCGCTCGGTCTTTGGATTTCTAGAAAACGTCGCTCACCGTCTTGGTCGCTTGCTCCCGTCGCTTTCATGCGGCTTGCCTCGTCGCGCGAATGACCGAGCGAGAGCGAAGCGGGTCGCCGTCACTTGTCTCGTCGCTCGCCAAATCGCTTACAAGGGGATACTTTACTGCTGCCCCCCTTGAGAAGGTGAGGCAGGCATACTCAATTCCATACACAAACTGCATAACTTTCACGGTATTGGTGCTATTTCGGCGTATCACGGGTAAATTGTGAGAATTTAAGCGCAGCAAAAGCGACAGGAGCGAGTTCCGTGCTTTAAACGGGCCTGCCGAGCGGTGGCCATCAATCGGTTCGTCGAACGACGTCTCATCGACAGATTGTTTCGTCGATATTGCGACGTTTCATCGACAGTTCGTTTCATCGACAGGTTCTCGCAATCGTTTCATCAACACACCTTACGACGTTTCGTCGAAAGCGTCTGTCCGAGCACATATCGTCTCTGTCGCCGGTCCGGGAAAGCGTGTGTCCACGAAACGTTGTCCACGAAACGAAAAGATGTGGACCGCTGCCGTACACATAGGTTTGTGCAGTGAAATACCAATTCAAGGCAGAATGCTCGCGCGTTTCCGCTTCGCTCGCAGTTATGGTAAAACAGAGCTTGCCCTCAGCATCTGAGCAGTGCCCCCCCTCCCCCCAAACACACACACATACACACACACACTGTTCACGTGACCACACACTTGTTTATCAACATTGATTTGGGTTATAGGTTTTTCTCGGATTAGAAAAAAAAAAAAACTGATAATTTAATGATGCGAGTAATTCTTTAACATTGTCATTACTCTCGTTATATATTAGGCATAATACTTTTGTACCAGTCCTACTTCGCGTGTACCAAACTGAATAGCTACAAAAGCTAAAGCCTATTTTTCCGTGTTCTCAAGTTTCAGGGTCAAACACCTCAGTGATATAAAATTAGACAACTGGCCAAAAGAAAACAGTTTCTTTGTTGTTCCATCTTGAGGTATATAATTCCTCAAGCTAGAATTTTGGAAACCCACTTCTAATACGTCATCAAGTTTTGTCTGGAAATGTATAAGAGAGAAATACATGCACGATAGCTGCCGCCCCGTCTTACGAATCTGACCACGTTGAAATATGTGTAGTTGGCTTCCGATATCCTCGGGGTGATAAATGCGCGCCGCCAATCTCAATTTTTCGTGTACTAACAAATTAAACCCAAACAAACTACACTACCTAACCATTACCACTAACAAAACACGTATGCGTAATGAGCCGCAAACCGGTGAGGCCACCAAACGCAAAAGCCAAAAACACAACAGCAACGACTCAATTTTTCGACGCGTCGCTTATATAGTATTGTCGTGCAAGTGCCTGACTGTTAGCTCAGGATAATCTTCGCGTTTTGTTCTGACCACATTTGCTAGAGACGCGAGATTATAGCGTAGACAACTGCTACCTTTGCACGACAACTGGTGCAGCCGGGCTGCATTCCACAGAAAGCTCGCACATCGAGAAATAAGTGCGGCCAGGGATGTGAATTTCAGGAGAAAGACAAATACCACACTGTGTTGAAGCGCCACCATACACGATTGATCGCGTTCATGTACAGGTCTGGAAGGCGATCCCATCACCATCTTGGTTCAGAATCATGCTCACCAAGAGTGGGGTTTCACATTAAGGACGCTTGCTTAGCAGCACCAGTTAGTGGACGCAGTCGTCTGCACAACTTGAGCGACCTGTAGAGCATTAAAGAGCGAAGCAGAGTGTATCTCTCGACTTGAATGTTCCCAATAAGCCTCGTCACTAGGCTCATGTGCGTGGCGCGCGGAACAACCACGACGTATTTTGTTTTATAGCTAGGTTTTCTCCTTCTGATTGGTTTTCCGGGGCAAGCCGAATCTCGGCGACTTCCGGCATCATGCGAAATTATCTGCTAGCTGTAGATACGAGCGGAAGCACCAGTGATTGGTGTGCAAGCCCCGGGAAAAATAAGGCTCTTAGCTCCAACCTCTGGATCGCCAAGAGGTCAGTCTCAAGCACGGCAGCCGTCGCTTTACAGTTCTTAGACTGCGCTGGAGATCGTTCGCACAGACACGTAACGCAGAATGACAGTCCGAGCATTTTCCAATCTAGCGGGGCTCGGCACTCGACGCCGCTCAATCGGATATAGAGCTGGCCACTGTTTTTCTGTCTCTTTGTTGAGCCGCCCGTTAGGGCTCAAACAACGTTACTGATGACTTTTTTTCTTTCTCTTGTTTTTCCGACGTCCTACCCCAGAACCGACAGTGGTCATCGGGTGCACGGATCTCCGACCGAGTGAGCGGTGACTCAGCAGTTTCCAGTTCCATGTGCCGGTGAGTGCATCACTCTGAATGGCTAGTTCGATGCTGCCGCTATTTTGCTTCGCAGTAGTGTGGTCTACTTTGAAACGACAAAAGAGGATATTCGTTGGGCAACGCTGGGACGCGCCGAAAAAGACAAACGATGAAGGGTTTACATTTCATCCTAGCAAAGAGCATCTGGAAGCCCCAGCGTTGTCCGAGAAAATAATTTAGACCGCTTGGAGGCACTTAAAATTGAAATTGTTTTACGGCACCTAGCATCCCTAGTTGACCCTTTGTCAGATGACACTGGAGACGACGAGAGGTGATACTACTACTGACCCAATGAAAGTATTAGAGAGATGGTATCAGAAGATTTTGCGCATCATCGAACATTGATCGACTTCTCAAGCTTCGCAACCTAGTCTTCTCTTGCTCGTTAAAAGAGCAGCTAGTGACCTTTAAACTAGAACAGAGGTGGTTTGCTCCCAGATACTAACAATGACTAATTTTCCATAGGACAATAAGCTAATATTTCATGTTTTGCATTATTGTGCGTGCCTTTAGAACCAAGTGGCGATACAGCCATGCAAATCGTTCCTGTCATGCCTTGCTTATGATGCATTATTTACTGTGTACAACCTATTTTTTTAACTCGACACTTGGTATTATAAGCACGGTCCAACAACAAGGGGAGGTACGAAAGTGCCTCCATATAATTTTTTTAATGAAGCATAGCGCGTTTTGTATTAACATTCACATAAATTATAGCTACATTCTTCTTTAACATTCATTCTATCTTTCAGTAAAGTCTCTGTTATCATCTACGTTGTCTTGCGACACTGCTGTCCTCGGCTTAAGAATACCAGTGATATCTGTTTCTCACTAATTCTGTGCGCTTGTTTGCAAACACCCGCGCTTCAAAATTGTGCAGCCATCATATATATTGGGTGTCCCAAATAACGACCAGGCTCTTTAAATCGACCGCAAAATTCGGTTTCTTAACCTACCGCGCTACGATTTTGTGCAGCGTTGCCCACAGGGGGTGCATTTGTTTGGTAAAATTTACAAAAAGCGAACTTACCTGAGGAAAAAGTAAAGAAAAAAAAAAACGCTTAACTCCAATGAAAACGCAGCGAAGCCACCGGTCCTCAAACCATAGGGAGTCATATTGTTTGAAGAGCGGTGGCTTCGCTGCATTTCCATAGGAGTTAAGCCTTTTTATTTTTTTTTTACTTTTTCCTCAGGTAAACTCGCTCTTCAAAAATTTTACAAAAAAAAAAACAAAAAAAACACCATTTGTGGGCAACGTTGCACAAAATCGTAGCGCGATAGGTTAAGAAACCGAATTTTGCGAACGATTTAAAAGAGCCTGGCCGCTATTTGGGAGACCCGGTAGAAACGCCATGCACCCCAACCTTTCTGGCCATCGGAGTTCCGACTTATCGAGGCACTTATGTCAATCGATGAGCAGCGCAACGAAGGCGCCCAAAGGCTGTGTACAGTATATGACCCGGAACGAAACAACACCGCCCTGCAGACGTTCATGCATCTTCCGCCTCAGACAGCGGCAGGATGAAAACGACAGACATATCCATCCCTCGTCGATATATCTCATAAATACAATAACCCGCATAATATTCTGCACAATTTCTGACTTTATTGAAGCTCTGGTTACTTTGTTTCAAACTCTTGGAACTACAGTGCTTGGACGAGATTAAAGTATCCTGCAACGGTGAGAGGCTTAAGGCCGGTGACATTGATGAATTGTGTGTTGAAGCTTTTCGGCGTCCGCTGAGAAAGATGCGCAGACTGTGCCGATATCTCTTTTTTTTTTCTAAGTTAATTTTGACAACTACCCTGTTCAGGCCTCAAGGCATAAATAGCTTCTTCGTTGTTATATTAGTTGTTCGTTTTTTACATCATTGTGCGACTCTGTAAACGTTACGTGTATCCCCCTCTACGTAATTCCCCTTTGACGTCTTAGAGGTATTTAAATAAATAAATAAACGATCACACATATGAAACCACGGATAAACATACTTTGATAGTTTATCAAAAAGAGTCCACCGCTATTGCGAAGTTTCCATGTTTACATAATGAGCGAGATTCTCGCTTGGCAGTAGGCTAGAGCTGAGATATAAAAAGAGGAGAGGGAGAAAAAGTAAACGAGGTAAATAAGTAAATAAACAATATACAGAACACAAGTTGGCGGTAGACTCGACAAGGGTCGTAGTATAATTGGAGGCGTAGCAAAACGCACACACTTCAAGCAAGCTTACTCTCACTATTTCTAGAAAACACAATGTACCTAGAGTTTATAACAAGCAAAATGACACAAGGAAATAGACAAACACCTAGCTTTCAGCGATAACAACAGGTCCAGATATGCATGGTTTGACACTTAGGCTGGGTCATCTATGTTTCGGCATTGAACGGTGTTAGGGGCATTTTTCACCGCCGTCTAAGTATTAAACGAGCAACAAATAAAGAAACGAACAAAGAAGTCAGGGTGACAAAGATCGGCTGCTAAACTAGAATGGCATCGAAATCGATGAATGTGGGCGCATTTCTTACCACATGCGAGCACTCGCCGCATCTTCCTTCGAATCAGACCCTCGTATAACCGCCCACCGCAATCCTTGGAGGAAGGAGCCTTCAGCAAGTAACAGAGACAACCTTCCCGTGAGGACACCTGCACGGCGAAGCTGGCCGTGCTTTAAATCCAGCCCATGATGCGCTCTTGGAAAGAAACTCTCCGGGAGGAAACTTTCCACTCGTGATGCACCTCACGTCACAAAGGGTGCAGTGGGCCGCCCGAGCTAAACGACGCTCGCAGGATGCGCGATCAGTGACCTTGTGTACCGACCGACCTCTATGACATTCTCCGGAGCTCTGGTACGTATATCCACACACAATGTGAGTGAGAACGCTCTATCTGGACTTTTGGTACGACTGCGGTCCACACAATCCCATTCTTTTCCGATTCATCAAATATAGTTGAGAGACTGGAACTATAAACTTCCGAGTTCCAAGTCTTGTTAGGGTAGCAGATCGTGTTGAAAGATTGGCAGGTGCACCAAATAAGCACGGCCTCACGCTCATATTTTTTGTAATAGTCAGTGTAGTGTCCTCATTAGATCGCAACCTTTTTTGGTTCTAATATTATGTTAACATCTGCCGCTTACTAACGGAACATATTCATTGAGAAAAAAAAAGAATATTACAAAATATGCCTGATTTGTCAAAGTGGAGGACTGGCTGCGTTTTGGTCGGACGTATCACGGATTAGCACAAATCACACTAGCTGCGCGACGGGGATATCATGACAAAATGTGAGCAAATAATATCTCCACCTGATACCCTTACAACATTGGTGTGACATGGATGTATTTTATATCACTTCAATCAGGGGGATAGACTTAGAGCCATAGCCGCGGTTAGCATGTTCAAATCACGGACAAAAGGTCAGCGGACGGAAGTCGTTCTGACGAGTCGAGCTTACCGTAGAGTAGCTCGCCCATTCTCCCACAAAGCTAAACAACAATTCACTGTTTTTTTGCGTATTTGTTTTATAGTTAATTGAAGGAAACGTTGTCTGTTTTTATTGAGCTCATCGTAAGCTTAGAACTTGTTTTTGTGTCAACCCGGAAGTATGGCTATACTTGAGGATAACTTTACTTGACAATAAAGCCAATGTTAGGGTATCCGTGCGATCGCGCACATTGAGCGCCGATCGTAGCTCTGCTCGCGCGGTCTTTTCTTCTTCGGGAATGCCAGAAAAAGTTAGTTCCGAGTATAGCACTATTTTTGGTGCTGCCTCTTCGAACTTAGTCAATACGTAAAACAGAAACATAACACGGTTTCTGCCATTTTTCCCACCCTGTTTTAACACTTGACTTCGATAAATAGAAACTTCGTGTGTAAAAAGAAGGGGGGGGGGGGGGGTTGCGTATACCGTTGCCTAGTCATTAACCTGTGCTGTGTATTTTATTCACAAAACAAGCAGGAGCAACAGTCGTTGAATAGTCTATGGAAATTGCGTACCACCGCAGTGATACCTCTTTGTGGCGAGGGGTCAGCCCCGCTTCATGTATTATTTTATGCCACGTCATATGCAATTCAGCGGAATGTCATAGTTCCAGATTTATATATTGAATTCGAGAGCGTGCAGTGGGTTGTGATCGCAAAAGCAGCCAATATTGGACGTCAATACATGAAAGATGTGGTTGTGTTGTCCCAGTTTTAATTGTTTTATTCTTTCTGCATCCATCAATATATTGGCTAGCAGCCTCTGTTCCTTCCTACGCAATCCAGGCGCGGAGTTTGATTGAGAAACTTTGTTTTGAACGATAAGTATCTTTCCTGCGAGTAATTCCGCCTCCTATAGTCTCTGGCCCGGTGAGCTTGTATGTTCTTCTTATTCCGACAACGAGGTCAGCTATTTATACGGGAAAGGTCCACTTGGAAAAAAAGGGTCGGTGGGGCATCCTGCTCTAATCAACCTGGAGGCTGGGCTTTGTTTGTCGGTGATCTCGGGCCGGAATCATCGTCCTGGTTTCGCGAATCCATATCCATAGAGTAATATAGTAAACGTAAAGAGTGGCCACTCTTAGAGGCCCCAGCGGCTTTCTTGACGGTCAGCACACCTAGCGGCTCTTGTGAAGTTGGTCTCGGCTTCCATTTTAGGCGCTTCCGTTCACTACATGGCTAGATACATAGATGGCTGCTATCTGAATGGGCGAAAAACTCAAATCATTCATTCCGTTCATATCAGGCGGTAGTTTGCGCCACCTAGGCTCCCGTGACTAATTAGCATTTTGAATTTAGGTAGGAATCGATTGCTGAAATGCATGCGTGAATTCTAAATTCCATAGCAGATCATGCACAATATGCAATATAAAAATTAAAACCACTGCACTCAACGGAGAAAAGAAGGGAACAACCGAACAAGAGAATTGAGTAATGCACAAATATTTATTGTGACCATAAAGACAACCATAACAAAAATAACTGTTTTGCAGGCGTCCGTCGAAATGTGTACTTAATTTAACCGTAAGGGCAATCAAGAAAGGAGCAAGGAGAGCGAGCTTGACGCAGCAGACGTTCAAACAAACCTGTAATGCACGCACGGCCGTGAAGTGGAAGTGTCGTTCAAGACAACAGGTTCGTGTTTGTAGCGTCAGCTCGCTTGAATTCATGGGAAACAGAAAAGAGCTTTTCGGCGACGCAGCTGATGCTCAAGAGGCGCTTGAAACACTCCACGTGGTTGCGCTTTAATCATCTCACCTTCGCCACAAAGAAAGAACGTCGACAAATCCACACGATGACCACAGCAGCACGCCGCATCCGCCCCCCCCCCCCCCCCCCCCCCCCCCCCCCCCGCCACCTTGGCTGCCGTTATGGCACGGCCTGGCGCGGCCGGCGCGGCCAGCGCGGCAGCCAAGTCGTGCGTCTTGCCAAAGCCCCAATCGCAGTTGTTGCAATATTTTTTTGAAAACGTCCGAAGCTACTAATATATTTATAAATATGTAAATCAAAGTAAAACTATTTCTTGATGGTCAAAATATAACGAATGTGCAAATAATTAGGCACCACTGCGCCAGCTAGCAGGTCTTGTGAACCCCAACAGCTAGGCCGCGAAAGGGCTTCAGTGGCCACTCTTTACGTTTACTATATTTCTCTATGCTACATCTCTTCTGTTGTCTATCCTAGTGATGTGTACGAACAGCTAGAAGCAAAAATGATGCCGAAATCGCTGCCATCGCTACGCTGATTCTCGACGAAATGCGCGAACATTTAGCGCAGGGGTTCGGACTCAACGAAGGATGCGAATTCCAACCTCGCAAAGGTCCGCCTGCTGTTCTTTTCGGAGAGCCAGTCTGGTATCCCGGGCGTCGGCGGTTTCGGATGCAGCCACCACAGCTTCCACTGACCAACCCTACAGTCCGCATACTCTTGTCTTCGAAGAGCCAATCTTTCCTCCAGGGGTGTCGGCGGTTTCGCGCAAACTGCGTCGTTGCTGCGCCTCGATATTACGTTGTCGCGTACGTTGTGCCACCACCACGGCCGCTCGATACCCTCCTTTCAGCTAATGCAGCGCGTCATTGGAAGCGTACGAGAAGACTCTTTCCCTCTTGTAAAAGGGAAAGTTGATGTAACGAGCAAACGAACGGTGCGTAAGAGCACCGCAGGAACCGCGCATTGCCCTTACGAAACCAGTCCAGTCCAGTCCAAACCAAACGGCAGCATGCACCGGGTTAATAAATGCTAACGCATGTAAAATCGTTCTGTTACTAAAATAGCTAAAGTTTTGCTTTAGATGGTAACTAAACTTGATTTTGGATTATAAATCAAGGTTGCGAAAAGCAGTCCCGATAAATCATGCGTGATCTCCAAAAAACCGTCCACCGCGTCTCGGAGTGTCTGAACGGGGTCGCTCGGGAACCGCACCCGTAACCGCTTCGCGAACGAAGCTCTACCGCCAGTGTGAATGCACCACCCAAGAAAAGGAGGTCGGCGAGTTGACCAAGCCCACTTGACCTTCACCCAAATACGTGAAAAAGGATCAGCCTTGCGCGTTACCGTGATGAATGTTTACCAGGCGCCCTCTCTTGGCTTCTACAATGGACGTCGTTAGCTTTATCGACTTCCGGCCGCAGCATTGCCAAACGAGCGGCCTTTCTTTGTCTGCCGGACACGTACTCGGCGCGGCTTTGACGTCAGGTGTTTGTAAACAACTAGGCGACGGGTCGATATGCGTCGTAACCTCGTTCGGTGAACCGTGCCGGTGAATGTGGCTCGTGTGGTTTGGCGTTGTAAGCTGCCTGACTGTATCTCTCTTTCTCGCTGTTTCTTTTTTCAAATCGGGCGTAAGTGAAAGTACTCCGCGCGGGAGTTGTGGTCAGCTTCACGCGAACTTAGAACCGTTTGCCGAAAAGGAGCAGTTGCGCAGACCTCGCGGTACTCAGCGTTTTAGAAAAAAAAAAGAAAAAAAAAGCGGTTCGTGTTTTTCTTTTTTATGTAACAAAATTGGAAAGAATCCCGTCTAAAAAGATAGTGTTATCAAGTAGCGGAATATTTATAAGAAGTTCTGTTTTATGTACAGGAGGAACAAACTAAAACTTTGAAAGGCTTTTCCGCAACTGCTACATGTCTTGCGTGCAATTTATGGCAACATTGTTTTATGGAAGGTAGTTTTCTGCAGGAATCGTTCTTGTTTAATAATAATAATATTAATAATAAATAAAAACTAAAAAAACGAAAGTAAGCACAATCTACCTGCAACACGGTATATTCGTATTTAATACCCGTTGTCAGAGTTCTGTCGGACTGCTCCCACGAAGCACTGAAGCTGGCTTATATGGTACATCTTGTTTCGAAGCGGCAGGTGGCGTCGAAAGAGCGCCATACGTTAATCTCGTCGCTGTCTTCAAAGAGACAGGTTACGTAAACACTTAGCACGATAACAGCAGCGGGACCTTGAAGGTCGATATGTCTAATGACTATTAGTTAGCGATGCTTGTTCGTTTTTGGTCTTAGCAATACTGATAATATCACATAGATGCGCCGCACAGCAGTCGCCTAGGTAAACGTCACTGATCAATTTCCGCCGTCAGTAGAGCAAACAGGTTTTATCAGCTGCCACCAGTCTAACACCAACAAGGGGAAAAGCTTTGTCTTTTGTCTCTCTTGTTCCCCTTCTCCGGGGATTATTTTCGTCATTATTGTCTAGCTCGCTTGCACCTTTGCATTTAATTGCATTATAATTATATAAATCAACTTTCATGTTTTGACTCGTCGCTAGAGTGTGGCGCTGTTATCGTATTTAGTTAATTTAGTTGGGTCCACTGATCTCTATGACAATTGCTCGATCACGCATCCTCACTTGTTCCCTGCAGCGCGAGTGCGGCCACCGGACGGCCATCTTGCATGCAGTTTTTTTTTCGTTTCGCTAGCGTTGCAGAGGCCAGCGGCAGCGTTCTGAAGACACGTTTTCTACTCGTTTGTCGTCATTCGCCGAAGACGTTTTTTAAAACCCTGTGTGAGCCGTGATACTTGCCGTTGAGAACACGTGGAAAGTTTTACGAAAGCGCAGTGCCACAGGAAAAAGGCACAACTTGTGAAAAGTAAGTTTCGCCGATCACGCGGCGTGTTCAAAGCTTCCTTGGCACGCCGAAGTGCTGTGTCTCTGTGCCTTCGCACGTTTGGATACCGATCAAGAATCTACGCCGTGTGGATGTGTTTTGCGAGTGCAATGTGCGTGAAGCCGTATGTGCCTCTGGATCAGCGCCTTACTTTGCTCTGACGACTGCATTTGCGACTTTTGGCACTCGCGTTCCAGAAACAAGCTTGATCCAGCGTCCAGTAGCGACGGAAGAGGGGGGGGGGGGGGGAAGGTACGTCTCTTTTTCGTCGTTAGACGATTGACAGAATACCACGCAGGACAGCTCCTCATCACTGATCATGCCAGCTCATTATCAACCTACTTAATTGCACTTGACGTTTGAGCGCGGCTCGCCTGATTGTGATGTCAACAGATTGCACATGACCATATGGACCGCGCTTCAAATATTTTAATTCTCGCCGTGTTGTACCTTTGCATTCGAAAACCCTCCTTGCTCCACAGCGTTGCTCTATTTGTGCTGTCATGTGATTCATTAGAGTAGATTTGGAAAATAGTCATGGTTAATAGTACATAAGAGCACGTACAGATTCCCCCCGCCCTCCCCCCCCCCCCCACCCCCCACCCCCCTTTTATTGATACCAACTCACCGAAACAGCTGGACGATCCAAAACTCCGTAGCCGATATAAATATGATCTGAAGACATCTACGCGCGACACACTTTCAATAGTTTGGCGCGGCGTCGATTCTTGATCGACTCCGCACCAACGGACGGTCGCCTAACAGCGGTGAAAGAAACTATAGGAAACTTTTATGTTAGAGGGCGATTCTGAGTTGGACGTTCGACGTTTTCTTTCTAAATTGTAAAGCAACTGCGCATTTATTTTACGCAAAATTTATCTATGTTAAAAAAATGCCTAGGCTGCCGACAAACGCGAAGTTCTTGCCGCCCCTCACAAACCTGAATCCTAAATCCGCCCCGTGGTAGGATGGCTATTGTTTTTACTTAATGCAAATTGATTGTACAGACAAGGAAATGTTTCGCACTCGTCTTACCATACGTTAGCTATCTCAAAATATACGCGTTGGTGACCCATGAATATTATGTGGCTCTTGATGAATGCTCCACTGCCGCGTGAGCGCATCTGTCACCATTGTCCACGTCCTCGAACATCGGATTCCAAGACTCGCCCCCGTCTGATGCCACATAAAATTATCGCGAGTCGCACGAAGCGAACCTGGTTTTCCAGTTAACCGTTTGTCAATTTAGCAGGTCGAAAACTGCTGGTGGGAGATGGTAGTCTACGCCACTCGAGTGTGCGTAAATTGTTTACCCGAAAAAATAATGTCCCCGTCAAATGCACTCTGCTATGGTGGTATGGCGCGTTCGTGCGAAAAACTTCCGTACCGCTCAAATTGAAAAATGGTACGTTGACATCCTGGGTGACAACATTACTATCGACAGGTGTTCAATCGATAATTTGAGGCAGCAGCACGACGGAGCAATATGCTGACTTGGCTTCGGGGCGGGCACTGTGCGCAAAAACTAGGGTTCTTTTCTATTCTACGTTATTTGGGGTGTACAAATCTAGAGTCAGGGCTAATTTTGACGGGAGGGCGGTTATGGAGTACAGCGTCCCAGGTTCGCACAAACCGGCGGGTTCTGCTCTCTTTGTGCCTCTCGGTTCTGCGAGCTGCGGCCTCCCGCGTTGCTGATGCCCTCGGCAACACGGGAGGCCAGGATTCGGTGAAACTTTGACTTTTGTTTGTAATGCGTCAGCCGCAGCACGAACTGGAACATCGACCTGAAAGGGCTAGGCCGCGCCCAGCAAAAATGAAAACACCGCGCGTGTTGTATACGGCACCGGTCGATTATACGCGACCTTCTTTTTCTTTTTCCTTTTCTCCTTCTTCTTTCGATACGCATGTTTTTTGTGCAGATATCAAGCTCGTTTCGGAAGTTGCGGTAATGACGGGAACCGCGCCTGCGGGTCACCTTTTCTTGAGGCGCGCCAGTTATAACACATACCTAAAGTATAGAATTTCACGTTGGAGTCTCGGTGAAGGTGCGTGATGAGATAACCGACTAGGGCGGTAGTTTCGTTCAAGTTTGATTCTTAAGCGGTTTCGGATGTCGGCTTTGTTCAATATCGTTTTGGACACTTGGTTGCATTTAGGGGCTCCGATCACGCCTGAGCTGCACTTGGAAGCAGTTAGGCCGTCCTTTTTGTGCACTGGTCGTCGCTAGTTGGCAAAAGAGACGAATTTCCCTGTGGGTCTCCCTAGGTCGGCCGGTACACGAATATACAATTTTAGACAGAGTTCTTCCTTAAAAGAATAATGTGTCTGTTCCAAATAAAGGCGGATCTTTACATTCTTGCGCATAAAGGATATACGCTTGAACCTTATATACCGATTATAGCTGGAACAAGCATCTAGAGAGAAGGCTATTGCAAATTTATTCTTTTTTTGCACAGATTTGCTCATACAACTAAACGAAGGAAAATATATACTAATTCCTTTCGAGAAAAGTTTTGTTTTCGGTCTTGTAAGAAAAAAAAAGGAAAAAAAAATTAATTGAGCTGACCTTAATTTCTTTTTTTTATAACCTATACTTGTTATTTTACAAAACAAAAAATGGGTGTGACCTCCCTGCTGCGTGCTTATCACACGCAGCCCCACAGGTTTGCCCGCTCTACAAAAGACACCTTTAAAAGTCCACCGTCAAAAGAGTAAGCATTTTTTAGCGAGGTAAAATTTATTCTTTCCGAAAATATAAATGAGAGATGCTCGAAAATCGGACGGCTGAATTTCAATATACCGCGAGAATCAAAGATCGGTTCAGCCGTTGTCAGCCACCGATGACCAGCTTACCTGAACGACAACTGCCTGAGCGACGCTGTCAGTCCTGTCACCCAAAGATATTTCCCCTCGGGGTTACTTCAAGAACGATGTGAGTGGATCTGTGTTGTCGAGCCAGATCAAATGACCAGACAAGATGGAGTATTTTAAACGGCTATTCTTGGATGGGCAAGCGTACCGAAAAACAGACGTAAATGAAGTTTGTAATCTCACTCACAGCGCGACAGGCGTTAGCGTTAGCTCCGTTCAGTAGACAAGCTATGAAAGCGTAACTGAAGAAGCGTGCGAACAGTCGTGATATACGGAGGGTGATGGCTAACTACGACATGTTCACGCCGGTGGCTGTGAGAGCCTACATGTACAACTTCATACGTCGAGGTGAAATCCTAATGCTGAACGAGATTGCCACTGTCAGAGATGGCGACGTGCTGATGCTGTCGTCACTGTAACGGAACCCCGACTCAGGAGGACATTCCTGAGTGGAGACGTCGGAACCTGAGAGCGATGTCGAAGCACAAAAACAAGAACCGCAAAATATATTATCAAGGCGAGACTTGGGTCAATTCCGGCTATACAGTTGTGGAGGCTTGTACCGACAGCACCGCAAAAGCAGCAAGCTACGCGTTTGTATTGTAGACTGAGTACTGGGCTTGAGGCCCCTTAAAAAATTAAGTTCATAAAAGAAAAAATAAATACAAAAAAGACAGCGAAGGGAGTACCGCACACAGGACAAGCCTAGCGCGCTTGTGCTGTGTACTACTCCATTCGCCTGCCATTGTTTGTTTTTTTTTTTTGTTTTTTTGCGCTGTTTTATTTTTGCGATCGATTGTTACTTATGAAGGCAGTGAGACAGGCTTCGTTCCCGGATACCACTTCGGTAGATAAAAGGAAAGAGACTACCACAGAGAAATGAACTCCAACAAATTTGAATAGTGATTCCGCCATCTGCTGGGCAAAATTGAACCCAATAGTGTTAAGTTTATGCACCATAAAAGAGCAGAAAGGCTGTGGTAGGGTATCTGTATACTGAATTGCGCACTGCTGCCAAGATGCACCGACGGTGGATATGCTGAGCCATCGAACAACCTCGAGGACTCCACCAAAGCCCCATGCGTTAGTCGGATGACGGTAGCGGATGACCCATTACATTGACGAAGACCAGAATGCATTGTTTCATTTGAATTGAAGCTACGATTATCACTCAACCAGCACTAAATATCGCCGTCATTATCAAGCCAACTGACCAAATCTTACTACTACTAATGAAGCAGAGGCACCTGAGTACTCAACCTCTATCCCAAGCTGGATGACCATGAATCGATACAACAGCGATCTGGCCAGAAGGCAGATACTGTCAAATATACCAACAAATTAAGTAAGCCCTCAGCAAATAAGATTCACTGCCCTCTGACACCGTTTTTCTTGCTGTAAACAACAGAAATTAAAACGGAACAAGGAAGAAATTTTGTTTAAAAAATTTCACCAGCGGCAGGCATTTTGCAAAACAATTTACGCATGCCTATGTTGACGGATGAGCGCAGATCCGAGCAATCGTGAGCGAAAAACTCAAGGTTTATGAGACGTAAGATGCACAGAAATGTCTATGAGAAATATTATCAAAAAGTGCCTGCACTCGAGGATGTTTTCCTTCTAAATTAGGTTCCGTTTCAATTTAAGAAAGTTTCCTTGTTAAACAAATATAATCGTCGCTGACTTGACTTAGTGGTGTAATGTTGCAGCTTCTTACACTGGGGAAGGCTGTAACGCAGGCCCTGTTATGGTTTCGGTATCAAAATGTACAACCCATCACCGTCCGACGGAGTATGGTGCAGTTTACAAGTAACAAACCCGTTTCATTAAAAAAAAAAAAAAAAAAAAACTTTGTTCGTTACCGAATTTGTTTTGCCCCTGTTCTTGAGGTGACAGCAAGTATAGGGTATGGTTATATATATATATATATATATATATATATATATTGTGGGGTTTGAGGCTAACGGCGCGGAACGAGAACTCGTGCTCGGCGCCCGGCGCGCAACGTGCGCGCGAGCCACGCTCCAGGCTCGGGGCTCGGGAGTCAGTTGGTCTACCGCAAGCGTGAAGTAAAGGTGTGTTTTCTGAGTTTTGCCTCGTTGGTCCTTCTTTCGGGTGAGCAGTAGCACCGAACCCTACATTATTTGGCGCCCAACGTGGGGCAAAACTCAGAAAACACACCTTTACTTCACGCTTGCGGTAGACCAACTGACTCCCGAGCCCCGAGCCTGGAGCGTGGCTCGCGCGCACGTTGCGCGCCGGGCGCCGAGCACGAGTTCTCGTTCCGCGCCGTTAGCCTCAAACCCCACAATATATATATATATATATATATATATATATATATACAGGGTGTCACAAAAGAAAATTTACACGGTCTTTTTTGCTGCAAAAATAAACTAGGCATCGCCGAACGCTCATTCTCCGCCCAAATGTAGCGCTAGAGGTCACAAGCAGATGCCAAAGTTTCAGCCCGATCCGATAACTTAATCAAAAGTTATAACTGATTTTCTGAAAATTTCAATGGAAAAATGGCGGCCAAAGGAGTTTTCGAATACATAGGGCTCTATGGCACCAGAAACTGAAAACGGGCAAAAATGGGCTCCATTTTCCCATTGAAATTTTCAGAAAATTACTAATAACTTTTGATTAAGTTATCGGATCGGGCTGAAACTTTGGCATCTGGTTGTGACCTCTAGCTCTACCTTTGGGCGGAGAATGAGCGTTCGGCGATGCTTAGTTTATTTTTGCGGTAAAAAAGACCGTGTAAATTTTCTTTTGTGACACCCTGTATATATATATATATATATATATATATATATATATATATATATATATATATATATATATATATATATATATATATATATATATATATATATATATATATATTCGCTATAACCTGAAAGGCAAGGAGGTTATAATGGGCAGGAGGTGGCGTCCCTATCCCCAATGCATGGAGCGAAGTGTAACGGAAGTAGGCGTGGCCACGAGCCGCGACGAGCATTTCTTGACCAATGGGAAGCCTAGTGAGTGGGCGCCGCCATTAATTTTGGTGCAAACAACCGCGTTGCGATGACATTTCCGTGGCAACGCGATTGTGTGCACCGAAAGTAATGGCGGCACCCACTGTTATTTGAAACAGCGCTTAACGGGAGACTTTTAAACCGTTATGGTCGGAATTGGATGAGATTATTATAAACGAACGCTTGGTTGCCCAGCAGAAAGTAAGTGACTAGAGTTGAGACGCTCTAGACGACGCACCGACTGAATCGGTGTCGAACAGGCGAGATTTCGAGCCCAACACTTGCCTGACCAGTAGGACTAGGAAGTCGGCGTGTAGCGGACGCTCTCGACACCGCGCGACCGCGCCTGGAGCGTCGTCTCGAACGAGTCGTCGTAGCGCGGCTTTGGAAAGCGATCGCGAGTCAATCATCGTAGGCACGAACGCTGAGAAGGGCATCGCGGGTTGAGAAAGCCGTACAAATTCTGCTTCGAGAAGATGTTGGTTTCACTCCGCCGTGATGAGTATTCGGGTTCGCATCGAAACATCTTTTGGTGCGCCGATCGAATCGAAAGCCAGCCGCGACAGCGAGCAGACGAAGCAGACCGCAGGCACGGAGCAGACGTAGCCTAAGCCTAACGATCGAGCGGAGAGCAGACGATGGGAGCATGGTTGAATTTAGTTTGGATGAGAGAGCGTCGGTGCGCGGGGCAGTCTGGGATTGGGTTGTTCTTCCGGCGTCGCTGGGTATGACGTCATGCCGGGTCCTGCCCTATTTAAACGTCCTTGCTGAAAGGTAAGCAGGAGTTTGCTCTGCAATGGTTACTCCGCAGAAAAGGGTAGAGGGTAATAAATACTTTTCCCACATACTTTAAGAAGGGATCATACATCTCACCCCGTGAACGTCCAAAGGCCGTGGCGCGGACAGCTTTTCCGTAGTTATAACGGCTGGATGCACCACAGGCTTGGAGTTTTCCACTTTGAATTAGAAGGGATGGCTGCCGCCATCTATCGTCATGGGCATTCAGAGTCCCAGTCGAAACAGTCGTCTGGGCTGTCTCGGTGAACGTAGGCACGGTACACGTATACAGCCTGAAATTTTTAACAATATCGCGCGAACGCCAACCGGCGTGAAACAGCGGCGTGAAACAGCAGGTCACCGAAACTTCGCGCGTTTGGCAAAAGGCACACGCCTAGCCTCGCTGACTTGCTGTTTCACGCCGTGATGAGGCACTGATCAACCGGCCGGTCGGCGTTCGCGAGATATAGTTAAAAGCATCTGGAGGCAGTACCACCTAAAGTCCCTAGATAAGAGCTTCCTACAAGTAGCGACATTTTTTGAAGCGCCGACTGCGTGACGGTGCGGGTTTTAGGAAGCGAACAGCGGCTCGCAGCAGAGGTTTGAACTGAATACCGTCATTTTTTTCCAGCGGAATGTGTTTTGTCATTTGTAGTTGTTGTCGTTACGTTTAAAAGGGGTATCAAGGGACTTTAGTACCACCCGCTAGAAACCGGCGCCCGAGCGCTCCAAGTCATAACGTAAACATGCCCCCCCCCCCCCCCCCCCCCCCCCCCCAAAAAAAAAAGCGAATACTTGAAAACAAAATTTTAACGATTTTTTTTTACGTCGTCGTTTTAAGCAGTTTTTTTTCGTGGCTTTTATCAGGTGGTAATAGCATTTTAAAGGCGTGATCTTGTATCATTTATTGTATAAACGTGACATATACTTTATCAGCACTGTCCGACGTTGTTTTCGAAAAAAACAAAACATTTCCATGTGAGACGCAGCTATTATAATTCACTCGTGATCTTCAAAGCATTCTAGATCGAGGATACCAGGGAGACTGCATTTTTCTGGATTTCGCAAAGGCCTTTGATAAAGCCTCTCGGAAATTCTTACTACTAAAACTTTCCAAACTTAACATAGATGCTAACGTTCTTGCATGGATTAAATATTTCCTAATTCAAAGGTCACATTTGTTGTTGTTAATAATAGTAACTCCTCCTTTGTCACTGCTGCTTCCGGTGTTCCACAGGAATCAGACTTAAGACCCATACTATTTTTAATATATATTAACGACCTTCACTCTAATGTCTCCTTATCTATCTGTTTGTTCGCTGATGACTGCGTTATTTATCGTGAAATTCTAGACCATAATGATACTTCTAAACTCCAATCAGACGTTAATGCTGTCTACCAATGGTGCGATGCATGGTCTATGAGTCTTAACGCTATCAAATGCAAGGTCATGCGTGTCTCGCCAATCGCATGATTATCCTAGCTACCTCCTAAGTAATGCCCAATTAGAGCCAGTAGCGTCATATAAATATTTAGGCGTACATATAACTTCTAACCTGTCACGGACAACTGATATTCAGCATATTTCTGCTAGTGCTAACCGCATGTTAGTCTATATCGAACGCAAGTTTTCATTAACCCCTGTTTCACTTAAGATAATTCTTTAAAAAAATTTAATTCGCTCCAAGCTAGAATATGCAGCTTCTATCTGGGATCACGGGCAAGCAACTCTTACATCTACATTAGAAGCGATTCAGAACAGGTCTGCTCGTTTTATCCTAAGAAACTACCACCGCACTGCCAGAGTCACCTCTATGAAAAAAAACTCTCTCATTGCCACCGTTATCCCTACGTCAAAAAGTTTCTCGCCTTTCTTTGTTTTATAAAATTTATTACCATAATTCTTTACTACGCGACACACTAACCTCTCGTCCATTTTATGTCTCCTCTCGTCTTGATCATCGGCATAAAGTGGGCATCCCAAGTTCTATCACGACAATGTTTAATTCATCTTTCGTTCCTCGTACGTCCCAGGAGTGGAACCACCTTTCCGGGTCGGTAACTGCCATCACGGACACTGAGCTTTTCAAATGTGCCATCACCAATCTTTTTATTGACGAGAGTGCCTAATACGTTTCTATTGATATTACCTTCTTGTTATTCAGTGTACCAATGTTATTTTTATTGTTGGTTTAACCCTTTCTTGTTGCTCTACCCCTCTGTAATGCCTTCGGGCCTTGAGGGTACGATAAATTGAATGAAATGAAATAGCACATTACCAAGGCTGGGAGTTCAAAATATATGGTATATAGTATATTATGATCATTCCTTAACTGGAGGACTGCCAAGCAGTATTCCAGTTCGAATATCTGCCAAGCAGTTATTCGAATTTCCACATCCACGCGATTATTCTTCATCACTGTTGTAAGTAAGTTTCCGTAAATTTAATCTACGGGCTCGGTTTTCTACATTGTATACATGGCCCGCATGACGTCATTCAAAGAGCGCTCCGATGAGCACCAGAGAAGAGGGAAGAAGGGGCTCCCCACTTACCAGGATCCTCGTTTGTGCTTCCCGCATTTGCGCAGACGTCGCTATTCTCCTCCCTGAAGATTATAGAAGATTAACCCGACACTCAAAATTCTTACAAAAGCAGCTTCCCTCTCCTCCTCTTATATGGTGGTCAAAAGTATGCGATGTGACGTCAGTGCAAGCCGTGTAACCTGGAAAGTTGTTGATTTCTGCGTATTTTCCGTTTTCAATATCAGTGACTCTCTTTCTAATATTTTATTGAAATGGGTCCAAACTTGCCAAAATGGTGATGGGCCCAGTGGTTTTCCTGTTAACTTGTAACATGTATTAACTGAACTAAAAAACAACATTGATTGATTGATTGGTTCAAGTGAGAAGAGTGAGTGAGTAAGTAAATGAGTGGAGTAATTAAATGAGTGGAGTGGAGTGGAGTAAAGTTAGTGAGTGAGTGAGTGAGTGAGTGATTGAGTGAGTTAGTAAAGGAGTGAAGTGAGCGAAGTGAGTGAAGTGAGTGAGTGAGTGAAGTGAGTGAGCGAGTGAGTGAGTGAGTGAGTGAGTGAGTGAGTGAGTGAGTGAGTGAAATGAGTGAGTGAGTGAAGTGAGTGAGCGAGTGAGTGAGTGAGTGAAGTGAGTGAGTGTAGTGAAGTGAGTGAGTGAGTGAGTGAGTGAGTGAGTGAGTGAGTGAGTGAGTGAGTGAGTGAGTTAGTAAATGAGTGAAGTGAGTGAAGTGAGTGAGTGAAATGAGTGAGTGAGTGAAGTGAGTGAGCGAGTGAGCGAGTGAGTGAGTGAGTCAGTGAGTGAGTGAGTGAGTGAGTCAGTGAGTGAGTGAGTGAGTGAGTGAGTAAATGAGTAAATGAGCGAAGTGAGTGCAGTGAGTGAAGTGAGGTGAGTGAGTGAGTGAGTGAGTGAGTGAAGTGAAGCGAAGTGAAGTGAGTGGAGTAAGTATTAACAAGATAAATATATAAACGCAGTCCTGTCACGATCGAGGAACACACAAAAATGGCATAACTCAGCCGGGCTGGCCGCGCACGCCCGCCCGGCCGTGGATGTCCTTTTCAGGCGGCCCTCACTTGGTTCAAATGGAAAGGGCAGGAATCGTTATCGTTCCGATCGCATTTTCGTTATGGCACATACAAAAAAGAAAAGAAAAAAAAAGGAAAGAAGAGAGAGGCGTACACGGCGGGGACGTCCGGTAACCCTTTGGAAAGGGTCCATTTCTAATGGCGACCGAAGTTCTTCGATCACGGCGAAAGAACGCTTGGCTTTTGTTCGGTCGCCGTCGATATATTTTGCCCATATCTGTACTTACGTCCGTCGTTCCGCGATTGCTATAGGCCATCGAGCACTCTGTTGGCTGTCCCCCTTTGGGGGCCTCATTGAAGAGCAACGTTTGTTGTTTTTTTTTAGGTCGACCGGACTTCGAATCTTTGACAGACGGGAGAGCATCACGGGCATTTGTGATTCGTACATCTTCAAGCTGTCCGGTTTTTGAAGTGTAGTGTGAAAGATCGGTGAAGGTACGCCGATTGTTTTACAAATTAGTGGAAGAAAAGTCCGCAAAAAGGAAAAGAGCAGTAGTCAACGGGCATGTATAAGTATTTTGTTACTGTTATCTTTGCATACCACGCTACCAAGTTTATCTGAACGTAGACACCTGTCATCGTGACGCTGCCTTTCTGAGAATATACAATCAGACACTGCTGATGCAAATATATCTGATAGAGAGCCGGATCACCTTGTTATCTCTTAAGTTATATATCGCATCGCGTTCGCTTGTTTCCATGCGCCCTTACTTGCTTCTTTATGAGCATTATGAGCTTTATGAGCATAATACTATAGAGCGCAAAACCAATGTAAAGACATTGGTTTTGCGCTCTATAGTATTATTAATGGAAATTGGATACCGTTAAAAGCCCATCCTATTTTAGAGAAATGAAGGCCAAATAAACGCAAATTGCGTGAAACAATTTCCGACTACAATAAAATAGAAAAGAAGTAGCATAGGTAACATTTTTAGATAGCGGTTATTTTTTAGCACATTTTTAATTTCACTCATTCATTTACGTCAGAGGCGTCGTTTGGGAACACATTACATGAAGGGGGGGGGGGGGAAAAAACATAAGGTACAATAAAAATAAACATATAAAAAAACATTAAGCTGATACAGATTATGCGAAATCTAGTTCTCAACGCGACATAGAGAGAGAGAGAGAGAGAAAAAAAAGGCTACAGAGTGATTCACAGTTGGAAGTGGGAAGTGCAGATTATGATTCCGTTATCGCCATCTTGAATGCGCATTTTCATATTTCTTTTCTGGAACAAATTAGATGACTGCGTCGTGTTATAAAAACAAAAGCAAAAAAATATCGAAAAACAGTTGCCAATAAAATCTGCGTCGATTCCGATTTATCCGAGAAACTCCAAATTTAAAATTCACACTGTAAAAAAAGAAAAATGGTGTTCTACAATGAAGTTTGTTCAGAGCACAGGGTGATTGGTGCTGAGGAGAGACCACTTCACTTTCCTTTCGAATCTCAAATCACTGCCAAATGCCCCCCCCCCCCCCCCCCACCAAAAAAAAAAAAAAATGCGTATCGCTTATGGTGAATTCCACTCGTAGATCCTGAGCGCTTTCCAAAATCCGCGAGGGAGGCAAAATTCCGCTCCGTGGGACCCGCTCCGAATCGACGAGGGGAAGATACTAAACTCGCCTTTTTGGAGCGACCTCCCCCACACTCCTCCCCATCGCTTCCCTCTCCGCCGTTCAAAATGGCCATTGCTTGAACTTGACAAGCCCACCAACGCCTGAGACGACTGACCTTTCCGATTCCGACGCAGAAATAACACGCGACACAGGCCGTGCGAAATTATACGTACCACGGCGCTCATGTCACAAATAACGAAGACGTCCGCGCAGTCCGCGTTCGGCACCGTCACATACCTTTCGGCCGCGTCGAAGCGGCGGGGCACGGACAGCGATTGCCAGCGGTGGAGTTCAGATTTCTGATACGACTTTAATAAACACAGAGGTAACAAACCATCACTTGCACGGTCGTTGCCTAATCTCTTCTTGCTTTATTGCACGGGAAAACGCCGGCGGAATGCCGTGTAAAAAGGTAAACAATCATTGGCTGCGGAATGGACAGGCCTAACCTTGCGTCTGCCTCCGGCTTTCCTGTCGTTCTTCCTCTCACGATCACAGCTGTCAGCGCTTACGATTTACCACGCTCCACAGTCCCGGCTTTGTATCCCTGATCTACGGGAGGTAGAAGCGTTCGAGCCGTCACAATCCCACGTAACCAACCGATGCACCCGAACAGATCCAACTCGACGACCCGTCCGGCCCGCCGACCTTGCCGACCTCGCCACCTCGCGACCTCGCCGCGCATGCGCACTGTCGATTTTTAAAGGAAATCACGTGGGCCGCTCTGTCAACATCCGGAGAGATCTGTGAAATCCCGCAGAGCAAGTTCGGCGGAGTTTGAGGCGCTCCGTGGAGCGGGCGTTGCCAGAGATATACGAGGGGAAGATGACCAGCTCGAGCCAGATCTGCGAGCGGAATATGCGCGCTCCAAATGGAGCGCTTTTGGAGCGCTCGAGATCTGCGAGCGGAATTCACCATAAGTATCTCTTCCAGGTTCGGTCAGGACAACGGGTCATTCTGCTTCTGTGCACGACAAAAGCCACTGTTGGGGTTTCCAATTTCGACCATAGTATTTTTGCTTCTTAGGGGAAATAGGGGTTGCGATTTTATAACATTGAAAGTTATGAACCTGTAGATTACACTGGAGGGGGGTGGGGGTGGATGAATGGATGGATGATATCTCCCTTCGCCACTTGCCCGGGTTTGTGCAGCCGCGGAATAAGGTGGTGGAATGTTATCAGAATAGTTTTAAGAAAACGAGTTTCCCAGCTCTATGTCCGTGAGTTTATAGATTTTAAAGCAGTATCAACGTTCGTTGAAGCACTACTCGTTTGCAAGTTTTGTCGTGGGACAGTTAGTATTACCAATGTCATGGGCGCTAAAGCCAAATCCAGCTGAAGAAATATGATTTGATACTGGACAGCTCTTATAAATTTAGAGCGAGATTTAAAAAAAAAACAAGAAAAACGGAGCAGTGCGAAATTAGACTCCGAATAACGGAAAATTGAGAATAACAATAATAAAATCCGATAAACTCCGATATTTTGGCAAAGATAATAAACTCCGAGAAACACCCTCCGAAATTCACGAAAAATAAACTCCGAAAACACGAAAGCTTAGTTATAACCTGCGTAAAAAAAATCATACCGATGAATGATTTTAGTTCGAACAGATTTACAAAAAAGGGGGTGAGAGATAGACCTGTGCCGTTTTCACCATGCACTTATCAGGCTTGGCGGAGATTAGATAAGGGGATAAACATCGGCGTGGTAACTTGGTTAATTAACTACGATCGGTTTATTAACTTCTTAATGATTGGTTTTAAGGGTCATGTTGCAATTGCATCATTGACAGTATTTACTATTAGAGGCCAGACCAGTTAGAAAACAAAATGCGAAAATGTGATAGTTTTTTTAGATATTCATTTACATTTTTCACGTTTTTAGCCCGATTTAAAAATGGCGCGCAAAAAGAGCGCGCGAAAGCCCTGCCTGCTGTCGCACAATAACGGTGACGCAGTCGTTTCAGTCACATCGTCACTTTTGTCGTCGGCGTTCCGGCCAAGGACACGCTACCGAGATAGTTACGACACGATTGAAACGACAACGTCATTCTTTTAATCTTCCAAGCGTCATTGTGGGCAGGACTTCCGAAGCTTTTTTTGTGCTCCAATTTTTGAATAGAACTAAAAACCTGAACATTGATCAATCAATATATAAAAAAAAAAAAATACTACCTGAAAATTCTTTGAATTGGTATGGCCTCTAATCGTAATTGCCGCCAATACTACAATGACGACAAAACCACTAAAACCAATAATTAAAAAGTTAATTAGCGGATTTCAGTTAATTAGCCCACTTACCATGACGATTATCCCCTCATCTAACGTCCGCCGAGCCTGATAAATACTTGGTGAAGACGGCACTCATCTACCTCTCACCCCCTTTTTTTTAATCTGTTCGAATTACAATCAAATGAGAGCGTCAACACGAATTGTTCGCGCGAGAGAAATTAGTGATAATCGCAATTTATTTATTCTAGCGGGGGCCCTCCAGAACTGGGGTTGTTGGTTCACTTTGGAGTACTGCTTCTGCCGGCACTTACTTGTTACCTGTAATATTGCGATTTTTGCGTTGTACGATTGAAGGAAATTTTATTTTTCGCGGAGTTAAACGTTTTTTGTTTGTAAATTATTGTAACAGCTTCCACGATAAAACCCGAATGAACGCTTCTCTGTCGCAAACAACACGTGTTCTCGTAGTGTGAGAGTGAGCAATTGCGTGCTTCATTTATTTCATAATTACGGGCAAGATAAAATCAGTATTTTTTTTTAATTTCGCCTAGGTGGAAAATTGTTTAACTGTCTTTTATTTTATTCTATTGGGAATTATCTATATTTCAACCTAAAATAGCAAAAGTTTGCCGCGAAAATGCTTATAGAAGTCGAGGATTCAGTTAGTCTATTCCCTAAAGCCCCTTGATAAAATTCAGGCATCGCTTTTCTTCCAAGAACTGACAACTACTGTCGCGAGAATGAGCGAGACAATGTTTCACGGGTGAGGACTGCACCGCCATTTGAGTTCAAGGGCCACAGGGGGCACGGGCCCCATACATTGGCGCATTTGACGCTATTTGTCAAACGAAGCCAAATTCATTGAGGGGCTTTATCCATCTCATACGTGTTACGCTCTCTACGGGACACCACGTCGTCAGAGTTTGCTAGTCGAGAGAGAGAGAGGGTAAAGATTCGGATAAGCGAGAGCCCGTCACAAACGTGAAGATGCGCAATAAGAAAGCACATGACAAAGGAACACACTGCAGCTTTGTGACATGACGGAGAATTTCTGAAAAGTGTGTGAAACGCAAATGCCTTATGGCAATTTATACTCTTCACTTATTAAATACTGAGACTAAATATTGGAAACGTCATCTTTTAACCTTTTTTTTTTTTTTCTAAGGAAGGCACCCAATTGATTTCAGGGTGGTCCTGCATAACTGCCGTTCAGGTCGTCGCACCAGAATGTCAGAAAGGCCCAATGTTCCGTGTCCAGCACATTTATAAAGAACCATCAATTACACAACTAGAGTAAGATTAAGTAACACGCTATTCTATGTCTACCAGATGTACACTAAAGTTTTAGAGTAAAATCTAAATAAAGACAACAGAGCAGAGAAGAATCTTGTTTGTTTCATAAATAACGTGGCATATATAGTGATCTTCTTTGACCAAGATTTGACTTTATACCATTACTTCAGGCATTACTTCAACACTACGTACGATATCCAGAATGCTGGAGAGTACCACATCTCAGGACAAGCTACGGCCAAGAAATGATTGGATACTTGCTCTATTCTACCCCGAACAGCATCGATATAATTAATCAAACAGACACTTCGACAGAATTGACTACAGTATGGACCGCTTTTCACCACAACCGCGTTTCATTCGAACCATGGGTCCAAATACTTTTACAGTGTATACGTTTTATTTTTTTTTTACTTTTTGTGCTGAGACACAACTGTATACTCCTTGACTGTAGAACATTTGATAATTAAAAAATTCAGGCAAGACGATGTTGTTATTAAAAGTAATTGGCTCGACGAAAGAAAACAGAATTCCTAAATAGTAGCGTTAAAAAAAAAGACATGTTTGGTTGTTTTCTAAATATTGCTCGGCTAAAGCCAGTGTCCTCTGAACGACACACGTAGTACTTACGTCTTCTTGTTTGTTTTGTCGAATGCATCAAGAGCTGTTCAATCACAAGTATGGGCTCGTCATTATCTTCATTTTTAACGTAAATTACCCTATCTAGGGACAGTTATAGTATATGAAAAGATGGACACGAGAAAGCGACAAGAAAACCGCCACGGGAGTGGCGTCATCAGCGTGATGGTGGCAATGTGACGTGATTACGTGACCACCATCACGCGTGACAGCGCAAACGCTTTGCCTAGGCCTGCACAGCTAGAGTTTGGAGCAGAAATCATAGTTATCGCACACCGTCATATACACTGACGTCCTCGCCATCACTACAACGACAGTGATGGCGAGGACAGAATCCCCAAGCATGTCCAGGTGGTAGCGTGGGTGGAAACCACCCGTTCTAATGCCAACGTGGTTCCGCTTCTCCACACCTGGGGCCCTAATATGGACACTTGGCGGAAAAGTCGGCGAGGAATTCGGCGGCTCTGATTGGCCGGTGCCAAGGTCAAGTGTGGCGTTGGCCAATCGCGGCCACCAGATTTCTCGCCGTCGTTTTCGCCAAGCGTCCAGCTTAGGGCCCCTGAAGACGTCGACACTACACAAGCGGAACTCACGGGGCGTCTCCGAGCCGCCCAGTGGGTTTTCCCAATTTTCGACCTCAGGATATCCCGCGCTAACGTCTATTGTTCGCCGACTCGACCCGCGCGTACGAAACGTGCCGACGAGCAAGCAGGAGCTCATCAAAGTACTCGGGAATAATCAGTGACCTGTGACCGCGTTCAGACACCTTCGAGCTATGCTCAGCATAGCTCGCGGGAAACAATTGATTGTTTCCCGCGAGTAGAAAAGCCGTATCATCGGCGTATTGAAAACCGCGCGAAGAAAGGTTCAATTTACCTATTTTGTTAACTTAGATATTAAAAAGAAAAGCACCTAAAATAGATCCTTGGGGCACACCAGAAGTAATCGTCAGTGGATTACTTTTAAAATTACCAATTTTTAATAATTGACTCCGTTCTGAAAGGTAGTTGGGTTAACATTTTTATATATGGGCCTCTGAAGCCCAGGTGTTCTTATTTGTATATGAGTAACCTATGATCTATTGAATCGAACCTTTTTTTTCAGATCTAGAATTAATGAAAGAACAAAATTATTTTTATCAATATTATGATGAATGTGGTCCAACAGATCTATTCCACCACCTCGCAACGTGGTGGCGGAATACTCGTGTTTATTAAGTCTGACTGGTTTTCCGAGAAAGTAATAACATCCTTTACTCATTCTAAAGTGGTTATTACTATCTCTAATCAGTTTACGTCTTTTGCTATCTGCTCTGTTTACAGGCCACCTAGCTCTAATCTCCAGTTATTTTTGGATGAAATGACGCAGCTTTTGAACGCGTTTAACAATAGGCAATTGATACTTGCGGGTGATTTTAATTATTTTTTGTTCTGCGCTGCTAACGTTTACAATCTGGGAAGAGGAAGGACGACACTCACATACAAAAGGCACAACTAACAACGGGTTTATTTCGCCTTCCAAACAAGCATGGTTGAAAGAAAAAACACATTGAAAAGATAAAAGAGGGACAGACATAATCAGATCTAACGCAGTCATGCAAGTGTAAACACGTCTCTTGATTTATCGATGTACTTTAATATCGATGTACTTGACATATCTATAGTATGGAGTTGCTGATTACCTTAACTTGCTATCGGGTTTTGGAGTGGAAAACGTAATATCAAATGTCACGAGAGAAGCGCGTCTCGGAAAACGATTTTCTAGTACATAGGTCGGTCATATTATTGTGAGGTTAAACGAACTAAAATTATTTTCTAGTGTAATTAAACGAAAAGTGGCCGACCACTACTTTGTATCGCTTGTTATGTATGGGGATTTCCTGAACAAAAAACCAGATATTTTATATCAGTTGATTATTGATAACAAAAATGTAGATAAACTAATTACTGACTACGACTGGGATAGTCTAATTTCCTTAGATCATATTACAGCCTAGCAAAAATGACCGAAACATTTGCGAATATTGTATGCGAGAGAAAAATTAAGCTCAAACAAAGGAAATCTGAGAATGTATGAATTCCTACCGAAATGATGGAGCTCTGCAAAGAAAATGATAAAGTGTGGCATAGATGTAAAGTCAACCCTAGAAATAGGTAATTGAAAAAATAATTTAGATGACTCCGTAATAAGGTCACAGCAAAAATAAGACTTGCGAAGAAAATACATTTTGTTGCTCGTTTGCAGACTCCTCAGATTCCCAAAACTGGGGATATTGTTCATGAAATAATTGTTGGTAAAGGTAAAGAAAATATTGATCAAACAGCTAGTGTTAAAATCGTTTGGTGACTCCGATGCGCAATCTCTGTGCAATAGGTTTAATGCCTCGTTCATACAAGGCGCAACAGATTTGCAATTAGTGGCGAGATGTTTTGGTGGCGCCCTCGTATGGTTCCCCCTTGTGACGTCATTACCTTGCAAACAACAAGTTCGATGGTGTTTGTAATAGCATGGTGGAAGCTTGAAATCATTGCGCTCTCAAAGGAACACTGCCAACACCGTCAAAATTAAAGTTCTTTCATTCCTCTTATTTCCGTCGATGATAAATCCTTTTCTGACGTCATAGTCAGCGTTCGGCCAATCGTGGAGGGCCGACCACAGCGACGCTTTCGGTCGCGCACGTCGCCAATACCAAGAACATGGCCGTTCTCAGATTTCAACCACCCCTATGGAAAGATGTCGTAGCTCTGCCTACTTGCCACATATGTTAGAACACTTAAAAACAATTATTAACAGTATGTCGGTGGCCAAACCACCTGAGAATGGTAGGATTCGCTTGAGGGACATTTCAGTCAATTTCGAAAAACTAAAACGACCCTTAATAAAAATGGTTAATTCATCTTTTCCTGAGGGAAAGATTTCGAATGGTCTTAAAATTGCAGTGGAGATGCCCCTTTTTAAAAAGAAAGAAAGCAGAAAAGAGATATCAAACTATAGACCAATTTCTATTTTGTCCGTACTATCGCTAATTATGAAAAAGTTTGTATTTTGGTCGATGACCTCCTTTTGTGATAAGCATTCTTTACTATGTCATTCACAGTACGGGTTTCGACAAAATAGAGGATCAATCATATTACTGAATGATCTGTCGGACTACATTCGTTATAATATTGATAAACATAATTTTGTTCTTTCATTATTTCTAGATCTGAAAAAAGCGTTTGATTCAATTAATCCCAGGTTACTCATATACAAATTAGAACACATGGGCTTCAGAGGCCCGTATATAAAAATTTTAACCAACTACTTTTTCGAACAGAGTCAATTATTAAAAATTGGTAATTTTAAGAGTAATCTACTGACGATTACTTCTGGTGTCCTCCAAGGATCTATTTTAGGTCCTTTTCTTTTTAATATCTACGTTAACGAAATTGATACATTGAACTTTCTTCGCGCGTCTTTCAATACGCCGATGATACCGCTCGTGTACTCGCGGGAAACAATTAATTGGAAGCTCTGTTGTCCCTTAAAACTGATATCTATAGATTAATGACTTGGTTAAAAAACAATCATATATATGTGAACATAGATAAAACGAAATTAATCTGTGTCTGTAATCCTCACAAAACAATAAAATTTAATATACCGCTGGTCCTACATCAATCTAACTGCGAAAAATGTAACTGTAGGCCACTTGAATACGTATCATAAATAAAATATCTGGGTGTTTTTTTTTTTTATGAACATGTTTCTTGGAACAGTCACATTGAGTATCTTGCGAAACAACTTCGCGCAGTATTTGCATTTTTACGTTGTTTGCGGGCAGTAACCAACTTGACTTTAAGAATGAGGGTTTTGCAAGCTTTGGGAGAGTCGGTACTTCGGTACAGTGTAAGAGGTTATGGTTCTTGCTCAAACTCTTTAAAAAGTAAATTAATTTTTTTTTTCCATAATGTTTGTAGAGATTTATCATATGAAACCAAATGGGATGAGTGAAGAATTGAGTCAAATATGCGGTCACTACAGCCTTTGTCAATTGAAAGATTGTATATCTATAAAATATTAGTTCAAACTATTTTAAAAGTACGTATAAGCCACCACAAAAAAAACAACAACAAAGGGTTTTGAGAAAAATAGAACGGTTTGCCCTGCCTAGGCTATACACAAATTACGGAAAGCGAATACGGTCTTTTTACGTTCCTCATTATTTGTTGGCTAACTAACTTTTACATCTGCACTCGTTCAGAGTGATAAAAAAAAGAGCTTAGAAATCGGTGTTGTAACTACGATTTTTAACTTATTGTATGAGTTAAGCGCAGTGAGTTCTTCCCCGTTTATTTTCTGCTTGTTTATGTTGATAGTTGTTAGTAGTTTCTGCATTTATTCCTGCTGGTTGTCAGGTCACGCCTACCAGCTCTCCCGTGCTTTTGCGGACCTGTTTGTAACGATGTATGTTTTTTCGTACAATAAATATATATCTTATATATAAATATATAAGATATACAAACATTTATTGGGTGAATGCACATGCACGCATCAACGGTAACGAGTGGACTCATAGCGAGGCGCGAGCAGCAGTTAGTCAGATGGCATCTACGCCGGACGCATCCACCATCTCGGCCGGCGGAGAACCCTGCCCGGCTGACCCGACGACCGTCAGGGAAATTGCCAAGCAACGAAGGCTAAGAACCCATCGGAAACACCGAGAGGAACGGGAGGAACACCCGGATGCGCGGGAGCGCCCCGTCCCCCCGATGCCGGAAGAGCTACCGAGGGGCACTCAGACCCTAGCTCGTCCGCCGCCTCGCGACAAACACTGCCCTATCACCGGCGCTGCGCCATAGGTTTCTTTTCACGGCGACCCCGACGAAGACGCATGTCGCCGCTGCTAGGCACGCGACCGCCACTCATGTAATCTTGGAGTACGATCGCCACGAGCGCCGTCGCAGATAATAACTCTCAGAACTCCCCAATGAGATCCGTCCGGCGTCGTACGTCGATTGGACACTCCCGGTTACGCAGGACAAGGCGACCATCTCTCCTGTGGACGGCCCGGGCAAGCTACTTCACCGCAGCCGGAGACGCCCGGACCAACATCAACCGCCGTGATGGCAACAGCCGAACTATATGCCTTTATAGATGCAGATCGCAAGAGTGCTTTAAAGAACATTTTAATAACACGCGAGACATCACCTCCCAGATTTAGAGGATTTCGTCGACTTGATACATCTGGAACATGGGCTTTTTCGAGGGTGGCGCAACACTCCCATTGGCTATGGCGTAAGTGATCATGTGCCCATAGCGATGTCCATTGGCGTTCTTGTCTGAAATTGCGGCATGAATCAAGACAGATAGACAATTCGACAAACAAGAGGCAGTGACAGATGGGCCTATGAGCCTACAACTCTATTTCCTTTTCGAACTACATCGCCAACAACTACAATACATAGACAATCGCAGCAGGGCTTACCGACCCAAAAATTACGTAATGTAAGTATTGCAGTTTCGGCGGTAGTGCCGTGATATTTTCTTCTTGGGTTAGAATCAACTTTTATTAGAAGTATCTGGTTAGAGATAGTTTGCAAGACTGTCAAGACGGTGATGTGAGCTGCTCGATGCCGCGTCATAATCAGAAATTATAATGGACTTTTGATGATCTTATCCTGTGGATCGTTGCTCACGAAACTTGTAACTGTCGACTTGGCCGGCGGTATACAGTAGTTCGCTTTTCGGCCCAAGTTTGCGGCCTTTGTGAAGGCGTGCCGCTTGCGGTCACCAAAACCCATTTGATCTGTGGGGTATAATGACTGTTAATAGTTCCGGGCACGCCATTCAGACGTCATTGCTAGTTTCTTCGTCTCAGACCAAGAATAGACCTTTGTCATCGCCCGTTGGAGTTGTCACGAATAAATTGATTGATTATTATGATGTCGGACAGTCAAAATATTCACATGCCCGAGTAACGACATGATAATTATGGCTGTCATGCAGTCAGTCTTTTTGTACTCAGGAATCCTTTACTATTTGAGTGGTTGGGCATTTCCCGCTGTTTGTGGGGCACGTTCATTTTTTATAAGTTGCACGAGCTCTTGATTAATTAACCGATCGTCTAGCAAGAGCAGCAACTTTTAACTAGCGTTTGAATCGAGTTTGGTGGAAGTTTGCTGCTTGCAGGCGCTGAACAGTAACACACATAGCTATGATCTTTGAGGATCAGCGGAATGTTCACGCCTTTGGTAAAAAATTACCTAATGAAAAATTCTCTTGGCATATTTGAAGCGGTTTTGGAGCGCTTTTTGTTAGTGTCTTCTTGGGCGTGCAAGCGCGCGATCGCATCTACCGCACTATGAAAGCGCGAGCATGATGCGCCTTTGAATTTCTTCACTAAGTTCTTACTCATTGTAGACGGCTCAAGTTCAGTCAGGGAATAGACTGAACTCATTAAAGGGATGCTGAACCAAACATTTCCGTGTCTATAGACCTTTCCAAAAAAGAGCTTGTGGACGGTGCCATTTTGAGTGTTCGTGCGTATGGCGCGTGCTTTGCTCGCTCTCCGAAGCGACGAAAAAGCACGTGCGGGGCTGTGAAGATCGCACGCTCTACTGTGGTTTTGTAAACATTGGAGAGGTCTATAGACCTTTCCAAAAAAGGGCACTTGGCAGGTTCCATTTTCAGTGTTCGTGCGTATGGCGCGTGATTTGCTCGGTTTCCGAAGCGACGAACGTGCGCGTTCTGGACTGTGATTTAACACGTGTGGACTGTGATTTTTGTAAACAGTGGAAACGTCTATAAGTGGCACACGATCTTTCCTCGAGCCATCAGCCGCCGGTGTGCGCGAGCACACGCAACGACATTGACGTCATACTCTCCCATTCACGATTAAGATGTCAATAAAATATGTGGGCTCCGGGGAAAAGGAGAATAAAGACAATATTTTCATCTCCACAGTGGTGTCTCGTGTAAAAAGTAAGCGATTAATTGGTCTAACAAGCACGTAGCTTTCACTTGTGGAGATGAAAAGCCTATCTTTATTGTCCTTTGGCCCGAAGCCCATGTACATTTCACTGTCATGTTAAGCGCGAATGGGAGACTATCAATTTCGATGCGTGTGATCACGCACACCGGCGGCTGCTGGCTCGTGAAAAGAACGTGCGCCACTTATCATGGACACTCAATTGTTTGGTTCAGTATCCCTTGAAACGTTCCACGAACGCGTGACGCCGTCATAACTGGAGTTCTCAAGGAGTAGGCGCCTGTGCGCGAGATAGGTCGCGACGTCTCGTGCTCTGCTCGCGCAGACCCCCGAGCTGGGTTGTCGCGAGTGCAGAACCACTACAGTCCTTTAATGTTTTTTTTCTTTATTAAGGCGAAAGCCTTATATGTCTCATATAACAGTGTCTCTGCCCCCCCGAATTCAGTTCAAAAACTTAAGAACACATACACAATATAGATCAGACATGTACAAATTACTCAAAAAAGGTAGTTAAGTTAAGTTACTGAGTATCGACGCCAAAAGTTATTGGAGTAGAGTAAAAATTACGCATTTGTAATAGTAATTGAGTAAACTACTAACTACTGTAAAAAGTAGCGAGTTACTTCGAAGTTACTTTCTAAGTTACTTTTTTATATTTTTGCGGTAGCGAAATTAACAGCAGTTTCGATCCGTGGAAAACCCAGCGAGCCTAAACTAAATGCAGTCAATTTATGGCTTGCGTTTTCACCAAAATAGTTTATTCTCTCGCAGAAGCAATTGTCTTTCAAAGTTCTTAATAGGAAAGTTTTCCCCTTTTCCTCTTAAGAACGTCCCCAGCCAAGCTAAAAAGGCGTTCCACCGACGCGCTGGATGGAAATGCAGCGTTGAATTTGAGAAACAGTCTGTGCAGGGTCGGGTAAGCGAGTGTCGGCATCTTAGGTGCTCATGACGAAACATGTGAGGTTTACCTCGGCTAGAGGGTCCTTTATAACAGACTCTCCTCCTGTTTTCTTTTTTCTTCGGCAAGTTGAAATTGTTATGACTGGCCCCTCTTTATTCCCACGACGTTTGGAGAGTACGCTGAGCGAGTGCACCTGACTATCAAGGGTTTAAGTCTCGCGCCACGACGATGAGATCATCCGGACGACTGCGCGTCTCGTTGCAGTGCTAATGCTACAATACTGAAAAAAAATTGTTTTGGTTTAACAGAAGATGAAACTAAGTATGCTTCGCCGCTGACGCCAAGTCCAACAAAAGCATCTCCCGAGGGTGACTCGCAATCCTCCCCGGTGACTACGGTATCCTGACGCGCCTGAAAAGTAAATTTTTTTCAACAAAGAAGACGTCTCCATGGCGTGGAAGGTCGGAAGGACGCGAAGGATTACGTGAACGAGCATCGTCGCTCGTACAGTTGCAGCTGTAAGCGGGAACGTGCTCCCATGAACGGATTATTCGTGTCCGCGTTTGTACGCCGGGGATTCCAGCTTTGCAAGGTATGCGCTGACGACCAGTCAACCATCGAAATAGGCGCCCAGCTGCGTAGTCCTTTCAGTGGCGCCTCCCGTGGAACCCCCAAACCGCTTGAGGCAGAACTCACTAAAGGCAGACAACATGAAAACAACAACAACCCTGAGAGTGTCCCCGTCTTTCACGGTTGCAGCTGGAGGCGCGGCGCCTTCGTGCATTACCGGATTAGGTCAATACCCGACCAAGGCTTGTTAAGCATATCTGCTTGCGTTCGTGCGCGCCGGTGTTATGTTTTGGCTGCTCGTCGCCACGGAATGTGAAAGGGCCCCTTGTTCGGGAATGCCATTTCATCTGCCGGCATGTTATTTATTTCTTCGCTCAAACTTTTGTGATGAGAAAAATTAGCACTAGATTTCGTAAGTAGTTAGTAATTTGAGTAGAAGTTACCTAAAAAATGTAGTTAAATTATACTACTAATTACCCAAATAAAGTTGTAATTGAAGGTTACCAAGTTACTCGTAAAAGTAGTTAAACTACAGTAGTTTGAGTAGAGTAGTTGAACTACGTCCAAGTCTGATATAGATAAAAAAAACAATAGAACACTTTTCTCGTCACGTATCAGCAACAGTAATTCAGAATACGCTCTCTAATACATGCAAGTATAATCATAATGAAATATGAATAAAAAAAGTATATATTTATATCAGCAATCTAATTTTAAACATCATAACTGGTGACACTGCAGATACACAAAGAGAACACGGAAATAGACATCAGTTCGTACATAAAGAAAAAGACTGAAACCAGGGCTGCGCAGATTATATACCAATGAAGGAGACAAAATTTATATCGTCAGGTTATATTAAGATTATGTTGTCTTAAAGGCCGACGTACAACCTCGGTTTTCTGCAGGGAAGATAATGCACTCAGTGCTCCCCTCTCCTAAGGCGTGAGGGGAGTCAAGTTGTGGCAAGGTAAAGAGTGGAGAGTATATGGGAAAGGAGGAGGCGGGCAAAAGTGGGAAGTACGAAGTGTACGTCGGCCTTTAAGGAAACGAAAATGCGATATCACTGTAAACAAGGGATCGCCTGCAGTCTTGTTTTAACCAAGAAAACGGGGCACTGTAATCAGTGTAAATACTTGGGCAATTTAATAATTGAGTAATTGATAATTTTATGTTTGCTTGCCGTAATTAGTTTGGATGTTTGGAATTCTGCGTTTCGGGTCTAGTATTGCGTATGAACTAGAAAATTGTTTGGGTACCGAGTAAGGCTTGTTTCAGTGTATCCATTGAAATAATTTGTATATTTGGTTCTCCTTCAATATAATATATTTATTGAAAAGTGGGGTTCTGCTCAAATTTTTTATTGCCTTTATAATTTTCGCAAATACAAAGATTTTTTTTATGAATGATAATTAGTCTTTTATAGCTTGATGTAATTGTCGTAGCCCACACTAGTATTCCATAACTGATCTTTGAATAAAACAGGGAATAATATAACGTAATTTTAAGTGAAATGGGTATTACGTTTCGTACTTTATATATTATGTGTCAGTAGTTCGAGAAAGCTCTGATTTTAGTTTATTGACATCCGTAGACCATGAGTTCTTTCTTAAACCAGACGCCTAGAAACTTTTGTTCGGCCACTTGTCCGAGAATTGTTTCTTCAAATTTGATGTTGATAAGGCTATTGTCTCGCTAACCGACCCCTTGAAAATTATATACGTATTTAGTTTTACAGGTATTTAGTTTCAATTGATTTATTCAGAACCAGTTTGATAGCTTAAGAATGTAGGCATTCGCAATGTCTAGGCACTCTTGGGTATCTCCAGTAAAAAGCTTAACGATGTCGGCATTAACAATTTCTAGGCACTCTTTGGTATCTCCAGTAAAAAGGATATGCGTATCATACGCATGCCGTTTTTAACGGAGCTACCAAAGAGTGCCTACAAATTGGCAATTGCTAATGCCTACATTCTTAAGCTGTCAAATTGGTTCTGAATAAATCGATTGAAACTAAATACATGAAAAACTAAATATATAATTTTCAAGACAGTTAGTAAGCGAGACAATAGCCCTGTCAACATCAAATTTGAAGAAACAATTGTATCCTGCGTACATTATCAGCTCGGGGGAATCCATCGTAATATCATTCACGTAAACTAGCAATAATAAAGGACCCAAGATAGAGTCCTGAGAGACACCGTTTTGTATTTTCATTTTATTATATGTTATGTGGCTAATAGAAACGTAGTGATAACGATCCATGAAATAATTTTCAATTAGTTTTAGCGGTACTCCTTTTGTACCCTAATTTTCTAGTCTTTTTAGTAGGATGTTATCTTGAGTAGTGTCGAACAACCTTTTCTTAAGTCTAGAAACAGGCTGAGCGTGAGCCAATTGTAGCAAGATGCATGGAATCAAGAAGAACGAAGCGCCGGTGGCAGACGCGCTTCATGTAGCCCAGCAGACATGGCCTCGTCTTGTCCTTCCTAGATATTGCTACATGGTGTCAGAGGTGGCTGGGTGGTGGAACAGAGTTTCACCATGAACACGCCAAGCAGTTCACGAGAGTCTTCCGCTGAGACGAGCCAGGGGGAAGAGGCGGCAGCGGCATCTCGGACAACGATGTACGCTCACACCATCACCCCACCGCCAACGTTCAATTTCCACAACCCGGGCGACTGGCCAAGGTGGTACAACAGACTCAACCGCTATCGAAAGGTCTCCAAGCTCGTCAACGCCGATGAGGGCGAACAGGTAGATACTCTTGTATATTTCTTCGAAGATGACGCCGAAGATGTTCTAGGCATCGTCCCTCTCGGACGCAGACAAACAAAAACTTCGAGAAAGTGTCGGGCTTGTTTCATAATCACTTCGGTGGAAAGCGAAACGTCATCTACGAACGAGCGAAATTTCATCAAAGAAAGCAAGAGACTGGAGAGTCGGTGGAATCGTTTATAACCAGCCTACATCACCTGGTAAAACATTGTTACTACGGTGTTCTGAAGGACGAACTGGTTCGAGATCGCTTCGTAGTCGGACTGTCAGATGACTCCCTTTCTGAAGGCCTGCAGAGCGACCCCAACCTCACACTAGAAGCTGAAATCACACGAGCTCGACAGAAAGAAGCCATGCACAAGCAACAAGCAGTGGTCCGAGGGCACAGGCAAACAGAAAAAGAGGAGATGGTCGTCGATGTCCTAGGTAAAAGACAAGAAAAATAGAAGGCTCCGCGCAATTCAGAGTCAATAAATGACACGAAAGCTCCTACCTGCGGAAGATATGGCAAGTTGACGCACACACACTCCGAGTGTCCTGCAATCAGTTCCAAGTGCCTAAACTGTGACAGAAGAGGACATTGGACAAAGGTAGGCAGGAGAAAGTCCATACAAGAAGTAAACCTGGAGACAGACCAAGAAGCATGGCCGCTCGGAAGTGATAAATCTTCTGCTGGCCTGGTTTGGAGAGTCCCGCTCAAGGTCAATGACAAGGTCGTCCAGTTCAAGATTGATACAGGCGCCGACGTCAGTGCCATCCCGGAGGATGCGGCATCGAGCTTCAAAAACCTCCAGCCTACTGCGGCCAACCTTTTCGGACCCAGAAGGCAGATGTTAACAGTCATTGGGAAGTTCCGGGCCATGATTCAACATGGTCAACAGTTGATACATAAGGACGCCTATGTTGTCACGAAACTTGACGAACCGCTTCTGGTACGTGAAGCTAGCACAGAACTTGGACTTGTCAAATTCATGCATTCAGTCACCGACCCCACTACTGCCGATTATCACCAGAAATATCCGGAACTTTTCAGTGGTATTGGAATAATGAAGGGGGAATACAAGATCAAGTTAATTGAAAATGCCACACCAATTTCAGTAAACACGTCCCGTCGTGTACCCTTGGCTCTGATATCAAACGTTGAGGAGCACTTGAGAAAAATGTTGAAGGACGCGGGATCATAAAGCGAGTAGAATAACCCACCGCGTGGTGTTCTGGAATGGTGGTGGTTCCTAAGTCAAATGAAGATGACAGAGTATGTGTAGATCTGACACAGCTCAACAAGAACATTGAGCGCGAGAAACTGGTCTTGCCATCAGTGGAAGAAACCTTGGGCCGTCTTTCAAATACATCTTTGTATTTAAAACTGGACGCCAAGGCAGGCTTCTGGCAAATCAAGCTGGCGGCGGAGTCACAACTCTTGACAACTTTCATCCCCTTATTTGGTCGGTTTTGTTTTCAAAGGCTTCCATTTGGGATTTCATCTGCACCTGAGCACTTCCAAAGGAAGATAAACCACATCTTGGAGGGCCTTCCGGGGATGTTGTGTCATATGAATGACATCCTGGTGACGGGGTCGAACGAGAAGGAATATGACTCCAGGCTCGAAGAAGTTCTTCAAAGGCTGAAAATTATGTGGCCAAGTTCCTTGGCCACATAATCAGCAGGCAAGGACTTCTGCCGGATTCAGAACGGGTTGATGCAATCACTAAAATGCGTATACCCACCACAGTTCATGAGATAATTCATCGGGATGGCCAACCAATCCGGTAGATTTATCCCACACATGTCGGAAAACATAGAACCCCTACTAGATCTGCTGAAAAGCGACATAGAGTGGGCCTGGGATGTTCAGCAGCAGCGTGCTTGGGAAGCAATAAAGAAAGACATCCAAGACGCCACGACCCTGACTCTGTATGATCCAGGACAACACCTCATCGTTTCGGCAGACGCTTCGTCGTATGGCTTCGGAGCTGTACTCCTACAATAGGACAAACAAGGAGATGTGCGACCCGTAGCATTCGCGTCCAAAGACTGAATGACACAAAGGTCAGGTCTGCACGAATTGAAAAGCAGGCGTACGCCGTAACATGGGCGTGTGAGCGTTTTAAGAAGTTTGTCTTGGGAACTACGTTCCATGTTCAGACGCATCACCGTACGCTTGTACCTCTCTTTGGATCGAAAGAGCTTAACCTTATTCCGGCGCGAATACAGCGGTTTAAACTTCGCCTCATGAGGGTTTCCTTCACGATCTCCCATGTTCCTGGTAAAGAACTGTGTACGGCCGATGTTCTGTCCAGATCGACGGTAGACTTGCCGGGAAGAACTATGGAAGAGGAACTGGAAGCGTACGTACAAGCCATCAGCGGTTCCTTGCCAGTTTCAACTAAGTACTTAGACAAGATTCGGACACTGCAACGGGAAGACCCGGTCAGAAGAAAACTGAGGGAGTATACCACCTCTGGATGGCCCACAAAGGCCAAGGTTGCTTCTGAAGTGGTACAGTTTTATTCCGAAAGAAACAACCTCACCATACAAGACGGACTTTTAGTGAGGACGAACCGCCTTTTCATCCCCCAGCCGCTTCGCAAGGAGGTGTTAGACAAACTTCATGAGGGACACTTGGGCATCAGCAAATGCCGCGAACGTTCGAAGATGACCGTCTGGTGGCCAGGACTCAGCACACACCTGAAACAGCTAGTCACGAACTGTTCCAGATGTATTCGGGAACGTGTCCCAAGGGTAGGCCCATGATACCATCGAAACTTCCAGACCGCCCGTGGCAGCGCATTGCGACAGATCTCTTCGAACTGAACAAACAACAATACCTCCTAGTAGTCGATTACTACTCGCGGTATGTAGAAGTATGCAAGTTGAGGCAGACAACATCAGAAGCGGTAATTGGCCACCTCAAAGCAATATTTTCCCGCCATGGTATACCTGAAGTCCACCGATCGGACAACGGTCCTCAATATTCGGGAAAATTTTTCCAAGACTTGGTTGCGAAGTACCAGATAACCCATGTCACAAGCAGCCCGTATCACCTGCCGGGTAATGCAGAAGCTGAGAGAATGGTAAAGGTGGTCAAAGACATTCTCAAAAAGTCTGATGACCCCAACTTTGGCCTTCTATCTTACCGGACAACGCCCGGAAGCTGCGGCTACAGTCCTGCAGAGCTGCTAATGAGCCGCCAATTAAGGACAACGCTACCAACTCTTCCCTCAACGTTAATTCCGAGACTTCCCAATCACGAGGAATTTAGAAAAAAAGACAAGGAAGGAAAACAAAAACGAGTGAGAAACTATAATAGTCGACATACAGTGTGTGAACGCTTGAACGAACCTCTTGATAGCACGGTCTGGGCGACAACTGGTAAAGTCGCCGGAAAGAGGACAGAACCAAGGTCGTACGTTGTCGAGATCCCGAAAGGACTTCTGGTCAGAAGCAAATGTCATCTCGCTCCTCTGCCAACAGACATAAGTGAGCAGACGTCACCTCACTCACTGGTCTCGGAGTCAAGAACAACGCTGCCAGACCCGGCTTCCAAGGGCGCCGAAATGGTCCGGTCGGATTATCAAAAAGCCAAAGAGGTTCACAGAGTGACTCCTTTTAGTGCTTGTGTGTATATATATGTATTATGTGTGTCCTCGTGCGCATGCCCCTTGTGTTCGTAATTTGTTATCGTACCGATGTGTTTGCAACTTGCTATATCCTTAGTTGTAGCTTCTATCGGGGGAGGAGAGATGTGGTAAGAGGCATGGAATAAAGAACAACGAAGCGCCGGCGACACACGCGCTTCATGTCTAGAGCCCAACGGACATGGCCTCGTCTCGTCCTTCCTAGATATTGCTATACAAATTACTCTTAATGTTTTCTACAATCTCGTCCTTAATATCCAAAAGTGCTTCCTCCTTGGATTTATGCTTCTGAAAGCCGTATTGTACGTTAGTTATTATATTATGCTTCTGAAAACAAAAACTAATTAATTTGCCATTGATTACGCGTTCATAAATCTTCGAGAATATAAGAAGAATTGAAAAATGGTCTGTAGTTATGGATTATTGTTTCTCCACCTCCCTTGTACAGTGAAATAACTTTTGCCAATTTCAGCACGTCAGGCAAATGACCACCAGTTTCAAGCACTCTATTTATGATACAAGATAGAATTCGACTGAGCTGAGCCGCTAAATATTTATTTGGCAGTGCCTCTTCTCCGTCTTCACCAGCAGAAACATTGTTTTTTGAGGTTTCCAACTATTCTATTAACTTCACTTTGTGCCGTCGGAACAAGCATTACAGATCCCGAAGGATTAGCTGTCGATGTGTATAGTTGTCTGCTTTGTAATGTTCTTCAGTGTATGTGCCATTACACACAAAGTGTGATTTTATTTTGTCGGCAAGTTTTTTGACATAAAGGTTTTGATTATCTACCAGGATATGTTACACGTGTCCGCTAGCTTGCTTCCTGTTAGATCGTTTTACGACGTCCCATATTTTAATTTGATCATAGTGAATGTGCTCGAAGAACTACTTCGTTTTGTTCCTTGATTTGCCCAAGGACTCTATCGTACTGGTCAGACGTGTGATGAACTGATTCCTCATTACTAGAGACGGTTTCTTTCATGTCAACTTTTGCCGAGATCCCAATAAGACCTGCAAGTTTTCCGGTTATGTCAGTTAATAGCGACATCATGTTAGCTTAATTCTTTCGGTTTCGCGGCCTTTTCTGGCTCATGAGCGTCCCTGTATTTTCCTATCCGGCATGCCGAACACTCCCAGCTCTTTGCACTGCGTGCCTTTTCATACACGTTCACACACTCCGCGAAATCGTAACCGTACCCGCATTTCGAACATGCCCCGTATACATCATTCTCTGGCAAACATATGCGGCATGCTAGGCAAAGGCTCTCGTCAACCATGACCTACAGACACAAAAAAGTCGTTCAGCAGCGGCAGCAGCAGGCACAGTTCTTAGAGAGTTTGTAACAAAATTTATACCTACCTGTAACGATCAAATCGACGGCTTAGCGTATTACAACTGCGCTGCTGCCCCCGCTGAACGCCTGTGCAGGGTCGTCTTCCTCGTCCGTTTCTTTTGAAGGCGCGCTTGCAGTATCGTAGATGACGTGTCCGCGTGGCGCATCCAGTCACCAGACGGGTTCTGGCTGATGATAGCAGATGGCAGCATGTCACTGACTGTATCAGACGATCGTGAAGGGCCCAGTTGATATAGGTATCTGTAACGATGAAATTGCCGGCTTCGCGTGTTACGACATCTGCGCTGCTGCCACCGCTGAAAGCAACTTTGCCTGAAGGCGGTCAGTATAAATCAACAACAGTATTCAATATTGTGATAACGAAGCTTTCAGTGTTTTCATTATTTTAGTGAATTCACCGTAAATTTCGTACCGCAGATCGTCCTTTATTTAGAGCTACGCCCCCGCCTCTTTTCCCCTGCCCGATCAGGCTTTCGAATTTATAATTATGGAACTGCGGTGGTATGCCGCTGCTGGTTAACCATGTTTTAGTAAAAACCATTTCATCAAATTCCACACTCAGCGAATGTAAACAACTTTCAACATTATCTGCCTTATGTATTACGCTTCTCGTGGTACTGCCGAAAACAGTCGTTCGCACTTTTTGTACATTTCATTGCAGTCATTACATTCGTAATAATCACATCCAGGCTGCATATATCCCATCGCGATGGTTAGGTGTAGAATTGGCGGGTTTTGCTCATTCGGTATTTAGTTAGCATATTTTTCGAAATCGATCATGCTAGTAATTCTTAACGCGTCGGCTCTCTTTTCCTTCCGCGCGAAGACTTCACTGCAATGTTGGAGGCGTTACCGTAAAAAAAGTAACGAAATTCGTTACTCGCTACTTACAAATAAAAGTAACGCGTTACCGACCTACGTTACCTTAAAATAATAGGAACGCGTTACCGTTACCGGTAAAATGCAACGCACGTTACTTTTGCTCTACCTTTTTTAATTATGAATTAACACGTTTTACTGTTTTGACGTTACAGTTTTGCGTAAGCGCCATATTTCAAGAAATATTATGGTCATGTACAAGCTGAACATAATTACTTTATCTTTGTGACGGTTTCACCTAAATACTTACAAGAAAAGATGCGAAGAAAAACGAAGAAAAACTAAAATATTTGCATAACTTGGCGCCTGAAACACGAAAAAATTTGACGTATAATTTGTTTAGCTGTTGGGAAGTAGGTGTAACGAGTGACGTAAATCCGTGACCCGTTACTCGAAATAAGTAACATAAGTACGTTACCCGTTATTGTTTTGAAAAAAAGTAACGACTACGTTAGACATTACCCCCAAAACGTTACGCGTTACCGGCAACGCCGTTACTTGTAATGCATTATCGCCAACACTGCTTTACTGCCAGAGGACCAGGCATACCTCCAGCCGGCCCATCTTTTCTGTGCGATCGCTGCGCCGAGTAGTTTCTTATTTGTGCAGGTCAAAGGCTCGTTTACGCATACGGGACTGGGAGGCCCACCGTAATCAGGGTTTCGAGTTGTAAGTCTCTGCTTTTTGGATTTTTCGAGAATTTTGTTTATTTTCGTACCCTGTACTAAACAGACAACAATGTCTTTTTTTTTTTTCTTCGTTCCTTTCGTTTGGTTTAAAGGTAGACACGCGGTGACATGTCTATTTCAGAATCAAAGACTGATTTATTTAATATGTTCGCAATTCGTTTGACAATGTCGTATGGGTCACTCTCCCCTGCGACTCCTTTTATTTTAAGGTTATTGGATCTTTGATATTGCTCTAGTAAACATTAGACATATTTATACATGGTGTGACCAATTACTTCCGACGTTTCGCTTCGTCCTTTGATTATTACACATTTCATGTCTCGTGTCCGTTGCTGTTTTCATTCATGACTAACTTTGCTACCAAATGCCCTTTCCGCAATTCAGTGCCATCTGGTGGCTCAAGTGGCAGTTTTACTTTTACCGTACTCATGGAGGCAATGAACCTGTAGTCTTCAGTATTTTATCGGGCACCGTCCCTTCGAAAGTCAACGGCAAACGATAATGTGCTCTTCACTTTACGGCTCTTTCTCGATCTCTCGCAGTGTCGATCGCCAATGATGCAACCAGTCAGAGCGAAGCGCCAACCCAGATAGAAGCCTTGATAAAGTTCTATACATCAAGAGGCTTTGAAGCCGATTGTGTGCTACCAACAGATTTGCCGGGCCCGAGTTAGAAATGAACGCTTACGCAGCTCTTGCATTCAATTCCTGTTTCACATCGTGCTAACGTCTCGAATGTATAGGCTTCGAATCACCAGCTTAGGAGCATCTTTAACTTTTTCCTCCATCAGTTAAAAGCGAAAACACAAGGGAAGAAAATATATAATTTTCTTGAAGATCCACTGTAACACATGGTGCGTGTGTTAATTTACGCGTAAAAAAGTTTATTGTATTTTTTTTAAGGGGGGCGGGTTGGGGGGGTGTGGGGGGATGGGGGAGGGGTGGGGTTTAGGCACTAGATATGCAAATCGCTCAGGTCTCACCGAGAACTTCAGCTGAGTACCCGGAAAATCTGAACTTTTGTTTTAGCTGTTGTTATTCAACCAAGAGACATTGTAGCTCCTCCCCCGCATTGATCTCTTACCCCGCCATAGTATAATTTCGGTTGATTTTAGTCCGCACCAACCGTCGCATATTTGAATAGTGATTAGCACACACCTCCTAGCCCGCTCTTTTTTGGCTGTCGTAATCTCTCCATGGCTGTCCGTGCGCTTGGGGTCTATACCAAGCACCTCAAAATCGGTGTTTTACCATGTGCTATCTTATTTAAACATTTGTGCATGAGGACGCTTTAAATAATATAATTTCCCCCAAACATCTTATTGCTCTAAAATGTTTAGGGAACAAGCTACGACACATATTGAGCAAACACTGGCATCGACCGAACGTCCTGCGGCGCGCCCTTCGCCCACCGGCAAATGCCTGATAATAGCGACTGCCATGGCAATAGGTGGCACCTTGTACCACTCCCAATTCAATGGGGAAAAACCCAAGGTTGCTGGTCAGCCAGCCATTCAAACTGTGCCAAACCTGTCCGCGCCGAGGCCATTGTTAACTTGTTAAGCAGGGGACACATGAGCGATGAAAACGGGCGCCGCGCGGCAGTATCATAGCAACCGGTGCTGGCGTCCCTTCGTCACTTCAGCGCGGAGCGGCGTCGCTCGGATCTCGTCGATACAGATAAAGCCACAGCATGAAACACATGCGCAGTAAAACTGGGCGCCGCGCGGCGCTCGCAGCTCGCCGCTAGGCGCGCCACAGGCGCACCGCGAGGCTTTATCTGTATCGACCAGATCCGATCGACGCCGCGCCGTGCGGAAGTGACGTAGGGACGCCAGCACCGGTTGCTATGATACTGCCGCGCGGCGCCCGTTTTCATTGCTCATGTGTCCCCTCCTGGAAAATGCGGCGCGCCTTCCGTGAAGCCTCCGAAGCGGATGCCGCTGTGTGTCGCTGGCGTAGTTTCCCCGAGCAGTAGCCCTGGCAAGATGGGGCGTCGGCTACTTGTTCGCGACGCTATCAAGAGATGCTTTTGCAACAGCACGCCATTTTATACACCATTTTAGAAGCTCTGCGGTCGTCAGATTGAACGAACGAATGTTTGAGATGCCTGGAAGGTGTCATGCATGGCGATGCCAAGCCAATTTGGCTATACGTTTTTTTTTAAGTCGCGTCGATTGGGCTATAGTTAATTAAATCAAACACTTTTCCCCAAAACCATACTGAAAAAAAAAAAAAAAATTTATTCACCGTTTGCCTATCAGTGTGCTTCCTATGGGTATTTATATTGTATTTTAAGTAAATAATTATCAAGCAGGAAATATTTATACTAGACAGTCATAAACATACACACACACACGCGCGCGCGCGCACGCGTTTACACTCTAAGAAATGCCTGCGCGTCTACTTATCCGGAAAACACTCAATGAGCCAATCTCTGCGATCGACGAAATCAGCTCAGCGAATGATGAGGCGGAACATCTGTTTAGACCAAAGAATGAAGTCTGCACTGTGGCATTCCGCAATGTAAAGCTTCATGCTTGCATTGCGTAATGCCACAGGGCAGATTTCATTTTTGAAGTATAAACAGATGATCCGCCTCGTCATTCGCTGAGCTGATTTCGTAGATCGCAGAGATTGGCTCTTCGAGTATTTTGCGGGTAAGCAGACACGCAGGCATTTCTTAGAGTGTAGTTACAAAAAGTCACTAATTTCTAGCTGAAGAGATTTCATTCACGTAAGTTTGATTCAAATAAGAAAATCTGATTTACTCGATTAAAAAGAAAATCTCGATTTTTTTGTTTTCCAACCTGACCACAAATAACATTTATTCATACTTAGAAGTGAATGCCGCTAAGAACACGATCAAATAAAGGAGGGGGGGGGGGGGGGAGTTCCGACAATTTCATTCTCCAACGGCTCAAGGAAATGACTCAATTCTACAAGTAGATGATATTGAGCAAGGCAGCTCTGCCTCATGCACCATGACAAAAAACAAATGCTAGAAAACATGTACACTTAGAGCTGCATCCGACTTTATGCATCCTATAAAACCGAACGAAGGGAGAAAAACGCGTTACGTCAGGCTAAAACCAAGACAATACACACACTAAAAACACACACACACCATAAAGATGTTTGAATGGAAGTATTAAGGGAACTAATACAACTAGTTGCACAGCACAGAAGTGCATGGCACAATTGCAAAAGTGGAATTTTCGGAAGGTACTGAAAGTAATAACAAATACTTCTCTGAGCGGAAAAGCTATGCGGATCGACTGATCGAGCTTCAGATATTATGCCGCTTCGTGCTTCTGTACTCTGTCACGATTGAGCGACCTAACAAAGAAATGCAGCCTAGTGGCAACATAAAATGCCATCACTTGAGCAGTTAATGCTTTGGAGTGATCAACAGATCCAACCTTTTAGACAAGCGGCGTCCGCCAAGAGCCCCCGATGGCTGCTACTGCGAGAGAAAGCAACCGATGCAGCCGTTTTCTCCTCCAGTTGTCTACTGCAGCGCCACAGGCGGCCGTCCGCTTTTTCGGCACAGCGCCACCCATTGACGTTGGCCTCGCTTTTGCCACTACTCCCCCTTCTAGGACACTGTTGTACCATTGTATTATCGGGGAGCACCTTTTCCCACTCCGTCGCATGGGCGCTGGATTGAAAGGCCGATTATTCATGACAGTGGAAATTTGCTTGGGTGATAGTTGCTGAGTGTTAGTGGCACAATAAGAAGCGCAAGGTACATTTATGGTCACGCATTTATGAGCTTAAAGAAGAAGGCAAATATTAACGCAAGTAGTCACTATGTGCGTTTCTTGAAAGCATCGTGCTCCGCTTTCATAATAAATCTGGAAATTTGCTTAGGTGATAGTTGCTGAGTGTTAGTGGCACAATAAGAAGCGCAAGGTACATTTATGGTCACGCATTTATGAGCTTAAAGAAGAAGGCAAATATTAACGCAAGTAGTCACTATGTGCGTTTCTTGAAAGCATCGTGCTCCGCTTTCATAATAAATCTGGAAATTTGCTTAGGTGATAGTTGCTGAGTGTTAGTGGCACAATAAGAAGCGCAAGGTACATTTATGGTCACGCATTTATGAGCTTAAAGAAGAAGGCAAATATTAACGCAAGTAGTCACTATGTGCGTTTCTTGAAAGCATCGTGCTCCGCTTTCATAATAAATCTGGAAATTTGCTTAGGTGATAGTTGCTGAGTGTTAGTGGCACAATAAGAAGCGCAAGGTACATTTATGGTCACGCATTTATGAGCTTAAAGAAGAAGGCAAATATTAACGCAAGTAGTCACTATGTGCGTTTCTTGAAAGCATCGTGCTCCGCTTTCATAATAAATCTGGAAATTTGCTTAGGTGATAGTTGCTGAGTGTTAGTGGCACAATAAGAAGCGCAAGGTACATTTATGGTCACGCATTTATGAGCTTAAAGAAGAAGGCAAATATTAACGCAAGTAGTCACTATGTGCGTTTCTTGAAAGCATCGTGCTCCGCTTTCATAATAAATCTGGAAATTTGCTTAGGTGATAGTTGCTGAGTGTTAGTGGCACAATAAGAAGCGCAAGGTACATTTATGGTCACGCATTTATGAGCTTAAAGAAGAAGGCAAATATTAACGCAAGTAGTCACTATGTGCGTTTCTTGAAAGCATCGTGCTCCGCTTTCATAATAAATCTGGAAATTTGCTTAGGTGATAGTTGCTGAGTGTTAGTGGCACAATAAGAAGCGCAAGGTACATTTATGGTCACGCATTTATGAGCTTAAAGAAGAAGGCAAATATTAACGCAAGTAGTCACTATGTGCGTTTCTTGAAAGCATCGTGCTCCGCTTTCATAATAAATCTGGAAATTTGCTTAGGTGATAGTTGCTGAGTGTTAGTGGCACAATAAGAAGCGCAAGGTACATTTATGGTCACGCATTTATGAGCTTAAAGAAGAAGGCAAATATTAACGCAAGTAGTCACTATGTGCGTTTCTTGAAAGCATCGTGCTCCGCTTTCATAATAAATCTGGAAATTTGCTTAGGTGATAGTTGCTGAGTGTTAGTGGCACAATAAGAAGCGCAAGGTACATTTATGGTCACGCATTTATGAGCTTAAAGAAGAAGGCAAATATTAACGCAAGTAGTCACTATGTGCGTTTCTTGAAAGCATCGTGCTCCGCTTTCATAATAAATCTGGAAATTTGCTTAGGTGATAGTTGCTGAGTGTTAGTGGCACAATAAGAAGCGCAAGGTACATTTATGGTCACGCATTTATGAGCTTAAAGAAGAAGGCAAATATTAACGCAAGTAGTCACTATGTGCGTTTCTTGAAAGCATCGTGCTCCGCTTTCATAACAAATCCAAAACAGTTGCTTTTGATTATATGGGGGAATCATTTTTGCGGTATAAACATTCGCTTGATCTGTTTATTAATGGATTTAAAGAAACTAGACATTGCGCTCAGTCTCATGTCTGCAGTCATTCAATTTTCTTAAGATCTCCAATTCAATTAATTTATTTAGACAGAAATGGTTAGCTCCCCGGGTGAAAAACGTTTCATAGACAGCTTGTGAGTGCCCGACAAAAGCGCCTGAGGCACGCAATACGTGACGCCGAAAAGAAGCCGTCTGCAAGGAAGTCATTCGAGTACAGCGTTGTCGATGCCGTGACTTACTCTCGACGCCGCTGAAAGTAAAACGCGTATCTGTTCAAACGAATAAAAATCTGTCTACACAAATTCATGAAGTGGTGTCTGGCATTTGACTTGAGCCAACCTTGCTGGAGATCAATTCTCTTGCTCCATTTAATTTTATTTCGCAAATTACATAGAAGATAGACGTCAGCCTCCAATTGACGGGCTTGTTCCTTATCTGATATTCGCAATACGTTATAAGGTTATGTCTGTATAACAAATAGTTTCGCAAGGTCAACGTTGTGAAATGCTGCTAATGAATATTTTAGCAGGGGTGATAGTTGAAAAAATGTCATACTCGTCCTAGGATGGACCATCAAAACATATCTCGGGTAATTAATTTTTTTAAAGGAACCGATGAAGACAATATCGCTTCTTTTTTGCATTCCATGCGTCATTACAGGGGGTTTCCAGGTCGGCAATTTTCACAAAACGTTGGTGTCATCGAAAACCGAACAGTGAGCACTGAACTTCCGAGTTCATCTGTTCTCTGCGATACAGCACATTGTTAGTCAGGTGGTCGACCTGCTTTTTCGCTGTGTCTCCGTGCATTAGTGTCTTCATTAGTTTATTTTTATGTAAAATAGTATCAGCGGGTACGTAGAATACGGCCGTAGACATCCGTAATCCTCCCCGGGCATCATTTCAGTGGTTTGGCCGCCGCACCTGGCCGAAAGAAGGACATGATCAGGTGAAGGTGTTCGTAAAAACGTCCAGAATTTACGCTCGTACTACGTTGTACTTCTCAAGGTGGCCCATTACCATTGTATTATTGGTTCTGTACCACGAGGGATACATATAAATCAGAAAACTAAGCAAAAACGACACAACACTCCAACACAGCCGCAAGCCCGCTGCAATCGAAACTAACCAAATTGAAGCCACCTTATGGAGCCGCGTGTGTCAGCGCCCTCTGTCCACCGGTTAGGTAACTACTGAGATGAAAAGGTCTATGCTTTCTGCATGGTCGGAGGGGAGTCTCTCTCTTTCTTTCTCTACCTTTCATTCTCTCTCTCTCCCCCAACCTCTCTCTCTCTATACCCGTTTTCACCTCAAGAAAAAAGCAAGTTTTGCGCATTGTTCATACGCGGCGCGAAGTAGTTCTTACGAGATATGGTTGTCAGGGGAAAAAGCGATGCTTTTAGCGTTCGAAACGCTTACGTCTTGGTAAGATAGCATATATGTAATCTAAAATTCACCTACATATATCTTAATTATCAAGATAAAGAGGGAAATTAGTAAAGCTCCGCGAGGAGCCGGACTTTTTTTACTACGGTTCTTGAGGTGAAAACAGGTATAGACTAAATGAAAATGTGTAGATATCCTTAGCGCCGCCCTTACTTTAGGGTGCAGTCTCATATCAGACGTTTTGTGCATCATTGTGGAAAGCACGAGCGCGGGCATGTGACTTTCACAACGAAAGTGCTTTCTTTGCACGAATGATGTGTAAACAAAACATTTAGTAGAGATGCACCCTTTCACCTGTGCCGTTAAGGGCGGCACACCTTAGAGGTGAAGTGCAAGTATTGACTAGAATGTATCGTTAAAAACAGGTTATCACCTTGTTATGTGCCCCGCCTGCACGACTTGTTAATATTTTACTTTTTAATGGCTGAAAGTGACCAAGGACACCCGAAAAGAACAGAAAACTGACAAGTCAAAATAATCTTTTTTCTTGTTCTCTGAAGCGATTAAAACCGATGCTCGGACACTACCCTGAAAATTCGAAACTTGGGAACTCAATACTTGTGAAGTAAAAAAGCAATTTCCCCAGAGCCGAATTTGAAGTTCCCGCGCAATCCTTGCCACTGCAGTGACGTCAAAGATTGTCCCGTCCTGTAAGGCTGTAACTCGAGTTTCTCTCATGCTTCCGAACCGCCTCGACCGGAAGTGTCGTGTTCGCCCGCGTCCCGCGATCAACCGCTCTCCTCCGTGCGTGCAGCCTATCGCTGTGAGCAGACGACGCTTCACTTTCGAGTTTGAAGTTCTTTTGGGGCCCTTTCAGCAATCTCAAATTCTCTGAAACGGTGTGAGGTTGAAGAGAACGCGCAGTGGACTTCAGCGACCGAACGTGAGGGCTCACGTCGCGCCGGTTCTGTGCAAAAGGCTGCCCCGGCGTAGTCAAAACCGAAACTACGGTACATAGGCACCAAACCAAGTAGTAGTGTTGACCGTTTGACGACTCCCTTTTCGAAGTCTGAGAGGTCGTCGGACACCTAAAAGAGAGACCTGCATCCGATTGCCCGACGCAGTGCATGTGCCGAGCGCCGCCATGTTTTTCGAGGGAGGATAAAAGGCCAGGAGGCGGCATCATACTCCTGACTCCGATTTTCGGTATTTCAAAAAGAAGGGCCGGAGTGCGTTCGCTATTGCGTTAAAAAAAGATGTTTTACGAATGCTGTTATTAAATATTATAGAAATGTGGCTTACAAAGCTTCTAGATTTCATAATCGATTACGTCACAAATAAAAAGAAAAAACAATTCAGAAAAGGCGCGCGCGCGCGCACTCTAAAAAAAAGCCCGTGCGTATGCTTTCCCGCACAACACTCGGAGAGCCAATCACCGCAACTTACTGAGGCAGATCAGCTAATGACGATGCCGAAACCTATGTTTAGACCAAAAAACGCAGTCTGAGTTGTGACATTAGGCAATGCAAGAGTGACGTTTTGCATTGCTTAATGTCACAACTCAGACTGCGTTTTTTTGGTCTAAACATATGTTTCGGCATCGTCATTCGCTGAACTGCCTCAGTAAGTTGCGGCGATTGGCTCTCCGAGTGTTCTGCGGGAAAGTATACGCACGGGCTTTTTTTAGAGTGCGCGCGGGTCGAGACTTTTTTTTTTTCGCATTGTGTGTGTGTGTCATACATGGGCAAATTACTTCCCAAATGTAATTTAATTACAATTAAAATTAATTGACTTCAAAAGTAGTTCAACTACAATTACAATTACTACTATTGAAAAGTAATTAATTACAATTACAAAATACTTCTAAAAAGTAATGTAATTCCTTTACAATTACTTATTTCTGAGAGCGACCCGACTTCGGCCGTATAACTTTAAACGAGTTGTATAGAATGCAACGTATTTGTTCATTCCTTGCCCCAATGTTTGAGGATGCTGAAGCATCGCTACTTAGATGTAACGTGTTTTGTTTTGCTTTTATAAAGTTTGTTAAATTCATGATAGAAATTGACAGTTTGGGGTAATGCAGTACTGTGTTCTTATATTTTTAATAAATAATAATAAATTAGTCCAAATGCTGCAATACGCCAGATCGCTAAAGAAACAATTGGGTTGATAGAATTTTGTTAGCCAGGCAAATAAAGATGCTGCAATTAGTCATATTTGAATACTGTAAACGACTTATTTTTCGCGGGCTCAATATTTCGTGATTGAGGTCAAAGCTGAAGTTTTGGAATAATTCGCGGGTTCTAATTTTGGCGACGCGGTGGGATCTCAATATAGATTCCAATGTGTTTGCATTTAACCGGAATTGTTCGCGGGACCTATTTTTCGCGAATTGTAGGCGATTCGCGAAATCCGCGAAAATTAGGTCCTCGCGAAAATTAAGTCGTTGACAGTATTTTACTAGTGTTGATATAAAACTAAAATCCAGACGTGCTAAAACAACCGCGTTCACATAAAACATCATGGTATTGTAAAAGATTTAAATTGAGTTGAAATTATAATGGGTCAGAAATATATAAGAACCGAATCGGGACTCCTGAATTATTGGTAAAATTATTCACAGGTGCGAGGTCAGTCTCCAAAATGCTCATGCGAATAATATCCGAAGTAAAACCAACAGGAAATAAGCTTGAAAATAATACAAAGATAGAAATACGTGACAGTACTGGAAGAGGGACGTAAACAAACTGGCAAAAAAGAAAGACATAACTTCATAGACAATTAAAATTCCTAACCTGAGCTGAAAGCTGAAGCTAAATTTTGTTTCTTGAAATATTTTGGCATGTTTACGCTATTGTTTTCTGCTCGCACCGCAGACGGCGCTACACTGCGCCGTTGAGGGAGGCTCCAAAGAGGATTGTCTCTCAGCTCGCAGTGTAATCAACAGAGCAACAAACAGTGCGACGCTATTTATGGTGTGCGTGTGTGTGAGTGCGTGTCTTTGTGCGGGTGTTTCAACGAGAGCTAGGCCGCTTGTGCGAGCGCTGAGGCTTTCAGAGAGGTTCTGTCGGCGCCACAAAGTTTTGTAAAAGTAATTGTAATTGTGCCTGAAACTTTGCAATTACTGACGCTAGAAAGTAATTAAATTAGAATTCCTTTTAGTCGAAAGTAATTAATTACAATTACAAATTGCCAAGAAAAGTAATTAAATTACAGTAATTCAATTACTGTAATTGAATTATTACCCAAGTTTGGTGTGTGTGTCTGTGTGTGTGTGTGTTTGCGTGCGTGCGTGCATGCGTGCGTGCGTGCGTGCGTGCGTGCGTGCGTGCGTGCGTGCGTGTGTGTGTGTGTGTGTGTGTGTGTGTGTGTGTGTGTGTGTGTGTGTGTGTGTGTGTGTGTGTGTGTGTGTGTGTGTGTGTGTGTGTGTGTGTGTGTGTGTGTTTTGTGTGTCTATGACTACAACTTGCATCGTTCTAAACAAAAAAAAACGACCTTTGGGGTGTCAGTGCCCCTTGAAGAGAATGCATCCAGCCAAAGTCTGCAATCTACGATTCAACTTGATTATTTGCTGATAATTTATTCATAAACTTTACTAGATTAGTTGATTGAAACTGTAATGAGCTCTCACGTTATAATTTTTTTTTTTTTATTTTCGCGAACACTGGGCAGATGGAATAAACTTTCTCATAAGTGCAGTTTCGCAGTTATCGTTAACATTATTTGTCTCCAATCTTACTAAACTTTTTTTCGGTTCAGATGTTGTATTTACTTTAGCTTGCTACAACTTATATAAATTTACTTTTTGTTTGATAGCCGTTGTATACCCGCCATTCCATCCAAGCATAATGAAATGACGGTAGGAATGAACTTTTCAATAATAAATGAATATGAAAACCAAGTGATTAAATATTTTTATTGATTTCATTTATTTAATAACAATAATGAAATAATTGATTAAATTATTTTGGTTATGCATATCAATGATATAACATTCTGTTCGAAAGCCCAGGAGCAATTTCGCGTTCGCGGCTTTGTAACCACATCAATTGCCGTTCTAACTTTGCACTTGTCGTATCAAACTGCCAAACTCAATTACCAAACGTCCTGACCGACGCAATCAATATAAAATTAAAAAAGTTAATTATTATTCCCACCTTTTGCCTCGAGCGATGGTGATGGCCCTGCAGCATTTCCCTTTTGTGCTGTCGCCTTCACGCGAGCAAGTTATACAAAGTTATTAATACGCGTAATGCGACTTGGCTAATTACTCCATGCGGTCTTTCACATGTGTAAACTTGACGCCGTGGCCCCAATTCCATGAACAGTTTCTCACCTAGAGGGTCAACATCATCGCGTTCGCCACGCAGCAAATTCCCTCAGGCCCGTGCAACGCGTACGGGCGTTCGCTAATTGGCATATTTCGCGGTCATTATGAGACATTAGCAGAACAACTGGCTGACAAAAAAGGACAGAGAGGAGCGAAGCAGGGCGTCGCCACCGCTGAAGGACGAGCAGCACACAATTCAAAGCGTGCAAACGAGCATAACGCGACTAGATTGCCGCAGCATTCAGCACATACCACAGGACCCGGCTGATCGTTGGTTTATCAAGTGGCTAAATTTCCGACCTCGGAGTGTTTTCCCACTCATGTTTGCTGCTCTCAACTTCGCTGTGTTTTTTTTTTTTTCAGCTTAAGTCCAGAGACAGCCGACGCTGCGAGGTAATGGATTGAATCAAGCAGCGTCAAAAGCGAAAGTCACTTTTTTTTTTAATTTATGATGGGTTCAGCGACGATTGAGCACGTATAGAAACTAAACGACCACCATGATGGTGCGCTTTTCACGCTGTCTGATTGGTGACATGAGCTCGTGGCGTCGGCCGCGTCTGGAATTGCGGTGAAACCAAGGATAAAACAACTTGTTCTCTTTTCTTCGGCACCTTGCGGTGACGCGAGGCAAGGCAACTGAACCTGTACGCTGCGAATGTTGGGGACTGCCTTTCGGATATATGATGACAGGGTTTAGTGCTGTAAAGGAGCTATTTACCTAGTGAAATTTGGGTGCCAGCCTGGCCGGCTTGCTAGAACAGTGTCTCAGCCGAAACTGGGAAAAAGAAAGCATCGCAAAGGCTGGGGCGCGCGACCGTCTTGAGACGTGGTTTGAGCCTTGCTCAGCTCGTGCACAGGCTTTGGCAGTGCTTTCTTCCCCCGTCTCAGCTGAGACGCCGTTTCTAGCAAGCCGTCCCTGGAGTCTTTAAAGTACGTCACGAGATAGCGACTGCACGACCGCAAGCTGGCACGAGGCTCATCCGCATCGAAACGAGCAGGGGTGGGGTTCGAACAGTGGGACGATTCCTGATTTCTGGAGAGCGAAATTTCGCTCCACATGCCTTGAGCTGCGGTGTGCTAATCAACTCGGGGGCCCACGTAACTTGTTAGAGGTGTGCTTCAAGACGCTCTCTCACCAACAATATCAGCTTTAATGGACAATGGGCAAAACGGCGAGCGACCCCAGCGGCTGAGGAGCATTCTTGGAAACGACTCTCAACGAAGAGCCGAGTTTCGGTTTCCTCCATGGCACCACGGCCAGCTGCGGACCTGTAGCTCGCACCTCACCACTGCGTAACCCCGGCGTGGTTTTCGTAGATCGATCTACCTGTAAAATTGATGCAGTCAAGATATACGTTTGTTCTCGTGACTTAATTGGACGGTAAAGATTGAAGGCGAAATCAAGCCACGTCGCAACGACCAAGCTCATATCATCCCCGACCGGCGTACGCTGCTTTCTACACCAATTTGGTGCGTGTGTGTGTGTGTGGGTGTGCGTGTGCGTGTGCGTGTGCGTGTGTGTGTGTGCGTGTGCGTGCGTGTGTGTGTGTGTGTGTGTGTGTGTGTGTGTGTGTGTGTGTGTGTGTGTGTGTGTGTGTGTGTGTGTGTGTGTGTGTGTGTGTGTGTGTGTGTGTGTGTGTGTGTGTGTGTGTGTGTGTGTGTGTGTGTGTGTGTGTGTGTGTGTGTTTCGACTTTGACCAAATTCAAGAAGAGCCAGTACCAACATTAGCATCGGGCTTTCGCAATGTACTTGTGTTTACCTTTCCATCTTAAGTCATCTTCTTTCACTTTCATTGTTGCCCATGTTTGATCTTTCTGAACGGAGAGCACGCGGAGACATCATCAACCCCCTGAGATCCACCTTCCCTTCTTTTCCCCTCGCAATTTGGGAGAGGATATGACGCCTGGCAGTACGTCGCCTCTGGGAAGTCGGGAATTCAAGTTTGTACGCTGGCCTTTAGCGCTCGTGCCTCGTCATAGTTCCCTGAGGCGTGGCACGAAGGCCCTCGTGCCGAGGGACCCCTGACTCCTTGTCAGGCTCGCTATCTCGAGCTCGCGCGACGGATGTTTATTGTTTCGTGAGAGCATTCACTGAGGCCGCTTGACTGATGGCCGGAAGCACTTGGGCTGCGTCTCGTGCCGAGGGGAAGTCCGGCGACTCAGGGTATCGTGCGCCTTCCGCGGTCGTAATGGAGACCTTCGCGCGGTTCACGCTAATGCTTTATTTACGCACGCCTCGCCGAGGAATTTCATCGAGCGCACTCTATTTATTAGGAAAGTTCGGTTCCACATCCACCTTGAATTATGCATATGCTTCGCGGCCTCTCGTTAAGGGGAGACGGCGGTACGTCCCAGGCAGACGTGTCAAGATAGACGAATCTCAAGGTAGCAAAGAAGGTCATTGAACCTCTCCCTGTGTCCTTTTTGTGTGTGTGTGTGTGTGTGTCGCCGTGCGCGACATTTTATGGTTCAAAATTGGCGGAGATGAGCAGAAATACCCGACTATACTGAAATGCAGGATTAGGGTAATACTGCTGGGCAACACTGTTCCGCACGGGACACCATTTAGCTTCCATCTTGGAGTTCAGTTTTCAATAGAGCGTTGCCCTTAGCCTGGTTGTGGTGCTGCCGTGGAACTATTTATTAGGACACTGTAACGACTACTCAGCGAGCGTTTAAGGGTTTCAGTAGACACGAACACCAAGTTTTGAAAGGAAGGTTTCGTTGCTGACACAAAACCACTAGGTGGACGAAGGTCTGCTTGTACGTATACGGAAATAGCACGTCTTGAATACAGACACTCCAAGTTCAAGAATACACGAAGCATGCTGCAACTATATGGACCTTTCAAGCCGTTACTAATTTTCAATTGAAAATTAAGTTTCCTTTTTTATATTATAAGTACAACATTAAAGGTTCATTAGTACAAGGCAATGAAATTTCATTTTGCAAGCTTCTACGGATTTCTTGGTCATCCTTTCTATATTTAAGGGTTCTTTGTAGGGCTTCGAGTTAAACGCACGTTTTTGGTTTTCCCATTCTCCAGAATTTTGTGCGCGACCGCGTTGTGTTAAATTGTGCCTTCCTTGGGCGTGTGCTTGTGCTAACAAGGCAGAGTGGTGTTCTCGCGCCCATGATGACACTGCACACGACTTGTGAGAGGAAGTATGGAAGTTGATTTTTAGCAACGCTGTTAGTTTCATGCCCGCGACGGGATACGTGGTTTCGGCGCAATTTTGGGGCGACGCGAGATATTGCGCTGCTCCTCGCTGTTTCTTCACGTGGACCTCCCTATGTATTGGCCAGTAATATTTATATAATTCCATCTTCCCGATTTACGGGTTAGCTCAGAAAAAGGTTTGCTTGACCTCTAGTCTCTAGAAGATATTCTTCTTCATTCCATCGGTCAGTTACACTTTCGCTGTGTGTGGAGAAGGGGAGAGATGGACAGAGTCTGCGACGAGGGGAATAACATTCTCTGAGCACGTTATCTGGTTTACTATGTACTTTGCTTAGATAACGGGTACTACGTATCTTTAAAGTAGGCTCACCGCGTGATGCCGTGCAAACAAACAATTAACTTTTATTTTTTTAGAGAGATATGAGTAGTGTTTACTCGGAACCACTGCGTCTAGCACTAAAAAATACGAAGCAGCTTCGAGCATCACTTAATGTAAACGCGAGAAAAAAAAAAAAGAAAAAAAAAAACAAAGAAGGAAGACGGACGACAATAGTCGAAGTTGAAATTTAAGGGGGCCCGAAACATCTCTGGCCGTCGACACGCTTTCTCATCGGATGTCAAGAGAACGTCAGGAGGCCGCTCGTCCAGAACCCCGAGAACAAATCACGGACAGAAGAAAAAAAATTCGGAAGCAGAGGCAGCTGTAGCGACGGCGACCTTACCATGTGCTAGCACTGGCGTGCCTTTCTCTTCACGGCGCTCCGGGGCACGCACTGAAAGATTGAAACTGGGAGGCAGCAGAGCAGCGAACGCTCGCTTGCACGGGGGGGGGGACGAAAAGCGCGTTGTTCGGACCCGGTCCCGGAATCCGCCTTCGGCGGCTTAAAAAAAAGAAAAAAAAAAAAGAAACTCGTCTCGTCTTTTGTGCGTTTCGTGAGGTGCGCAAAAACCCTGGCATCGATCCGCTGTCGCTCGAGGTGTCCTCAGATATCGGGCGCCACCCCGCTGCCTTCTACCTCGTAATCCCCCGAGACGCGACCGGAATCGGTCGCTCTTTGCAGGACTCGGACTGGGGCACGCGGGGGAATCCAGCCGCAGGGTGGGGCGCTGCGGACGGCAGGGATCGAGGTGGTCGTGCCGCCCGAGCTCCCGGGGGACTGGGCGTTGTCGCGTGCGTGAGTCTGCTGCGCGGCCCTGGGCGTTACTCACGCGGGATTGTTTATCTGGCGGACCGCGATAGGGCAGGCGTGAGCGGGTTTACTAACGCGGCGGGTGTACCCTGCGTACGCCAGGACGCAACTTCCGTCTGGGCGCCGCGGTTCCGCCGCATGTTTACTCGACTCCTCATTAAACGCCGACGCTGCGCGGCCGAGTCGTCCTTGCTGCCACGCAGAATTAGGCGGCAGTGAACTTGCACGAGGCGTTCGTGTTGAGGAAACGCTACAGCTGGTTTCGTTCTCAGTGATCTTCTAACCCTTGCTGGCGCAGCAATATTCGTTTTGAGCAGTTACGATTTCGCGCTTATGCTTTCGATAACGTTGTACGTAAGTTATGAGATGAGATACAGTATTGCCGAATATGTAGATACAAAGCTGGGATAAAATTGTTGCGACATCCTTTTGAGGAAAAAAAATACCAAATAGTTATGTCTATCAGGTTAGTGTGAAGTAAAATAAACCTGAATTCTTTTGAAGGGAAGCTGAAGAGGTTCTTGAAAAAACAAAAAACAGTTAGACGTACTTTCCAGAGCATTTTTGTCCCGTGAATCTGATTATCATGTTCGTTTTCCCTAAGCATGTAACTAAACGCGAGAAAACTTGAAAACCCTCCGATCAGTCGTTACGTCAAAAAAAAAAAATGATCTTTCGGCCGCCGAGCGCGGGTCGCTCGTGTGGGCAGCGCGTGCAATTAATTGAAAGCTTGCCAGCACTGACACCAGTCCTTGCCCGCACTGACACCAGTCCTGACGTATATTTGTGACCTTTTTTGAAATTAGCAGGAGTTCGCGTGCATAGCATAGATAGGCGCTGAAGATGCGCGAGACCGGAGATTCTGAAAATTCCTTTTATCGGACGTCACGCTCCGGGAAGGAGGGGCTTCAGCGGTACTTTGAAAATGATTTTGTGCAGCCTCCGTGCATCAAATTGGAGGCCAAATCAATACGACTTAAGTGTTTTTACTCAAATGCAGAACCGCTTCAATTTCCCTTTAAGAACCAGTGCCGGCTTGCTAGAAACACCGTCTCAGCTGGGACTGGGGGAAAGAAAGCACTGCCAAAGCCAGTGCATGAGCTGAGCAAGACTCAAACCGCATCTTAAGACGCCCGCTCGCCCCAGCCTTTGCAGTGCTCTCTTTCACCCAGTCTCGGCTGAGACGCTGTTCTAGCAAGCCGGCCCGAGAAAACTGCTGAATTATAATTGCGAAGTCGCCAAACGACATGAAAAATAAATTCAAACGTTAAACACCGAGCGGAGAATTCTTTTACCATGTATGTTTGTAATCCAATGAAAACCACGAACTCCGCTCGTACCCGAAGGATGATCCATGTAGACCAATACGCATTTCATCACTCGCGGCCGCACGGTGCTTACATACATCTGGTCTGGACACTCTATCGCACTCTGATTCTCGCCGTGAAACAACTGAAGCACGGGGCGATCAATCGGATCTGGCGAGGAGCCTCTTGCTACGTGAATAGATAGATGTTCACACTTGCATCAGGATTCTGTCAACCTTCCAAGAAGGCTTCGCGACTTTGCCAGAGTTATAAGGGACAGCGCCAATAGCTGGAACATATGCCGGCGTCGTCTGGTAAACGATATTTAGGGGCATGATGCCGAAGCCCACGAAACGCCGTTGCCGGACTCTGGTGCCTGAGGGGAACCTCATCAAAATCTTCGCCGACCTTAGGAGACTGGTGAGAAAGCAGACACTGAGCACGAAAATGAAGGGCTCCTGCAACTTGCGTAAACTCTGTATGGAAAGTGCTCTCTGATCAGAACTCACAAGAGATACACGCACTTTCGTACTGTTTTAAGTAAATTTTGAACGCTAATTTAAATTTACTCGTTTTGCCTCTGAGGCTATTCGGTTTCTCAGAAAGTTCTGACGAACTCGGCGCCCCGTTGAAAGGGTGACGATTAGAGTCACTGAATAGGTTTCCAGAGTACCGAAACTCCCAAGCTCCGCGCCGTGGCGCTCAAATTCATCTATATCCGTGCCGCCAGTTTGCATCCTTGGAAAGTACACTGTAGAATAAACGTACGCATACCGCGTCGTTGGCGTTGTGGACAGATCTTTCGGGGAAGAGCATTGCTCTGTAAATAGCGGCTTTAAATCATTTGTGGCATCATTTACGATGCAGTCTCTAATCATTACTCCGTGGTTCACGTTAAAGACCTCCAGGTTAGCAGTCATACCGCACTGGTCAAATCTATCATTTTTGTCTTAAATGAGCCTCCTATCAATGTCTGAATATCCAGAAAGACCAATAATTTACTCGACGAGGGTGATGTGTGTGGTGTTCCCATTGCGGTGGCGAACTTTATCGCTTAGAACTAAACCGCTTATTTCTGCCATCGCATTTAATCACATTAACCCTGTGGGATTTCCCTTGCTGCTACCCGTCTCGAGGAATGACAGAGCACACCGGTTCAACAACACGTAAACATTTAATGACCGCTATCGCCTGCGGCGCGATCCCAACAGCCCCCGCGCATACGCTGCGACGGCCCTTTATCAGCGGCGGAGCGCCGCTCGCGTGGCCAGTTGCCCTTGGCCCCCTCGTGGTCAAGATGACCACTCATGATCGTCGTAGGGGCAACCTGGGCCAACCGCTTGGAATCTCCAGGTTGCCCACAACCCCCGGCATTTTTTTGTTTTGTTTACGCTTTTTGTGCATTCAAAAGACCGTCGCATGAACTCAACCTCATTTTATCGATTTATTTACAGCTGCATACGATATTTTCACGACAGGACAGTAACAGGATAGATTGAAACGTATATAGACTCAAGTTCTTGTGATAGCTTGACAGTTACTTTGTTGGCCAGATGAAGCCTGCAGCGAAGTTCAGGAATGCATAACCATGACGATCCTCAATGCGTTTGGCCGTCGACGCTATCTTTTTTACAAATGATTCACGCAGACAAATGTAACTGACGGTGAGTTACAAGAATGGCTTCATATGAAATGAATGACTCTCTAAACCGCAAACACCAATAATGTTTGTGTCATCATTCATTTTACCTGCGCAGCAAGATGAATCTCATTCACTCGTGGCATCGAGTGACATATTTATCTAAGACCGTGTTGTTGAGGCTTCGTTAATGTTTTTTTTTTTTTTTTTTGTGCCACAAGGCAGGAAAACAGCAATGAAATCAACAGGAAAACTCAACTGACAACCACCTGAGTGCCCATTCACACAAAACTGTTTACTTAGATTATGTCATGAGTTACCCGGACATTCGTGCTTCGAAGTTTGCATGCAAAACTGCTCCTTACATTGATTTTTTTTCACGCTACGTATGAAGCGAAGCTTGAACAGAAAGTACTGCAATCGAATTCTTGTTGAAAAGCAGCCCTTCTTGCAAGCATTGTTCGTGCCGAACCAAGCTCAGTCGAAGAAGTCTGATCGGCTGCGAGGCGATGAGCAATACGCGAGAAGACCAGTGAAATACACTTACCTCACAAAGCTTCGTTCCTGCATTGGGCTTGGAATTCTTTCGTTTTATAATGGCAAACCAAGCACACCTCCGCTTCACAGTGGCGTTCTTGCCTGACGGGAAGTGGAAGAGTCTTTTGCTGTTCTCTGAACTGCTTCTGCACCCGAAAGCAAAGCAAGCAGGCATGTAGGAGCCGCGAACTACGGAACGTGGGTGCGATTCCCTGAAAATATGTGCGTCTTGGCGCTAAGTGGCTTAGAAGCGACCCGGATCGCTGCAGAAGAAGCTGGCTGGGCGCAATATGATGGCTCATGGTGGCGATTCGTAACAGATAATAGTGATGGCACAGATCTCACGTGGCAGCTATATACCGTCCAATGATGCCTCAGGAAACCAAAACATTCACGGCTAGATGGAGGTTGTTGTCGGCAAAGCATTAAAGAATGCGAATGCGTTACTCTGACACAGTGTTGAGTGACAGCAGTGGCGATATGTGTCGCAGAAAGAGATTAGGCAAAACGTCCGATACATCCGCGCTGCTGCAATGCCCTCCGATGTAGCGGATTGTTCCCTAACTTCTATATATCGGCTTTATCGGCAATGATACAGCGCCGAAACAGCAGAGGTGAGTAGTTTCGTTGGTGCCATCGCATATTCTTGCCCAAGACGTTGCCAGGATATGACTCCGGATGGTTCCCCAACAAGATAATCGGTCTATAGAGTGTCAATACTCAAAACATAGCTAATTTAGCTTTCTTGGCCTCCGTAGAAAACAATTAGCAGTACTAAGACCAGGTTTTGAGAGTGAAGAAGAACTTTGCAGAAACTTCCAAGAAGGCCTCGCGGCCATCCCGCATTGCACCGCGCGGCCCCAGGAATTGTAGGGTCGTGCCGACGTACGTCCTGGAGCGGGAGACTCCATTCCATCCTATTACTATTTCTTCAATACGCAATAGCTGCGACACTTTTCGGCGAAGTCGTTGGGCATCGGCGTCGCGTTCAGGCCGCGTCGAATGCGTGAACAGAAGTGTTCGGAACAAAATAGACATCTGACCATTTTGTTCCAAAGCTTCTGTTTCTTTTTTTTGTTCCGGAACGCGTGAAAGCGCATCTCCCGTCACCAGTTCTTGACCCTGAGAGTGCTGCGACGGCATTTTGTTATCGGCTATCATTTTCCAGCGTGCGCGTGCAGTGGGCATCTACTACAAAAACCCACACGGTGTGGCGTAGCTCTGTGGTAACGCCTCCGCTTCGCACGCAACGGATCGGGGTTCGATTACCGCGGGAGACCTCTTTCAAAGATTGGGCAACATACACGACGGACGGCCGACTACGCCAGCTAGAACGAGAAGAACTACAACTACAACATCAATAACTGCAACAACTACACCATCAGCAACGGACGTCATTTCCGGTGATGGAAAGAGCCCATAACAGCTATAGCTGTAAAATAGAACAAACACAAAGCAAAGTCGATCCCAACTTCGTTTTGTGGGGTCCTAGCTTCATTGCGTTCCGAAGTAAATATTAAAAAATAAATGTTAAACTGAAATAAAGTTTTTCTATGCATGGGTATTCTTTCACGCGCCGTAAATCAGAGTGTAGTAATGCATTGATAAGACGGCACATTACATTTTTCTGCGAGTTTGGGACTGGTGTCTCGTCAAGTGCCCTTCTGTCGCCAGCATGATATGTCATGAAACTGACCTATCTGCGTAGAATATTTAACGATTTTCCAACGTGCGAGAATGAAAGCTCAGCGGTGAGAGGAGGCAACACGGTGCCGAATGAGCTCTGCGCGGCGTTTAGGGAACTAGATGTAGGCCTACGTTTGTGCATCGGGCCTGTTCGCTCGAGGCGCGCCCGTGCGTCAAGGCGGCCCCCTCGGCCACCTCGGAGGCACAAGAGAGGAGCCAAGGACACGCGGGTTCTCGAAGGCGCCCGTCACGGTCTACAGACCGGGCCGTCGAGTGAAATATGAGCATCCGCTTTGATTAATGGTGCCGCGCGTTCCTAAGTGTGGGACCCAATCGGAAGCTTGTCGATATGGAAAAAGCTGCCGTATGACCGCGCGCGTGCGTGTGCGAGCGCGGCGAGATCACCACTCGCAAAGGAAGGTTTCCATTGTCTTACGACTCCCCTGCCAACTCGACAGCGACCCGTTTGATGAACTTGGCAAACCCAGCCCTTTTCTCTAGCGCAGCGCAGGAGCGTTTCTTGGGTCAAATATGCCTCCACGGAGGGCACGCGGCCGCCCAGTTGACCCCCGAGCACGCTCGCTGCGGTATTGGGAAGAGAGCTTGTTTGCACTTGGCCTTGCAAATGTTCTTGTGGTTCTTTTTTGTTTTGTGCAGATGTGATGATTGGCTGATGAATAGTACCTGGTATGGCGCGACTTCGCGATCGTTCTTGTTTGTCCACTCCGTTGGAGATTCGACGAAGGCGGGCAGGGGAGTGCCGTCCAACTTTCTATTGAAACGCCGCAACATATTGTTCCCAACGGACCAAGACTATGGCGGGAGTCCCGAGGGAACTCGCAATCAACTCGGTCAGGGACACGACAGCATCGGTGCTTCGGGCAGCTGTCAAGGAGCTTGGCTGCTGGGCTCAGTCTACGAGAGTTGGGACACCCGAAGACGAAAAGCAACAGGGTTGGTCCTGGCTTTCAAGTGCGTTCTGTTTCGCATTATCAAGAGCACAACACTGTAAAAGATTAAGATTAAAAAATAATAGCTTTTATTAACCATAAAACTAGGGCGTGGCCTGAAGAAAAAAGCTATGCAAGCAGCTTAACGGGTCTTCAGGCCCCACAGGCACACCGCAGATGAGAAAAGAAAAAAAAAAAAGAAAGATAGAAAATGCACGAGCAATTGTATAAAACAAATGTTTTAAGCATTGTATAAAACACACACACACACACACACACACACGCACACACACACACACACACACACACACACACACACACACACACACACACACACACACACACACACACACACACACACACACGCACAAACAAACAAAGCACATAAGCAGCTTTTGAACCTGGGATGAGTGAAGTGGGATGGCTTTCTAAACGCTACAATTTCGCGCGGGTAGCCTTTCATGCAAATACAATTACTAAGTCTATATGGTTTGTTGGTTCTTGAATGCAACATTTCGAAGTTTCTCTCGTGATCAGTAGTGATACGTTTGAAGCACAATATACACATATATATACACATATATTCAAATGTCGTATTAAAATATATTATATTGTTTTGTTAAGTTTCAAAAGTAAATAGAAGGTTGTGAACTTAACATGACCAACGCAGTCGCTTGTAACCAGATTACTCGTTCGACGGAAATGCAGGCTGGCGTTCCACGTTTTTAAGTATTCCGACGTCTTTTAATTTTTTTGAGCAAATGTTGAATATTACGAATCTCTCGCTCTGGTCCTATTATTATACCCGTCCTTGATACGTGCGGACGAAGCTTTTTAATATTTGTGTTGGATATATTATCGACGTATAATGAAAAGGCATATTATAATGAATACCTTTGGTTTTAATAATAAATTTATCATTACCTATAATATTCGCGCAATACTTGACGTGTTGGCAAGATAAACATCTTACCGTTTTTTTTTTTTTTTTTATTAATTTCATCCTTTTTAATTCAAAAAGGAAAACGGCCTTCTTTTAAAACACAATTATCTTCGAAAATTAAGGAAACTTGTTTTAACATCACGCCCTGCAGTTTGCAAAATTTTATACCAAGCAATTCGTTATTAAATTAGAAGTCCTCGGCGAAATTTATAAGTTGTGCCTTATCTGTAGCCCGAATACCATTCCTTCCAGTTCCGTGAAACGTGCTGCCACCAAGCCCACACAAGTTTTGTTAATGTGTACAGAGCTGAAGCTTCGGTATTATTGCTACGCTATACAAACAAAATCTCGCGTATTCAACAAGGTCGTCGTTGAAGTCGAGCCTTAGATGTGATGAACCGAGTTATATTTGCAGTGTATGAAGGCATGGAGGAAGGTAGTCTGTCTTAAAATTGCGTCTGGCGTTTCCACTGTAGTTGGGCGATTTGGCAAGTTCACTACGACTGCTAAGTTTATTTAATGTGCACCACACAGTAGTGGTGGTTACACCACCGCACGCCGGCACGACCCTGATTCCCAGGAATGATCTCTGAGTTTCCTCGAAATGTGTAACGACTGTTTATCTTCCCGTTGGTTACGCTGACTACTCCAAGCAACCAGTTGGCCACTTCCACGCGTCATTATTGTATGAGGGCCTGATCGCGTTTCCCCAAAATACAGCGCCTCCAGATGATTCGGATCGCGATCGTTCCCCAGCCTTTTCCCTTGCCAGATGGAAAACTGGGACGACATAAATGATGTTTTACGGCGGCAAGACACGGGACCTAGTTTCAGATTACGATGAGGGCGAAACCCTAATGTTTGCTAAGCTCAAACAGTTTGTGAATAATGAATTCCGGTCGCTCGGTACGGTATATGAGCCACTCCCCTTTCCCCTTTTATTTCCTGCGGTTTTTTCGTTTTGTTTTGTTGTTTTCTTCTTCTAGTTGTTTCTGAAATAAATTTAGGCGTTTTGCACGGAGTACACGGGCACTCTCGAAAATGAACCCTTAATTAAAGAACCACCTTTTTGTTTTCCCTCTCTGTTCGATGCGCTTGAACATGTTGGAAAACTTCGATGTCTCTTTGTACGCTGCGGTTTGATAGAGCAAGGCCGCGCGGAAGAGACTATCGAAACAGCGCTAGTTATAGCCCATCCTCGTCGGCTGTAGTGAAAACTCCAGAGTGTATAGCGATATTCTTAAAAGGTGGTGCCGGGGGAGACTGGGTGGGGGGGAGAGATTCACAATTTGTGCAGGTGAAACTTGTCGTATGAGTTGTTTAGATTAGAGGGGGGTGCCGGCGCAAGGGTCATCTTCAATATGCTGGTTTTAGTTTTTTTATTTATTTCTTTTGCAACAAAACTCTTAGGATGCTTGCATTCTCTCGCTCGAACAGTACTATACTACCATATCCGTGTACTTGAAACAAAGTGTCAGAGTCCCGAAGAGGTGTCAGACTTCTTGTATTAAAGGTTTATTTTACGATTGCAAAAAGAATAAGGAAGCTAGGTTTTTTCAACAATTATTGATGAGTTTTTTTAGTTTTCTTTTTATCTTAGGTAATATGATTTCAAACAGAGCAACACTGAGAAAGACAAAATGTTTGCATCGTTTTCTTTGTTTCATTATTCGAACAGCCTACAAATATCACTTGAATGCAACGAAACGGTCGAGTGACTGCTGTAGAGGTTCTCTGGCAACAGGATGCGCAAGTCAGTGCTCCAAAAGAACCTACGAAGGCCGCAGGCTAGCTATCACTTTCTCTGTTCTTCGCATCTCGTGGCCACATGCAGCTACCGCCTATTGGAGCTGTTTTGTTAGTTTCTAAAGCTTTGAATCCCGTATCGGACGCATAACTGTGTCAGCAGCTCTGGCCGGGGAGACCTTTAACAAATATCCGTTGTTAGCGAAATATTCTTTAAATTCGCGTCAGTGTCATTTTAAATAAATGGGAAGGCTAAAATCATTTTGACCCGAAAATACAATCTATAGAAGGACACTGAGCCCATAAAAGACCTTGCTCAATCTTCCTACGAACACACAAGGTTTCTGCGTCAAATCATTGTTTTAGTGCCGTCGATTCAAAAGCTCTTCAATTGTCATACTAATCAGCTTTTTTAATTTTATTTAATTTATGAATACTGCAGAGTCATCCGAGTCTAAAAAGAAATGCACATCATAAAAAAAACTAAAACATTCATTAGGAGCAGCAATACTACAGGCACAAAAAAAATTATAACCTAGACGATATCAAGTTCATTAGTTACAAAATATTTTCAGAATGACGCAACTCTAAAATGTACAACGAATGTTTAGACTTTTATACTATCAACAGTAACTTTTTGCAACTTATTCTCTGCAGTATTGCCCTGGGAACAAAAAGAAAATGTAAATCTATCACTATACGCGCGAAACACCCCACTTATTTTTCCGTTGTTAAAACGAGTGTGCGCTCGGTACACTGGAGTTTTATAAAATGAGTGATTTATGTGAGTTAAACAATCATGTATCATGTACAAACACTTTAACCAGCTAAATATGTTTGTTTTAGGTTATCATTCAGTCTCGTCTGGTCGGCTACTAATTTTACAAGGGTGTACAAAACACAGTTATCCGCAAAACAGTTTAATGCCGTCCTCGAGTAGGTACGCGTGGATGTCATTTGTAGTGTTGACTACAAATATGCATCACACATTGAGAACACGAAAGGGCTTTCTTCAATAGATGATTCTTATTACTAATACGCTCGTCCTGGCTTTGCTGCAAGAATGGTTGTTAGCCGGCGTGTACAATTTCATGTTCTGTTTTGGGGAGACGTCAACGAAATGTTTAGCAGTTGTACGCTCTGTGTACAACTCACTCGTCGACACAAATTCCTCGAGTTTGGGCGAACAAAGGATTTACCTTTATTTTGTCATCTTTTGCGCTTTCTTTCTCCTTTGTTCCAGTTCAATGGAGAATCGCGGTGGAAAATTTGCTGAATTGAGAAGCCAGAGACTTTGCATTTCGAGCGATTGATTCTTTTCGTGCAGTCAGCGGTCTTTGTTTGTGGGAAACGCGCAGAGAAGAAAGATTATGGCGTAAAACGCTCCGAACTAAAAAGAATTTGATCTTGTTTGGCTGCCTTGTTTTTTCACAGGTCAATTCACGTCCGCCGGAACGGCGTTTTGTTCGCGAACCTCTTGCTTTTTTATTTGTTTCATCTAAGAACAATCTCCGAACGAACTTATACGTTCTCGGTTCTGACGTCTCTGACGCGAATACTCTATAGAGTGTGGACATAGTGACCATCCGCTTCGAGGTCTCAAGACCATTTCTTCTTGCGTTAAAACTTACTATTACCAAAAATTAAAGAAAAGAAATTGAACTTAAGTAAAAGAAGCTTGTGACTTTAAGAGGAAGAAATTTGGTTCCCAGTGGCATCCCCGTTGCAGGGGATGTAACTCACGCTGCGATGGGATTCTAGTACAAATAACATCGCATAGAAAGAACGCGGTATAGGTACATCAACCTTTTTTTTTTTTTTTTTTTTTCTCGCGCAATTTAAGATCAGCCTTTCGTCTTGGGGTAGCTTTTTTACAAGTTTGAAAAATATCTTTCTTTTTAGCCCCGAACTATATCACTCCTTGCATAAATAAGGTATCTCTGATGCTCGTGTTTATTATAGGGAGTGGTTAAATTATCCGCGTCTTACGTCTTTTTGATACAGCATTTTTTTTAGATAATTGAATATTCGGCAGTGCTCCTCTCGCCTCTCTTCTGTTGCCGATACAGATTGTGATTTAGTGCCTGAATTCAAAACTTGAGGCCGTGTTACCGTAGAAATGTTTTTGAATATCATGCAAACCTTGAAATCAGGTTTAAAATAAGTTAAGACGATTAAGTATGATTGAAGATAGAGTGAGTAGGCAGAGTAGGCAGAAAGTGAGTAGGCAGAAAGTTGTGTCGACAATTTTCCAAGGTTGGTAGTCGACAATCGAGATGACCAGTCCAATCGTTCTCAGGAAGTCGGAAGAGCTACTGAGCTGTTTGACGTCTTTCCACCAGCAAAAGTGCGTAGTCATGTCACTAGACATTAAAGACATATTATTCCCTCCATCAACCACTGCTTTTCTCGAGATTAAGGGACTTGTTGGAGGCCAGCTTGGGTTGGTCCAGTCGCAGTCCGGGATAGGCTTAGGGAGTTTTCTGAATATCTGAACTCCACAGCTGTAGAATTTGAGGGGAAAATATTTGCTCAAAAAGGGAGGGGTGTGCATCGGTTCGTTGTTGGCACCGGCATTGTCCGAGGTATATTGGAATGTGTCGGATTCGGCCTTGGGGCCAGCGGTACAATCATTCCCAGCAGGGTCAGTGATGATCAAGAGATACGTTGATGACATTTTGATATGTACGATTGAGAAGGGGTCAACACCTGAGATCAAAGATTTCATAGTACAAGCAGCGCCTGAGTTAACCTTCAGCAGTGAGGAGCCTGATGAAGGTGTGCTGCAGTATTTGGATCTTCGGTTGAACGTGTTGGACGGGTTGTGCTGGGAAAGCTAGCGCCAAAACCCTTTGTTGCCTTACAAAACTTGTCATTCGAAATTGATTAAACGAGGCAAAGCAAATTGTTGTGTGTATGTAAGGGGGTAACCGGACAAAAGCTCACCGGACAAAAGCTCACCGGACAGAAGCTCACCGGACAAAAGCTCACCGGACAAAAGCTCACCCGTTTTTTCACAGACCCGGACAAAAGCTCACTTCATTATTTTTTTACTACCCGGGCGTAACACGGGCTGAAATAAAATGCGGACGCGATGGATATTGCACCATTTTTAGGTGAATTTGTACCCCATCCCACGCAAGGGTTTACTACGGTTGATCGAATGTCATTTCGTCGAAACACGTTTTAAAGAACGGGCACGTTTTATTGAAGCACGGTTTAGAGAAAGCAGAGCCTCAGTTTAGAGAAATGCCGTTTATCGAAAAGGGGACGCTATTTAAAAAAGGCTTTTCTACTTCGCGCGTGTATCACTGGTGCGCGTGTTAACCCAAGCCCCCTGCTGCGCTCCCGCCGCTTCGCGGCGGCAGACTGCGGCGGCTCATTACAAAAATGTTAACTCACCTGACTTATCCGTACACGCCGCTTCGTGGTGGCCGAATTCGCTAAAAGGAGGCTCATCGCCTTTTTCTCTAAACTTGGTTTCTCTATAAGACCAACATGACATTTTCTCCTGGTGAGCTTTTGTCCGGGTCTGTTAAAAAATGGGTGAGCTTTTGTCCGGTGAGCTTTTGTCCGGTGAGCTTTTGTCCGGTGAGCTTCTCTCCGGTGAGCTTTTCTCCGGTGAGCTTTTGTCCGGGATTCATGTTTATACAGCCGGAAGTTAGTCTGCCTCAGTGGGCGTCTGGTGTCTCAGCTGTAGATGAGCAATTTAGCCAGTGCGGTAAAACCGCTAACCTGGGGTCTTTAACGTGCACCACGCAGTAGTGATACACGACCGCACGCCGGTACGATGCTCATCCAGATCGAAACGGGCAGGGGTGGGGATTGAGCCCAGGATCCTGCAGGTTCTGCAGCGCGAGCTTTCGCTCCACGTGCTCCGAGCTGGTGTGCGCTCAGACTTGTGCCTATCTCAAATACTCTACTCAGGATACTGTATTTTAAATACTTTTTGAGGTATCTTGGTATCTTGCAAATACTTTTGATCGAGAGTATTTAATACTCTATCTTAATTACAATTCTGAGTATCTTGTACTCATTATCTGAAATACATTTTTGACATTCCGCCATTTTCCGAGATTTTTGGTGTGAAGTGGCGTGGACATGGCACGAGCAAACGTGAACATTCTTTCGAGCAACCAAATCCCTTTGCTAGCTCCGATTAGCTACGGTGACTTTGGTTGAGCTCGTGAAAAAAACATCGCTTTTTTGCCGATTGTGACTCATATTTCAGCCAAAAGTTCGTACAATGAAGGTTTTCCCCTCGACTTCCCAAAGGCGCCTTTTGTTTCCTAGAGTTTCCCCCGAAAAATCCTCAAACAAAAGGGGTGGTTTTATGGAAGTTAGGATTGCCACAATGAGGCGCAACGCAGACCGAGAAATGACCTACGACAACAATGCAGACTTGGACGTCAAGAAAATAACAAATAAAAAAAAAAAATAAAAGGTGGACAGAATTTTTTTTTTTTGTTTTGCTTGCATGTTGGACTTTCCTACGGCAAAACGTTTAGGCTTTATTTTGTTTATTTTCATTTTCGTCTTCAGTCCATCACTTATTGCACTCGCGAACACTGTCCTAAGCGAACATTGATAAGCACAGAACAGGACAGGAAACGAACTAAAAGCTGGATGACCTCTCAAATTCCCAACAAAGCGCCCCCCAACGCTGAGTGCCTTTTTGAACGCAACCTACTTGAAGAAGGTGCGACCCCTGCCGTGGCTATTATGTCGGATCTTCGTTATCCATTCACTCATATCCGTATCTCAAGCTCGTTTATAGTGAACTCCCCATATTGGGAATATGGATTATAGGTAAACGATGCGTCTAAGGTGCGCCGCAGGACGTGATATTCAGCGATGTCACTTTAGCTAAAGCGACCTCTTTATGTCTGTCCCAGAAATGTTTTGTAGCATGTATCCGTGATATTGCCACGCGCTTTGCCGAGCGAGCTCTAGGCCGAATGGTTACCGCGCTTGGCTCTCGCGCGGAGCCTTCCGGTTCGATTCAAGGGAGCTGACTCCTCTTTCATTTATTCTTTCAACTTGACATTCTCGTAAGTGCGAGAAACTTGCCGTCTGATCTAGTTACGAATGTTCTACGCGCGGAACGTTCTACGCCGAATGTTCCAGAAACCCACGTGGGTACAAAAGGTGCTCCTCGTGGCGGTAGCGAAAGCTTGCGCTGGGAGCCTCCTTGGTTCGATCCCCACCGCCCTCGCCCGTTTCCATCTAGGTGAGTTTCACACCGGCACGCGTTCATGTAATCTCTACTGCGTGATTCACGTTAAAAACCCCAGGTTAGCGGTTGTACTGCATTGGCTAAGTTTCTTATCTACAGCTAAGCTACCGGTTACCTGTTAGGGCGTACTAACATCGAGGCTGTATAAACATACAAAAGCGAGCCAATTTTTTTATTTTTTATTTTTATTTTGTTCCGGAGTTAGTCTCGTCCCAGCGCTTCATCCTGCTCTTTCGCCGGTATCGACGCCTGCGACGCTAGCCTTTCTCTATTTTGTTTTGGGCACAAGCTCGCCCCATTAAACGTTTAGGTTCTTCAGTTATAAGCCGCCTCATCCATCATTTGTCATTCGTGACAATATTCTGCTCCTTATAGTTGGACTGCATAAAATAGCCCTGCGATGTTTCTGTTTCCTTCTTTTTTTGCCGTTTTGTGTTGTTGCGCGAAAATACACCATTCTGGAAAAACAGATTTGCGCAAATGAATAATTATTGTTTCCACTGACGTCAATTCAAATTATGCAATGCGGAAGTATCTTCAAAAGGAATTGAATTACATTTCTAAGTATTTATACTCTACTCAAGATACTTTACAGTGAAAGTAACTTGAGTAGTATTTTAAATACTTTATGAAGCAGGTATTTAGTAACTTAACTTAAATACTTTTATCGAGTATTTTGTCCAACACTGTGTGCGCTAGACCACTCGGCCACCGAGGGGTAAACGAGGGGTGGTGATATCTCTGCTAGACAACGCTTTAAAAAAATCGTGTCAACACTAAGTACATGATGTTGTTATGAGGCAAGTGGCACGCATAAAGGAGGCAGGGTATAAGAGTAACATTGTGGAGGGGGTCGCGAGGTACATACACTCTATGAAAAAATGGAGGGAAAAGGTAGCAACGGCGCGTCTTCCTCCCTTCTACTGGCGCGCCTCCAAGCGGACACGAGAAAAAGGGAGGAACAAAACGTTTTTCTCCTTCTCCAGGCAGACGGGAGAAAGATTTCGCCCTCCTGACTTAATTCTTTCGGTTTCGTTTTTCGAGCACGTCGCACACGTTGTTTAAGAAAAGTTGTTGAGTTGATTGAGCTTCAGCGGCAACGAAGGCCACCGTTAATTCCGTCTTCTAGTCCAAACGTGCAGAACATTTCGGTTGCATTGATGTTTTTATCACTAATTTTAGCAAACGAGCAAACGAAGCCGCTAAAAACAGCGAAGTTCCGGAGCAGTGCCAGCAGAGCTACGCACACTGGGTAAGATCGTCGTTGTCGCCGTCTCCGCCGTCTCCGGGTTGCGGAACCCACCCTGCCCACCCCACGCCAGCCCACGCGGAACTACAGTAGCGGAACCACGCGGATCTGTGTCGACGTTTTCGACGTTATGGAAATCGCAGGAACTGCGTCCAAGACCGGCAGGTTTTGCTGCTGGCTGCCTGGGTGCCTTCCGTGCTGAGTTTGGTTCTGTTTTCCGATGCCGAGTGCCAACCGGCAGTCAATGTGGTTCTGTATTTCTGCGTGTCAGCAACATAGCAGCAACATTGCGATGGCAGTGTTGTGCGTTGTGAACAGAAGAGTGGAATTATCGCCGATTTGACCGTGTTTTCACGTATCAGTGGTGTAACAGCAAGATGAGATGACGTAAACTGTCGGGGATTGATGCCGCTGGTCACGCCGTGATCGGAGGGGGCGGGTGTCGCAGGTTGACATTCCGCTTTACATTAAAGAGTTTAGACCACTTGAGGAATTAGGTGCAATCGGTCGACGTGCGGATAGTCATGTTGGAACGCTGGTCTGAACAGTAAGCTCCTATCGTACTGTGGCCAATGTGACTGTCGGTTGTCTCCTCCCCGAGAGCGATTGCGCTCTGTGGAAAGGTCTGAAAAGTACGAAATTATGACTGAAAGCACGTATATATACGTACAGTGTGGAATTTCAGCATTAAACAAGAATAGTAGGTAAAATCGAAAAAGAAAAAAAGCTACCCTTTATTTTGCTGGTTAAATATACTACAGTTCCTGGAGAACCTGCCCTCCAAGTGGCGCGCTGGGATGAGCGCTAGAAGTTTTCAAGCTCGCCACGGTGTAGCTCCGTACACTTACCACCTGCCGCAAGTCGCGGCTTTGACTGCATTCAAGTTGATCGAAAAGCGATTTCTCTGCCCGTGAAGCATCACTTCCAGCTGAGTGAATATCCGCTCTGCAAAGATTAATTCAAGACGGCAATTGAAGCCGTGCGCGAACAGCACAAATAGCAAAACAAACTACAATAGAAATACCGGCTACGACGTGCCGTGCGGGGAAACAAACTCATGGCTTCGAGCCACATTGGAGCGGCGTGATTTATTGCCTTTTAAATAATTACGGCATGATCGAGCGTTTACTTCATAATAAGAGATTCATCCCCTGAGCCATTCGAAATATTCTCAGTGGTATTACATTGCTGGGAAAAGATCAACATGCTGGGAATATTTTTTATTGCTTAAGGAGTCACCGAAAAATTCCGTACGTTCAAAACGACCAGTATAAAAGCCGGAAACGCAGAGCTCGGGTGTAGTGTTCGGGTTAGTGTGCCGCTGTGTTGACATTTGTGTGTGTCATGTGCGTGTATGTTACTGTATGTTCACCTGATGCTTGTAGTATGTGTAATGTGTGTATAGTAGAGGATCCGAAAGCGCAAAGATAGCCTGAAGCAAAATAAAAAGATAATTTTTGTAGAACATGAATTGGGCGGTACCTAGCGCCGCCTAGCTATGCTGGTTGCAATTACTTTGTTTGACCCTGCCATCTGGTGGCAAGCGATTTAACCTTCTTTCACGCTACGACGCGGCAAACAGCGGCTTCGAGGGCTTCGAGTTTGTTTTTTTGAGAGCGGCTTTTGGTTTCGCGGATTGGTTTGCCATTCCTCCGTGATGTGCGGTTGGCGAAAGAATCGTGACTCGAGGAACAGCAAAGGTAAGACGTGAAGTGCGCGAAGTAACTGGTTCTCGGTTGTCTCCGTTTAACATCGCAGTGCTGGGGACGAGAAGACTAAGTAGCTGCTTTCGAAACGCTAGTTTCTGTACCTGCGGGGGGAACCTGGCTTCGGAAATAAAGACAGTTCGCGGAAAGCTCGTGTTACGCTTTTATTTGCAGCTCCTTTTGTCCCGTACAAGAGACGTAGCGTCCTCGATGAGCCTTATTGAGCTCGATTTGCTCGATTCAGGGCCGCCATAATGAGATGCAGGCGACGGAGGAACTATAGTAGGTTACAAGTCAAGAAGGTAGCGGCAAATGCCCCTCAAAGGGAATCATATATCCCTCCGCCACCTCCGCATCCAATAGCGTCCCATCGTTTCCGTGACGTTGCGGCCAACGCGCGAGGAGGGTGATGCCTTTCTGTACATATTTGCTTTATCTCTCGACTTTGACTTGGCATTGTGGAAGCCACGAGAGGGAGATTAAGTCTTCCCCCTTCCGATGGAAACAAAGACGACTTTCGGGGATTAGCTTCCCCCTCCGATTGATACAAAGGCTGCTTTCAGGGGCTCGGTTCCTTCTCCGATGAATACAAAGGTCGCTTTCTTAAAAATTGGGGGTCGGAGACAAGTTGGCACCACTCTGTGGCCATTATCTATCCATTGAAGCGGAACAAGGAGCGTTTCCAGTGAACTCTTCTTTCGATTGCGGAGGGATTTGAAACCGGCGCACCACGCTTGTGGGAGGAGCTTCTCCTACCTTCTTAACTTTTAACCGACTATAGTTGCTCCCCTGCTTCAGGGACGAAGGTTTCTCCCTTTCTGTAGGAACACAGGTTACAAGACCGTTCCTCCTTTAAGGGAGGACTATCCATACCCTTTTTTCTAAGAGTGTAGTGTGTGGTGGGATTCAGAGGAGAGGTGAGGAAAGAAATGGAGAAACCAGATAGGGTAGTGTGAATTCCTTGTTTTCATAAATTTTCGCACAACTTGTTGGCTGTTGCTGGGAGGTTCAGGGTAAAGGTGGTTTTCACTTCCGCCTTTAAGTCGAACAGGCTTACGCCGTTCGCGGGTGGGGCGCGGGGTTGTCAAAAACGGCGCAGAGAGGCCGCCGTTGATTGCCAGGTTGGTATAGTTAGTATATGATATTCCGATGGCGTGTGTATTCACCTACGTGGGGCAGACGAAAAGGTGCTTGAATAATAGACTGCACTCTTAAAAATGCCTGCATGTCTACTTACCCGCAAAACACTCAAAGAGCCAATCACTACGATCTACGAAATCAGCTAAGCAAATGATGAGGTGGAACATCTGTTTAGACCTAAAGATGAAGTCTGCGCTGTGGCATTACGCAATGCCAAACGTCATGCTTGCATTGCGTAATGCCACAGCGCAGACTTTATTTTAGGTCTAAACAGATGCTCCACCTCATCATTCGCTGAGCTGATTCCGTAGATCACAGTGATTGGCTCTTCGAGTGTTTTGCGGGTAAGTAGACACGCAGTCATTTTTAAGAGTGTGCTTGAACACATGAGGGCAGTTGAGAACGGGTCTCCAAACTGTGATATTGCTAAACATGCACAGGAATGCAATAATTGTTTGCCTGATTGAGGATCTACTGCTGTTTTGAGCAAGGAAAAAGATTGTGCAAAAAGGGCCTTGAAAGAGACAATCAGAATCACGATTGTAGGCAACTGTATCAATCAGCCGTCGATCACACTATAGTCCGTTGCAACTCAAGAAGGTAGGGCGAGGGAAAGACGAGCCGGGGACGAGGAAGCAGACGGAACGCCAAAGAGAGAAGAAGGTTTCCCCCTCTCTTCTCCAGCGTTCCGTCTGCTTCCTCCTCCCCGGCCTATATTACCCTCGCCCTACCTTCTTGAGTTGCAACGGACTATAGACGAAGCGACACGGAAGTTTTTGCTGCTGTAATTTTTTCTTTTTTTTTGCCCTGTGTCGCTTTATCAGTTTCAGTGTGGGGCCTTTGTACGAGATGCGGGTTAAGCCTTGGAGTTTGTGTGAAGGTGTTGTGCTTTGAGTCCAAACTTGGGGGCTGTGACAATGGGGCTTTGTTTGCAATGCTGTGTACGAACTGAGTTTGGAGGTTGAAATGCAATCACACTAGACGAAGCGACCCGGGAGTTATTTACCATTTTCTAGAACCACCTGAGACTGGGTGGAGAATTTAGAAGAACCAAAAGGGAAAGGGACAGGAACAGAAAGCTGTCGTAGTCAGCTACCATGGGTGAAAGGTGCGCGTGCGATTGCGTGGAGCAACGTGTGTTTTTGTTTCACTTTTTCTTTGAGTAAAGAAGCTTTAGTTGCGAGTCAGCACTCTGTCATGTTCGGTTTGTCTCTTCCTTTTTGTATCTTTCGCGCTGTTTTATCCATTATGCAGAAAGATTAAGTATATATTTTTTATCATATTATTGGCTTCTTTTGGTATTGTCTTTTCTGTTTCGTGTTTCAATGTATAGGTGACAAAGCTTTTTTTTTCAGCGTTTACCTTGAAGTTTTGTAATAAATATGACTGATTCCATTCGCGTATGAAACGATAGTGCTACTCTTATTACCAAGGGGGGGGGGGGGGGGATTTCAAGGAAATGTCTTTTTGGCTCAAGTAGCGCGGGGTTACATCACTGTGAGGGGGTCTGGTGGCATCGCTTTTCCTATCACTCCACCGCGTAGAAAACGAAAATGACGAAGAGAGGGAGTGACGTGAAGGGAATCGAAGCGAGGTGTTTTCGAAAGATTCAACCCCAGGGTCGAATAATATTGCCTGAATCGTGGAATTTAATAGAATCATATGGTGCCCTTGCACTTCCCAACGATTGGTGGGCAGAGTAAAGATACCTGCTCCCGTTTTCACCAAAAGTATTCGGAAATTATTAGCTGGTGAAGACGGCACGTACATGGGCAGGACCATTTAGAGATGATGGATGATTCACGGTATACAGCTTTGGCGCGGAACTCTCTGCTGGGGAATTAATATGCCCTCGCTGTATCGGCATAACCGCAGAAAGGCGGTATTTTGGAATCCCCATCGGCACAGATTACTGGGTGATCTCGGCGCGGGGGTGGCCAGGTGGATGACGGCAGCTCGGGACCGACTTTCCTAGGCAGCTCGCGCGTTGTGCGAAGCCCGGGCGGCCGAGCTCGTTCTTCATGGCGCCTGCTTTGTCTGACTTGCGGGCGGCTGCCGGGGAGCCCGCTAGGGGCTCCAATCTTTCTGCCTGCCGCTGAAAAATGGACATTGAGGAGCGGGCGGCACGAACGGCGTTTGGTTGATCGGGCCCCGAACCCAGTTCGCCTGGTCAGCGAAGAGGACCTCGCTCGCGAGGCCATCCTCCCTCCCCAACCTTCTACAGCCTTCTCTGCACTTTGTGGTGCTGTTCGATTCTTCAAAGGCGGCGGGCGGTGTTGTTTTTTCTCTCTTCTTTGCTTTCCGGTTTTGTTCGGTGGTTCTCCCGCTCTTCGTAGTTCTCGGAAAAAGAAAGAAGAAAAAGAAAGCCGCCCTTAAACGTCGAAGAATTTTTCTCGAGATTGCTTCCTTCCCGCTGCCCGATTCCTCTCGTGTCTTCTGTTATCAAATTGTATTCTGGTCTTCCACTTTCGGCCTATATTACATTCTGCTTGTAATGATTCCGTCTCCGGCGCGGCGCGCTTGCCTGCAGCCTGAAAATCGGTCTGCGGTGGTCGCAACTTCTGACAGCTCAGCGGCAGCATCCGCGTGCACAATTTCTTACATCCGCAGGTTTGGCAGACAAGGAGACAGGGGCGAATCTTGTTCGGCGCGCCGCCTCATATTGGTATGTTGGCTTCTAATTTTTTTTTTTTGCGTTTTTCTTTTTAAAACAAAACAAAATTTCGCGGCCAGTGGTATTTGTTGAGAGTGGTTCTATTTCTTGAGACTTTGGGTGCTCCGGGAGGCTGTTATGGATGGGAGTGGCACAGCTGCCGACGGCCCTTGTTCCCTTTCAAAGGCTTCGACGAGGGCTGACTCATCATATCTTGATGGAACTATTTGTTGTTCTTTTGTTGTTGATTGTGGCCGAAAGGTAAACGATAAAAGGGGGTGGGAGTGGGGAAGGATACTGAGGCGTTAAAGTTTTGCCATGTCGATTCCAATCATCAGGATGGGAATAAGTACTGCCTATTATTTGTTTTATTGAGGTGCAGCAGCAGAGGTGCGCTTCCATAACGTAAACAACAAGCGAATTCTCTCAGTCCGTGTCAGACAGCTATAGTGTGGACGCCGCTAACATTACTAGATAAAAGCTCACTTCGTGCTTTTTACGAGCAGCAAAATCTACGGCTCCAATTAGCACGACGCTGCAGCTAATAAAATGGAAATGGGAGCATATAACAGTACTACACTGGAAGACGTCAAGTTCTTTCCTCCAATTACGCTTAGTTATGATTGTTGGTTGTTGTTACCTGTATACACAGTACACTAAAACCTTTTTGACACGGAAAAGTGTAAAAAGAGTGTTCCCGAGCCTTGCACCCATGGCTACACCCGCTCAGCACCGTCGTTTCGAATAAACAGTCTTTATAATTGTAAAGTAGGATGCTGTTGCATAAAACACCCGTCATTTGTCGAAGGGTGTTCAAAGGGCGTGTGAAACAGGAAGATGTGGTGGAGTGCGGCTTAGCGACAGTATAGCAGCTTCAAGGAGTTAGCAGAGTTTGTTTTAGCTAGTTACGTTGAATCATTGTTGCCTTCACCATAGGAGCGAGGACGAAAGAAAGGACGAGGCAATTACTACTCAAAACTTATTTAAAAACAATAAATAAAACAACAACGCTCAGTTTTGTAGGATTCTCTCTCACTCCCGTCCGTCCGTCTCCGCATGGACCACACTACGCAACTCTCGGTGCAACTGTTAATTCACATCTTACGTCCGTGTGGGGGATGCTGCGTCAATCGCCGTGCTGCGACCGGCGTTCGCCTGCCCTGATGTCGTCGCCGCTGGGCTGGTCCGGAGGGCCGCTGGTCGTGGTCCGCGCCGCCGATGCCCATGCGGCCGGCCATGTTCTACCGTGGCTCCGTCGATCCGTCCGTCGGGAAAGGCAGCGTTCGGTGGTCCCTGTGGTCGCTAACCAGATCCGGGACGTCGGGGGGAGCGGGGCCCCAGGGAGCGGCCGGCAGCGCCGCCGTCAGCCAGTCCTCGTTTTCGTCCTAGCAGCTTCGCTCAGCTTTCAGGAATCTTTTGAATCTTGGCCCTGTCCCCACTTCTTGTTGACTCTCCTTTGTTAGCAGCGCCACCGTTGCCACTGAAGCGTCCACTTCGGGGGAGCCCCCTTCACCTTGCTCGCAAGGACCGTGTGACGTAGCACTGTAGGGTGGCGATAAGCTTTTCACGGTGGGATGGGGCAGTGGAGAAGCGCATGAAAGTTTTGGGGAGGCATGGGCTTTCGATTCGTTGACTGGCACAATTAAGACTAAAAGACCAAACATTCAGGGACGATGACTTGGTAAAGCCCTAGTCGCCCCCGGCAATATCGACTGCGGGCACCAAGTCGCTTAGAGTGTTTTAATATATATCATCAGCTCAGTTTACTTAAATATTGTACAAGGCATCTACAACTCTGGTTAATGTAGCATTTCACATGCAAAATATTCAGGCATATTTACATTCCGCCATGCTTAGATAAGCACGTTCACGCTCGTCGTGACCCAACGTTCGGTGAAGGCGAATTCGTCTGTTACGATGGGAAGCAATGGGAAGCATCAGGAGCGTGACGTCAGTAACCCTTCACTCATCATCGGCTCTTTAAGTAGTCCCCTGCACCGCGGAAAACCGGAGCACGTCAGCGATCACGGAGATGAAGTGACGGTTCACCCTTACCTTTGCTGAATACGCCTGGCTGATGCGCACGGTGACTGAATTATGCGGGCCACGTTTCTTCACCTGCTTGAAGGAAGCCGATGCTTGGGACATCTTGTGTGCAACGTTTTTGGAGTGGCGTCGTAGTCCGTCTTTCTTTTGAACAGCTTTCTTTCAGTTTCGATAGTCCTCTGTCAAAATACAGCACTTCCACTGTTCTGCCCGTTACTAGTAGAAAGCATCTGACAGGAGGAACAAAAAGCAGAGTTTGAAGACACACTTCACTCCCACCACGGAAAGCATGGTGTACCAGTCGGACCTGAAGATCCTTGAATTACCGCCATATTTAATCACAGGAAAACGCCAGCGCAGGCTGTACTGGCAATGGCTGTCCGAGCTACATCCGGTGATACTTCTGTCTTCATTTCAGAAGGTCAGGCTTTGTGTTCTTCGCTCCGAAAGGTTACAGTCGGTCCGCCGTCGTCGCTATCATGAAGACTCACATTGATGTTCCTCAGCGTTTGCACACGCCATCCACTCTCCATCAGGCGAACGCTTGGGTAATTCAGAATCGGAGGCGTTTTCTGAAACTTTCCACTTCGTTGCTGTTTGTTAGAAGAAGTCTCTAATCGGGTGATTGCATGCCATAGCATACCCGGGGGAATTCTTCGAGTATTCCTTAATGTTCTTGGCACCAAGCGGCTATAGCTCTGCGGTATAGCTTGGATGTGGCCGGGCACCGGTACGGGACAGCAAAGGGAAATTCGGGAGCAAGGGTGTCTCAAAAGAAAGGCACTGTTGTGCTCGATGAGTATCAGAGAACACGAGCCATTTTACAAAATTGCTTCTTTCAAGCTGTCCACGTTCTTCAGATTTCTAGGGCGTGGTGAGGGTTTTGGGAGAGCACATAAACAAACGGACAGACATCACTTCCAACTGGCAGCATTTATTTGCCAGTTGGGAGTCATGCCATTACTCCCAACACACAAACATTTCAGTTTTCCTCCAACCTCTTGGGGTAGTCCCTCGAACCCCAGAGTCACTAATGATGAGAGTGGTAGTTCTTGAACCGCCAGGCTCCGATCTATACCCTTTCCCGAGCACATACACAGACACACATCTTCCGTCACAAAAGCTGCTTCAAGGACCCGTCGTACACAGGTAGGGACTTGAAATAAGCAGCATGACCTCGACGCCTCGAGCCGCCCCCTTGCGGACGCGCCAGTCAATCCGAGCGTCTCAGGACTTTGCGGGATACCCTTGGTCAGAACATCAGCAGTGCCCTTGAGTTCCTTTGTCTGGCAGGTCCGAAACGACGGCGCAGTGCAGATGGGATTCCAAGTCTCTTGGAGTCCCTTGAGCGACGCTGCTATTGAGAAGCGTTCTATGGTCGGCGCCAGACGGCATTGAGTGGTAGACGACGTTGCGTAGGCTCGCCAAGTCATACCGATAGTCATATATCTTTCGTTCTCCACTTGATACGGAAAGAAAATAAAGCGGACGGCACGAATACGTTGAAAACGTCCGGTATGGGGGCTCTTTAGGTTGGGTATCCTTCAAGGCAATGCCTTTTCCATGGTACGTGGAAATTAGGAATCTGGCGAGCCATGTAGTATGCACGGGCATGCGCTCGAAAATTTGGGGGGGGGGGGGGGGGGGGGGGGAGGCTGGGGTTTTTGGGGTTGCAGGAAACATTTTAGGGGAGGCGCCCGCCACCCCTCGCCTCCCTTTGGTGCCGTCCCTGCGTAGCAGTGAGGAGGAATGTGGGCGGCGGGGTTAGGGAGGACTGGAGAGGGCCGTGGGGATCGCGGTACGGTTCCCACAGCTTCTTTATTCCGCGTGGATATGCGCAGGCCAGTACACGCTACGTTGACAGTGACTTGTGTTTCATTGGGATCTCACTACTCGAGATCACGCTAAACAGAGCGAACACCGGTGAAAGCTGCATGTGTTCGTTTGGAGTGCAGCGCCAGGGAGCCGGAAAATATGTCTGAGTATCTAGAACACATTTCCTGGGGTGTGCACCATGTAAAAAGAGCGAGGCAATCGCTAGCACCCTGTACCCTTTTTAGGGTGTTTCTATAAAAATAAGAGTGCTAGCCGATTGACAACTCCCTTTTTTAAGGTGCCTCCCTTAGATGAAAAAAAAAAAATATGACGATACAACAATATCGTCATCAGAACCACCGCATACAAAACCCGGATCATCATCGCAATCGGCCAGTGGGCATGGGTGCGCTACTGCCATGCAGAACGCTAAACTCTTCGTTCTTAATGCAGGTTAAGAAACGTGACACTGATCCATGCTTTAGATCCAACTATACTTATGTATAGTCGTGCTTCCATGCCCACAAGCTCGTGTTGAGTAATTTCGAGTGTTACTTTTGATGTTGTGTGAGGACGACGAGGTAAACTCCTGTCCTATGAGTGAGAAGCAACTAAGTTCAACGTAGTATTACGGTTGCTGCAAAGCCTAAACGCTCTTCGGTGAATTTCGAAGAAGGTAAAAATGCTGTGCTAGCTTCTATTAACGATTAAAAAAAATATATTCAGAAATCTCTCTCGGATCCCGTTAAAAAAGTAACGACGGTGGAAATGAGAACTGCGGATTTCGGCGACATATGAACCAAGAGGTAGCCGCAATACATCAAACTTTGTTCAAATTTAAAAAAAAAAAGATAACATTAAATTAACTTCAAGACTGAACTGTATGGGAAATAATTGACAAACAAATAATATTTCTTTTTATTACAGGGTTAATGACAGTGTTCAGGAAACGTGGTCTCAATGGGAAAATACGCTGATAATACGAAACGGTTGAATATACAGCTAGCGTATGAACAAATGCCACTTACTCATAGGCTGAGACCTTCTTTTGCTCACAAATGTCGTCCTGTAATCGCTCAGTTCGAACCTTTCAAGACAACCGACCACAGTTTCTCAGGCCACTCAAATTTGAATTGTGGAAGATTTTTCCCCCGACACGAGGCAGGCACGGAGACGATTACTTGAATATAAAAAAGGGTCACACTAACTAGCTCTTTCAAAACGGAACGTGTGACATGTATAATCTAGATACCAACAACCTCTATGAGCTGTCTTTTGCGGTCGTTCACCGGAATCATGATCGGACATGGTCAGCAAATTACGCAGGTGCGACGGGGATCAGCTCCTTCCTAACAATCGGTGGGGGTTGATGAACGGGACTATTTCAGCGGTAACTCTTCCGTCATTTTACTAACATTACAAGTATGATAAGAAAACAGAATGATTTATGCTTAGTAATTGATTCTTTTGTCGCGTATCTAAGAGTTTTGACAAAACTTGGCTTTGAGCAGACGTTGATAATATTGACCTCTTTCATTGCCAAAAACGTCACAATATCTATTATAGGATGAATAGAAATGACAAGCCGGGTAGTAGTGTTTTGTTGGCAATAGCCAACAATTTGTTTAATGCTTTTCAAATTATTTGGGTGTGGGTTTCAATAAATTTTTAAAATATTGGAATTTGTTATCGTTCCTTAGTCAAATGTTTTAGATTTTCCTATATTCTGCATAATTGTACCGACCAAATGACTTTATGGTTCCCAGCTGGCTTATACGTTTGATGGTTGACTTTAAATATCCAAATCTTTCCTCATTTTTCCCTTCCCCATTAGGCCAAAGAGCCCTCCTTTTCGAAATCATCAAAAATTCAAATATTAAATGCTCTTGTATCTGTTTTTCTTCTATTCCCTTTACAACTGAAGCAAGCGAGTGTATTACGTTATGTTCGGATTTTAACCTAGTTTAACTAGTCGCATTTCCGACAAAAGTAACACCGTCGTCGTGATCTGTGTTAGACCCAATCCTTACTACTCAACCAGGCACCACTTTATCAGAATCGTATCTGCCCGGTCTCAGTGTCCATTCGTTATTTCAGTGTACTCTGAATATGCCCAAATTCTCTTCATTATCAACGTAAGAAGTATACAAGATTACAGTAAGGTTGACTTCATTCCGATAAGCCGATAATTATACCAATTTCTTAATTACTATCTAGAGGGGTTTTTAACTGATCAGTTGAAACGAATTCGAATATGTTTAAATATATTGTTTCGTCACTAACAATTAAGTATATGCCATTTACGAAAATGTGCCATTACGCAAAAGCAGCATTGTGCAACACAACTGTAAAAATGATATCAAACAGAATGGAAAGATTGCGAACAGCAAAATCTAAAGCAGCAAGCTCCCGCTGGAATGGTTATGAAGCTGTCGCTGAGGGAAACGGTAAATAATTTAAATACGCGAAGAATATATCAATAACACACTTCACTCTATGCTACTGAATAATACTAAACAATTTTGGAACACTGTTAACAGCAGTGATAATGGCAATTGTTCTCTTATCTCTGCCTGTGGGCAAACCATATCGGCCATTGAATATGCCGCAGTATTGAATGAAGTTTCTGCATAATCATTTTCAGTTCTCAGTATTATACTAGATTTTTTAGGCATTGCAAATCTTTCTCGAACAAGCAGTGAAAGCTACACTATAATGCAGTCTGTGCAGGTGAGTTCTATTACCAAGGGGGCATCATATATAGGGCGATAATTTCATGAAAAGACGAATTATTAACAAAAATCTGTTAATTAATGTTTTACTTATCAAAATGAAAAAGTTTAATAAAAAAAACTGCTGAGCGTCGTCGAGAACCTCGAAATTAGTACATTTTAAAAAAGACATGGAGAGTATGGGGAGCATGTGGTGCGCTAAATAAAATACTTGTGCTATTGTGCGAAAACGCAGATAATAACCGGTGAAAAAATCGCTAGAGAGCGCCGAAGTTGGATGCATTTTTGGTACCCAAAAAAACGAAGCACGTGCACCAAATCTTTCTATATAATTGATTGAGTGTGGTTTTCAATGACGCTCAGCATGTTTCTAACTAAAATCAGACGTTTATTTTCACTAATTGAAGAGTTAGTTCACAAATTTTAGTTAATTAACATACTTATGATGACAATTAGCCATCTATATTATGCCCATATAATTCACCTACATGAACCTTATTAGTGTACGTTTCACGTTTTTTTGAGGAACATTTGTGAAGCCTAAAAACAAACTGCGCATGTTCCCTCGATACCTTTAAATTTATTTTTTACCAATAAACTGTATTGTTGATGATGCACTAGGTATTTTTAACATAATAGATGGAAATTCATTTTTATCATCCGCAGGGTTCACGATATTGATTCTTCATTACTAAAACAGACCAAAACGTATTCTTCTAGGATTTTTTCTGCTATTTTCCCAGTCACTCGAATTAGGCAGGTTGGACCATAGATAAAGTGGTTCCATTGCATAAATTAGGGGAGAACCCTGACGCATTCAATTACCGTCCCATTTCTGTAGCAAGTATTCCATGTAAAACCCTTTAAGGTATAATTTACACACACTCAGCAAGCTATAGAACCCAACCAATTTTTACGTCGGCTTATCATGGCTTCAGAAGGGCATTTTCCTGTGAGATTCAACTTGTGTCATTTACTCATAACCTTAATCGTTTCCTCAATTTTGTCTCTCAGACGGACTGTGTTTTCTTTTATGTTTCTTAAAGGCATTTTACAAAGTATTACACACTCTAATAATGCATAAGCTTAGCACCTTAACCACTGAGCCTCATGTGTCGTCGTGTCCGTCCGTGTTTATTCTCTCTGTAACGTGTAAAGGCATTTTACAAAGTATTACACACTCTAATAATGCATAAGCTTAGCACCTTAACCACTGACCCTCATGTGTCGTCGTGTCCGTCCGTGTTTATTCTCTCTGTAACGTGTCACTCAGAGAGTTTCCTTTTGAACTAATCGTTTACAGTTTGTCAATGCTAATAATAGCAATTCGCCTTTAGCCTCTGTGGATTCTGGTGCACTGCAAGGTTCAATAATTGATTCATTATTGTTTCTAATTTATAATAACGATCTAGTAGCTAAAATTTTATCTCCAATCTGCATGTTTGCTGATGACTGCGTTTTGCACCGTAGTATAACTGACCAATCTGATATTTTGCAACTTTAAACGGACTTTAATTGCAAGCCCATTGGTCTGGTACTTAGCCGATGGAGATTGATACAAATAAATGTAGGTTAATCACGGGGTCCTGCTCTAACACTGCGTACACTACATACAATCTTAACTACAAAATCCTGGAGTTTGTTTTAGCTTACAAATACCTCGGTGTTTTAGCTTACAAATACCTCGGCGTCTATATATAACTTTTAATTTCTCATGGAACACCCATGTAGAGTATGAGGCAATACAAACCGCATGCTTGGCTACCTAAAACGAGTTTTGTTTTTCAAGCTCCTTTCTTACTAAAATTAATCTTGTATAAGTGTCTAGTCCCTTCAAAATTGAAATACGCGTCATCATTATAGGTTCTCGGTTATTACAGTAGTGAAATATCGTTAGGGGAGAAATTAAAGAAAGGTTTATATACGGTACTTACGCAGAGAAGACGTGGAGTTCGTTGAAGGGTTCCTTTCACCCGAGTACATTGTTGTCTTCTTCCCTTGTTTCTCATGGCTTATAGACCCTTTTTGAAAGTCTGCCCTCTGTTGGAAGTAGTGGAATCCCTAAACCATGGCGGACACAAAGCCGTAAAAGCGCAGTCTCACGGTACACTCTCTGCGTTTGGTTGGATTAGAAGGCGATAATACAATCATTCAAAGAGCGACCAACGCAGTCAGAGGCGCTTTCGGTGTTCTTCGATGATCTCGTCAGCGTGTGTCATCACTATCTACACTCCGACGTATGTAATGAATTGCACGTTCTGCGGCGTCAGTTGTTCCGCCATTGTGCAGTGGCTCCGACTAGACTCACTGAATGTTCCCAGAGTACCGAATTCCATTCAGCCCCCTTACCGGAAGTCAATCCCGCAGAATCCAGTTCTGATTGACTGGTTTAGCCTGCGGCGGAAGTTATCAGTTGACCATTTTGGAGCCGGGCCCAGAACAAAAAAAAAAAAAAAGTATATAAAACGTTTCCGCGTTACCAAGGCTACCGCGGGTACGCACCGAACGGGAGGTGCGTTGATTTTCTCTTGATTTTTCTGTATCTAGTAGCCACTAATCTAGTTTGCCAAATGAGGATTCCGTCTCGGTTGCTCGCTCCGGTTGCGCTCGTGCTGCATTTCAAACTCTACGCCTCAAACGCTAAGCCTAACACTCGACTTCGATGTGTTTCGAGGCGAGAGAAAGAGACGAGACAGCGAGGAGCAAGTCACGCACCGGTCAGAACGAAGGAAAGAAGTTAAGTAAAAAAACAAACCCATGTCGCCACAGACCAGGAAAGTGGATTGAAGAGTTCGCCGAGAATGAATGCATCACTGTACGCGCCTCGCTTCGACCGCACATGGCAGCGCCATTTTGGAGACGGGTTGAAGCAGTGCCTCCTATATAAGTTACACTATGTCTGTCAGCTCCGAGCACTGGCAAGCGGAAGGGAGAGGGCAAAAAGTACGTGTGGTTGCCGTGCGGTGGAGCCACCTAGGCGTACAAGCCTGCCGTGTAGTGAAGCCAACCATCCCTTCCGTAGGAGGTTCAATGATGTTGCCCCAGCAGCACCGACAGCAAGGAATCTAGATGTTTTTGACTGACAACTCGGGACCAGCTCGTCGTTTTCAACGGAATATTACTTCTCTACCTACCTTTTCACTCGCATACGACCGGCGCCAACTATTTCTATGCGCGCGATTCAAGGTGACCGCCAAAGGCCCAAACTGCCGTCAAGGCAGGCGGTCAAGCGGCCAAGCGTTCCCCTGCGTTCTCCCCGTTCGCGTTGCAAAAGCTAAGCCTGGCCGTGCTTGTTTCGTAGTTTCGTATTTTGTCTCAGCGAAACTCGTTTGAATCAGGGCGGTCACATCCAGAACAGTGTTCCACATGTTAAAAAACATATATATGATATATGTTCAATAATAACGTAAAGGTGAAGCATCTTGCCTGGACACCTCTTGGAGAGAAGCTGACAGGCATAGTGTAACTTATATAGGAGGCACTGGTTGGAGCTAGTTGGAGCCAGAGCCGTGTATACGAAGAGTTTGGTCAATGGGAGGCGCGGGCAGAGCCAGGGCGTGTACCAGACGCAGAAAGAGGGCTTGGCATGCTCTCTTGGCCAACTAGAAGCCGAAAAGAATCCCCTATCGGTTGTAGCGAGAAACAGTTTTGGTCGTGTTAATAAGCACGTAATAGTTAAACGTAGTAACCCTTTATGGTTGAAAATAGGGTGCACGTGATGTTTTGATCATGATCATGCAGAAAGATGTAAGAAACGAATGCGCCGCTCAACTCTGTTTTGCTCGGACAAAGTGTGACCGCTCGGACCATAGAGTTATTATAATGTACGCTAGAGGTTCAACTGGCGCTAGTGTCTATGCGACTTCCGGGAGGCAAATTGAAGCAGACAGCAACCAGTCTACTTTTGCGGTGCTCCTATGCATTCCTATGGGGAAACGCGCGTGAATTTTGTCTCTTCGCTGGAAAATGACACGAATAACTTTTGTTATTTCGATTGTACCGGATAGTATGCACCTTTAATAATATTGTGAAAGTGTACCGTATTTACTCGAGTATAACCCGCACTATTTATGAACAAGGCCCTAGTGTCTACTTTCCCGCAAAGCACATATACAGCCAATTACCGCGTTGTGTATAAATAACATAGCGAATAACTGGATCAAGAACATGACTCTCCATACAAATGCAACCTTCACAGATGGTATCCTTGCGCGAAGACGTTATCTCTATCCTGTAAACAGCTGGTATCATGCTGTCGATCGCGGTGACTGGCAATCCGCGTGCTCCGCGGAAAAGCGAACCCTCAGGTTTTCTTCATAAATAGTGCGGGTTATACTCGAGTAAATACGGTAATTGCTTTAGTTACAGCATTTTTCTTTACCACTGAACGATGTTAAACTTCGCTATATTTCAGGCCCAAACCGTATGTTCCTTGGTAGGTATGTAAAAATGAGCGACGATTCTAAGCTAAATAACAATCGAAAAGAATGTAGAGGGCGTTCAAGGTTCGCTAGCATTCCGGTGGCGCTTATATATTGTTAATATGCCCGTTTTGTCACTATATGAAAATGACTCCGTCGTGCATCTTTACGATCTGTTAAAAAAAATGAAGTATGTTGGCTACGAAAGGTGTCTTTTTATTATTCCCTATGTCGGGCAGTTTTAATCGGGCACCTGTTCTCTGGCTTCTCCTTATTTGCAAAGATTTGGAGCGTGCGGGTGATGATTTGAACCCAGAACAAGCACCTTCGCACATATTCAGGAGCAGAAAGAATAAAGCAGTACTTATTTATTGCAAATCCGACTATATTACGTCGCTTTCAATTTATTTTTGATCGTCTGCATGCACAAGGAGTTACTTATCCAGTGTTACTGCGTAGTTCTTGCCGTTTCTCTTGGTTTTCCACATGTCCTTCGTTCGTTTGACACGTATATCCCCCATGGTGGAAAGCGCCGACGCCGTGTTCGCGCTAACAGTGTCCGACAGTGCACATAAATACACGTACGAAGCGGTTTTAGCACCGTTTTTCGTGCCACGAATTTCAAATAAAAACGCTGTAACTGACCAATTATTTCGTCTGCGTGACTGAGAAATGTTTCAAGCTACCTACTACGTACAAATTATTCGTGATATTTGCTGTTATAATCGAGCGCAGAGAGAAAATGCACTCGCTTTTTCCCATAGAAATGCATTACCGGAAGTCAATTTCGGACTGGTTGCTGTCTGCTTCAATGTGCAGCAGCACACTAGCGCCAGTTGAACCTCTAGCGTACATTATAATAACTCTATGGCTCGGACGGCAGATTCCCGGTTCGTTTCTCGCGACCACCGCCAGGGTATTATTTCCGGCTTCTGGTTGGCCACATTCGAATTTCTGAAGATGCCGTGGAACACGCCCAGCCCGCTTTCGGCCAATGGCGCCTCCTCATTTTTTTCCTATACTTCCCAACGAATGGCCAAACTCTCTACATATACGGCTCTGGTTGGAGCGTGACTGCTGCGCAGCGTCTCGGTTCTAAACCGAAGCTTGGGAGTTTCGGTACTCTGGGAACATTCAGTGACTCTAACAATTCTAACAATTGTCACGTGACTTTCAAAAGGGGTCGGTGAGAATTCCTACTCTTTACCCTTCATTTTATTGGAAAGCACCTCTTCTTAAAAGCTATTTCACAAACATGCCCCCCGCTATGAGCAGTAAGCGTTCTGCTCATTCACTGAGGAACTCCAGCGGGCATTGAAGTTGGATGGGTCGGTTGATAACCTTACAATACGGCAACGTTGTCTTCCCAGACCTCATTTTTCCTTCTTGTGCGGGAAATGTGTATGTAATACGGCCCATTTCTAGCACTGGCGGGGAAGTAAAAATTCGTACTCTAGCAAAAAATCTAATTTTTTCAAGTCACGTGAGGAAACGGGGGGAGAATATATAGTAATCAAATCGTAATTAGTTAAGATCTCCTCTCCTCCATGTCCTACAAAATTGATCGGTTACTTTTTCGCATTTTTTCTACCGCCTTTGCAAGTTAACAGATCTAGGATTTTCAGCGTTGGGATGTACTACTATGAGGCAGAGTGGTCATTTGCTTTCCTATGAGAAAGTCGGCTGGAGTAGAGGGCGACATGGGAAGATGCAAGGACTCGGGTTTAATTACATTTTCGTCCGAGTACTTCGTTGTAGCTTTGTTTTTCGTGGCTCAGTATCAGACTTCCTTGTTTTTCGTCTTCATATGACGGGAAAGCACATTTTTAAGTATGTATTGAACAACTCTTGTCACTACATTGGAAGATCCAAAACCGAGGAGCTGGCTTCATCCTGGCTAATTCTCAGGCAAATGTACCTAACATGAAAGCAAACTTAGCATTACCTGATTTCTCTTTCGTTCGTAAAAAGGCTCGTGTATGTTTATTCCACAAGCTTTATTATCATAACCCATTTCGTCTCCAGAAACTCATTTTTGAACCATCTTATCACTCAACTCTCATTTTTGAATAATACCAAGCATACCAAGTATTACTACCCACACATTTGACATCTTATTCATACCTCGAGCATCACATGACTGGAGCAACCTTCCCGCTTCAGTTGAAGCAATTAGTGGGGCTATTTTTATTAAACAATCTCTTACTAATAGCACCCTCAGTTCACTCAATTGCCATCTTTTTTGTGTCTTCACTCCCCTCTGTAATGTAGTACTTTTTTACCTTGAGGATAAACAAATTAATATATTATGATAAAGAAATGTAGCGCTGTATGGATTTGAATATACCACAATTTACAAAATCTTGCAAGTACAAAATAAATGTTCTCACAGACACTTTTTTGTATCTTTTCTACGTATTTTGTTTCCAGGAAGGTAATAAAGTGGTTTATAGGAAAATAGCACCATCAAATGTAATGGTTTGTTATGTTATGTCCGTACTAAAGTTTGATTCTTGTTATGCGCTTGTTTTGAAGGCCATATTATAGAGGAGTTGACAAAATACACTCACCCGGAAATTATTACCTCTGATATGTAGGTATTTCTCTAATGCTCGTTCTATGTAGCTTTAACTGCATTAAAAATATTCATGGCAACCAAGTTTTTTCTGTATGAAGCATTAGAATGAATTTTTGAGGTGGTTCAACCTTTAATAGAGGTAGTAGAAACAAAATAGTACAGTTTATGTCAATATTGTTTCGCTAGGCCGTTGCAGTACCTCGTTTACATAAAAACGGGCGCGAAAAAAAACATTATTTGTTTCAAATATATTTAACATTTTAATAAACATTTTTCATTGAGCGCAATCATTCTTATTTCAAGACTGTCTCAAAAGGTTGCAGTTCTGTCACTTTCAGTAGGTAGAAAAAGAAAAAAAAAATCAAACATGCTACGCCCGATACGCAAGCCGTATACGTCGCTTCATCGATTCATACCTTAAAAACTAAAAATTCGCCGAACCTGCCGTTTGTACCCTTTATAATTTAAGAAATCCCTCAAAACATCTTTTTTTTTTTTGGCAAAACTAAAATTTCGACCCTTTTCGCCTTCACGATTTGAAATGAAATCACCCTTCTTACTAAAAATTTCAGAAATAATCTTTTTTATTTTTACTTGCGAGTAACATAACGTTGAGTTCTGAAACCTTGGCAAACCTTCCCAACCGCTAGACCCACAACCAGGTGAGGTCAGAGCTTTCGGAGATGTGTAAATAGTTCTTGCGGTTAAAAAAAAAAAAAAAAAAAAAAAAACGTTTTTTTTTTTGTTTTGTTTTTTTGGTGGGGGGGGGGGGGGGGGCGACATTTGGTAGACGAGGCGCAATGGTTTCGGAGGACGGCCTACGAAGTGGGCAAACCTCTTCGCTCCTTTGGTGCATTCCCTGTCGAAGCCGCACGCATGTAAGTAATGCTGTCTTTGAGGGCGTCCCTCTACCGTTCTATGCATGACACTGACAGCTTGGGCGGAGAGCTCTAGAGCATCAAGCATGCAACGAGCGAAGAACGTGGAGCTGCTTTTCGCAGAGGTCTTGAGAACTCTCCCCGGCACCGAGCCATAAGCAAACGGTAAAACTGAGGCGTTCTCACTGCGCGAGCGGAATGAAGATGAAAGGCGCCGTGCGCACATGGCACCGGCAAACCCGAGAAGCCCCTCATTTCTTCAACGCGAGAAGAGCGATGGCGGGTGGCGGCGCCTTTTTAACACAGACGAGGCGAAGAAGGTGGTCTCAGTTCACTTCTTCGGAATTCTGCTCTGATTTCTCGTCACGTTGAGCTCCTCTGTGGATGGATCTTTATTTCTTTAGCACTTGGCTCTTTTTGCATCATTGGATTTGCGAGAAGAGCTAGCGAAGCACCTTCGCTTCGAGTTTTCCTTCTGTTTTGATATTTTTACGTGTATATTAATTTTTTATTGGGACCGAATGAGAATTTTGGAGTGGTTTGCGGCGGATTATACGCCAAAGAGCGAAGACTCAATTTCTGCGCAAATGAAGATAGCCCCCGCCGTGCCTAATCACGGCGCGGGTTCGGCGCACCCGAGACAGTGGGGCATCAGAAGCTGTCGGAAAAAGAGCAGCCAGGCTTGATCGTCCGCGTTCCCATTTGCATAGACTGGAGCAGTGCCGAGTCGGCTATGGGCACGAAAGTGGGATGGGGTCTTATTGGTTACAGCGACCGCGCTAATTGAGGGCCGCTGTAACGAGGCGGTGCGTCAGTGCCCTGACTCCGGCAGACTGACATGTCGTGTTGGCAGGTGCCTCGGAGACAGGTAGGCCACGTGAGGTCCTGGCCCCGACGTCGGATAGACGAGCTTCAGTTGCACCCCTCGCTGCAGTCTAGCGTGAACCTGTCGACAAAGCTCCCGGTCTGAGCGACCGACTCTGGAGGACTCGGGCACATCTCTAACGAGCGACCAAGTTTCTCCGGTGGCTCTCATTAGGAGGACACGACTGGCCGGGACACGCGAAGGGCCGCCTCTGGCCCCGACGGGGCCGTTTATTGTCATCTCCGGCAATGCTGCGGACAGACCTACGCGGTCTCGAGAGAGCTTCGTCAGCGACCGAAGACGTGCCGCGAGTCGCACCAACCTCACAAAATCCGGCCCTATTGTTATGCAGTCGGGTCGCTGGAGGTGAAATTGGCTCGGCCGACTGAAAAGAACAAAGTGGAATCATTAGCAGTGAAATTGGTTCTGTCAGTCGCTCTCGATCTGAGAGTGGAGGGGCAGTCGTCGCCAAAGCGTGTGCATGTAGCATTCCCTCCGCAGGCGCTGCCGACATCGCGGTTCCGTCGCCTCGAGTGAAGGGACAGTGGCGCGCAGCGGCGGCGGTCCGGCTGGCGTCGTTGCATGTCTGAGTAGGCGCCCGCGGGCCACCGGCTCTATCGGGCCTCAGAAGGGGCCCTGAAGAATGGGCGGCAGCGCCGCTGGGGCCGGGAAAAGAGTTTCCTTATCCCCGCGCTCCAGAGAAGGAAACACTGATCCCTGGCCGCCCTAGCCAGCAGGGGGCCGCGGCTATCGGACAGATATTGAACCGCGGTTTGCTCCGGGAGCCTCCGACCAAGGGACGTGCGCAGCGGGCAAAACAACGTGGAAGGGACTGCACAGGGCCAGTCGGATTCTTCGATTGGGCTCTCACCAAACTCTGAAGTTGGCACTGTCGTGAGTAAAAAAAATTAAAGATAAAGAGAGTAAAAAAAAAAAAAAAAAAAGAAACCGCTTAGTTCGAGTCAGCGCGCCCGAGCACTCGGTGTCGCTTGCCTTGTGTAGACTGAACTCTATCGATTTGAGAACTCTTTTTGGTAGCGTCGAGCGGGAATTTACAGAGAGAGAGAGAGAGGGTGGGTTCGAAGAGGAAGAACAGAGAGGTTAACCTAGGTTAACAGTCCTGGTTGGCTACTCTGTTTTGGGATGGGGTTGTGGGGAATTAAAAGAGACAGGAAAGGATATGAAAATATAAAACATTAAACACGTCTAAAAAATAGTAGCACGAGAGCACAAATGATCAAGCACATTACAAATGAAGTACGTACGTGTGTCCCTTAGAGGCAGAAGTTCAGCCGCGTTTTCTTTAGGAAACGCAGAAAATCTTTTGAGCCCTCGCTGCATTCTGAGTGCTGTCCCAGGTGCCGAGCACTTTCATGATAGAAAACAGGTCGGCTGTCAAGTTGTAACAACGCACTCTTGAGGTCTTCTCTTTCCGCTTTGTAGATTTGACAGTCGCACACTATATGAGCAATGGTTTCATCACATTCACACGCTGGACACTCCGAAGTTCTGGCTTGCCCGATGCGGTGAAGGAAAGACTGTGTAAAAGCGACACCGAGCCGGAGGCGATGTATGACGGCCTCTGTCCTCCGGGGAAGATCACGTGGAAGTTGAAAGTCGAGATTTGGGTCCAACGCGTAGAGGGGAGCATAATGGTAGGAGCCATCGTGCCACAGCCTTCTTCTCGAGCTGGCGGCGTGACGATTGATAAGGCATCTAATGTCATTCCAACAATACGGAACTGTAATAGTTGAATGTATAGAGAATGGGCTGACGTCGCACCTGCGTCTATAGCCTCGTTTCCAGGGTAAACAACAATGACTTGGTATCTATTGCAATTGGATAGTGAGTCCTAGATCCAAACCCTGCATAAGAAGGGTCATTATTTTGAAAACCATTTGGTCATTTTGGCCGCGTCGCAAAAATGCTGCTATTGCTTGGAGGGCCAACTTGGAGTCAGAAAATATTGTCCAGGGGTGGAACGATTTTTTCAAGATGATTTCAAGTGCTTGATAAATTGGCACTAGCTCTGACATCGTAGATTAAGTTATGTGGCTTAGCTTGAATCTCACGGTTGAACAATGAGTTCGAATGACTACACAGCATGTAGAACTATCAGAGGTACATGAGCCGTCTGTGTAGACATGTGTTCTTGAGACATGGTTACCGTAAATATGGGACATAGTAAGTAAAATCGCAACCATCAGCATATTTGATTTTTTCCTGATACCGGGAATATCAAGTTTGACATCTGGTTCCGGAAATCTTCACGGAGGCGTCGTGCGAACTGTGGTTTGTGTAAGATCACCAGGCAAGTATTGCCGTACCTGGGACAGGGCTTTAGAGTAGCTTGAGTTTGGACGTGCAGATTCTATGGTGGCAAGAGTGTGATCGTCATGTTTAGTTAAGTGTCTCAAATGAAGCCTTAAATTTCCCTGCATAGGCAGGACGCTCATAGGCATGACGCGTGATTCTGCTACAGTTCCAATTGTTGACGCACATGCTGGAAGCCCAAGGCAGGCTCGAAGAGCACGTGAGTTAAGGCTTCAAACTGTGCCAAGTTTGTATCTAGGCACAGTTTGATAATTGCTAATTAGAAGGCTGTACCCAAGCAAACAAGTAAATAAAGCCTGATAGAGACGTATCAGCGCCTGCACTGACGTGCCCCAGGTAGTAGTGCCACTAATGAACCGGGAGAGGTCAGTGAAACTGACCAGCTTCCGTTTTAGGTAATTTATAGGGGGGGGGGGGGGTCCAAGTTAGTCCTCTATCAATAAATACGCCAAGAAATATGTGACTTTTAACGGATGAAATTTGTTGCTTAAAAATGCAAAGTGGATAACGGTTCATGTTCCTTCGAGTAAATGCAATGGCAGCAGATTTGGCAGCGGAGATTTCAAGGCCATGGACGCAAAGGTATCTGTAAACTTTCTTTAAAGTCAATTGTACTCTGGCTTTAGCTTGTACGCGAGTAGAGCCAGAAGCCCATATGCAGATGTCGTCTGCGTATTAGGATGCATTTACATTTGGTGGCAAAGACTGCACGAGTCCCGAGAGATGAAATGGTTCGACGTGTCTCCATCTTGTGTGGTCATATAAATGGTGCGATCTGAGAGGTAACTTTTGATCCACTTGTAGAGACGGCCTCCGATGCCAACCTCCTGTAGTGCTTGAAAGATGGCATTATGAATAACACGGTCAAACGCTCCTTTGACGTCGAGAAAGGCCGCTATTGTGATCCTCCGTTTAGTTCTTTCCTCTTCGACGTAGGTGACGAGATCAAGGACAGGATCCACGGAGCTTCTTCCTCGACGAAAACCATGCATATTTTTTGGATAAGCTCCTCGTTTTTCCAGATATTATTCTATACGACGATTAATTATTTTCTCCATCAACAAGTCAACACAATTTGCAGAGCAACAGTACGGTACGATGACAGAAGTAGAGGCGACTTGCCAGGCTTCAGTATAATGGAACAATTCTTGCCCGTTTCCATGCACTAGGTACTTCTCCATTTGTCCATAATTTGTTAAAATACTCCAGCAGCCAGTTGCGAGCATCAGTCCCCATATGTGCTAAGAAAGCATATTTTATCCCATCCGGACCGGGACATGAATTTGGTTTCAAAACACAAGAGCGGTATCTCGCCATGAGTGAAGACATCGTCCATACAGCCATTAACAGCTGATGGTGCTGCAGCGGTGCGGACAGGACGACTTTTCGGCATGGAAAAAACCGAAGGAAGAGATGCGCAGAACTCGTTTGAAAGATCCTTTTGAGAAAATGCCACCGACAACGCAAGTGCACGGAATGGGTGATATTGTTGAAGAGGTGACTTAAGGCTTCGAGCTATTTTCAAAATTGCGGAGAGTGGCTTTCGTGGATCAATATTTTCACAATATCCCCTACATCTACGTTGTCCGAGCTTGTCAACATGCCGGCTTATATTTTTCTGTAGATTTCTTGCCACGCGAATATCGTCTTTTTGTTTAATTCGTCGAGCACGCCCCTCCGCCTGTCGACGTATTGCCCGAAGACGTTCGTACTCCGCGTCAATAGCTGTTCGTTTAAGTGGAAGGCTATGACTATGGGTCAATGAGTTTGCAGAGTCAATGACAGCTTTTTCAAACTCAGGAAGGTCAGTCAGCGTATTGCATTTACCTCTCATTGACTGCTCAAACTCCCACCAATCGACTCGTTTGACAACATGATTTTTCTTGCCTCTGATAAATCCTTCTATAATTGTGTATGTAGGAATATGGTCACTGCCACGTGTTTTAATATCTGTGAACCAAATAGCTTGAGATGCAAGAGCAAACGAGACAAATTTCAAATGCGGGCAACTGCTACTCTCTGCACCCCGGAGGTATGTAGGACTCCCATCATTTAATAGGGATAAATGATGGGTATGTGCTATGTCAGCAAGGCACCTACCCGAGGATTTGAGCAAAAGCTGCCCCATAAATAGTGGTGTACGTTAAAATCTCCTGTAATTATATGCGGCGATGGGACTGTGTTCATGATGTTCTCTAAGCGTGCTACGTCGAATTTGGACTTTGGAGGTATATAGGCTCCTAAAATGGTGAATGAGAACCGTGCATTTTTCATCAGAAATTGTAGCACAAACATATACTCGTTGTCCGGATGGGATGGGATAATATGTGCCGTGTACGTGAGTTCTCTGCGAATGAATAGAGCTACGCGACTTTCCCCATTAGTACGATAGCAGGCAAACTTTTCGTATCCTGATAAACGCATGTTGCTAGGCAATCTGGACTCGCATATAACAATGATAGGGTACTTGTTCTTGAAAGCCAGCTGTCTAAAATCGAACAATCGGTATATTAATCTTCTTGCGTTTCATTGGAAAATAGTGGCCTTTTGAAAATTATCTTCATTTGCACCCGATATTATTTTCAATTTTTTCCAAGAATCATTTGAAGCCATTAGCAGGTGTTCCATTGCGAAAAAGCTTCTGGTACGTTGTTAGCGTCTGATGATGTTTTTAGAATGGCCTTTAGTGCTGAGAAGAATATTGGTTGCAATACTTGACTGATATCATCTTGCTGGCGGGACTTTAAATCGTGGCGTAGGCACAGATTCCGAAGAAGCCGATGGACGTTGGTACGCTGAGGATCGAACGTTCGCTGCTGCACGCGGCGCATCCACCGTTGATGTGTCGGCGACACTCTTCTTCTGCTGTGTGAAACGGTTGCTACGTTTTTCTGTAGTCATATGTGCCACACGTGCTTTTGGACGACGTTTTACTGCACTGACGTATGTAGGTTTCTCTAGTTTTTCTTGTTGAGTTGGAGACAGCGTGGGAAGCCGAACGACCTCAGGGTTAGGTGAAGGCGCACGGCGCCTAAGAGCTCGGCCATTCATTATGCTTGTGCGAGCTGCTGCGGTTGCTGTATGCTTCCGCGGGCAGCCGGAGAAGGATGCCGAGTGCTTGCCGTCACAATTGGCTCACTTTCTTGTTTAGAATTGCAGTTCTTGTAGTGATGCGGTCCAGCGCAGATTTTGCAACGTTGTGAGCCTCGGCAATATTGGGCAACCTGGCCATATCTTTGGTATTTGAAGCACTGATGAACCGGTGGTCCAACGTACTCTTTGATAGGGTGACGGGTGAAGTAAAGGAAGACGCGCTGGGGCATCGGGCGGTCCGGACAAAACACAAGGACAACGCTTCCAGAAGGTCGTGGTTCGACAGTCCCATCCTCCTTGCGAAGATAGGCAACTTGTCGTTGCACGGACGTTACTCCGGCGTCGAGAAAATACTCGAGGAGTGCAATGTTGGGAGTCTGAAGAGGCACATTCTTAATTTTTTCTAGACTCCTTGAGCATGTCTGTGGCACGGTTGCAAAGACCTTGATGTTCCCTAGGGATTGTGACGTCAGTAGTTTGTTTGCAGATCCAAGTAATGCCACATTCACAGAGAGGCTTCCATCCTTGATAATCTAGAATGACAATACTTTTTCTTGCATGACCTCAGCGATGTATTTTGCAATTCAATTTGGCTTCAGCTTCCAAAATTACGATTCAGGTGATGTCGGCTTGAAGATGACCGGAATTCCAGATGGTCTGTTCTTATGATACGACACTTTGATGAACAGTGTAGTGTCGTCTTCGTCGTCCATGTTGTGAACGAATGATTTGTCATCATCTGCTTTGGAGATTTCTTCTGTACGCACTCTCTTGGGTGGAATCTGAGAGGCCATCTCACTGGTTGGGGTCTTTTGATTCGAAGTATTCATTTGATCGCAGGGTTCTGATGGCTGCGAGGGATGTGATCGGGACCATGCAGCCGGTGGCCGTTGCTTGTAGGTCACAGCGCAGTGGCGGTGCCGCATCCTCGGCCAGGGAGAGGTTGCAACATAGAATTGCAAATATGAAAGAACGCAGGAATGGCAAGGAAAGCAAGAAAAGGGTTTGCTTAGGCGGAGAGTGGCTTTCGTGGATCAATATTTTCACAATATCCCCTACATCTACGTTGTCCGAGCTTGTCAACATGCCGGCTTATATTTTTCTGTAGATTTCTTGCCACGCGAATATCGTCTTTTTGTTTAATTCGTCGAGCACGCCCCTCCGCCTGTCGACGTATTGCCCGAAGACGTTCGTACTCCGCGTCAATAGCTGTTCGTTTAAGTGGAAGGCTATGACTATGGGTCAATGAGTTTGCAGAGTCAATGACAGCTTTTTCAAACTCAGGAAGGTCAGTCAGCGTATTGCATTTACCTCTCATTGACTGCTCAAACTCCCACCAATCGACTCGTTTGACAACATGATTTTTCTTGCCTCTGATAAATCCTTCTATAATTGTGTATCATAGGAATATGGTCACTGCCACGTGTTTTAATATCTGTGAACCAAATAGCTTGAGACGGAAGAGCAAACGAGACAAATTTCAAATGCGGGCAACTGCTACTCTCTGCACCCCGGAGGTATGTAGGACTCCCATCATTTAATAGGGATAAATGATGGGTATGTGCTATGTCAGCAAGGCACCTACCCGAGGATTTAAGCAAAAGCTGCCCCATAAATAGTGGTGTACGTTAAAATCTCCTGTAATTATATGCGGCGATGGGACTGTGTTCATGATGTTCTCTAAGCGTGCTACGTCGAATTTGGACTTTGGAGGTATATAGGCTCCTAAAATGGTGAATGAGAACGTGCATTTTTCATCAGAAATTGTAGCACAAACATATACTCGTTGTCCGGATGGGATGGGATAATATGTGCCGTGTACGTGAGTTCTCTGCGAATGAATAGAGCTACGCGACTTTCCCCATTAGTACGATAGCAGGCAAACTTTTCGTATCCTGATAAACGCATGTTGCTAGACAATCTGGACTCGCATATAACAATGATAGGGTACTTGTTCTTGAAAGCCAGCTGTCTAAAATCGAACAATCGGTATCTTAATCTTCTTGCGTTCCATTGGGAAATAGTGGCCTTTTGAAAATTATCTTCATTTGCACCCGATATTATTTTCAATTTTTTCCAAGAATCATTTGAAGCCATTAGCAGGTGTTCCATTGCGAGAAAAGCCCTTACTTCTGGCACGTTGTTAGCGTCTGATGATGTTTTTAGAATGGCCTTTAGTGCTGAGAAGAATATTGGTTGCAATACTTGACTGATATCATCTTGCTGGCGGGACTTTAAATCGTGGCGTAGGCACAGATTCCGAAGAAGCCGATGGACGTTGGTACGCTGAGGATCGAACGTTCGCTGCTGCACGCGGCGCATCCACCGTTGATGTGTCGGCGACACTCTTCTTCTGCTGTGTGAAACGGTTGCTACGTTTTTCTGTAGTCATATGTGCCACACGTGCTTTTGGACGACGTTTTACTGCACTGACGTATGTAGGTTTCTCTAGTTTTTCTTGTTGAGTTGGAGACAGCGTGGGAAGCCGAACGACCTCAGGGTTAGGTGAAGGCGCACGGCGCCTAAGAGCTCGGCCATTCATTATGCTTGTGCGAGCTGCTGCGGTTGCTGTATGCTTCCGCGGGCAGCCGGAGAAGGATGCCGAGTGCTTGCCGTCACAATTGGCTCACTTTCTTGTTTAGAATTGCAGTTCTTGTAGTGATGCGGTCCAGCGCAGATTTTGCAACGTTGTGAGCCTCGGCAATATTGGGCAACCTGGCCATATCTTTGGTATTTGAAGCACTGATGAACCGGTGGTCCAACGTACTCTTTGATAGGGTGACGGGTGAAGTAAAGGAAGACGCGCTGGGGCATCGGGCGGTCCGGACAAAACACAAGGACAACGCTTCCAGAAGGTCGTGGTTCGACAGTCCCATCCTCCTTGCGAAGATAGGCAACTTGTCGTTGCACGGACGTTACTCCGGCGTCGAGAAAATACTCGAGGAGTGCAATGTTGGGAGTCTGAAGAGGCACATTCTTAATTTTTTCTAGACTCCTTGAGCATGTCTGTGGCACGGTTGCAAAGACCTTGATGTTCCCTAGGGATTGTGACGTCAGTAGTTTGTTTGCAGATCCAAGTAATGCCACATTCACAGAGAGGCTTCCATCCTTGATAATCTAGAATGACAATACTTTTTCTTGCATGACCTCAGCGATGTATTTTGCAATTCAATTTGGCTTCAGCTTCCAAAATTACGATTCAGGTGATGTCGGCTTGAAGATGACCGGAATTCCAGATGGTCTGTTCTTATGATACGACACTTTGATGAACAGTGTAGTGTCGTCTTCGTCGTCCATGTTGTGAACGAATGATTTGTCATCATCTGCTTTGGAGATTTCTTCTGTACGCACTCTCTTGGGTGGAATCTGAGAGGCCATCTCACTGGTTGGGGTCTTTTGATTCGAAGTATTCATTTGATCGCAGGGTTCTGATGGCTGCGAGGGATGTGATCGGGACCATGCAGCCGGTGGCCGTTGCTTGTAGGTCACAGCGCAGTGGCGGTGCCGCATCCTCGGCCAGGGAGAGGTTGCAACATAGAATTGCAAATATGAAAGAACGCAGGAATGGCAAGGAAAGCAAGAAAAGGGTTTGCTTAGGCGGAGTGAGCAAATCGGACTTTTTACTTCAAACACTTCTTCTTTCTTTTTTTTTTTTTTCTTCGTAATTTAGAGAGGCCCAAACTGTCGCTTATGGGGTAGCGCCGGCTTTTGTGACTTCCGGTGCGGGGCGCACGGCTCAGGGCCCCGGTTGCGGCGAGCGTAGAGCTGGACAAGAAGCACCGACAAGAAAAAGAGCCTACCGGAAGTACTCGATCTGGGCCCTCTTCCCTCCTAATCACGGCTCAAAGACAAATTATCTGCCAGTGCCGAATAGAAGCGCCTTCCTGCGCTTCTTTGAGGCCTACCCGAGGGTGACGCTGTCGTCGACCTGCCTGACCGCACAGGTGGTCTCTCGAGAGAGTTTCGCGGCCAATAGCGCAGCTTTTCTGCTGCACTGGCGCTCAATGAGAAAAAGAACGCAGTTTGCCGCTGTCGTGTGCAGCGTCGGCGACTTCACTTTGGAAAGGGCTTAGGGCCCCGAGCGCGTTGCCGGGAGCGGTTGTCGCTTTGGACACGCTGTTTTCCCTGCTTCGCTGCGTGGCTTGGAATTCTGTTTAGGCGTCTGTGGGATTGAGCGGAGCCGACGGGACTCGACCCGCGCTCGCGTCCTCCTGCGGCCTCGCTTCCGGGCTTTTGTATCATGAAACCGACGGGCTGGATTCAATCGGACCGTCCGAACGGCCCGATGCTTCTCTTTCGACTCTTTTTTGCTGCTTCCCGTTCACGCAGGGCGCCCGTCGAGGCCACATTCTGAGCCCTTCGAGTTGATCCGCTCCTCTGGAGCTGCTTTCGGGGTTTGCGCTACATGCCACGACAGCTTAGAGATCCGCGTTCCCTGGATTCGTTTCTTCCTCGTGGTCGGTTGCTCCGCTGCGGGAAGAGGGACGATTCTCTCAAAGCTTCGCATAATGTGAGATGTTGTAACTGGATCGCGGTTGGCGCTGGTGCGTCGTAGGACCACCTGTGTTTGTCGGTCCTTCTCCGCCGTTGCCGGTTCCCCGGGAACCTCGGAATACTTTCAACGATCGGGGGCTTTCCCTCGCGACATTCGCAAGATGGCCGGTGCACGAGCTGGGTTGTTTGCTGCTGTACGCGTCTCCGTCGCTGTTTATTAGGGGCGCTTGAAAGAGGCTGGGCACTGCCGGGAAGGTTCGCGAACATCGACGGGAGCGGAAGGGAAAGTCTCTTCGCGCTGTCTCTGAATCATACATGGGTAAATTACTTTCAAAATGTAATTTAATTACAGTTATATTGCTTCAAAAGTAGTTTAACTACAATTACAATTACTACTACGTGAAAAGTAAATAAATACAATTACAAATTACTTTTCAAAACTAATAAAATTACTTTACAATTACTTATTTCTGAGAGCGACCCGACTTCTGCCATTTAACTTTAAACGAGTTGTATAGAATGCAACGCATTTTACATATTTTTGCCCCAATGTATGAGGAGGCTTATGCATCGCTGCATAAATGCACTCTAAAAAAAAGCCCGTGCGTCTACTTTCCCGCACAACACTCGGAGAGCCAACCTCCGCAACTTACGGAGGCAGCTCAGCGAATGACAATGCCGAAACATATGTTTAGACCAAAAAACGCAGTCTGAGTTGTGACATTAAGCAATGCAAGCGTGACGTTTTGCATTGCTTAATGTCACAACTCAGACTGCGTTTTTTGGTCTAAACATATGTTTCGGCATTGTCATTCGCTGAGCTGCCTCCGTAACTTGCGGTGATTGGCTCTCCAAGTGTTGTGCGTGAAAATAGACGCCCAAACTTTTTTTTAGAGTGATTGTACTTTATTTTTATACATGGTCTTTCCTTTTATGCTTTGCATGATAGAAATTGACAGTTTGGGGCAATGAAGTGCTAGGTTCTTATATTTTTAATAAATTATATTAAATTAGTTTTTATGCTGGAAGATGTCAGACGGCTAACGAAACAATTGGGTTCATAAACTTTTGTTAGCTCGGCAAATAAAAATGCGACAATTAGTCATGTATGCATATTTTACAAGTATTCAAATAAAAATGAAATCCACACGCGCTTATACGACCGCATTCACATACAAACATCATGTTATTGTAAATTATTTACATTGAGTTGAAATTATAATGCTCAGAAATATATAGGAACCAAATCGGGGCTTCCGAATCATTGGTGACAATATTCACAGGTGCAAGATCAGTCTCCAAAATGCTTATGCAAATAATATCCGAGGTAAAACCAACAGGAAAAAAACTTGCAAATAATACAAGGATACAAATATGCGACAGTACTGAAAAAAAGACGTATAAAACTGGCAAAAAAAAACAGACAATTAAAAGTTTTAAGCTCGGCTGAAAGCTGAAGCTCAATTTTGTTTTTCTGTCAATAGTTTGGCATGTTTATGCTATTGTTTCCTGCTCGCTCTGCAGACGGCGCCACACGGCGCCGTCGAGGTAGACTCCAACGAGGATTGTCTCTCAGCCCGCAGTATAAGCAACAAAACAACAAACAATGTAATACCATTTTTGTTCTGCGTGTATGTGCTTGCGTGTCTAAGTGTGCGAGTGTGTCACCGAGCGCTAGGCCGCTTGTGCGAGCGCTGAAGCTTTCACAGAGGTTCCGTCGGCTCCACAAAGTCATGTAAAAGTAATTGTAATTGCGCCTAAAATTTTGCAATGACTGACGCTAGAAAGTAATTAAATTACAATTACAATTGCTTTTAGCCGAAAGTAATTAATTGCAATTACAAATTACCAAGAAAAGTAATTAAATTGCAGTAATTCAATTATTGTAATTGAATTACTACCCAACTACGCTATTAATGTGCGTGCGGCTGAGGGTTCTTGTAGCGTTCCGGCAACAGCTGTTCCTCGCAATGCCGTCCTGTGCGCATCGTTCGGCGGATGCAGTGCTCCTTTATGCCTTAGGACGAGAAACCTTACCCCGTTTTCTAAGAGCAGGTACCTGTTTAGGAACCCTCAGAGATTGGCGCGCGTCTGCTGGGCCAGGGCTTCCTTGCCTCTTTCTCGGTTAGCAGACTGCGACTGCTAATGAACTAGGGTAAGACAAGCGCTTTTTCATCTTCGTGAAGCGCCTTCGCTTTCACGGTTCGGAACCTTTGGGCACGTGAGTACAAATGTGGGTTCGGCTGCCACAATGCCGTAATTTTGTTACACGCATCTTAGGACAGCTGTATGTTTGTCTGCCTCGACGGGCGTCTCATTTCTCCGCCGTAGATGAGAAATTTAGCAGGTGCCGTACAACTGCTAGCCTCTTTAACATTCGCAGAGTAATGATTCAGGACTGCACGCCGGTAGGATGCGCATCCACACTAAAACGGGCAGGGCTGAGAATCCAGCATATAGGATACCATGGTTCTGCAGCGGGAGCTTTGGCTCTACGTGCTCCGAGCTGCTTTGCGTCATCATCCCCCCCCCCCCCCCCCCCTCCCCGCGGCGCCGTGCATTATGTATTTTGGTTTCCGCATCACACGATAATAAACAACGGAAAGAATGACTTCCCAACAGTATAAGTGTGTATTGTTAGAAACGAATACGCGAATATGCCCCTGTGTAGTTTTATGGAAAATGCACCGGAGCGTACGGTCCCTAAATGGCATCGCCCGTAATATGCATACGCAAAGAAAGAGGAGTTCATAATAAGCCGAACGGGCTGAATGAGCCTTGACGTTGACGGCTTGTATAGCTAAGCCTCGAATTGTTCATTGAACTTGGAAATAACATGCAGAGCGACGTCACAGGTTTATTATCTCACGGAATAAATATCTTGGCGACTTATAATCGCAAATAAAAGCCATGGCAGCTCTGTAACTCTACAGATCAGCACTTGCGCGTTAAGGGGTGTCCAAACAGGACACTACAAAACGCACGACTCCGACAAATCGTGAAAATTGAAGCGGACGCCTCACGCTTCAATTTTCACGATTTGTCGGAGTCGTGCGTTTTGTAGTGTCCTGTTTGGACACCCCTTTAGTCGCTTTACAAGGCAAGTCAAACACACGCAACATGCACGCACAGTTCTGGTGGTACCGGTCTGATTCTCATCATGTTAATTGAACATGGGGATAGGTTTTTAAGGCGTTACTTTTTTACGTGTGGCATCATGAAGCTCGCTTAAAGCAAGCAGACGTATAGCCAGTGGTAACGTATCGTCTCATTTGAAGGGGCTATTATCGTTAATATGGCGTGTTTCTCCTCGCAGTTTACTTTAAAAGAAAGCTGACACACTTTTTCAAGAAATCGGAGTTGGAATCGGACTTCTATAGCCCTTTCTAACGCGTATCACCCCGGATAAAAATGCCGAGTCACCGAGCTGTGTACGCATGACCAGCGTCGGATATACCGCACAACCGACCAACAGCGCATGCTCTCCCGTGAATTCAGCAGGAGCAAACGCAAACCGCATTTCTTTTGAAAAAGTGAAAGACGTTTACAAATCTCTGTAACGCGAAATTAGAACGCAGCTCCTGAGGAGGAGGAGGAGAAGAGGGTACTGAGGGGAGGGTATGCCCCTCCTCCTTCTCCACCATACTCTGTTCTTCTCCCCTCCTCCTCCTTCCATCCTTCTTCTCTTCCATCATCCTCCTCTCCCCTCCCCCTTTCTTCCTTCTGTTCCCTCCTCCTCCTCTATACCTTCCCCTCGTCCTCCGTACCCTCCCCTCCTCCTCCTGCGTACCCTCCCATCCTCCTCCTCCGTACCCTCCCCTCCTCTTTCTGCATACTTTCCCCTCCTCCCACAGTTTCCCCCCTAAATTTAGCTGAAAAATTGGCGCCACGTGACCTCAACAGCAATTCAATTCCCCGCAACATTTACTGGGGAATTGAATTGCTGTTCAAGCCACGTGACGTCAATTTTCCCGCTAAATCTAGCGGAGAAACTGATTTTGTTCATAGGTGACGTGACACCAAGTCATGTGACTTCATTTTTCCCCTAAATTTTGCGGAAAAACTGATTTGGTGTTGAGGTCACGTGACGTCAACTTTCCCGCTAAATTTAAGGGGAATTAAGTTGCTATTGAGGTCACGTGACGTCAATTTCCCGCTAAATCTAGCAGAAAGACTTAATTTGTTCATAGTTGATGGGACACCAAGTCATGTGACGTAATTTTCCCCGCTAAATTTAGTGGGGAACTGAATTGCTGTTGAGGTCACGTGACGTCCGTTTTCCCGCTAAATTTATCGCGGTTGCGCCGACGCCGACGGCGACGCCGTGAAACCTGGGAACGGGTGCCTAAGAGCTGCGCTCTAAAATACGTGCAGCGATTGACGCAGAGCATGCGGAAAGCCTCTGTGCCGTCGGCATCCCCGAGCCAGCTTAGTGGCGAGCAAGGATCACCTGACCCCGCCGATGACGCCACTTTTGTTAGTTTTAGAGCACAGCTCTTAAGGCTGAACTCCATGGGACGAATATGCTGCAAAACATCGATGAATTTTGCCCAGCGGCTTTTGCTCTGCGCGTGGAATCAGCACGGTGGATGTTACGTCACGCGCAAAGCGAGCGTGACGTCGGGCGACGTTCGTGAGTTATTCGTCGTTTAATTTGCTCCATGGAGTTCCGTCTTTAAGGCTGAACTCCATGGAACGAATTATGTGACGAACAACTGGCGAACGCCGCCCGACGGCACGCTCGCTTTGCGCGCGACGTAGCAGCCACTGTGTTGATTCCACGCGCAGAGCTAAAGCCGCCGGGCAAAATTTGTCGGTTATTCGCAGCATATTCACCCCATGGAGTTCAGCCAGTGTCTGCGTCGGCGTCGGCGTCGGCGTAACCGCGCGCGTTTCAGTATGGGAATTTTTCCCGCGCAATTTAGCGGGGAAATTTTTCCGCTAAATTTAGCCGGAAAACGTTTCCGCGAAATTAAGCGGGTTGTTTTCCCGCTATATTTAGCGACAAAATTGACGTCACGTAACCTTAACACCAATTCAGTTTCCTCACAAAATTTAGCGGGAAATTTAGCGAAAATTTCCCGCTAAATGGGAGGGCAGCAGGCGAGGAGGAGAGGAGAGTACGAAAGGGGGAGGGGGCATACCCTCCCCTCCTCCTTTCTAAAGCTGCGCTCTAAATCGGCATTACAGAGAGTTGTAAACGTCTTTATTTTTGTTTCTCTCTGCTCTCGGGCTCTCTTGCGCTCGACGCGCCGCAACGTGCGAGGTTGCGCAAATTTTCAATTGGAAAGGAAGCTGAAGAGGTTCTTAAAAGAACACGAGTTAGAGGTGGATTTTAGCGCATTTGTGTCCAGTCAATGTGAACATCACAAGAATTTTACCCGGACGTATCACAAGACGCAAGAAAAGCAGAAAAAAAAAGAAAAAAAAAAGTTGGGCCTCCAATTCATGCTGTGTAGGTAGTTGGTCAGCGAAGCTATGGTATTACCTGCAACGATTGCCTACTGCACTATACGCAATGCCGCCGCCGGTCGCAGCACGCCGCCGCTGGTCGTATTGCCGTTTCTTTTCCCTTTGCCGCTCCTAGTATTCACGCTGCTCCTCGGGAGTCCTCCTAACTATGCGGGGCCTATTCATCGCGGTGCTGCAGCAACAATGAAATCAGTTGCTATACTCCGTTTCATCTTACGTTTAAGTGCAGCGGATATTACGAGCCATCGGAGCCAATCGGAGGCCGTGTGAGTGTCACGTGACCTTAGAGAGGGGGCACAGCGACGCGCGGAAAGCGCATCACGGGCCACGTCCACAGAACGGGATTGGCTAAGATAGCTCGTAGCATCCGCTGCGTCCGGATGTAATGTGAAACGGGGTATAGGCGGGTTCTTCTTTTATATATGAAAGGCTAGTGACGTCACTCCCCACGTCGCAAGCTGCCGTCGCCACGGCAGCTTGGGCAACAGTAATCTTCACCGGGAACGTATGCGGTGATCGGCACGTGCTTGGCATTGTTTTCAGGAGCTCCTTATCATTCATTATATGGTTAGGATGCTTGTTTTGTGCTTATTCTTTATTGAAACGAATGTCGTGCTCTATATTGTATGCGTGGTGTTTGTACTTTTCGCTTCAATCTTCTGAAGTGTCGCGGCGGGCCACGAGGGGGGGGGGGGGGGGGGGGGAGTCGCGGTGGGCTACGCGAGAGCGGGGAGGGGGGGGGGTGTCGCGACGGGTAACCACCCCGGGTGCCGCTGACCCTCGTGACGCCACTGCGTACGTGTGCCTTTATTTCGTCCCTGTCAAGTTTGCGCTACTTTAATCATGTCTAATACGAAGCAACTAGTCCAATCAAAAGTTGTGTTACGCCTGTGAGGAAACGCGTGCAGCGTTTTAGGGGTGAAGCTCCTTAGGGTCTAGCCTTGTCCGTCCGTCCGTCCGTGCTCACATCGATTGCAATCCCATCTGTCTTCTTAAAAAAAGAAAAAAAAAATGTTTGCGCAGTCGACAGGATTCGAACCTGTGCGGGGAGACCCCAATGGATTTCTAGTCCATCGCCTTAACCACTCGGCCACAACTGCGGGACGAGTAGGGGACTCTGAGATGTGGTAGTAACTCAAGAGCTGGGGATGTCATGGATGAAACGTTGTATGTAGCCGCTCAACGTCTATACAGGACAGGGCGCTGCGGTAAAATGCGTATATAATCGCGTTAAACTTTGCATGCATTGGCTCAACGTTTATAGAGGAGAGGGCGCTGCGGTCAAATGCTCAAATGCGTATATAACCACGTTCCACACCACACAGTCTCTTTCTGACATGGACCGTTGACTTATTCTAGCGGATCCAAGCTGATCCGCTAGAAGAACCACTGGCTCTGCATTTCAGCGACCATAAAGCAGTAATAATGAAGTCGAAACGCAACCCGGAACTCAGCACTACCTATGAGCAATATAAAAAAATCAGCTCCATCAGCACTATCTATGGACAATAAAATCAGTATCATCAGCACCACCAGAGCTTCGCCCCAATCAACATCATTCACCACGTGGAGATGCGGTCCTGTTTTGACTGATCGGGTAAGGCTTGCGGAAAGACCGGACTCGTCACGATTCCATCCTCCCACCGAACGCGCCGGGAAGGAAAAGCTTCAGCGCTCTTTTAAAAGCGCTGTTGCGGCTACTTAGCGTATCAATGTCAGGTATAATTTTGATACTCGTGATCCTGGAGGCCAAATGAAGAGGACTGAAGTGTTTTTGTCTCAGATACAGAATCGCTTCAGCTTCCTCTGAGATGATTAATTTTTAACTTGCCCGGATAAAAACATTAGCTTTTTTTTTTTTTCGAATTGAAGGAATTTTAGGTTTTCTTTAAAAAGAAGGTGAAGAGGTTCTTAAAAACAATTCGGCAGAGACACTTAAAACTGCTTACATGTAGGAATGCTAGAGCATTCGTACACGCAGCGCATTCCTACAAGCAGCGCGCCACGTCTTCCTTTCGCACACGGAGCTCCGGAGGGGACATCACGCTGCCCCACTGTGCAGGCGTGGCGAACCCTGCCGGCTTCACAGCGGCTTCCGTGACGAAGCATCGCGTTGCTGTGCTTTTCGTTGTGTTTTATTTCTGAAGCGCGTCCGCTTTGACCTTGAGCGCACCCGCCAACTTCCGTGACGAGGCATCCGCGTTGCTGTGCTTTTCTTTGTGTTTCATTGGGAATGGGAATTTAGGTGCCGCTTTTCTGCTACAGACGGTTACAGACAACGCCGGCTTAGCTCCGTGGGACAGTTAATGCTTTCGCATTAAAACACGAGTTAGAAGCGGATTGTTGCGTATTTTCGTCCTGTGCATTTGAATACACAAGCATTTGACCCGAACGTATCGAGGGGCGAGAAAAACCCTAAATCCAACCGCTGGGCGTGACGTCATATCCGGACATTTTAGCCGCTTTGCGCGTGCCGCTTGTGAGGAAACGCGTGCAGCACTTTTGACTGTTCGTGTAAGAGTTGCGGAAAGGTTGAGATCTCTGCATAATACGCTACGATTTCCTCCGAACGCGACAGGAAGGAGGGGCTTCGGCGCTATTTTGAAACCGCTGTTGTGGCTTACTTCGCGCATCAATCCGAAATATAATTTTGATAATCATGATCCTGGAGGCCAAAAAAAGACGATTTAGGCGTGTGTTCTTTTTTTTTCTGAAATAGAGAAACGCTTTAGCTTCTTTATTAATTGTACTTGAATAAAATGGGATATGAAATGAAAATTAGAGAGAATCATGAGACAAGCGGTCGTTACAACCAGAACCCAAAACGCATTTGGTCCCCCGAGCAGCTTGGGGCGTTGCATTGCCCATGCAAAGAATCCAAGCCGCGCTTTGTGTTTTGGGTTGAGCACGCACGCTGTTTTTTTTCCGAAATAGTACCCAATCTCGACCCAGAGCGCGCTTCTATCGCTCTCGCAACCGGGGAGATTCCGCCTGAAGGTCAATCTGGCTGCTCCTGAAGCCGGCATGGCCGTATGAGTCGAAGTTCATCCAAATTTAGAAGAAAACGATGGGAGAAGTCAGCAGCTCCCGCTTGCGGGTAGATTTGATTTTACCGTGCTCATTATGTGTACCGGAAGCAACAAAAAGCACTCGTTAAAGGCAAACGTATTACTTTTCTTGATATATTTTTCACTTTTGAAGATTTCCCTCGCTAGCCACTAGGCTGGCGCTGCAAGTGAGAAACGCAAGCATGTCGTGCTGCGTGTAGTCGCTGCTCTTGGGTCGTCCTATTGTCTTGAGGCCAAAAAGCACGCGGTCTCCTATTCTAACATTTTCTAACCTGCCTTGCGGTACATGCGACCAAGTTACTTTGGGTTCTTTGAGAATTCTTCCAACTTATGGAACCACGATGTTCTGATTTATCTTACGCCATTTTAGATGTTCGGCGCCTGTTTTGTGTAAGCAAAACTATTCCTCGGGGATTCGAAAAAAAAAAAAAAATCTTATGGGCAGGTATGCTTTTTTATTAATGTATAGCTTTCTCTTTCTCAGTTAAAGAGGATAATTTGTGAATTGACCGTGAAGACCCGACAGACCGATCCCGCGCGTTAGCATTTTCGTACAGTTTCAGTTCCAAATTTATGTTGGCGGCATTACTAACCAAAATCACTTCCCTGAACAAAGTAATGTGAACAGACTTTAGAAACAATGACATATGTGTTCCTAGAGGAAAACAAAATACACTCGGAAAACTCGGGAGAGCCAAAACTTTCGATTCAATCCCGCTGGACATTCGTTTCACAACCGTTCATATTTTCGTTTCCTTCGCCTTCGTCTAGTTGTCGCTCTCGAAGCTCGCCCTCCCAGGGAGTCTCGACTTGGCGATTCCGTCGGCTGACTCTATTCGACGTCCTTGAGCAGTGTGAAGGGGAGGCACCTCCCTGCCGGTCGGGGCCTGCACTCTTGTTGCCCGGAGCGTCCTCGTGGAATTTAATTACGGCCTCCAGACGGCGCTGCCTTGTCCAGGCCGCACTGTCCCCCTCCTGTCCCGGGGGTGGAACGCGCCCGGCATTTGGGCGGCCGATCATCCTGAATGGCTTCCAATATTTGCTGCCTTCGCCGCCCGAGGAACGCGCTCACACGCTCGCGCGCTATAGAAATCCCAAGAAAAAAAAAGAAATGGACTCTCGCGGGTTTTTAATAAAGCCTCGTGACGAAGATATGTCTTCCCCACCGTTGACGAAGCCACTCACAAGAAAGAAAGGGAGAAACTGACAGGTCCCACCTGCAAGCATTCCAGCCGCTTGACCTTGCCTTGCGCTATGGGTCTCCAGAGGTAGGTAGATAGGTGTGTGTGTGTGTGTGTGTGTGTGTGTGCTGTGTGTGTGTGGTGGTGTGTGTGTGTGTGTGTTGTGTGTGTGTGTGTGTGTGTGTGTGTGGTGTGTGTGTGTGTGTGGTGTGTGTGTGTGGTGTGTGTGTGTGTGACTGTGTGTGTATGCGCGCGCGCTTCTGTGTGTGCGGGGGTATTGGGGGGTACAAAGAGAACATCTTCGGTAGACGACTGGTGGATGGCTTTTGGTGACGCTGGTATTGATCAAAATTGATTAGTTGTACACAGAGACTATTGTTGGTGTAGTCGGTTGATGTATGAGCGCTGATGACAGTAGAACCGGCACCAAGGACAAAAGAAGTTGGAATGGGAAAGAGTATCGTTGCAACCTATCGTTTGATAAAGACTGTGAGTTTCTTGTAAAGTTCAGTGGCTCACTTTTTGTATGGTCAATTTTTTTGCCACCAGCAAAGCTACATTTTGATGAATAATTTAAGGAGTTCATGATAATATAAATGCAGTGTTTCCACGTTTTACAAACATTGAAGTTGCAGGTAGTCCGGTCGTGGGAATGTATTCTTGAGTCTAATCAGTGAGGCGACCCGTTTTGACGTTTGCTGTCACCAACAAAATTAAAAACGCACAAAGTCTTAGCGTCTCCGATATTTCCCATATTACTAAATAGCCTGCTATGTAGACATATATAACACATCACGGACGAAGAGCATTAATATTATTGCTCGTGTTCTGTTGAGTGTTTACGCTGTTAACTACACTTCCCACCTGCTAATCAAGAGTTTAAATTTTTTAATATCTTACTTGATAAAATATATGATGATTGTAGGTTTCGGTATGTTCTGACTTTAGTCGCAATTTACGAAACAATTATTAAAGCAATACCTTCCCTCACCCAAATACTAATTATTATTTATTTACAAATAGCCGGCCCATGACGAAGTATTTGATAAGGAGACAGGCATCCAATGAAGTAATTTGAATTATCTTCTGGCGACTGAATTAAATCAATTTTATCTTATTATACTTTTCACATTTAAAATTTGTGCTGTGAAGGCGCCGTATTAAAAAGAAAAGTAAATCAGTAGGCCTAAGAGTATGGAAACGAACAATAAAATACTCAATAATCTAATCCCTAAACCCCCCAAAAAAAAAACCTTAAAAAAATATTACACGATATATAAAGTTGGAGATCGGGGTGTTTGTTATTTTATTATTCCTCGTCTCAGGCTTTCGATTGTTATGTTTCCTAGCCAGCTCGCGTGATATATGCATCTATCAAAAGCTCCTCTATCGTTTGCAATAGTCAGTCTTTGCCGCAGTGCTTAGTCGTTAAGCAGGCAAAGCACGCTTTACAGGGTACTGTGGCTCCAGCAGCCAGGGACTCTCGAATCGCTTTTCGCCGTTGCGGTTCTTACCGTAACGCGGGAATTCGGCTTGGATAGACCTTTGCATCGCTCATCACCCGAGCCGAAAATCCCGAGTCACTGAGCTGTGGACTCACGCACAGCGTCCGATATGCCGCACAGCAGAGAAACAGCGTGCGCTCAGAAGGCCTTCCACAGCAGCACACAAAGATGGCAGCGCGAAGAAGGCGATTTTTGCAAATGGTTTTCATATCTCTGGAAGTGAATATAAAAATACTTAATAATCGTGTTTTTTTTTTAATTATTACGTTAACGTTTTTCGTGGCCATTTTTTGAATAAAATGCCGTAGTCATGAGAAGACTGGTACGTATTCACTGGATGCCATATTTATTTGTGTTTGTTGTTCACAGTGCGAGCTAAACACGAGCTCCCTCTTAAAGGGACTATCTTGGGATGGAATGTTTCTCATTTTACGCAAGCTTACAGACGCTAGTGGGACCCTAGTATGCTCGCACGCAATGTCACGAACTAGGGGGCTTCTTTGTCGCTGTGACATTTCCAAGATAAAAGCGGATTACTATTTCAATCTCCCCTTCGCAATGCTTGATGACGTAGTCACGGAGATCCCAACGTTAACATAGTCACGGGGATTACCCTTCTGTGTTGATAGTCGAATGCAGCTCATAGATTAGACGCGAGCAATGCGTGACCACGTGACTTGGGCTCATGGCAATCAATGCCTCTGGCAAACGTTCGTGTCAAGTAACCGCGATGATGGAAATAGCCCAACTCCATGTCTCGTACTCAGCACGTGCGACAAGCAACCAATCTCTGCTAAATTCTACTATGGCAAATATTAAAAAAAAATCACTGCATTTGAGATAATTTATTTTTAATTGTCCATTTACACTGGTACCCTAACGTCCGTCTCTGTCAATAGCATCATACCGATGGAATAACTTTTGTATTTCAACTGCCCTCTTTTCAAGTTACTTTCACTCCAAGAATAAACACAGTGCTATATAAATATATTAAAGAATAAAATTACCTCTAGTGTACGAAATCGGGAAAATATTCCTTGAGTATACATGCCGGTTATACATTAACACGGAATCGTTAAAACATTGATTATAATTTGAAGTGGTTTCATAAAGTACTTGTGACAACGTCGAAACAATTCCTTTCAATTTCGACTAAAATATTTGGCGACACGCAATTTCACGCCCTCACGCCAGCATGTTCTTGCCGGAATTGAACAAGGAAGCTAACAGCATTGCGGAGTTGCCCTGCGAGCAATCACCGAAGTTTTCGAAAGGCGATGTTTGCCTCATATATTTTATATTTTTACGATCTTTCGAAATATTAAGTCTCAATTAAGTCGTACAGAACTGAACGGGTTTTTTTTTTTGTACCACATAATGATGTTCATATTAGCGTCACTTTATGTGTTTTTTTTTTTTATGTCTCACGCAAAATATGTTCATAACATTGAAAAAATAAATTGCAGTCGCAAGCGCCGGGAACAAACGACTGGCGTAACTTTTATTGTATTGAACGTGGAATTAGTGAGCGCGCAATTCTACTCAAACTTTCCCCAAGTGAATTAGCCTCGCTAATGACTCTTCAAACTGCGGGAGACATACTTAATTTTCTTCTGAGACAGGTTCTTCCTGTTTTACCCATACCTTCAACTCATCGAGGATTAACAGAATAACGCAGGAGGAAAGCTCTCCATTATAAAATTAAGTTTCAGGACGCGCTTCACATTAAAGAATGACAGAGTGCCTGCTCTGGAACATACATACGCGCCTTTTTTTTCTCACCAGCCTTTATGTTGTTAACACCCGAAGAAAAACCACACAACACACACACGCGCAACACACACACGCATGCACACACGCACGCACGCGCGCGGGCCGCGAAAAGCATAGCCACGGAAGGGGCGCGGAAGACGAGAAGACCGGCGTGTTTTTCCAACTGCCGCACATAGTCCAATACAATCAATCGAAACATTGCACAAAAAGCCTGGTGCAGCGCAACATTCGTATGACATGGTACACTTTGATACAATAGTGGCACGTTGGTGAAGATAACGTGAGGGGATATGATAAGACATAATATAGCCGCTATACATATACACAAGGATACATCATCCCATATTTTTCACAATCTGTGCTGAGTATGGGCACCCTGCGTCCCGCTAGGAGCCACTACCGATCCCCTGGCCAACAGCGCCGGCGCGCGGGCACTTTTGGACTGACAGCGTAGGGGAGAGTGGCCGCCGCCGCTCCTGCTGCTCCCGCGGTTCCGCCAAGGTGGTAGCCCAAGCAGGCATGTCGACCTGTGCAACACCCCACCGGTGTACCACTGCTGTCGAGCTGCTACTGCCGAGGTCGCTTCCCGATGAGGTACGCGCGACCGACGCCGCAAGAGGAGCGCATATCGGCACTGAGTGTAGATCTGCAGGGTGCCCATAGAGCGTTTTGTCGCTTATGACCCGGGCTGAACAATTGCTTGAGTCACTGAAGCTGTGGGCACGCATGCGCAGGGTCTGATATACCGCAAAGGAGAGCAACAGTGCATGCTAAGAAGGCGTTCCACAGCCCAGCAGGAAAAGATGGCAGCGCGCAGAAGGCGATTTTTGCAAAGGTCTATACTACTTTCTTTTTTTATATATTCTAACATTTAATTATTCAGTCTAAAATGTATAATCGCTCTTTTGTTCGTTGCGTTCCATCACAACTGACTTTGATTTCATTTTGTGCTTGTGATTCACATTTGAAGTTTGTTTCTATTTTTCGTCCCCCTCTCAAGGTCCTTCATTGGTAGCTCTGTCTATTATCGGTGTGATCGAAGAAGACAAAGCCAGAATAATATAAGATACAACATGTTATCATTAGAGAAGAGAAAGTGAAACCAGAAGGGGGACTGCTCTGTGACACGCGATCGCGTCCGAACCGTCTAATAGTATAAAGTCATGTTCCATTTTTTGTTTATGTGTATCTACAGTGGTCACAAAACTTTTCCAGAACACGCGAGCGGCGTCTTATTTCATGGGAACGCTATCCTGGTGGCAGGCGAAGAACGGATTTATAATGTAGCGCTCAGTAAAATGGTCCGAGCAGGGCAGGCCACTCGTTCAAGACAAAAACCGCTGCTGAACTGGGGACAACATAGGGATTTTGCCCAAAAAGAGATCTACGTTTTTCGCCTCATTCAGTCGAAACACCAAACGCTTACTGATTGAATCATCCAATCGCTAACTGCTTCGACAGTCAACTATACGTCTTCGTACGAAAGGAAGAAGTATAGATTGGCCGGGCGACAAAGATGCTGCAGTGTCCATGGTTAAGCGAGCGGCCTCTCCTGCTCGGTCTGTTCTTGTGAGCGCAACGTCATGGAGCAGTTCTCGGGCACCTGCCAGGATAGCGCTCCCATGAGATAAGATACGTTCTGGTGTTCCGGATAAGTTTGGTGACCGCTGTATTTTAAAACGAGCCTCCTTTCCAAGTACACCTTCAGCCCTGTAGAACCTAAATATCTTTGCGAAACGTCGGATGACAATTTGAGGCTGTGACGTGGGAGGCTCAATTGAAGCGATCCTGTGTGAGTGTCCTGACTATCATGACGAACGACAAGCACAACAACACGCATTGAATCAAATGGGCGCACGGCCCTTCACTGTCTCTGATCCTGGAGCGAAATGAAACCATGTGCAGAGGCATCCAAGGCTTTCATACTGTTCCTTACTAGTACTGAGTGTGTGTGTGTGTGTGTGTGTGTGCGCGCGCGTGTACAAAACTGATTTTTAACATCATCCTCACCATATCTTACATCATCATCACAATCGTTTCATTGTTTACTCTCACCACTCTATATTTCTTACCCATCTTCCTTAACTCTAGTGCAGAGTAGCCAGCTAGGACAAGCCTTCAGGCTAACGTGCCTCTCTGTCTTTCTGTCAATAAAATCAAGCAATACTGTTATCCAGCTTTCACCATCGTCGTGTCATGTTTACACGTGTAGTTGATTTGTACACGTTCAACCGCAAACAGAAACGCTGACTTGAATAATAATAATAATAATAATAATAATAATAATAATAATAATAATAATAATAATAATAATAATAATGAAAAAAAAACAAGCTGGAGAAGGCCTCCGCACGCTTGGCGTTTTTTTTTTTTTTGTTTTGTTTCTTTTTTTTCAGTATTGTTTTTGCACTCTGCAGCTTTATGGTCAGAGCAGCCTTTTTTTCCTCGTCAGAGCTTGTTTACTGCTGGGTCTGGAGAGCGGAGCAGCGTATGTAGCAGACAGTGAAGTTTACTGAATGGATTCGAAACATTAGGCCACCACCCTCACTAGTAGCACGCACTGTCAGAGAGCCGGTGACAGCTAGTTGCGGTTTCATTAGTAGCCGGGCACAGGTAATTACAGCCCTCAGAGGTCGCGTCCGAACAAACTCCGTTTCGAGGAAGGCTAAATAGGTGTATTGCATTAAGAGGTGTCATTAAAGTTTGGTCCCCGTGTTCGCAGGCGAACTATATGATCTTTATATGCTGCCGATGTGACACTAACCAGCTAATCTTTGGAAGTTTCAATGGTCTCAAGCAGCTCGCCTGCGCATAAATAATTGCATTAAATATGGCGCGATTAAAACTGAGATCATTCGGGCTACCCTTCTTCATGTTAGCTTTTTTGTTTTTCAGCAACTAATGGCTTGTTTTGTTGATGACATTCTCGCATTAATGATGTTATTCACGTAGGCTTGTTCTGCGTTTCATTATTCTGTGTACTATCGAGTACAGTGGGCGCGTGGACGTTCGAAATTCTCCACGCACTCGCCTTATTTGATGACAGGACCGCTTCAGTGAAGTAGAGGAGGTGTTCGGATGAGGTTGTTTGCGTGAGCTGCGGGTCAAGCAACCTATCTTCTGTTACGACCAATTGATGTGATGTTGAAGAAAGACGATTCTGATAACTAGCTATCAGCAGTAGCAGTAGCGCACACAGTAATGGCGGTGAGTGAATACTCTCTATAGACCTTTCCAAAAAAGGGTACTTGGCAGGTTCCATTTTCAGTGTTCGTGCGCATGGCGCGTGATTTGCTCGCTTTCCGAAGCGACGAACGTGCGCGTTCTGGACTGTGATTTAACACGTGTGGACTGTGATTTTTATAAACAGTGGAAAGGTCTATACTGAAGGTACCTGCAGTAGCGCAGGCGACAAGCACGAGTTCTCACGTGCTCCTTGCCCCGAAACTTACTTTTCTAGCGCGTGCGCTCGTTCCACGAAATCTCGTTTGAAAATCGCTGTCTTGTGCCTTGGTGGTCTCGTGCGGAACGCATCTTGGCGCCCGCGGTCCTGCTCCCCCCCCCCACGTTTCCGAGGTGGCAAGCTACCGCCTCACCTCCCTGGTAGGATGGAAGAAAGTATGATTCACGTGCGTTGCGCGCCTTGGCCGCTGGCGTACAGATGGGCCCCGAAAGAAAATTGAAACCTAAAAACGCGTCCAATTTTCGCGTTTTTTTTTTTTTTTTTCGGAACGCAGTAAAATGTGCACCAGCCTTATATATTTGTAAAATTAGTTGATTTAGAGGTTTTCGATGATGCTCGGCAAGTTTCTAATTGGAACCATATGTTTATATTCACTAATTAAAAGTTAATTAGCACATTATAGTTAATTATTTAGTTAATTAGTATGTCGTTTTTTGCAATCCCGGAGGTCCGCCATGGCTGGCAGTTTGTTCCCGGAAAGAGTTGCATTTTTCTCAACTACCATAATTTTATGGATTTTGTAATACCTTCGCTTAAACACCCTGTATATAGATGAAGCATTCAACGACTAACAATTTCCAAAGTTGGGGGTTGGGAGGCTTCCTCAAACCGTCGGTGGGAAGCGCGGTGTAGCGTTCGAACACATTTCCAACCAAGGGCACTTGAACCGCATACTTTGGACAATCGTTCATTTTGGACACGTCCATGCCGAGAACTGTGTTCCGCAAGTAAGTTTATTTTTAAACGCTCGCACGCAAAAGAAGAAAAAAAAAAACGCGAACATTTTTGGTGTACGTTATCCGAAAGCTCGGCAAGCCAAGTGCTGGTTCACGTGACCACCCTTCATAATTGACATCCTCTTCTCGTATCGGAAGAATGGCTGGTCCTCCACGCGTCAAAGCGCGTGACCGGTCAGCTAAACTCGCCCTTTCGCGTTTCATGCGTACGAAACAATGAAAAACATACAAAAAAAAAAGAAACGGAACTCACGCGTTGACACGAAAAGCCAACGAAAAGAAAGCGTGGCCAATGAAAACCGAACCGTATTCGCGACTCCAGCGACCTATAGGGGGCGCCACCACCAAACAAACATGGCGGCTGAGTCCAGGTCGCGTCGGCTCTGCCCGGCTGCCTGCAGGGGTGGCGCATTCAATTTAACAGATTTTCTTTTGTTTAATGCCCAATTTTATAGGTATTTGAACTGAGACGGTTAAGTGTAGCCGGTGCACATACACTTGCAGAGCATAGTTTTGTTTTCCCGGTTTTTTTTTTTTTTTGTTATTTTCTTGTCAAACTTTTGTTTCGGAGATTTCGTTCAAAACCGAAACTATGGGCTCCGGAGAGACGGTAATAAACTCTAATCAGTTTTGATTATCTAAGGAAAGCGGCGATGACAACAGAATTGTTCCACCGAGAGTAATTTTCAGCTAACTCGCATGCCTCGACCATGCGACTTATCTGACCGTGAAATTGAGCTTTTGTGCGCATCCGCGTTTAAGAATCAGCTCCAATCGTCTGCTCGGTCAACAATACAGGCTGCAGGAAAATTACGAAAATTAAGCAAGCGCTTCTTGAGCCAAGGAGCATGTTAACCCGCTGGCGCCCCACTAAGCAGCTGATACTCGTATTTCAATTCAGATTTTAGTAGCAATCGAGAAGTCATTTTGACGAGCGGGTTATGTATTATATTACGCACTATGTCCCACTAAAGCGATATTAGTATATTATTCTTGTTGAAATATGAGCTTAGTTGACTGGTGAGCTGCTGACTAAAAGTATATTTGACAGAGAGAGAGCTACTTGTTAAAGTTAGCCAAATGGTTCTAGCCGGTAGCACGGAGACGAATGCGGACAAACTGAAGAGAGTCATCATCGAAGATTCACGCAGAACCTCTCTGCATTGAACTTGACTTCGAATCCTGAACGGATACAATGAGTATTTTTTGTGGCCGGTCAACCTGAGCAATGTAGACGTATATTGCTGCTGGTTTCGACGGGGGTATAGTATAATATAAATATTAAAACCACGATAGATCATAATAATGTCGTGACAGTTCCTAACTTTGCGAGACGCATCCCCCACCTTTTGAAAACAGATAATTTCCCTCATTAATCATATGCAGCGAGCGGGTTTTCCTGAACCAAGTAATTGCGAAATCAGCCCAACTCCTTCAGTGTGGTTCAGAGGCTTTTTTGGCGAAAAGCAGTCAAGATGAATAGCCAACGCAGCGACCGGCGTGGGTGGCTCAAACTTGAAGCTAATCCAACACAACCAAACTCAAGAAAAGCAGCTATCGAACCTTTCCATTCACTTGACCGCAACATTGGTGTTCCCTCCAGTGAAACACCTTGCCTGTCGTCCTTAGTTCACTGTTCTACATCCTTATAAAGAAACCACTTATCAGTTACCAAGTAGTCGTCACTTTGAATGTGATTCGAGACAGAACAGAAATCAAAACGTTTTTCCGTGATTCCTCCCCCATAATCGAAAGCACGCGACCGTGTGTTGTGGAGTGAACGGGCTTTCAAACACATGATGGAAGGAAACAATCTCTGAGGCTTCACCACACTAATGAACACTCAAGCAAACTTAAGAAATTTTCGGACCTTCGTCAAATTACATTGTTCGTCACCGCGCCGACAACACGTGTCCGCCGCGAAAGCCACCAGAGACGCGGAGGGGCGCGGAGCGACCTGGACCGGCTGGTTCCCGGTTTTCCCGCTTGGTGGCGTACGTTTTGCTGGAGTCGCGAATAGCAAGTGGCGTTGTCGGCGGCGCCGCTGAGTCTCCCAGCGAAAAACTAACAACTCACTCTCTCTCTCGTGTGTGGAGAAGGCACTGATCCGTGCTCGCCCTGCTGGCCGACGAACGAATTCAGGACGCAGCGGGTGACACGGGTAATTAATGCCTGGCACTTGATTATCGGGGCTCTCCGAAAGTCCGCGCTTCATTGGGGACTCCGTGTGGTCGGCCTTTTTCTTTTCTGCCGCTGCCCGACCGTAGAGCTCCTCGGATCCAGTACTGCGGCGCAGCCCGATCGGCGTCCTCCTTCGAGGCGCCTCCTCTTGTTGCTCTGGTCTTCTGGCGCGTGCGTGCGTGCACTCCTCCGCGCGTCGGCGGGGGACGGACTCCGCTGGTCCTGCGGTTTCCTCGGGGGGAATCTCGCTAATCTTCCAGCTTTAGACGACTCCTTGTCGACAGCGACGCGCACACGGCCTTCGCCGCTGACAAGTTTTATTCCCCGAAAGGAAGACCGGCGTCGTCGGCGCCATTGCTGTCGTCGTCACGGTCTGCCGGCAATACAAGTTTGCGCGGCCATCGGGTTATGAGGTGAATTATTCTTTGACGCGGAGGTGGCCCCATGAACCCACAAGGACCGCGCTCGGCGCCGGAGATTAAACGGAGCAGTTTTTGTTTGTTTGCTGGCTCGTTTTCTGCGAGAACTACACCGGCAGTGAGGCCGAGGCGCGACGCATCGGCGTTGAACCGCAGCCCGGACCTCGAGGGTGAGGGCCGACATTCCAAGCTGTTCGGAGCTTGGCTTCGCGCTTCTGTGAATCGGGCCTCTCAAAGCTGCTTTTCGCTGGGCGCGAAAGCCAATTGAAAGCGGGGTCGGCCCTCCGGCTTTGTGAAGATTGAAGCAGGAATGCGAGAGATGAGAGCCTCGCCAGCGCCGCGAGAAAAATGGTGAAAAAGGAGCGAAAAAGTGTGCGCGTTTGACGACGTTTGATAAATGCGATCGTTGCGGTGTGTTCTGACGGGATAATCTTGGACCTTTTTCGTCCTTTCCGACGACTGGACGGCAAAAATCGACTTTGTCGGAGAACGCCGTGCTGACGACGTTTTTCGGGGCACGGCCGTCGAGGCGATGGGGTAAACGTGTTGCCTATGCAAAAAGCGGGATGGGCGGAAAAGGCGCCGCTCTTGTACACATTCTCCAGGCGGGATCTCACCGTATAGAATTTCGATTCTGTGCGCCCGGTCGTGTCCGCTGGCCACGGAGCGGGGATGACGGCTCATCGGAGGCGCCCGGTCGAGCGGGGCCCCGTTGGGCGCGGACTCCGGCTGTCTGGCAACTTTCCTCGCCTACTTTTGACGGATGTGTGGGCTTGGACCTGTCCGGCGCTGGGGCGCTTCCGGCCGGGATCTTCGGGCGTCCCTTTGGCACAGGCGCCGGTCGATTCTGGCCAAGAGCTGCCGCGCAGTTGGCGGCCCTGTAATCTGCTTAACGGGCCGCCCGTTTGGCTCAAGTGCAAGTTTGATGCAGCGTTAAACCCCAAGACAAACAGCTTGGATCAGCTGTTCTCGACGCGTGCTTTGTCTTTTCGGGGGTTCGAGGCCGCTGCTCGGGTCTGGTGGCTCGAGAATCTGCGCTCTTTTTGAACAGGATGCTCTGCACGGGTCGGGCTGCCACCGTTTCGAGAGAACGAGTGCGCGTCTATCGGCTGGGAACGCGGGGGCGCACGGGGAACCCAAGCAGCAAAACTCACAAAACAGTAAAGAAAGCGTCGCCGGCATAACCTAAGAGATGTTTTTTTAATGCTCAACTAGATCTTCAATATACGATATTTTTTTATGGAAACGAAATGAAAAGAGTGCATACTGCGAGCTGAATGCCATCTTCGCTAGGTGTGTTTCACGTTAGGCGGAAATTAGCTGAGAGAATAAAGCGCCGTTCACACTCTTGCGACCGAGTTCGACCGAGAGTGACCAGACCGGTTTTTAAGCCTCTTGCGATCTCTTAGGACCAGCTCCGCGGCTGGTCCTAAGAGATCGCAAGAGGCTTAAAAACCGGTCTGGTCACGTCTCGGTCGAACTCGGTCGCAAGAGTGTGAACGGGCCTTAAAGTGCCGTTCACACTCTTGCGACCGAGTAAGACCGAGAGAGACGAGACCGGTTTTTAAGCCTTTTGTGACTTCTTAGGACCGGATGCGCTGCAGCGGAGCTGGTCCTAAGAGATCGCAAGAGGCTTAATTACCGGTCTGGTCTCTCTCGGTCTTATTCGGTCGCAAAAGTGTGAACGAAGCTTAATCGCCATTGCAAGTCGGCTAATTAACTAAAATTTGTTCATTTACTTTCTAATTGGTGGTTTTAAGGGTCAAGTTGCAATAGACCCCTTTCTCAGGTCACGGGCCAATTATACTTCGTTTCAACTTCGGTCCGAGCGCGGCCGATGTAATGAGCCGAAGGGCCAATAAAGCAGCGAAAGAGGCACAACGTCATGGCGTGCTCTCTGCAGTTGATAGGACCAGGGGGTATTCGCCGCCTCTCTGCGCACTGCTCCTCCGCCGGCTAGTCCTATCAAGCGCAGAGAGCACGCCATGACGTTGCGCTTTTTGCGCTGTTTGATTGGCCCTTCGGCTCATAACATTGGCCGCGCTCGGACCGAAGCTGAAACGAAGTATAGACCAACACGCGGCCCTGACGTCACGCAGCTGCGGTGGCGCTGCCGACGGCACTGCGCATGCGCAGACGATTCACTTCACGCGAATTTGGTTTCTGCGCACGCGCAGTGCCCACACCTGGTGTGGGCAAACGCGAACTTGTTTGTAAACAGCGTGTGGGTCTATAGTAGAAGGTCGGAACACCTGCACAATGGCGGAACAACTGACATCATGGAACGTGCAAGTCACTCCATAAGATAGCGAGCGTCGCAGCGCGGCCAACGCTAGGAGTCAACGATCCAATCACACAGCGTCGAAAGTGCAACGTCACTGCGCTCATCATTGTTTTCTCTGGGTGTCTTCTGGCCTTCTGATCCAAGTAAAGGGATAAACTGTGCCGTGATGTTCCGGTTTTTATTGTGCAGGGATTCCACAGCCGTCATCAGAGGGTAGCCTTTCGAAAGGATTCTATTGTAGAATTAATGGAAATTTCTATATTAAATGCCAGACCAACTAAAAGAAGTTGCAAAAGTTTATTAGTGTTTCAGATATTAATTACTGTAAAAGACTAAATTTTCGCGAGGACCTAATTTTCGCGAATTTCGCGAATCGCCTAAAATTCGCGAAAAATACGTCCCGCGAACACTTCGGGCAATATGGGAACGCTACGGAAGCTACACTCGATTCGCGAAATTTAGAACCCGCGAATAATTTCAAATTTTCAGCTTTGGCCCGGTTCGCGAAACTTTTATCCCGCGAAAATTAAGTCGTGTACAGTAATCGAATTTCACGTTTTTTTAGCCCGATTAAAAAAAAAAAAGAAAAAAATCGGCAGAGACACTTAAAGGAGGGATGCAACAATTTTTGCACTTTGCGCAAATACCGCTTGGAACGGATCCCTGACATTAATGACCTATGAAACACGCGTTCGTTTTTCACCCCATGCAATAGAAGTCCCAGAAAAAAAAAAAATTAAAGAAAAACGAGCAGCGTTCACCCCCTCAACTCGCAGTCAGAACAAGCGGCCACGTGATCTGGAGCCGATTATATGCCGCCAATGTTGATCATAGCCACGCGCTGGGGTTGGCAAAGCACAGGACACGAGCTGAGTTCCAGACATTGTTATGGCTCGGCTATTGTCGTCGTTGCAGCGATTGGACACGGGCCACTACCCGAATGCTTCTCGAGCTAGTAATTATCACGAGCCCAAATCGAGTGCCCATGCAATGCTCGGGTCCAATCTATGAACAGCATTCAAATATCGTCATATGGGTGTACTGCGATCCCCACCTTACGTCATCAAATTTTGCAAAGGAGAGATTGAATCAAAATGATCGCTTTTGTCCTTGAAATTACACCGCAACAAAGGAGGTTCTTGGCCAGTGGTGTTGCGTGCGAGTATCCTTGAGTCCCACTAGTGCCAGTAAGCTCGTGTAAAGTGAAAAACATTCCAATTGAATATCGTTGCACCGCTCCTTTAAGACTGCTTACGTGTGGGAATGCGAACGCATACGGTCCCTTCGGTGAAATGTTTATGAAAATCCGAAGAGCAAGTGACGCGCGAGAGGCCAGCGCGCTCATTTATACACTCATTACGTGGCTGCACCTCCTCCCCTTTGGCTGCGCCGTCACGTGCCCAATGACGCACGCACTAGGCCACACATTTAGTCAGCCAAATGTCTGCGACGTGATGTGTGCACCGACGCACGCACTACGCACACTTTTAGTCATCCAGAACCCTGGAGACGCCGTGGCGTCGGGGAAGCGTGCTCGTCTCGCACTCCCGAAGCCCGGGTTCGATTCCCATCCAGACCGAAATGTATCAAATTTCTTTTCAATTCCATTAATTTACTTGTTTACAGCCACCTGCTGTTGCTGTGTTGTTTACAGCAGCTTGCTGGAAGTGGGAAGCGCTCTGTTGTCTTCACACTGCCTCGCAAGACAAAAAAGGAGTGAACTGAAAAGGACATCGCCGCACAGAAGCGACGGCCCACTGAGGGTCAGCGTGTTCGTCGTGCCAACGAAACGCCGGAGAAGAATGAAGAGCATATGGCAAACAAAGAAGTCAGGCGCGATCATTCTGGCTACAACCAAGGACTGAGAAAAAGAACCAGGTTCGTCGCTACCTAACCAGCGACATACAGCATTCATAAACAAAAAATCGAAATACTATGGCGTTTTGATGCAGTCTGCACGAATTTATTTCGAAATGTGGTGGCTAAGTAGTTGGAAAAGCGAAAATCGAGGTGGATGCGGTCGGAAAAAATAGCAACGTTTACAAGTAATTTTAATACTTCCAGACGTAATCACATTACTCCTGTGATGACCTTATAAAGTCATCAAATAATTATACAATTATGTTATGTCTAATGTTTAAGTTCGCGAATATTGGAAAGTCAGGTAGTGAATTGTACGTAATTAACGCTTTGGTCTAGATGTCCGTCCCGGCCGACGACGTTATCCTGATAATACCAATTCTTCATTTCAAGTGTTCATTCTTTTTTTTTTTTTTTTTTACAACGCACTTTCAGTCTAGAAGAAAAAGCACCTTTTGCTCCACCTGCTGACGGGAACGAGCGATCGTATCGGCAAGTTAAAGTTTGACAGATAAAGAAAGCGTCGTTGTTACTCAGCGACACCGTACAGTTTCAGACAGCAGTCACCGGCAGTTCAAAAACGGCAGTCCGTGTTATTTGGCCGTCAGAGAGATAGGCTGGAGCTCCGAGCTGCGACAAGCGGACAGGTTGCGAAACGAATCGTCGCTACGCGAGGTGCGGAGCCCGAATGAAGGCCCATGTCGGGAAAGATGGATGGAAACTCGAGCAGAGCGACGGAACGGCCAATCTATGCCCTTCCTCTTGTTCTTTCCTTTTCTTGGCTGTCTTCTTTTTTTTTTTTTGCGGTGCTTTGAAAGCAACGAGAGAGCTAACACGGACAGGTGTCATTGATTCCCATCGCTCGGCTACTCGCGTGTTTTGACGTCACTCGGTGCGCAGAGACCGCCATGAACCACTCTGCGCTACCTGCACGTGGCTAGCCTTGCCGAACTGATGGTGTCTGAGACGACGATATTAGTTTGAGAAAAAGTCACTATTAACGGTCCCTAAAAAAACTTTGCACTCGTGCAGTTTAGAAACTACGGGGTGGGGATCGGTGGCCGAGTGGGCTAGCGCACACCAGCTCGGAGCACGTGGAGCGAAAGCTCGCGCTGTAGAACCCAGGGATCCTGGGTTCAATCCCCACCCCTGCCCGTTTCGATCCGGATGAGCATCGTACCGGCCTGCGGTCGTGTATCACTACTGCGTGGTGCACGTTAAAGACCCTAGGCTAGCGGTTGTACTGCACTGGCTGAATTTCTCGTCTACAGCTGGGAGACTCGTCGCCCGTTGAGGCAGACCAAGTTCTAGGCTGTATAAACAGACACACAACCCAATTTTTTATAGAAACTGCGCAGGTAACAGGTAGATCACGCAAATCGGGAGCCTGCCGTAAACGTCCACGTAAGCGTTCATCAACTGTATGCTTTGACTTTTTTTTTTTCCTTCTTTCTTTTGGGGCCATGAAGAAACGAAAACATTGGCGGCTGTTGTTAAAACATTGAACGACACAAAAGCAACCCATTTTCTAACCAGAAAGACTGGACAAACTGAAGTCGGTACACGAAATAACATGTGGCCCTGCATGCGCCCGCGTGGCATGTGGGATCGGTAATTGCGTACAGGCGCGCGCTTCGTTCGCACGGCGTTCTCCGTTACGAGGTGGTTCATGGGCGCGACGTCTCTCCTGAGGGAGGAGCCAAGAGGCAGCAAGAGGTCACCTAGGACACTGATGGCCAAACGCTTCCCCTATCACTCTGCTTTGTGATTCAGATATTTATGGCCGTGTTCTAAAATGTTTCTTTTCACATTTCCTCACGTCGGATACTTTTCCAAAGTGAATATCAATCAAAGGTGAGAAATACGTCATGTAAGTACGCCTCTAGTTTATCGTGTAGGACGCAAAGAGAATGATGAGTGATTGATAACGTGGATTTCTTGCTGGAACTGTTGCCATTAGAAATATTCTGCGGGCGGCGATTTTCATAACGGAATCACCACCGAATTAATAAAAGTATAATTTCCAATTGCGTATGTAGTAAATATTGTTTTCTAGCCCAATGGTTTGTAGCTTACACTAAATCCACACGGATGACGTCTTCGACGCCGTGCACGTTGATGCCCCGTACGCGCCGTCAGGGGAGGTCTCCATGGAAGTAGCGATAGCGACATGTCTGCGCCTAGCATTACCTTGAATAACTCGTACAATAGCGTCAATGCACTGCAAGAAATCTTCTTGCAGTGAGTTGAGGGACACATTGCCTGATCGGGCAGCAACGTTGACTGGACGCCTATAGCGCAAGCTTCGACCGCAACGTTGCTGCTGCCTCCGCGGCGACGTCCCTGTCGAGAGTGGTTTCGATTTTTTTTTTTTTTTTTCATTCACGGCTCACGAGAAACGTTCGACAGGTTTTACCACACAGTTAGAGACGTCAAAATTGAGGGTTTCCATCGTCGGCGTCGACGAGGCCTCGTCACCTTGCTAGGCGTCGCCATTTTGCAGAGCACAGCCGGTCGCGGAACTCTGCCCGCTTGGCCGGGTGCTACGCTTCCTCGCGTCCCATTGGTCCAACGTAAGCTTTCGTAAGAGTTCGTAAGGAAAAGTTGAACGGCGCCCAACTCCTTACGTTTTGTTACGACGAGCCTTGCGTCGCTTGCTTCTCATCAGAAATCGTCTGCTTACGTCATAAGCAGACGTAAGCTTCCATGACGTAACGTAAGGAACCGGGGCTGTGTGAACGGGCCTTTAAACTACTCGCAACCACTTCCCGCTTCTGACTACTTTTATGCTCCGCTCAATTGTCATCGAAAGCAGAAGCGTCGCTTAAAGGAGCTGTGCAACGATTTACACTTTGAAAGAATTCGGATCTTCTGCTTTTGACATCATTTATCTTGTCACAGACGACAGAAAACACATCTCCTTCCTTCGAAATGTTGCGATTCCGCCGCGTAATCGCGAGGCAAAAATTAGAATTTTTCCCGACCTGCAGCCGCGAGCGGCGGCCAGGAGAACCACGCGGAATAACGTAAATGGGGGACTTGTAAGAAGATAGGAAGTTGTGCAAAACCTGCTCGATAAAAGATAATTTTTCTATAAATCTTGTCGTTCCAACATAAATATAAATGCGTCAAAAACCTGGTATCACCGACAAAATGTTTATTATACGCAGTTTTAGTGGCGCCACCTATCCGAGGTCAACAAAACCGTCAGCTCTATCTGCTACCGCGAACGGCCGCCAGAAGCGGGAGGGGGACGGGGGCAGAGCCGGACCCGGATGAGACTTTCCTCCTTTTGCCATGTTGATCGCTCTGCGCAAGCACGTGGTCATGTGGTCACGAGCGGGTGAGTTCTCGCTGCTGACTGATGGCTCTAGAGAGAGAGCTTCACCGGAACCCCGCGCGTCCCCCATTGACGTCACAGCGCACGTGACTCGGAAGATGGTGCAGGAGTTGAGAGGTGCCGAAAACCTCAATCTTTCTTAATTTTAAAATAAAAACTAGGACATGCAGGCAAAAGCGTTTTTTTCTTTTTTACTTCAGAAAGGGTGAGACACCAACTCCCAAATTATTTAAGCAAAGCACTAAAATATTTGCATAGCTCCTTTAACCTTATTCCAGAGCAAACTAGACGGTCACGAGACTTCACACCGCATTGAATCACACTGGCGCAGGCATTAATGGGCACTGACGGGTATCTATGCTCGCCAAGGTTTTTATTTGTAGATAACATATGAGAGTACAGCTACCCAGAACACGATTTGCAGCTCGAAATTCGTTTTCTTTCCGCCCGAAAACCGCCGATCGAGAACTAGCCGGTTTGAGCCGCGCTCACTCTCTTATCCGTGGTTACGTGCCGTTTTCTATGGTTTAGACACACACACCAAATATAATCGAAGTCGTGGCTCATCGAAGGCCCACACTCAATATAAAAATAGAAAAAAATGATACCCATTTTTTGTGGCTTCAAATGAAACTGCACATACGTTGATTGAAGATATAAAAAAAAGTAACCCAGAGAACCGGAAGCACACTGTGCATGTTCTGCGTAATTCTCAACATGGCGTCGCATCGTGGGAGTCGCGGGCTGGACGGCTGAACGAAGAGGACTATGCGACGGCGGTGGACGACGGGCGTGGGACCTCTACTTCAGAACTGTTGTTCGCGATACCCGCGAATCTGTCTAGCTTCGAAAGAGAACTCGTTTAACGATCAAAGCAATTAGGATTTATTTGGTACGACACGCCGGACCACCAAGCTGATTCGCCCGAAGACGTCGCCGAGTCGTCGACCGTTCTCCTGGCTGAAGACATCACTCGCCTTACGAACACGAATTGGTAATTGTGAATTCCGCTTGTAGATTTCGAGCGCGCCGAAAGCGCCCCTTTTTGAGCGAGCATATTCCGCTGGCAGATCCGGCTCAAGTTGGTCATCTTCCACTCGTAAATTTCTGGCAGCGCCCGCCCTGTGGAGCGCCTCCAACCCCGCCAAACTTGATCTGTGAGATTCCAGGGATCTTGAAGAAAGTTGACAGAGGTGCGCTTAGCCATTTCCTTTAATTCGTCGTTGCGCATGCACGGCAAGGTTGGCGAGGTCGCGCCGGACCGGCCGGGCTATCGAGTTGGATCTGTTCGGATGCGTCGGTTGTTTACGCAGGATTGTGACGGCTCGAACGCATCTACCTCGCGTAGATCTGGGATACAAAGCCGGGACTGGAGCGTGGCAAAACGTAAGCGCTGACATCTGTGATCGTGAGAGGAAGAACGACAGTAAATTCGAAGGAGGCAGACGCAAGGTTAGGCCTGTTCATTTTGCAGCCAATGATTGTTTACCTTTTACACAGCATGCCGGCGGCGTGTTCTCGAGCAATAAAGCAAGAACAGATTAGACAACGGCCGTGCAAGTGATGGTTTGTTATCTAAACTCCACCAATGGCGACTGCTGTGCATGCCCCTCCGCTTCGAAGCGGCCGAAAGATATATGAGGGTGGCGAACGCGGACGTCTTCCTCGTTATTTGTGACACGGGCTCCGTGGTACGGATATTATCGCCCGGCCTGTGTCGCGTCTTATTTCTGCAGCTAAACAGTGGCTGTTGTGACAGGTAGTTGTGGAAAACTCAGTCGGCTGAAGCGTTGGTCGGCTTGTCAAATTCGAGCAGCGGCCACTTTGAACGGCCGACCGTCTCGGGCGGGTCACTCCAAAAATGCGAGTCCCATCTTCCGCTCGTCGATTTGGAACGGGCCCCACGGAGCGGAATTTTTGCCTCCCTGGCGGATTTTGGAAAGCTCTCCGGATCTACCAGGGGAATTCATTTAAGCACGAGGGGCTTGACTTTTGCGTCTTTTGTGCGTCGTGCGACGTGCGCGTTTTTGTTGTGCTTCGCACGGCCGGAAAAACGAAGGAAAAAACGACAAAGAAAACGCGTTCGGTTGTTGTCACATGACTTCCGGCAACTCTCTCTCTACCTTTCTTTTTCCTGCCCAGTTCAGTTTCAGTTTCAGATTAGAGCAGTTGTGTTTTTCTTATTTTATTAAAATATACGCGAGGCTGTACCAAATATTGATTGGGTAGTCTTCGGACACCATAACAAAACGCCTAGTAAAAAAACAACAAAAATATTTTTGGGGGGATGTCAGTGTCCCTTTAAAACGTGATGCGGCTATCCCTCACTAACACTCTTTCTCTCTCTCTCTCTCTCTCTCTCTCTCTCCCTCACACGCACACGCGCGCATGCACGCACGCATGAATCCTATTAAAATACTCAAACTGGGCGCTTTATATAAACAATTCACCATTTGAACAAGTTCGACGAATAAGCGCTTTGCGAATGGCCATAATTAAATATACCAATCGGTACTTTCATCTTAAATACCTATCTAAAAAGGAACACAGGATATAATGACACGGTGAACCCGGACCGGGAAAAACGGAACTGACAACACAATGCTTTGTGTTGTTCGTCCCCTTTTTCCCCGCTCCTAGGATAGTACGCCGGTATTGAAGCAGCTGGCCTGAACACTTGCTTTAATTACAGGTTATAAATAGCAACCGGTAGTTATCTGGGGCAGAATCGTAATACATTATAACAATAAAGAACTGACGAACATATAGTTATGTCGACTTGCCTGTCACGCGTTATTACAATTTCTGAGTGAATATAGGGAGCTTCAATTGATTCTCGCTAGCGCATGGTCCAGAAAAGATCGATAGGCTGTAGTTTCAGGCTTCACCCTACGATAACGGACTGCGTCGTGCAACCGTCTCACGTTCTCGCGCACCCACTCACCCAGGATCTTAATTTTCTGTGTGTGTGCGTGCGTGCGTTCGTGCGTGTGCGTGTGTGTGCGTGTGTGTGTGTTCGCCGTTCTAAACACTGCGCAAGTAACTGGACTTCAGAAATAAGTTCGTCTGCATGTATGCAATGAATGGGCAGAAACTTCTGGGGTGCCCTTTTTAGCTCGTCCACGCGGCGAGGCCAGCCCCGCGCAGCTGCGGGCCAGCTGCCCCGCCCCCAAGCCCGGTTTTATAATCGTAAAGGAAGAGCCTTGTTAAAACTTCCCGTCTTCCGATGAAAAAAAAAATATATATATATATTTTTTTTTCCGTAGTGCTTTGAATTTGGGTGGGGGATGGGTTAAGGTTCTTATTCGCGGGATCTATCGCATCGACCCGGTCTTATAAAAAATGCCGAAAATATGCGTATGCCATCATTCCGCCTCGATGCATTTCCTTTCGCAGCTCCGCCGCGGTGTCGTATGCATACGTACGTACTTGTGCGGGTAACCCGGCGCAGTCGTTGAGGTGTAGGCAACCTACCCCACAGGTCACTTCAGCTCCAGCCTGACCGAAGGTGTGAAGTCCCCGCACTGTGCACTCTCTCGAAGCAAATGCCAGCGCGTCAGCTTTCCCGCAGAGCACAAAGAGGATCTCCTACCAGGGTGGTTGATGAGAGGGGCAACTATACAAATAAAGGAGAACGACCAAGTAGAAATCTGACCTCAAATTAAAATATCAAGAACAAAATGCCAATATTGAAGTAAAGAAAATGCGAAGATAATTAGGTAAATCCTCCATCGTTACCTAACTAGCACTACACATCACTCTAAAAAAAAAACTTTCTATAAAAAACAATGCATTTTTTGGCAGCTGGCCCGCCAGAAATGTTCTGTAAAGCTTTGTTTTTTGTTTATATTTTTTGTGCTATTCAACACAGTGTTTCTGATGATCACTTAGAAACAGTTTATGTGAAACAACAGGTTCTGTAAACGCAATTACAGAAAAAGCCGAGGAGCAGAAATTTTCTGTTTTAGTTACGTCATATCATAGACATATTGCATCGTATACACACTAGGCGTATGAACAAAGTGCTGTGATTGGTTTATTACAATTTAGATTTAAAGGGGTCATGAAACGATTTTTCAACTTTTTCCTGTTTAGCTTTCCTCCTCAACTCACAAATCGCGCATTGTACTAAACAGTTCAACAAGACGGAAAGAAGGGAGTCCCCTCTTTCTCGGTTTGTGTACCCGAACACAACCATTTTCCCCCTAGAAGATTAGGCCGTCGCTCAAAATTCCCACGGAAGTTGCTTTCCCCACCCCGTTCCTCTCTAAGCTGACAGTGCTGTGGAAGCTACGTGCTCGTTGGGCCAGCAACACTTTTGCCACGTGATCACGCTGCCTCGTGCATACCCACGCGCAGAAAATGAGGTCAGATGATGAAAGAGAGGCGGCTGATTGGTCCGGCAAGCGCATAGCTTCCACCGCACCGTCAGCTGTGGGCTGAAGGGACCAAGTGAGGTCCGGTGTCGTGTGACGTGCATTTGGGCCGGGTGACGCGCTTTGGGTACCGCGGATGTATCACAGTGAAAAGGCAGAGAGCTTTCGAAGGGAAGGAGGTACGAAATAGTCCGATGTATTTTCAAATTCTCGCACCAAAAATCATTTTTTTTTTACTTTCTGTCTTCTATCTTTTGGCCCACTAAACGATATGCTATTAGTAAAATCCCAATCCAAATTGATTTATCCCAGCCCAAAATTCGTTTCATGGGCCCTTTAATATTCGACGGCGGAAAAAGGTATACGCAAAAGGTGGCGACACTGTTGGCATATCAGTACGCGATATTTATTTATTCATGCATATACCTACATCGCCCAGGGGGCATTATTGTAGGGAAGTTACAACATCACAAAAAAAAAAATACAGACAATACAATTCACGCTTAAAATAATAACACAAAAAAATCACACTTAACGATAACAAGCCTCTTGTAAAATCGAGCAAAAAATGTTAGGAGGTGAACTGATGATCGAACTGTCCAGACGGTTCATTTTGTAATGGTAAGGGGGAGAAGAGAAAGAGCAAAACATCTGTGTGGCAGGTTAACTCACGAATTTTCATCTCGAGGTGATCATTTCTCTTTGAGATATAATGTGGAACCCTCATATAAGTGTTTGAATCAATGCCAGTTTAACCACGAAAAATATTACAAAATAACTTAAAACGTAAATATTTCCTTCGTTGTTTTAGGAGATCCATCGAAGTTGGCTCTTAATGTATGAAATGCTGGAGCGTAAATTATAGTTGCCACTGACAAAGCGAGCTGCACGATTCTGAATACGTTCTAATTTATAAATTAAACTTGACATGTTAACCAATAGGCACTAAAGTTGGATATAAAGTGTCGTGTATAGTAAGTAGCAAAGGTAAAGTTGAGTATAACAGGCTACCTTTGGGACTATACGTATAACTTACTTGCAAATTTAAAACATAATAGCACAAATGTCGCGTACTAATATACCAAATGTGAGGTCATATTTTGCCTATGCACTGTTCCCCCTTCGAATGTCAAATCTGTCAACTGTAATAATTGTAAAGATGCATATTAAAATGAATGTGTCTTCGGTAAGTTGTATGGTACTGCACGAAACAACAAAGGGCAAGCAACAGAGAAGTCGAGATGTGGTACAGGTGTGCTCTTAAGGTCTGCTTTCTACCCTGTTTTTCTGCTTTTTCTTATCTTGCGCTCGGTACTGTCTCGTGTTTTTTTTCTTTTCTTTTTTCCTCAATTCGCGCAGTGACACCATCATGCACACATCCTCTGCAAAATGTCTTGTATTCAGATACATGACATTAAAAAATTAAAAGTTTTAGTTTGGGGAAACACAAAGCAAACAATGTAGACAGCTAAGATGTTTGTAGCTGCATATGTCTTAAAAAAAAAAAAGTTTTTTTCGGCGCCAAGGCAGCGTTGCCTCTTCCCCCTCTACCTTGGTGCCTCTTCTCTGACTTACCACTGCGATGGTCCAAAAGAAACGACAGATTTCTCTTTACAGCATTAAAAATATCAAAGTACTTGTAAATCTGATAATAATTAGCTCCATGCAACGAGTTTATTTTCCAAAGGAGATAGCTTTCCTCTGCGCACATAGCGAAATCATTACTTTTGTGCTGTCTTCGAGCATCTATAAATATATAGAAGTGTTCAATTTTCTCTATCGGTTCATTCCCTTAAAGGGCCCCTGAAAAGAAAATTTTTTTTTTTTTTTTAACAATCTGGTTGGGACACACGCGTGTTAAAAATTTAATTATACGCGAAAAATGTTAGAGCAATATTGACGGCGCGAAACGCGATTTAGTCGGTAGTCACCTCCTTTCCCCTTGTTTTCCCTCCCGGCATTTCGGGCGGATGACCATTCCGTGACGTCATGAACTTTGCGCGCAGAATTTGAAATAAATCTCGCGTCGTAAATATTGCTCTAAGAAAATGTTTCTTTTTTTTTTTTTTTGCATAAAATTTATTTCTCGACACGCGTGTCCCTACCAGACAGTTAAGAAAAACAATTTTTTTTCTTTTTTTTTTAAAGGGAAACTCCAGTCAATATTTCCCAATTTGGGATTACGACTGTTTTCAGCTCAGTCAGTGTCCCTGAATTACAAGGCATAATTTTGTTTTCAATATGATACGTAGTTTTATAAATATCAGAGCTCAAAGTTTGATTTCGGGCGCCTATGGCAAAACCCAAACTATCTGTTCGAGAGGGATGGCAACACTGATCATGAGCTGTACGGCCACGACTTGACGTCACTGAGGTGCTGTGGCCAAAAACCAACCAGCTTTCCGCCCGCTAATTATAAAGTGCAGCTGGTCGCATTTTTAATATCTGTTTTAGTTTAGTACACGGCTTCACTTTGACGGAATATTTCGGGTGTGATCATATTTCGTGCCACTACAGTGATACCGGTCATTTATTTTGGTTTCGAATCCCACGTGATTAGCCGCTATCACATTGCAGCACTGTGCGATTCGATAGCCGGTATTCACATGGATACTCTTAAATCTAGCGAGCGCTTTTTAAAGCTTGAACAATAAACACCTTCGGAAATCCAGTCTGGCCACCTCGGTAACTATCATAACTTAAGTGTATATCATTGTGCTAATGGCTACCCTTTTATGACTGCTGAAGGAAGAATTTGATGACCGGCGTAGAGCCTACACTTTCCAGGCGTTAATCCGCGGTATTGTCGTTCGACGTCAGCTTGACGAGACTTGTTATAGGATTCTGCGCGCTACGGAATTAAGGGTGTCTTGAGAATCCTCCCAAATGCTTGGCTGTGGCATGCCCCAGACAGCTCATTACAAAAATTCACAGGGTCTCTCACGTTATCCCCAAGACGACTTGAAGGCGAAAGCCCAAGCGCCGATGTGTGATAGCGAACCTCCGAAGACAGCGACTCTCTGACGACACACTTTTGGCGCCGATTCATTGGCTCACTCGGATCGTGGCGTCGGCTGTGGTCCCGGTGATAGCGAACCTGCGAAGACAGCGCGCTCTCTGACGACGCACTTTCGGCGCCGTTTCATTGGTACCTTTCGTTCTAGTACCTTTCGAGTCGCCGACGTGTTTTCGTACTTTTCGTGTCGCCGACATGTTTTCGCTCAAGGACTTTGAAGGACGACTGAACGATGAAACATATAGCGCTTTCGCCTTAATAACAGGCGGTCAATTTTATAGATTTACTCAGGTAAGTGCCTAATACCAGACTTTGGAAGTAATCTGTTACAAGTAACGTATTATTTGTAAGTCGTTACATTTTCAAGTAGTTTTGTAATTGCCAAGTCACTTTTTTTCGAAAGTAATTTGTAATGTAATTTTGTTACAAAATATTGGTAACAGATTACTTAATTTGCTCGTTACTTTTTTGAAATTATGAGCATAATGCAGTAACTGGAGCAATACGAGCTGAACATTCAGGAGCATAAAGAGAGCGAGTTCAACAAAATAGAAAACATCAGGAAGGGGAGAATAGCCGAAAAGAAAACACGATTTTTTGTATGACCGCTCACTAGAACCGCTAGAAAAACGGGTATGGCATGTACAAATATACGGAAGACAAAAATCAAGTAAAACAACGCCGAGGTGACTCTCCGTCGAATTCCATCGTGTTTTCTTCTTCTCCCGGGCAAGAGAAAGCTCTTCGTGTTTATTTGTTTTTCTCTTTTGCCACGTTTCACCCTTTCCAATTTCTTCGACGTCTCCCGCCACCTTCACAGACATCAAAAGCGGGTCCGTACCCCCTCGATTCGCGGGTTCACAACTCGCATAACAGACGATGGAGCCGCGCGCGAGGGGGTTAAACTGTCTTTGTCTCTGATGCGCGCTAATTTATTTTAACACACTCTTGATGCACGACTGAAAAGCGACCGGCGCAAGGCTAAGAGAATCGTCTTCGAGGGTATGGGTGATACTTCTTTTGGTTTACTTGTCTGGGCATGGCGATCGAGTTCACTCCTCACTTTACAGTTAACTGTCAACATAAGGGGGGGGGGGGGGGGGGAGTGCTGACAGAGAGAGAGAGAGAAGGAGGGAACGCGTAAAAGTGGTGTGATCTTCTATTAATTTGTGAGACCAATGGCCACAGCTTGTCTCGCTCTTTATGCCCTCCCCTCTCCTGGCCTCCACGTATATTGGTATGAAAGTGAGAACCGATGAATGAACGATAATTCGTAGTAACCGCCACTTGTACTCTGACTGGTCGAGTTTTCGGTCATGAAGTGTCCGCCGTCTCCATGGCCATCTCTTTATGAGATGTTCAAAATTCAGGGCATTAAGGAGAACGGAAACGTAGAGTTTCAGTGCATACTTGGCTTGCCAGAAAAAACACACATTGTTATCAGCAAGAACGACAAACCCTAATCTACGGAAACACATAAAGGTAAGCTGGGACACCTGCATTCTGCATCGTGACGTTAGAACTATGTTTTTCTTTCCTTGTGAATAACAGTGAAATACCCCAGTCAAAAGGGAGCTTTCGTAGATCGCTTCTTAGTTCCGAATCTCGTAGCGGAGGTAGACGCTGCTACTGAGCATGCGCACCGCTAGCTTTCTCTGCACAATTCCAGGGATCATTTCCGGAGGCCGTAAGCTAGCGGGATGGCGGGCGTGGGTGCAGCTTTCGGTGCCTTGTCAGCTTTTAGGTGAACGGAGTGCACCAACACTCTTTCTCTTAAAACAATATTTTATTTTTACAAGGACTGCCATAATACGGGCGTACGAGAAATGAAAAGTAGTGTTGCAGAACATTTTTGAAAAATATCAAAATTGTTTCTATTTTTTTTTTTGATAAGTGTACGGAAAAAGTAACGTGAAAGTAATTTGTAACGTAACGAGTAAAGTAATCCGTTACTTTTCAGCGAAAGTAATTTGTAACGGTAATCCATTACATTTGTGGCTCGCTAATTTGTAGTTGCAGTCCATTACATTTTTCAAGTAACGAGCACAAGTCTGCCTCATACAGAGCGGTAGTTTTTTGGCACCATTGAAACTGAAATGAATAGAGAAATAACTGTACAATGAAGAACACTAACTGTACGTCCGCCGTTGACCGATCGATACTAAATATTAACCGCCATTAGCATACAAAAAGTTAGACTGATATTTCAGTCACTAGATAGCACTGAATTTCTAAAAGGGTCTATTGGACACCTTGAAGGAACCGACAGGGTGGGATATGTTTCTTAACACGCCATACAAGTGTTGACTTAGAACATTTGCGCGCCGCAAGACAATCAAATGTCCCCGATTCATGCCACCACCACTAGGGTACGCGTCTCTTATTTCCGGGTGGTGACGTCAAAACTAACGTGCCAACGCGTTTTTTTTTTTTTTTTTGAGCGCTTGAAACGGCGTCATTTGGCTCATGCTCTTAGCGTCGTAGCCGACGGCGTTTGAATTTTTGTAGTGCGGACGCGTGAAGAAGGGAGGAACGAGACGTTTTTCTCCTTCTCCAGGCAGGCGGGAGAAAGCTTCCGCCCTCCCACCTTATCTTCTTTCGGTTTCGCTTTTCGAGCACATCGCGCACGTTTTTTTAATAAATGTTGTCGAGTTGATTGAGCTTCAGCGGCAGCGAAGGGCGCCTATAATTCCGTCTCCCAGTCCAAACGGGCAGAACATTTCGGTTGCATTGACGTTTTTGACCACTGATTTTATCAAACGAGCAAACGAAGCCGCTAGAAACAGCGAAGTTCCGGAGCAGTGCCAGCAGCGCTACGTACACTGGGCTAAGATGGCCATCTCCGGATTGCGGAACCCACGCGGAACAATGTGTCCGCAGTAGATGTGTCGACGTTGACGACGTTATGGAAATCGCGGAAACTGCGTTCAAGACAGGCAGGTTTTGCTGCCGGGTGCCTGGGTTCCTTCTGTGCTGAGTTCAGTTCTGTTTTCCGACGCCGAGTGCCAACCGGCAGTCAATGTGGTTCTGTATTTCTGCGTGTCAGCAACATAGCAGCAACATTGCGATGGCAGTGTTGTGCGTTGTGAACAGAAGAGTGGAATTATCGCCGATTTGACCGTGTTTTCGCGTATCAGTGGTGTAACAGCAAGATGAGATGACGTAAACTGTCGGGGATTGATGCCGCTGGTCACGCCGTGATCGGAGGGGGCGGGTGTCGCAGGTTGACATTCCGCCTTACATTAAAGAGTTTAAGACCAATTGAGGAATTAGGTGCAATCGATCGACGTGCGGATAGTCATGTTGGAACGTTGGTCTGAACCGTAGCTCCTATCGTACAGTGTCCAATGTGACTGTCGCTTGTCTTCCCCCCAGAGCGATTGCGCTCTGGGGAAAGGACTGAACAGTATGAAAATTTGACAGAAAGTACGTATATATACAGTTTGGAATTTTAGCATTAAGGGAGGATGGTAAATAGAATCGACAAAAAAAAACTATTTTTTTATTTTGCTCTTTAAATATACTACTGTTCCTGGAGAAGTTGCCCTCCAAATGGCGCGCTGGGATAAGCGCTAGAAGTTTTCGAGCTCGCCACGGCGTAGCTCCGTACACTCACCACCTGCCGCAAGTCGCGGCTTTGACTCCATTCAAGTTGAACGAAAAGCGATTTCTCTGCCCTTGAAGCATCACTTCCAGCTAAGTGAATATCCGCTCTACAGAGATTAATTCAAGACAATTGCAGCCGTGCGCGAACAGCTCAAATAGAAAAACAAACACTAGAATAGAAATACTGGCTACGCCGGGCCGTGCGGGGACACAAGCACATGGCTTGGAACCATTTAGGGGAAAATTTTCCGCTAAATTTGGCGGGGAAAGTTTTCCGCCAGATCTAGCGGGGAATTTTTTTCCGCTAAATTTAGTGGGGAAATTTTTCCGCTAAATTTAGTGGGGAAAATTTTTCGCTAAATTTAGCGTGGAAAATTTTCCGCTAGATTTAGCGGGGAAAATTTTCGGCTAGATCTAGCGGGAAAAGTTTTCCGCTAGATTTTGCGGGGAAATTTTTCCGCTAAATTTAGCGGGGAATTTTACCCATCATGCACCGCGCGGTTACGCCGACGCCGACGCCGCTCAACCCGGAAACGGGTGCCTAAGAACTGCGCTCTAAAACAAACACTAGAATAGAAATACTGGCTACGACGGGCCGTGCGGGGACACAAGCACATGGCTTGGAACCGCATTGGAGCGGCTTGATTTATTGGCTTTCAAATAATCATGGCATGAGCGATTACTTTTTACTAAGAGATTCATCCCCTGAGCCGTTCAAAATACTCACAGAGGTATAACATTGCTGGAAAAATATCAACATGTTGAGAATATTTTTTATTGCTTAGGCGGTCACCGAGAAATTCCGTGCGTTCAAAACGACCAGTATAAAAGACGAAAACGCAGACCTCAGAAGTCATGTATGTATATGCGCTCAATGTATATGTTCCGCTGATGCTTGTAGTATGTGTAATGTGTCTACATTGCGCATACTCGGGATTCTTCGTTATACACGCGCATGTAGTGTATAATGAAGAATCCCGAGGCTCAATGGTGGCGTAAGCAAATGAAATTGTTTTTTCTCATCAATTGGGCGGTACCTATCGCCACCTAGCCTAGCTACTTGCAATTATTCTGAGTGAGCCTGCCATCTGGTGGCAAGCGATTTAACTTTCTTTCACTCTACGCGATAATGTCTGGTTACCGTGCAACAGCGGCTTCGAGTTTGTTCTTTTGAGAGCGGCTTTGGGTTTCGCGAATTGGTTTACCATTCCTCCGTGATGTGCGGTTGACGAAGGAATTGTGACTCAATGACTAGCAAAGGTAAGATGTAAAGTGCTCGAAGTAACTGGATATTGGATGTCTCTGTTTAACATGGCAGCGCTGACGACGAGAAGACAGAGAAACTGGTTTTGAAATGCAAGTTTCTTTACCTGCGGAGGGAAGCTGGTTTCGGAAATAAGCGCAGTTCGCAGAAAGCTCGTGTTACGCTTTTATTTGCTGCTCCTCTCGTCCCGTACAAGAGACGTAGCGTCCTCGTTAAGCCTTATTGAGCTCGAGTTGCCCGATTCGGGGCCGCCATAATGAGATGCAGGCGACGGAGGAACTTTGCTCCCCTGCTTTCGGGACGAACGTTTCTCCCTTTCAAAATGAACATAGGTTACAAGACAGTTCTTCCCTTTAGGGAGGACTATAGATTCCCTTTTTTCTAAGAGTGTGTCACGTGCCATTCGGTCGTAGTGCGAATCAATGTGGATATGCCCAAATGCGAAAAAAAGCAAAAACAGTTTGGATGTTTTGAGAATGTTCCACCGAGAAGATCCTAACGAGAATGGGTCGAAAAGAGAAAGGGCGAGATGCGAATAGGACGTTTTGAGATACACCCGCTCGATCACGCGGTACCCCCTGCGTTCCGTCGTCGTCGCTTTCTTAGGTCCCGCGGCAATTCACTTCCTACGCTCTTGTCATAGGCGCTGTTGAAATTTCCTTCCTATAGTGTTCAAAAGAGGACGAAGTTAAGTAGTTAGGACTCAGGAAACGATGAAGAAGAAGTGAGAATAGAGGCTCCGGGCATTGTGGAACTTTAATAAAATAAGTTGTAAGTAGCACCTGTCCTTGTCGTGCATGTTTGTTTCTAAGTTTTTTTCGTATTTCAGTGTGCGCTTTTTAACCTTTTAAATCATATGAACCAACTAGATCTAAATAAAGCTTTGTTCGATCCCATCAGCTACATGCAGGGGCCCTATGTTGCGCTTTTTAACTCCTACGGCGACTAGGGAGAAGGAAGTGACGTCAACAACGCAGCAAGCGCAGATTGGATGTTGATTGGTGAGAGTCGCTGATGACGAATTTCCGCATCAGAAAAACAAAGCTCACTTTTTCTTTGTTTTCTTCTGCGGATATTTGTCATCAGCGACTCTCATCAATCAACATCCAATCTGCGCTTGCTGCGTTGTTGACGTCACTTCCTTCTCCCTAGTCGCCGTGGGAGTCCAAAAAGCGCAACATAGGGCCCCAATAAACGACGGAACCAAAATGATCTGCTATGAAGGATGAGGTCACATCAACGAAATACAGATCGAAGAAAAAGGAAATGAAACATATCGGGCATCAGACGCGCTCTGTTTCCAAGGCTTCCTTGCGCCATAGAAGGCATTCTGAGGTATCTGAATCTGCAAGGCCCGTTTCCAAGACGCAGAAGAAGGCTTCGATACTGCTCTGGCAACGCTTCTCTGCCAAATAACAGAAAAACGAAAAGCCACGCCTGATGAACGGAACGAAGGTGTGGTCACATACTGTAAAATCCTTTAAGTTCTCGAGTATTTCATTTTCGCGAAGGTCGCGAATTGAAAAGTTCGCGAAATTAAAGGGCACGCTAAAATCTTGGTCCTTAAGGGTTTCAATGCAGTCGTCTGGAATTCGCAAAATTGAGTGGCCGCGATTTTGACCTCCGTGTCCTATTCGCGAAAAATAGGGGCCGCGAAAATAAAGGGTTTTACAGTATTCGCAACTTCAAGGAAACATTATGCGGAGCGCAAGGTCGTCTGCTTCTTTTGCAGGTGATTGTGGTGACGTCAGAACGCCGAGCTCTGATTGGCTCTGATTGAAGGATAGTGGGCAGACCTCAAAGCAAGCTGCCTTGAGCTCTATCCACTATCCTTCAATCAGAGCCAATCAGAGCTCAACGCCTTTATGACGTCAAAACAACCACCTGCAAAAGAAGCAGACGAACTTGCGCTCCGCATTGAATGGCTAATCGAAAATAAGAAGGCGAGCTATCGCGAACTTGTAACGATCATGGCAAATTTTCGGGGGGAAGGGGGGGGGGGGGGGGGAGAGAGATTGCTGAAATATCTTCCTCGGTGTTGAAAAAGAGGATGAAGTTAAGTAGTTAGGAGAGAGTGAAGAAGAAGACGTGAGGATGGAGGCTCCATCATCGTGGAACGCAACAATAATGAAAATACTGTATACAAAACCTTGATTATTTATAGAAACGCACGACCAGTCGTCTTCTAACAATAAGGGGGTATTCACTGGACGCCATATTTGAGTGCACTGTTCGCACCGGCAATCTTGATGGTGTGGAATGCACATTGTAAAAGCATTGTGCAATATCGCTGTCTGTACGCGCTGAGCAGGTAGCTATGGCCGCCAGTGAATACCCGCCGTAGTACGAGCCCGAAAGAAAACTTCAGCAAAATACAATAAAGACCGCTGTCCCTGCCAAATCCTTAGGAATGTGCAAGTCAAAAGTGGGCTGATCGGAAGAGAAAGAAACTGCGCTGCGCTCAGTCGGCAATCATCTTGGAATATGTACAGCACTGCACCAAAATTTTGATGCTGCGCGTGCGTTCTCCGGTCCGAACTTTGCGGTCCTAGTTACGCTAAAATTGCGGGCAACTAACTTTTCACTTTTAAGGTATACAAATGAAACATTATACCATTGAAGGCATTTTTAAAGCATCTTTTCTGTAATGAACGCACACGTTATGGGCCCAGTGGCAACAAAAACAGAACATTAGTTTTTTTTTTCTTTACACATACTTTCTGTATGACAATTGAGCATTTCTGTATAAATCCGTGTAACTTTACTCACATTTTTTTTAGTGTATCTGGTTTGAGTAATAGGCAGAGGGCAGCCGGTGCTATGCGCTTCGAGCCGATGGGCGTAATCAGCGGCCAATGAACGTCGTCATGGCGCTTGTCGTCTTTCTGTTAGATCGCCGGATGATCTAATAAAGGGAAAAAAGCGCGCAGTGATCTGTGTGGGTGAATGTCTGCGTTTTTAGCTTCGTTTGTGCTCTGGTGTTCGGCGAAATCAAGTATAGATGATTTCGCGCAGGGGGATATTGGCATTGGCAGAACCAAGCAACTCTAGTCAGTGACATCTTAAAGGCCGACGTACACTAACGCATCACATTCTGTGTTACCACTAACTTTACCACGCTAGTGCAACAAAAGGGCAATTTTTTCGATATTTTATGTGAGACAGAGCGTCGAGTGCAAGACCTTAGTTCCGCTAGAATTCCTTCACGTGACAAGGTAGACCAGATGTCGAGGTTGTCTCACTGAACGATAACAGGGATGGAGTTACGAAGACGGCGCGATATTGGCTTGAAGATTAAGGGCTTTTTATACACTGACGTAACGTCGACGAGCACACGCGCCCGATCCCGTTGGCTGACGCTGGGTGCGATCGGCGCAACGCGACGTAGCGCAGCGTAGCCCGGCGGGTGTCGGCGCAGCTCACGACTGACATTCGTGCGCTCGATTGGGCTACCTCTGCGTGGACGTAGGCGGCTTGCAGAGGACGTGCTACTCCGAGAAGATCCGTAGGTTTGACGAGGCAGAACGTACTTGCATGGGGTGCCGGCAAAAGCTTGACGCTCAGTGATCTGCCAAAAGTAAAGTTAATTATAATTAACAATGACCTCATATAGGCGCTGTATGATCATATTCTCGTTGTACGCACCGGCAACCGTTCTGGCTCGAATCAACAAGCGCCGAGTGGCAATTTTATGCGCACGGCGATCCCATTGAAACATATCTGAACTATTTAGCCGGCCAGACTCTTGTAATCTAGGTTATGTGAGGGGATGATCTGCGGATGGCTGAGCGCCTAAGTTGCCGCTAAGGTTAAAGGCGGCTCTGGGCCGTAGCAAGCGGGAAAGACCCGTATAACTGAGGGGTATTTACACGATGGATGCTGTTCGGGGAGGGATGTGCGTTACGTCAGCGATCGGCGGAACTAGCGGGACTCCCTCCCCGACTCTTGCGTTCACCCTACCTCGGCAAACTCGCTCACTCAGAGTCACTCACCCTGACCGCGTGATTGTGAGTGAATTAGAGTGACTCCGTGATATCACTCTGAGTTCGTGAAATGTTATTGAGTGACTCCGTGATATGAGGGAGTTCGTGAGATGATATTGAGTGACTCCGTGACATGAGTTTGAGCTCGTGATTTCACAGTTAGTGACTCCTTGAAATGACTTTGATATCGTGAGATGATATTGAGTAACACCATGATATGACTCTGAGTTCGTGAGATGATATTAAGTGAACCCGCGGTATGGCTTTGTGTTCGTGAAATGATATTGAGTGACTCCGGGATATCAGCTCGGGATATGACATCGAGTTACCGTGCGTTGAGTACGCGAGTTTATTGGCTTGCAATCGAATGTGTTGGAACTTGAAAGCGGTATGCACTGTACTTTTGCTTTTTGATCAAAAGAATGTGGTTGACCTTGCGCGGACACGCGTCTGCGCACTGGAGCTTTGCATGGCGCGAATGTAAAGGCGCCTCCTCGAGGGGGGTTTTCGCCCGGGGGCGGTCGTGGGCTGCCGTCGCGGTCGGCGTCGGGGGACGCTCACGGGGGCTGACGTGGCACTGAAGTAGACTTGATGACGGCGCATGGGAAACGAGTGCGAGGTGTTGGCCCTCGCTGCTGCCCGCATCGCGCGCGCGTTTTCGTCCTTTCGGCTGCCCTGCGAGAAAGGGCTGCGCGTTTGTTTTTAACGTTAGCCAGTGTGCGCGCTTTTCGAACTGTCGGGCGTAGCAAGTGCGCTCGCTGCCATAAACTGTGAGCTGGTATCGAGCTTTAGATGTTCGGTCAAGGACGTTTCAATGCCTTTCTGGCGGTGCTGTCGGTGCATCATCACGGCGTCTCCTGCGGAGGAGATGGTGGTTGGCTTCGCTACACGACGGGTTGGTGCTGAACGCCTAGGTGGCTCCACCACACGGATGCCACACGTACTATTTACCCTCTCTCTTCCCGTTGCCACTGCTCGGAGCCGACAGGCATTGTGTAACTAAATCGGCGACTCCAAGCCCTCACTTTCAGGCCCTGAATAATCAGCTTCGTTGTTTCACCACCACACGCAACCAACATTTTCATACCATAATAATAAATTAGCGCGAGACCCTCTCTGCGCAGGTTCGAATATAGAATGCTATTAGCCGTTTGCCTAGTTGGAGTCACGATTAGGAGGCGCTGGTCAGTGTTATCAGACTCATTTAGCAGTCGCCCTCTAAACAACACGGATTGGTGCGCACTGAGGGGAGTAGCAAAAGGGAGGAGTACATAGAACGGCGATACGCGATTATGGCAGGAGCGCTCTAGATGCAGAAGACGACGAACTGCTTCCTGATAAAAGAAAGATGCTTCTTGCGTAGGTGGATGCAACACAAAGGACGTGGAAACAGAAACCAGTTGTGTGAGGAGCGGCTCGAGGACGGCATTGATGAATATCGGAGATTCCTTCGGGTGCCTCGGGCGGCGTGCGCAACAGTCAAGGCACAACAAGCAACGCGATCCTGATGCTACCGCCGGCATCTCGCTGAGCAAACTCTGTAAAGTTCCAAGATACGCGTACAAGATACCGCCAATTGCGAAGATATACCACGCCAAGGCGGGGAGCGTTTGTGCAGCCCGAACAAAAGCTCCCCCATCCCCCTGGGATGGCTACGTCAGAGCGAATCCGCGCAAAAGCGTTGCGTTGTTACCACGTGATGCGCTTCCATCGCTTCCGTCGAGGCAGTCCGGCGAACCCGCAGCCGCAGTCGCCTGCACGACTTTGGAGAATCTGCCGAGTGGCTGGCTTCGACAGACGCGATATGGTCATCTTTTGTTTCTCCGCCGACATTAGTGTGACATTTTATAGAAAATAAATGCTGATTTGCACTCGTTATCACCATCATTTGCTTGTTTTCGTACAGCTAACAATGCAGTGCCCCGAATCACGGATTTGAAGATTGACCGCACAACACGGACAAACCACGCCGACCGATCGCATGGTTGCTCGGTACCGACCAGGAGGCGGAAATACGCTGCGCGAAACGACGCGGTTTCCACGGAGACACGCATGCGCAAAGTGGACAGTTCACCAGGGCGCATTGGACCTGCATTGGACTGTAAACACAGTTGGGGTGCTTCTCGTCGCGGCGCGCGTTGCTTCGTCGACGAAAAGCGATGGATGGATTTTGGATTTTGTAAACAAATACCGGCCAAGCTGGTGCATTCCAGGATGCACTTGAGCAAAAAAAAAAAAAAAAAGCCGGAGCGCCGCCGACAATCTAGTTTGGCGCGGCGTCGCGGCGCGGCATCTACACAGTACACCAATAGGAGCATGCTCGCAAACGGCGGCGCGTCACCGGCAGCCTCAACATGCGTCTGGATATGAGATGCGTCATGAGCCAAAAATGGCGACGCGTCGTCGGCAACCAACAGGAGCGCCCGCGGCACGAGCAAACGTGGGCGGTACTTGGATAAGTCAGGATATCCAGCGAATTACGTCGACGTTGAAGTAAACAGGCCCGTCCTTGACGCCTGCCTTGCGTCGAAACGTCGCGGCGTCCAGTAATAGGGAGTTTTCGTAGACCGGGTTTCCCCCTCCGCTAAGCCCTCCGCAACGAAGAAGCTGCTACTGCGCCTGCGCGCCGATGGCCTTGACTGTAGAGTCAGTAGAGTTCTGGGTATCGTAGCGGGTTGCGGAGAGCGTTGCGGGACGGCGAAAACGATCTACGAAAACTCCCTAATGAGGCGTGATATTCTACGTGACGAGGCGTTGGGAAAACGTATGACCTTCGCCTGGCGAAACAGCGAAGGGAGAGCGGGTGCAAAAGGCTCTCGCTAACAACCGGCGTCCGACGGCGCTGGTTTTTGTAGTTTAGCCATTATACTCGTATTTTTTAATCAGCAGCGAGCGCTCTGTCGTTACAAAAGCTTTCGCGGGCTTTTCTCCCTAGTGAACGTGGAGAGAACTGCAAGCCCCTCTTAATTAGGAGCGCTGTTTAATTTGTCCAAGTGCGCTCGCCCCTCGAGCCCGGCCGGAGCTTCGATGGCGACCAGCATTTCTCGGCGACGAGAGCTAGGCGGGGAGAAGCCTCGTTGCGTGGGAACGGGGGAACGGGTCAAGGCGGCGCCAATCGGGGCTCCGTCGTTTGGAGTCCCGTTTATGGTCCTCGCCACGAAGCCTCTTCGTGAACCCGATCGCCAGTGAAAGGAACAAACATCTCTGCGATATGCGTCGTTGACGGCCCGTATTCGCCGTTGCTGCCCCACAACCAGCCCGGCCGTACAACGATGCGTCGGCCGGCGGCGTTATTGCGCCGCTTCATCGAACGACTCGAGAGCTCAGCGCGCGCACTCGTCCGAAGGGTCGTTATCTCAACCGACTCCCGGAATCGCAGGTTTCCTGCGATAGGGCGACGACACAAAAGGCGCCCGGGCGTCCGGCCGCTGTTTTCGCCGGCGCCGGCCTTCTTCTTTCCATTCGCTATTTGAGCACGTCCACGGAGTTTGGGCTGGTCGTTTCCCTGGACGGGCGACCACAATGGGCAACTCGGTAGCCGGAGGAGCCGGCTGGCTTGCCGGCTCGCTGGCTCTTGGGTGCTGCAGCGCCGCGGGCTTTGTTTTATGCTGTGGGCGATCGCGAACCGCGGTCGGGCCTTATCACGTTCCCGAAGCGCTCTGTGTGGGGAGCCGAACAAATGAAGACCGTGCCGGCGGATCCCAATGAGCGCGCGTGCACCGGACACCCCTATATCCTTTTTTTGTTTGTGTGGTGTCTTTTGAGCTGAGAACGGGTAGGGAACGACGATCATTGATTTCGCTGCCCACTCGCCTGTCTCTTGCCGCTCGAGCGGTCGTCAATGCAGATGCGAGGCTCCGAACAAGACCGAATGCCTGTGTGCGCGTGCTGTTGTCGTCCCGATCGTGTGTGTGTGTGTGCGTGTGCGTGTGTTTTTTTGTTTTTTTTTTAACTGCGTGTCGGTGCTTCTCTAGAAATAATAACTTTGAAGGTTCATCCTCTCGACGAATATGTTCACGTTTATTTTTGTGTCATATACTCCATGTGACCAGTTTAGTTAGTAACCAAAGGCAAACCTATGTAATTCCCGAGGCTGAACTCTCAATACTTTCTTCCGACAAAAAAAGCCGCAGATATTACTTACGCAAAAAGTTAAGAAATACTCGGTATTCCCGAAGCAAAATGTTCTTCGTTTTAGCTTGAGTTGAGACAAAATCCTACGACAGGGGCCCAATACACATCTTTTCAAATATGGGCTGCCGCCCATCGGGACAGTGGGTCCGAGATTGAGTGGCACCAAAACAGATCCGCCAACTGGGGGGCTATGTTGGACAAATGTTTCGTTTCTCCTAAAAAGAAACGGAACTAACAGAAGTGACGATATCGCGTCTGATTGGTTAAAGGCTCAAATGACGAAAGTTCCATCTTTCGTCGTTTGAACCTCTAACCAGTCAGACGCAATATCGGCACTTCCGTCACTTCCATTTCTTTTTAGGAGAAACGAAACATTTGTTGAACATAGCCCCCCTGGTCGTTATGAAGCCTTGCAAACTCAACGCGTTTGCAAGGCGGTCCGACTCATTTGACCGCTGTATTTGGGTACCTACGTACCTTTTGCAGGATTTCTAGTCACATATCTCCGGGATGAGCATATCTGGTTCCCGTTTGAGGCGGACCACTGGGTCGTCATACCCCAAACCGTACGAAACTCCCCCCAGGACCGCGGTATACTTTCAAACAAGCCTTACTTTGCTGCAGCACAAGTCCATATACCACTCGCCTCACAAGGATAACACTGTTACAATAGAAGGTGATAGCCCACACCGTACAGACGAAAACTATTTAATGTTATAAAATAAATGACAGAGGATTCAATTGAAACAGATATGCTCACGAAGTGACGACGGCAGGATTGTTGTTGTTGCTTCGTTCCTCCCACATGACCAAAAGTTTTTTTTTTTTTTTTTGTATTTCTTTTTGTCAATATACTTGCGTGTGTCACCTGGTTAACAATTTGAGGAGGGTCAACGGCATACTTTTAAAAGTATTGGCTCACGAAAAAAAAAAGAAATAAAAGCTTTTTCCCGCGAAAAGGGCTGTGTAAACGAGACTTGTGCGCAACATATATACATGATGGCAGATCTGTTTTTGTAGCACGTAAATTAGAACCCAGGAGCGTCGAGCATTTCGCGCATGCGCACTGCGTATTTCGGAGAAAGGACCGTTCCTCTTACGAACTTTTTCGCGAGTATTCGGCCAAAATGGCTGCCTGCGTCGCGTTCGTGCTTGATGAACCGCGCAACGCCAGAAGAAGCTTACGGCAGCGTGTGTTCCGATACAGGGTGTCAGAACGACATGTTTTTCGTTCTGGTTTCAGTTTCGTTCAACACAGATACGACAAGAGAAGAGGCAGGTTGAAGAACGCGAAAACCACGCACGGAACGATCGTCCTCCCACGCGCGCCAACGCACCAACTGAATGGAAGGTGTTAATCAGTCACATTTTGTTTTCCTTTCTCAAATCAATTTTAAGTTTATTTCAAATCGGCGTCTGCTTTGCTGAGCCCAAACAATAGCAAACAACTCTTCTCGTCAAATGTGTAGTTAAAGATTTGCAGCAAGGAGCGGTTTCGAACAGTTTTGAAAAGATCTCTTTGTTTGCTCGGATGTAAACCATCACGTGAGACTGTATACTAACGTGTGGAAATGAGCGAAGAAAGCAAAACACGCCTGCTCGCCGCCGCCGCGTTCGCCTCTTCGGTGCCGAAGATCGCTTTCTTTTTCTCTTTTCATGTTTCCCCTTGGTTTTTCCGACAGGTTGGCGGTATCGTTTGGCAGTAGAGTATATACTGTAAAGCCACGCGCTCCCGCCTGTTATTAGTGCGCGTTTACTCGTCATTTTCGATCGTATTATAATTTATTTCTGCTTTGGCAGGAAAGAAGAATCAAAAACCAGAGAGGGGTGTTTGAGGCCCAGCCTCTACATATATAAATAACTAAATCTCTTCCATACTCGAGTTGTTCCAGGACTCTCTCTCTCTCGCACACACTCGATTTGGCACAGATCACACCTGCAGCTGACGCGTCCTGTCCAGAAAACAAAATGGGTAGGGACTTGGGAGGCACTGCCCTGCACAATTCACCCCAAAGACGGACAGAAACAAGACTTTCTGCGTGATGTTCGTAGCGCATAATTTGCGCTGCAGTTCAGGCAGCCTGGAGCGTCGAAGCGGTGAATGTTCGTGCACGGGGACCTGGGTCACTTCCGATTTCCTCTCTGCATATCATGATGCTGGCCTGACATCTTTACAGTGTGAAGTCTTTGAGCGCCGTGGTTCGTCACTGGCCTTATTTCTGTCCAGTTGCGTGTACGCTTTCTTTTCATATGAGCCTCATGTTGCCGCACTGTCCTTTTGCGGATCAGTGAGCCAAATTTCTCATTTCGCAAAAAAACGTATTCTTCACACAAAACAGCGAAGCAGTCACTTAGTAAGTGAAATATCAGAGGTGAGTAGTGTGTACATGGAAATAGGAAATTGGGTCGTTTTTTGTGGCATCATGGGGCTCTCCCTCGACAAAAAAAAAAAAAAAGATGATTGTTGCTACTCTAAGACTAAAAGATAATGGGAAAAAGCCCAATGTCATTAAGATCTTCAAATGTTAATGCCTGTCCTCTTCAAAATAACGTGGAAGAAATATGTCTGTACCCAAAGAGTTCAAATCAGTTAGGTACTTGCCCTGAACTGTACTGTACTAATTTACTCAGATTTTGTTTTTGTATGAGCCCTCTTTCTACCTTATATTCCTCGCCTTTTGCTTTAGTCGGTACAACGCGTTGTGTAATGCCGGACCTCAATATTGTCATTTCAAAAAAAAAAAAAGCGTCGCCGAAAAATCAGAGGTTTATAATCCCTGGAACACTGCCCGATATCATATGAGCCTTCTTTGATCAGTTCGTCTTGGAAGACCGGCCCGATGCGGCAACAATTGAAATAAATGTGTTTATTTAATTCTGCTTTGCGATCTGTTGATGCAAGTACTTCATTACTGTTCAAGGGGGATGCTCTTCGGGGGTTGGTTTTTGGAGAAGGATGTGCGTGACGTCAATAATCGGCGGAACCAGCGGTACTTCGTCCCCGACTCAAGCAGTCACAGAAACGTCGGAGAGCCGAGAGGGATCTCGGTGTTATCAGACGTATTTAGCGGTTGCTCTCTCGACAACAGGGCTTGGTGCGCGCCGACGAGAGTAGAAAAATTGAGGCGTACATAAAGTTACACTTCGTCTCACCTTACAATGGACTAAAGCAAAAGCTATCGGACCGCCAGATCCAATCACGAGCCACTCAGAAATTGTGCGGTATTTCGCTTCGATGCACGTATCGGTGCCCGCGTCTCAGATCACTGATGAGGGGACGGGTGGACAGTGGTTCGAATCGAAGAGCACTGAGTGACTCAACAATTTTACATCGCAAAGAAAGCCACGACATATAGGCTCTTTGCAGCATCAAAGCTATAGAAATGATGCGGCGCTTTTGCGGCCCGATGCGGCCCGTGGCTTTGGCCTTTAGTCCATTGTAGGATGAGACGAAGTATAGCCCGAGCAAAAGCTCCCCCATCCCCCTGGATTGCCTACGTCAGCGCGGCTCTACGCAAAAGCGTGACGTTGTTACCACGTGATGCGCGTTCCGGGGAGCAGAAGAAGGGATTTCTCCCCCTGTGAATGCTCCTTTGGAAACAAACTTGTTTCGTAATTGTAAGCTGAGTAAGAAATGGAGTATGATAAATGCGCGAAATTCGGCGACTGTACTTTAGAGAACTCGTTAAAATCTCTTAAGTAATTACCTAATTTCGGTATACTTATTGAAGTCGCACACCTCTCCCAGCTATTCCCTTTTTCCCTCTTAACAAGAAACAGAACAAATACAGGATTCACAGATCATCAACTCGGTGTGTGCCCTCATAATTACCAAGTAACTAACTTACTGGAGTTTGTTAGTGCATATTCTGTGCACTTTAAATAAACTTAAAGTAAAATTAAAGCTCTCTTAATGTTCATTTATTGTATACCTAAAGAAGTTTATTACAAGTATCCTTTAATAGATTTTTTTATATATTGATAGCGCAGTTTCAATACAGTTCAACTTCAAGCATTCCCAAGTACATGAAGTTGTTTTGTATTCGCAAGAGTGCTTTCGCTACTGTATACGTGTACACTTTTTGTACGCTTAAAGTATGCTTTCAGTAAGCTGCCCTGCTAAAAGTATAATTTTAGTACTCTACGAATATTTTTAGTGTATTGCTTTTTACCAAGGGCGGGAATCAATGTCGCACGAAAAAACTGGGCTGAATTCCGTTATGTCGCATCAGATGACATCGCGCCACCTTATAAGGGCACGTCAACTCAAAACATATAACATCATACGGCATATAAAGCTACACCATATGTAATATGGCTTGTTAAGGTGAGATATGTATGATACAATGGGATGCAATAAAACGTGACACAATATAACACGTGTCAGGTAGACTTGAAGCCAGAACATCAGTGTGTCGCCTAAACTGCCATTGAGCTTTGTTGATCTAAAAATATTCTGTTGCCTTAAGTTCACGACTGTTAAAATGAATTTGTGGTGTGACGTCCGTTTAAGAAATTTTAGTTTATATTGCGACTGATGAGGAAAAAAAAACAAATTACTCTTGCCTTTTTTTTTTACTGCCAAAGCTCTGCTGGAGAAAAAGGAGGGATCAAAAAGAAATTTTCTCAATCAGACTTTTGGTGAAATATAACGAATAGTCTCTCTAACTTCTCTATTACTGAAAGCCTTTTTTTTCAATTTTATAGCGTTTATGTCTATAGTCTTATACTTAATTTTTTTACATATGTTTTGCATTAAAACCCCTGGCCAATAAGAAAAAAAAAAAATATTAAAACTGTATTAAGACTTTTTAAGCCGCTTACCCGCGACTCAATAAAAATGCGATTCCCATGTTCTCGACCATCTCGACTTACGCCCAATAACTCAAACGCAGTCTTCTCACGAGATGAGTGCTCTTACGTGGTAGAGCGCAAAACTAAGTCGACGCCAGTGCCGGTTCTTTTATCCCGACATCTCAAGAAAATGAGAAGGCGCAAAGAAATTGCTTATGTTTTTTTACACACTCGCGGCTGGAGCACGCACACCCAAACGCAAAAGACACGCACAAAAAAACAAAAGAAAAAAAGACGATGACGAAAGAAACAGGCGTCAATAAGCGGGATGAGGCCCGGCGGGAGCCCAAGCCTCGTTTGCTTGGGCCTGGGCGTGCACGCTCATCAGCGTGCACGCCCGTGTTAGTCCTAACAGAGGTATACACTTCAAAACGTGCCGCGCGCAGCCGGCGCCAAAGCAGCACCGGATCTGCGCCTATTGAACGATGCCGACTATTGAAAGACGACTAAGAAGAGCACGTTGATTATCGCGTTTTATGACAAGCTACGGGCGAGTACCCCTGCGCCCGTGTATCTGCTAGCTTCCACTTTGTTCTGTTTTGTTCGGATGACGGAGCATCATCGAAAGCTCGCAGGAATCGCTTCAGGCACCCCGGGGAAATAGCATACGCGCAGCTTGTGACACGCAGCGATGTGAAGTACCCCGGGGCTATTTTTGTCCGTCATCATTAGTGCGTCCCGCCCGAGCTTGTTATAGTTCACTCCTAAGGTGATTTTTAAACTCCCTCGAGTAAGCAGACTGAAAACGAAAAGAAGGTCGAAAGGCGTTGTTTCTTTTATTTCGGCTGGTTTTATTTTTCGTGTTGCGTCGCTTTGTCGTTCTTATTGAATGATTAATTGCTCGTTATAACATCTCGTTCGTCGAAGTGTACTGCGTTTTCCTTCTACTTAGAGTCTCTTGATGATCGGTCGAGTGATTGTGCTGTGGACTTAATATTGATAAAACAAAAATAAAGAACACTCGTGTCACTCACAAACAGCAGACGAACACGGCGAACGCAGGTGCGGTGAACCGACCGGATCGGTGCTGTCATCGAGAAATGCATGCAAGTTATTTTTGCAACGGTGCGGCACCCTCACCCGGGTGCGAGTGCAGCATTTTTCAGATCTCACTTTGACTCCAACAGTGCGGGTTCATCACGGTACGAACTCGCTGAATGCGCCTCACTTCGATCGAGTAGGTTAACGTATACACTGATTTCTGTGGGTGCGTCTCAAAAGGACGCCAAAGTAACAGAAATAGCACGATTGTGATGAGACAATTAGTAACGGCTACCGGGGAAAGTTCTTTTTTAAACTATAGTTGGCAATTAACGCGCATTTCATTACTTGTCAGGGGAACGTTTTCGTCTGAATCGCCGTTCCTGAGAACGACGCTAGTCACGTGGCGCATTCCTCGCCAGTCACAAGCAGGCTTTTGAGGTTGGATATTGTCTGATGCTATTCCCACTACGTCTGTAATTTATTTTTCGGACAGGCCTGAATTCAAATCAAAACACATACCGCTGAAGAACTGAGGTTTACTTTCTTTGCAACATATTCACCGCGCTCTATGCATGCTACATACCGCTGGCTCGAATCCCGGAAGGCTCGTTTTCCAACGCCGGATGAAACACCGAGCAAGTTCTCTTGTTACTACGTTTTGGGGTGCCCTGACTGCCCTGGGACCTGTCGTCTTCATTTTTGGGGGAAATGCACCATGTCTGCTGGGAACCGATCCGGAGCTGCCCTTTTTGGTCACAAATGATTTTTCAGTGACGCCGAATATGCAGAGCCGTTATAGCGGAAGTGGAGCTGCAGAAGCGGTACATGACGCCGTACAAGGTGTCACGTACAAGACGCCACAAAGAAAGCAAACGACGTCCGAACTAGATCCTTTTGTGCACACGCACAGTCCGCAGTCCAAGGCAACGAACGAGTTTTGTTTCCCAGCACTGGCCACCGAGAGCGCAGTGGTGCCAGTCCTGAAATGAAATCCACAAACCTGTAAACACCCACTTATACAATTCCATCCGCTGCCATATCGCTTTGAACGAAAACATGAGCGAGCGTGGTAACATTAGCGCGTGCACCTTTGAAATGTATTTTCTTTTTTCTCACTGGGCTTCAATAGGAAATTAGTTTTTTTTTTTTTTTAATTTGAAAAATTTGGAAAGCTGAACAGCGTGACACTGACGTTCCCTATTCTCTAACGAGCCAAGTACGCGGACCTTTAATTGAATTCCTAGACTCACGAGAAGCTGATCGACATCAATCATTGTGTTTTATTTTTTAGCGGTGGCTTATGTTGCCGAGAGGCTCGGACCTTTAAGAAAAAAAATAAAAATAAAGCAGCCTTGGGTTTTGATTTACAAAAACAATTGGGTGTCCACGCTGCAAAAAAAACGCAACAAAAACAGTATAAAATCGATAGATATAGGCAGCTTTACGTAAGCCTAGACGTAAAGATGGGCAATCAATCCTTCTAGTGCTAACAAAAATAAATAAAAAAAATATGATTGAAAAAACAAACCCAGCAAAATGACTTGCGAATAAAGCAATAATATGTGTGAATCGAACTCAAGAAGTATTCATCAGTAAACGCACCGTAATGTCTACGTATACGCGTGCTTACTAAAATACTCCTTCAGTTCATTTCAAGCACTAAGCCCGACAGGTATTCGTTCTGTACCATTTAAACAACGTGCACAGAAAACAAGACGCAAGCCGTTAACGATCCGTGGAAACAAAGTAAGAAATGATCGAAATACTCTAACAAGAAGCAGTGACGACGGCAGAACATTTGTGTCGTACAGAAAAAGTACTGACAGATTTTCGTAATTCTAAGCCACCGCTATGAAAACCTTTGGGCGGTATATACATTTTTTTTTTAAGCTTTAGAGATTTGTTAAAAAAAAAAAAAAAAAAAAAAAAAAAACCTTGAAAGTTACATTTTCGCGGTTTGTGCAGGTGAGCTATACAGCTAGGGGGGACATTATGTGGGTGGCTAATCTTCGCGATAAGCCGGCTAATTAATTAAAATTTGTTAATTAACTTTGTAATTAGTGAAAATGAACACATGGTTCAAATTAGAAACTTAGAGAGCGTCATTAAAAACCACTAAATCAACCCTTTTTAGAACGACTTGAAGCTCGCGGGAAACTCGGGCGCGCGCCAAAGTTACCACTCGTGCAGCAGGCCCGAAGCTAGCAGTGACGGAACGCGGATGATAAGATTATCATCGCGTTCCGCCACTGCTACCTGTGCGCCTGCTTCACCAGTGGCAACTTTGGTGCGCCCCGAGTTTCCCACGAGCTTCAAGTCGTTCTAAAAAGAGTTGATTTAGTGGTTTTCGATGACGCTCTCTAAGTTTCTAATTTGAACCATATGTCTATTTTCACTAAGTACAAAGTTAATTAACAAATTTTAATTATTTAGACGAGTTATCGGAAAGATTAGCCACCCACATAATGTCCCCCTGGCCGAATAACTCACATGCACCAACCGCATAAGTGTAACTTTCACGGCTTTTTTTAAACAAATCTGTAAAGCTTAATATATATATATATAATATATATATAATATATATATATTATATATATATATATATATATATTATATATATATATTATATATATATATATATATATATATATATATATATATATATATATATATAATGTCATAACACGTTGCGAGAATGCGAGCGATACAAGATGTAATCGTGGCGTCGTTTTTCACTATAGAAATTGTTTTACCTTTATTTTCCCGTATATTTCCATCTTGTGACGTTACGTAATTGTACAAATAACATGTTAAGAATCCCAAACTGAACGGCAAAACGGGGTAGGGTCTAAGTGAGCAGTAGTTTGCTTCAGAGTTGACGCCCGACACGCTCGCTTCACAGTGAATATTGTATGTCAACCGAGTCACGCTTTTTTCGTGCCGCCGTTTACTTACGCGACAAAGCGTTGGCCACGTATACTGAGCGACAGAGTTCGTCCATCGTGTCATTGGCGCCCTGTCACAGCTTACCCATAGGTTAGTGGCGAACGCCAAAACTGCGCCGCCTCAGCTGGCGACACTCGTGTCCACACAGCGCCACACTATTGGGCGATTCCCTTCGTGGATTGGAATCGGTCTTCTAGCGGTTTCTTCATTGTCATTTTCTTGCGCACTCGCATCTACCCAGTGTTCGAAGTAACGCGTGGCTGGTAACGACGTTAGTGGTAACGCGTTTGGTTTTTTGTAACGCACTAACGTACTCCTCGGGTTTCTAAATTCTAACGAGTAAAGTATTTTTGTTGCTATTTTACAGTATTGTTTATTAAATTACTTACGCGTTACCTTTGAGTAAGGTTTTTGTTTGTTTCTGATTAAAAGAAATTAAGTCACAATCTGCTAATTGCGTCGAAACGAGGAAATAAATATCCGCGGCATGATTATAAATCCTTCACTGAGAACGCAAAATAAATCCAATAGGAAGTAAGAAAAAACGTTCTGGAAATATTATTAAAAAAAGTAGAATAAACACTGTCAAATCTCTTTGTAAAAAAGTTTCATTGTTGTTCATGTTCGTATCCGGGAATTATCGCTGCTAAATAATACAAAAAAAAAGGAAAAGTAAGGATCGTTATATTTTTCAACGTAACGGTAATGGTATTTACTTAAATTTGGAGTACGGTAACTAATCTTTGTAACGCGTTAATTTTAGACGAAATAACGAGTAGCTCTATTTTCTTACTTTTCAGGTAACGGGCGAAACACTGCATGTTGCCGCACTAAAGGCGCGAGCATGAGGCGCTCTTCGGTCGCTCCAAATCCACCAAGAACCCATAATAGACCGACTTGACCGAGCGTTCGGCGCATGCGTGAAGGCGACATAACTTTAATCCAGAGGAAGCAGGCGGCAGTGCACGGGACAGCTCGTGGGCCCTCTCGCTCCGCTCGGTCCAACTCGCAACGGGGTGGCAGCAGCGGCGGCGTAGCAAAACTTGCCGCTGAGATCGGTCTATTGCCGGGATGGAAGCTTTTTAGGTACACGCGAGAAAAACCATTAAGCGGATGATCGCATGATAGCGCATCTTTGGCGGTTACACACGTCGTTAGTGTTTGGACATCCGTGCAAACGAGAACGCCTCTTCCTGTCCCGCGGCGGCTTGCTCAGTGGAATGTGTATCGCGTCGAGTGTTCGGTGTTGGCGCCGGCTATCCACGAATCTGTTGGAGTTTCTGACCCCGGTAAAATGGCGACCATTGTCGCGCTACGACGTGCTCTGCAGTCTGTCGATTCGAAACTTCTGAGACGCCTTCGTACCGCGTGCCTCGTTTCCGTTCAACACAAACCATTATCTAAAGTTAGCGACGCGTGCGGCATTTAAAATTCGAGTTATATTGAATGCAAGCGAGCGTCTCCCTTTGTACTCCGCTGAATTCCTCCTGCTCGTTATTGCGTGGGCGGATCACAGTGTTTTGGAAAACATAATTTCAACACGCGCACTCTCGAGTGTTGCGGTACAGATAAGGATCAAAGGTTGTGTATACTCAGGCAACAACATTTTGTTTTTGTCTAACAAATATAAAATCAAAGAAGAAGAAAAGAATAAACGAGGGAAATAACGCATATCACTTTATATGAATTCAATGCCGTTGCTCTGAAACAGCCCAGAATGCATATATTCTTATGCACGTCTGTCTCTTCATATCGCGCGTCTTTGTGTCCTTGAGGCGCGCCTGATTTGCGCAAGCTGTGTTCGCGATCATGAACACGAAGGGGCAGATGTTTAATGACAGACGCAGCGCAGTTAACTATGCAGTGACTGCTAGAGTGAATCGGTTGACTGTGATAATTTGCGATTCAAGATTGCAAGTTGCGAAAGTTATGCACTTCAAAACACCTCGGGCATTATATCATGTTGCAATTTTGTTTTGAAGGCGGCGGTCGCACGGCCGCAGCTATACACCAACTCATGTTTACAAACAAACCGGAGCACTCCTAGCGGACGCCACCGGCGCCGCGCATGCGTGATGGAGGGTGGGCAAGAAGCTCGCCGTCGCCCATAAACAAACCATTGGAAGGCGATGTTGTCGGCGTCGGTGTGAGTCCCCGTGCTCTTTTTCGCGTTAGAATTGTTGATTCTACGTCCTCCTAGCAATGTCCGATCACTTGAGCGGCTTCAGCATAATTAACGAGGCTCGATACACTGCAAAACTTCGCGTGAATAACGTGACGTGCGGCGATTCATTTCACGTGGACGCCGCAGAATGGCGCTAAAGCTTGATTCGCACGCTGAGATTCTGCTCGCTATTTTCAGTCGCGACGTCGCTCGAGCTGCAAAAGCGTGGACCGTAGCTGAGATGGTGGACGTCGATACAGAAAATCGCAAATAGAATCGGACATTACAAGTCGGTGATGGCCACTGGTAACAATTATGAACATCTCCTTGTATCTACTGTTTACACTCAGCCTACTTAACCCAACCAACCTTCAAACTTTAAAGTGTTTTGAGCCTGCACTTACTTCTTATCGGAATACCGGGTCAACGTTTGGTTTACGGGCCGTTGTCGTTTGAACGAGCAGTCGATAAAAAGCAGTGTCGTTTGAAAAAGCAGACGACAGTTCAAACGCATGCGCAATGGAGTGTGGGTAAGAAGCACTGCGTCCCGCATCAATAGACCATTGAAACGTCACGTTTTCGGCGTCTGTGTGAGTCTGCGTACTCTTTTTCTAGCTGGAATTGTCGATTCTACGTCCTCATAGCAATTTCTTACCATTTTAGTCGCCCGACCGAAATTATCAAGCCTCGTTACGCCGCTAAACTTTGTGTAAATAGTTTGACGCGCGGCGTTGCATTTGCGTGAACGCCGCAGTATGATCGCCAGAACCATGATGAGATTCTTCTAGCTATTTTCGGTCGCGACGTCGCTCGTGCTGCAAAAATGTAGACGGTAGCGGCGATGATCGACGTCGATACTGAAAATCGGAAGCGGGAACGGACCAAGTGAATCAGGCGTAACAAGTCGGTGATGGCCACTGGTACCAATGATCAACATCTTGTATCTACTGTTTACACCGAGACTGCTTAAAAGTCTTTTGAGACCTGCAATTACTTCTTATTGCAATTACCGGGTCAAAGTTTAGTCTACGGGCTGCTTTTGTTTGAACGAGCAGACGACAAAAAGCAGACAAGTTTGAAAGAGCAGACGACAGTTCGAGCGATCAGCGGCCGTTTGAATTAGAAAACACTGAACCCGCGGGGGGTCAGGACACTTGGCGGTTTTCCCTCGTTCATGTTGGAACAAAACAAATACATCTGGCGAACACATGTATCTGTGAATTCAACCCAAAGTGTTTCCCGCACAAGCAATTGTAGTTCGACAGCGTCTGGATTGCCCTTTTCACGGCCCCTATTCACGTTCTCGGACGAACCGAGCAGGCAGAAAACACACGAAAACTGACCTTCAAACCTTTCCCGACTCTTTTGGTTCAGCCCCCGTCGCGGCATTTTGACAAGAAGGCAGATTTTTTGTCTGGTTTCTTCCAAAAAGAACACAGGAATGCATGTCTCATATGGTACCTTTCGCCCACCGCCCCAGACCGGAAGTGCGCCCGACGCGCCACCACCGGGGCGTGACGTAACAGAGTTGAGTTCGTGTATAAAAGGGAAGGTGGTTGTGCTCGGGCTCGTTTGTGGCACAAATGTCGTGTCTGTGCGTTAATCACAGATTCCGTCCTTTTTAAAGCTGAATGGCCAATTCATGCTTTAGTGCAAACTGTGATATTCGTCTCTTAAAGCGTAACTCGCAATAAAAAAACAAACAAACAAGTGCAAGTTTTTATATTTTCGATGACAAGCCTCTACGCAGTCTTACGTTTCTAGACGTGTAATGCATACAAGTCGCGTTCTCAATTTATTTATGGATACATGACGGACACGTACTCTTGGTATTGAAGTCTTTCTCGAATTAGTATACCAATATTTTTTTATATCTATTCAAAATATATTTGTAAGCCAATTAAAGTCGGAAAGCAGCTAAGAAACCACCTCTGCTAAATAATATATTCGCATTTAATGTTTCTCCTAAATTATCTCGCTTAGATCTTAGATCACAGGAAAGGAGGGGCGTTTTAGTTGTGGGAGCTCGGTGTCAGCTTTGGGACCTCATCTGACTTACATTTCGCGCTACACACGAGTCTAGTCGAGGGATGAATTGAAATAGACCTTATTTTGATATACCCATCTAAAGAATAGTCGCAAAGTATAAATGTAAGAACTAAGAGAAGCTATTGTCCAAGCTGCAATGAGATTGAATGTTTTAAGCAATATATTCTAAAAAAAAAAATATATTACAATTACGCGGGCATGAAAGAGGCCACATAAGGATATTTCTAAAAGCTAAATTTTACGTTAGACAGGTTTCTATTGACAGGGTTTTCGGATTTTAAAGATTGATACAAAAAGAAGCAAATGTTAGTTTTCAGTGACTAGGTTTCTTAAATTTTGTCGATCTGACGGTGGTTATCATGCATGATATAGGTAATGTTCAACATTTCAGCATCATTTGAGTTTGGAAAGTAATATCAGAATTGCCAGACACAAGGAAAGGCGAGGATATGGTAAATATTTATCTCGCTGAAACCAAGAGGCGTACGAGCGCACCATTCAGTTCTCTTATTAAGTGGCATTGGAAACACAGCCTGCAATAAATAATAAAATATACAGTATTTTTAGACGCTTTATTCTTCGAAAAATAAACAAATATTCAGCATCGCCAAGAAACAAAATCACTGTATGGCAGAGCGTCTCGGCGGAGAAGCCACCACTTGGGCAAACGAGCCAGCGAGCCAGTGCTCGCACAAACGCACGGACGATTGGATGGCTGCGACCAAAACCCTTGCATTACATATTTTTTTTTTTTTGCTGTTGTTTTGTTTTTGAGACCCATTTCCTAGCTGCAACTCTAAATCTTACCATCAGTGTGTTTTTAATCGAGTTTTTGTTTTTCGAGAAATTTATTTTGCCGCTTGTGTTTCTTTTATTTTTATATTTTCTTCTTAGATGGGCTGGTCACTAGCATCTATCCCCGCGCGCGATTACACGGCACCCTGAATTCGCGATTGGGGCATGCGGGGCGCGAGGCAATTGGGCTTTGGCGGACGCTTCGAGCGCGAGATGCGGGGCGTGGAAACGCCGGAGGTCGCCGTCGGTACGCATCGCGAACGCGGCCGTTGATCGAACAACTCGAACGGGGCGGGGGACGTCTACAGAATTCGGTGCGCGGCCGGAACCGCGTGCTTTTGTGGAATCAGCCCGCGGATGAGTTGGAATTGATCAAGATCTCCAAACTGGAATTCGGGCCGGCGTGTGCTGTGTTTGTGTATGCGCGTTTGAATTTCCCCGCAATGCAGGCCTGGCTCGGAGTGCGTCTCGATGATCGGGATATATGACCGTATGCGTCTCACCATTGACTTTATTGAGAAGTGTTGAGTGCCGCCGAAAGCAGGGCAACAATGCATGGATCTAGCGCGGGTGTAGCGGTGATGCGCATGAGTGCTGGCGCAATCTGAGCACGCTCCCTCCAAGATCGCGCGCTGGCGGCCCTGCCTTTCGCAGAGATCTATAGACCATTCTAAAAAAGAGCGTGTGGCCGGTGCCATTTTGAGTGTTCGTGCGTATGGCGCGTTCTTTGCTCGCTTTCCGAAGCGACGAACACGCACGTGCTGGACTGTGAAGATCGCACGCTGGACTGTGATTTTGTAAACATTGGAAAGGTCTATACGTATCCTCGAGTATTCTAAGCGGCTTCACTTTCGGGAGGCCTGCCGAGCATGCTGCGTTTCAAGCTCACTATGAAGCCGCACAAGACTGCTATCAAGCTCATAGAGGTGATCTAAAAAACAAAAAAAAAATATTCACACTCCAACTATACGTCCGATTATAACAATATCGAACTTACCCAAAAGACAAGGTTGTTTAGACGTAATACGTTACATCAAAGTCACTCCTTTGCCGTACTAGTGTGGCAAAGGCAGTGGTGACACAGTATGTGGTTTGTGTGGAGAAACTGCGTACACATGTGGAGACGGGATGGCGCGAAGTGGCCCTGTACTCGTGCAAGATTAGCGCATGAGCGCTCCGTGGATGACTTACTCTTGGGTTCCATCGTGTGCGGTTGCAGTGGAAATGCGACTTTCTCAGAGCCTGTTTGGTGAAGTGTGCGATGCAGTAGACAGAGCCCTGGCACAAACTCGTGGCAAAAGAGATGCAAACACTCGGAACTACCTCAACGGCAAAAAAAAAAAAAAAAAAAAATCATTTTTTCGTTTTTATTGTTTTTTTTTTTTTTTTTTTTTGCGCTCTTCTCAGGGGAAGTCCGGAGCGCGCTGGTTTCACGAAGCAGGGCGCCGCTGTATGTCTGAGCACATGATGTTTTCCCCCCGGCGGGAGTAACACGGACGCACTCGAGGAAGAGGTTCGGCTTCCACTGGTGCCCGATCAGTGAGGACACGAACGCTGTGTCAGCGCCCGGCGGGCAGTCGGCCTGTCGACTTCCGTTGCCGCCTCCTAGGTAACGGGATATTTAGGTGCCAGCCATATAACACAGTATCTGTTAAAACAATCGGCGTGTTTTTTTTTTTTTTTTTCCTCTTTGGAATTTCGAGCGAACTCGTGGGACGAAGTTTAAGCCGTGGAATTTGGTGACAATCCAACTAAACGACAGCCATTATTTAAAGTCAACTGCAAAGTGACGATCGTCATTGAGAAGGAAATTTTACTATAAACCTATATTTAGCAGAGAGTGCGATCTGTCCGCTTTGAAATGGGGCACGTCCACGTATTGCCGAAACCCTTGCTGAAACGCTCTGCAGCTTTCGCGAGTTTACTTCTCTAGTTACTTTATCTAACGCAATTTCGGTTGGTCTGACCACGAGCAAAACCCCGAAGGACTGCGGCACCATGCGGGGCGTGCATCCATATAGATTTTTCATATTTACATAGCGCTAGGAAAAAGTAACACAAAAGAACAGGTGTTCTTTTCTTGGCAAGTTAACATTCAAGAAACGTTGTAGCGAATAACGAATGTGCTCTACGTAAGCAGCTCAACTTCAGCGTTGCTACAGCGTACCGCGGTAATTCTGGGGGCGGTAATATATAACCGGATGTAAACCTTCTTGACCTCACCCTTCGTCCAGCACTTTTTCCTCGTGAATTGCATGACCCATTTTTCGTGGACTAGTGCCCGTTATTTTCGCATAAATACGGCAAAAATTCTTTTTTTTTTTTTTTTTGTTTTTTTTTTTTTTTAATTACATGCAGTTTAGCTTAGCATATACTTTAGTTTCATATTAAAACTTTCTTACCGCACTACTCTTTGCCTGATCGAGGTCTTGACAAACTCGCGCTTCGGACGTCAAATTTCAACCAGCAGACTCTCGGTAGTTAGACGTGTGTCACCTCAGCGGGATTAAATTCGCGAGTTGGTGGATCCCCAGCAAACAATGACAAATCAACGCTGCAGCTTCCGAAAACCCGCCTTCAATTTAGCTCGTTCCCTTCTCTCGTCATCAAATTGCAGTCGGCGACGCAGAGGAATAAGCCTAGCGAGAGGAGCTCAAGCCGTGGGGCGGAGCCAACCTTCCACTTCGATGATTGTGGCCGTGTTCTCCCAAGGCACGCTTCCAACCCTCCCTTCCAGCCTCCGCTTTCTTTCTTGCTTCAGCTGGGGAAAAGCGAGCATCAAGTTAACTCGGGTTCCTGACACGGGGCCCGGATTACGCGCTTGTTAACTCGGCTGGCGGCCCCAAAACAAAACGAATAACAGTGGAGCCACACTGCGCTCTTCTTTCCATAAGGGTACCATATGCCGAGTTTTCTCTTAACAGGCACGGTTTGAACCAGGGACCGAGCCCCGGGTTTGGAATCGCTGCTAGACGCGTCAACGCGCTGAGCTTACGTGCATGAGTTCCGCGCACTCTCAAAATAATGAGAAAGGTCGAAGAATCTTCGTCACTCGCTTTTCGCGGGTCAGGACTTGATGATCCCCGATGTCGTGTTACCTGAGCAGCCTGTTGCCTTGGCAGCGCCTCCCTCACCTCTCCTTTTCTTTCTCGGCTGTCGCGCTGCTGCAACGCCAGCGGAGGTCAGGAGTCTCTAGAGTTATTCTTTATTGGGCTCCGGGCCCCGTTGTCGGCTTTGCGCGAATCGTGCGGGGATGTGAGATTAAAACTAAGCGAAGTTCGCCGAGCAAGATCAAGACGAGGAGGTAAAAGTTACATGCAACGACACAGCATCGCTCGGGCACCCCTGATGTTGCGAGAGGTTGTCACGACAGACGTTCTCCACATTACGCAAACGAGCGTCCTATACACCGCCCGAGCCGTTTGCAGCCCCCCTATAATCGCGAAGAGAACATGTTTGCATTTTTATTTTTATCCGTCGTAGTCATTATCGGCGCGTCAAGCGGAATATGAGAAGCCATTTTTTTCCTTCTTTTTTGACTATTAATATTTTGACAGCCCCCAGCGCTTGGGTGCCAGCGATACGGCGAAAGAAGTGCCTAAAAATCAAGCTGAACAAAAAGAAAAAAATCGATCGATACTTGGAAATTAACTTGCACTACAAAAATCTGCCCGGTCTCCGAATGTAAACGTATAGCGCTCACTTCATTTTTTCAATGCCAATTTTTTCCCCTTAATCTCCGAGAACTTTGTATGCAGTTCGAATACTAATTAGTCCGGAGGGAAGAAAAGAAAATAAGGAACCGAAGCGGCAGAGCCGGGTATCAAAAGATAGATGAGTCTTCTCCCCCTCCCCTTCGCTTCCCCGTCTTCTCGGTTCTTTTTTCTCTCCTTCCTCGCTCGTTTTTTTTTCCTTTCCGCGTGCACGGTGGGGCGAGGAGCGTACTTCGCATCAAAAATCGCTCGCATTAGGAGTCTAGTTCCGGGAGAACGGTGCCGCACGCGCGGTGTGATATGCTCAACGCGCTCGGAAAGAATGCAAGCTCTCGGCTCACGCTGGCCGCGGCAACGGCCCTCTGATGCGATCCTTCGTCCAGGAGGAGCAACCAGCCAAGGAACACAAAGAGCATCCCCCCCCCCCCCCCTTTCTTGAACGGCTTAATAATATATTTAGAGCCGTTTCTTGGGTGTACATGCGGGATGCGCGGAAAGCTGGAGCGAAACCGAGGGAGACGTCGATCCTGGCGGCCGGAGTGGCGGAATTGGACGACGCCGCGCCTTATTTCTATTCCTCGGCGATAAATAAGCGATGAGAGAGAGCGGCCGTGCAGAACGAAGGCTCGTCCCCCAAGTGGCGCGGAGACCCGCTGCGTGACGCATCAACAGCCACAGGAAGAGGACGGCGTCTCTTGCTCGCTTTGGGATCCCTCGGACGGGAATCCTCCGCGAATGCTGGCTCGGACTGATGGATGGCCACGTCGTTAAGGATGCAGCGCGAGTCACGCTAGCCGCACAGAGCACCGACCCTATTCTCTTCAGTTTGGGACCTTGTCTACGGACACGCGCTTTTGCTTGCTATCGTTCGGCTCGAGTCTTCCTTGTCCGGTGCCGTCTTGCTGGCTCTCTTTTCGGCCGCGTCTCTGCCGTCGAGACCGTTTATGCTGGAAGTAAACACGGATGAATGTTTGTCGGGGCTGGGCAGGAATCGGACAGACCGAGCGGTTTTGTTCTGCTTAGGGTCTCCATACTCTTAGGAATACATGCCTTTCTATTCTTTTTTTTTCTTTCTTTCTTCTTCTAGGCGAATTCTGGTCGATGAGATGGCGTGGGCTCCTTTTTATCGACGGTTTTTGTCCTCTCCCAGCGCTGGCTGCTGGTGTATTGCCGGCTGTATCACAAAGCGCTCAGCGCAGTTTGAAGAATCTGGCGGACACATGCAAAAGGTGCATCTAAATAGAGGTATCGAACCCTTTGTTTTGACGTCGTCGTGCCCGTCAGCTGCTTTGCAAACATAAATTTAGTTGACAGCAAATAGCACTAGTCGAAATTTTAACTCAATAGTTTGTACATAAATTTATGTGGTGCTTTCACGCGAAAAACGAGAAGTGCCTATAGGCACGTTTGTGTGATTCCGAGTCAGACTGCTCTTCATCACGAAAAGTGGTGCACGTCGCGTCGTATTCACTTGAAGCTTGCAGATATGTTTTTCAAAAGTCGTTCCTTCTGACAGGTGCTCAGCCTGCTTGACCCTGGATGCGTTCGATGCATTCAAATGACTAGGACAGTATTTGTGTTGCTCGCTGCGTTTTATATTACGTGAATACTGCATCGTCGTTTTCTTAGACAAAGAGGACTCATGAGTTGTCTCGTGCTCCAAAGAGAAAGCGATGCATTCGTGAAAGACATTTTATGCGCCGAGAAACTGAGGGAGAGGAGGAGACGTCAGAACGCCGAGCTCTGGTTGGAAGGAATAGTGGGCAGACCTAAAGCTAGCTGCCTTTGTCTGCACTGCACTTGTAGAACGCGTCAGAACGCGGAACGTCCGGCGTCCGGCGTTTGTGAAACTGCTTCGTCTTTTTTTTTTTTTTTTTGCATCCTGCTTATCTTGAAGGAGACCCGGATGACTCAAACTAGCAGCCAAAATAAAAATAAATTTGCAAACGGTCATTCCTGACAAAATTGTTGCATACTGTCGTGAACACAGCTGTCTATAGCACGCGATCGGTGGCCGTTCCGTACTCCCGCCGTCACATAAACTCCGAAAGGAATCAAACTTTGTGACTCCTCTCAGAGATTGACTGTTGTTCGTGATTCGCCAAACGCTGACGCAGCACTCGTGTTTAGTCTGTGCCTCGAGTCAACCCCTTCTAGAGATGAAGGCGTGCAAGTCCACTCCGTGACATCACAGTAACTAGTCCATCGCGCGGAAAAGCGACAAAGCCGGCTGTGCTTGACTCAAGGTCCGGTCGACTAAAGGGATAAAGGGAGTCAGCTAAAGGCTATTGCGTGAATCACTGATGCGTGTTTACGTCAGCCTCGTAAGCTAGGAGATGTGATGTCCATAAAAACGCGCCAATCAGAGTGCCCAAGTTGGCCCGTTGACCAACCCCACGGGCCTTTCCGAATACGCGGCCCGGTCGAGTGACCTGCGCAGTTCATTGACAATAAGGGGGAGCACAGCACATTTGAACTGTTCTTCAATGTCCGTCGCGTTCAGATGGGCTCGGAAGGCGCTGCCTGTCTCGATATTGAGCGAGCAAAGATTTAGCTTTTGCGAGTGGGTTGACAGCAACAATACCATCAAAGAGCAGGCAGAGAAAGGCTTCTGAGGCGATCTCATGAAACAAAACGACGTGTTGCTTGACAGTTTCGCGCACAACTCCCTCCAGGATTGCCGCTTGGTGCTGAGTATTATTTTTAGTGCAGCTACTCCGAGTTTTTCTCAACAAGAGGTCGTTTTCGACGGAACTTGTTTTCAACATCCTGCGTCTGGCAAGCGTTATGTTTCAAGGCGGCGTGACTGCAGTCTGGTGTTCACCATCTCGGCCCAAGTTTGCTGCCTTTCGTCACCTTGATCACCTTGATCAAGTTTATCTTCCGTCGGTTTGGCACACATTCCTGCAGAGCTCGATCTATTGTGTAATGGAATTTATTTCAGTCAGTGCACCTCGACGGTTCCAAAGCGTTCTGTCAATTTCATGTAGTTTAGACTAGCAATCCAATGAGAGAATGCACTGGAGATGATCCGAGCTGCCTTGTGGCTTACTTTCCCTTCCCAAGTGGGAGTTGCTATTTGCACGGCATCAACCGGAGCCGCCTCGGTGGCTCCGAGGCGAGAGCGCTAGCCTACGGATCCCCATGTGGCGGGTTCGAATCCCGGCCGAGGTGCCCGCAATCTGACGGAGGCTTATTGCGGAGGAGGTGCCGTGTAACCGAGCTTTCAGTTGCACGTCAAAAGATCCCCAGGTGATCCAAATTAATCGTTAGTCCTCCGCTGGGGCGTGCCAGATGCCCGTCGTTGGTTTGGCACGTAAAACCCCCAATTTGACTTTGGCATCAACCGGGGGGTCACGTGATGCTCCAGTGACGTTGTTTCTCTGCGTCACGCATTTTTGTTGGTGGGGGTCGCGTGACTTTTTTTCTTATTCGCGTTTTTTTCGGCTATTAGCTGCGAGATGTTTTGGTGGCGCCCTCCTATGGTTTCCTCTCGTGACGTCATAACCTTACGAACAGCAAGTTCGACGGTGTTTATAATTAGCATGGTGGAAGCTTGAGATCACTGCCCTCTGAAACCAACACTGCCAGCACCGACAAAATTGAAGTTCCTACATTACTCTTATTTCTGTCGATGAGAAAACCTTTGCTAACGTCATAGTCACCATTCGGTCAATCGTGTGAGACCGACCACAGCGACGCTTTTGATCGCGCACGTCGCCAATAACGGGAGCGCGTTCACGCCGGCCGAGCCTACCCGCTCGCGGAGCGATCAGCTTGACAATCGACGAACCCAAATGACGCGAACCGACAAAACGCCAAGAAAGGGAAGGTCGCGTGGCCCTCACCCCCCCCCCCCCCCCCCCCCCCCCGGGTTGATGTGTATTGAAATCACCCGAATGTGTTTCCGACATGTCCTTCATGAGATGGAAAAACAGTGAAATGTCGTTTGTGGCGTCACAGGCCGGTGGAATGAATGCACTGCATACGACGATTAAATTTTCTCGTACTGGATTCTGACGTCTACTGCCTCGACGTGCTGTAATTGTGGTGGGGCCGTAGGGGGATGGGAGTTACCGGAATGTCAAAGGGTAGACCGCAACTCCTCGACTACGGTTGTTGGGACCAAGAAAACGATCTCGTCTTGTGGTTCCATGGCACGTGATCCAGAGGACAGGGAAGTGTCACATAACAGGAAAGCAACAGGATGCACAGTTTGCGCGAGTTTGCACATACAAGCTAGTCTTGCTCGAAGGCCACCGACATTCCAGTTGACAATCTCGACAATGGGGCCTATCGTTTGCGTTTAGTGCGAGGACCCACTGCGCCTTTGCAAAAGGGATATACAGTTGGGGCGTGGGTAAAGAGATAATCGGCGCCTCCGATATTACGGATGAAGCCCAGCAGCATTGCAGTAGGACGACATGAGGTGGCATCATTTTACGGAGGAGCGGCAGCGCCATCCCTATTGGCAAGCTCCAGCTACGGTATTGCCGCCCTGATGACCAGTCTACGAAACACCGAGTTTAGGTGAACGTAGTCAACGTCAATATGGTCAACGTAAGCTCATGAACACCGACAGAAGTACTATCACATGGCCCTCGCATAATATACGGGGGTAACGCAATCTGTTATGAGTATCTACGCCACTCGCTTTGCAACGAGGGTTTTCGACCGGGAAACTTGACTTCTTCGTGGCACTGAGAATATATTTTCCACCTCGTGTGTGTGCTTGGTAGGCGGGTGATTCCCATGGAAGAGCCTCTGGGAGGCTATGTTTGACAAATCTTTCGTTTCTTCTAAAACAAAACGGAAGTGACGGAAGTGATGATATCCCGTCTGATTGGTTAGAGGCTCAAATGACGAAAGAGGGAACTTTCGTCATTTGCGCCTCTAACCAATCAGACGGGATATCGTCACTTCCGTCACTTCCGTTTATTTTTAGGAGAAACAAAAAATTTGTCGAACATAGCCTTCCTGGGCGTCAAATGAACAGCAGAACTCGACATGATCGGCAGCAGTCCTCCCTTGGCTTGGTGGGAGAGAACTAACCCTAAACGAAAGTGACGGATGGTCAAAAAGATGCAGTTGACTGTTCTGGAAACAAATGTGGGTTAAACGTCCTTTTATTTTGTAAATAATAATAATAATAATAATAATAATAATAATAATAATAATAATAATAATATATAATAATA